>OX243844.2:10000-1210000 GCA_945859575.2 Herminia tarsipennalis | reverse complement strand
GAGCCCTACTTTGTTCCTCCCCGCCCGAATTGGGCGGGTGACCGGGACGGCTCCATGGCAATCGTCAGCTCCGCTGCGCTTCATTCCCTGCCCTTGTCGATCAGAGACAAGGGCTCGGGATATGTTGCTGCCGACTGGGTGGGAGTCACGCTCTACGGAGTATACTTCTCCCCAAACCGGAGTTTTGCCGATTTCGAGGTCTTCCTTACCAACTTGGAGACCTCGATACGGCGGTTAGCACCTCGCCACGTGCTTGTGCTGGGGGACTTCAACGCCAAATCTACGGCATGGGGATCACCCAGCACGGACGTCCGCGGTTCGGCGGTTTAGGAGTGGGCGGCGCCACCGATACGTGCGTTCGGCGGCAGGGGGGGTCGATAGTGGACCTTTCGTTCGCTACTCCTGCCGTCGAAGCGCGAGTAAGGAACTGGGTCGTCCTGGATGAGGTTGAGACGCTCTCGGATCACCGATATATCCGATTTGAGCTCTCCCGGTCTTTCAGGATCCAGTACCCAGGTAGGGGTCACATGGCGCGCAGAACGCCTCAGTTTCCGCGGTGGGCTGTGGGTGCGTTGGACAGGGAACTGCTGGAAGAGGTGGCCATCGTGGCATCATGGTCGTCTCCGCCTCCAACCGAGGAGGTGGACGTCATGGCTGGCTGCATTCGCGATGCGTTAACGCAGATTTGCGATGCGGCCATGCCCCGCTCACGACGTCGCCCCCCGAAGAAGGGGGTGTATTGGTGGTCCCAGGAGCTTGCCTCACTCCGCGCCGCTTGCATCAGTGCGCGGAGGTCCTATACCCGCAGCCGGACTCGTCACCGCGATGTCCAGGAGGAGAGCCAGCTTTATGAGGCGTATCGCCAGGCGAGGGACGCCTTTAAGCTGGCTATCTGTCGCGCCAAGGAGAGGGCGAGAGAGGAGATGATGGAGGGTCTCGACCATGACCCCTGGGGTCGCCCATATCGAGCGGCGCTGAACAAGCTCCACTCGGCGGGCCCCCCCCTTACCGAGACTCTCCAGGCCAGCTTCCTCGCGGAAGTGGTCGAGGGCTTATTCCCGCATTTGAACGAGGTCGGCCCCGATCTGTCGGACGCTCAGTACGGCTTTCGTACTGGGCGCTCGACCATTGGGGCCATTCTGCGCCTGAGGGCCGCATCGGAGGAGGCTGTCGCTGGTGGAAGAGTGATGTTGGCGATATCGCTCGATATCGCCAACGCCTTCGGGTCTCTGCCATTCAGCTGCATCAGAGAGGCGCTCCGGTATCATGGAGTGCCCGCGTACCTGAGGATCCTGTACGAGGACCGAGAGGGTGAGGTAATCCGCAGGGACGTTTCTTGCGGTGTTCCACGGGGCTCTGTCTTGGGGCCCCTCTTGTGGAACATCGGCTACGAATGGGCCCTGCGGTGTGGTTTCCCCCCCCGGGATAGGGGTCGTCTGCTATGCGGATGACACCCTCATCACGGCCGGGGTGGGAGTTTTGGCTTAGGGTAGCCCTTTCCAAGACGGAGGCCCTATTATTCCTTGGGCCCCGTCGCGGTCCACCTGCTGGCGCCTCGATAGCCGTCGGCTCGGTCCTCGTACAGGTCCGGGCCCAGATGAAGTATCTGGGCCTAGTGATAGACGGGCGGTGGCTCTTCGACGAGCACTTCCACATCTTGGTGCCTAAGCTCGAGGCTACTGCGACCGCACTGGGGAGGCTGTTGCCAAACCTGGGCGGGCCTAGTGCCTCGAGTAGACGGTTGTACACGGAGGTGGTACGGTCAATGGCTCTCTACGGCGCACCCGTGTGGGCGGCGTCCCTGACTGCCCAGAATAGGGTCCGCTTAGGGAGACCCCAGCGGACCATGGCAGTCAGGGCCATACGCGGATACCGCACGGTGTCTGTAGAGGCGGCGTGCGCATTGGCCGGCACACCCCCGTGGGATTTAGAGGCGGAGGTGCTCGCCGAAGTGAATCGGCGGGCGGTGGCTGTTCGGGCAGGGGGTTCGGTGCCTCTGCCCGAGGAGCTACGCGCTTGGCGCGGTGAGGCACACCGGGCAATCACGGCCCGGTGGCAGGGCCGACTGGAGGCTCCACGGGCAGGTGTTCGAACCGTGGAGGCGCTCCAGCCGGTCCTGGAGGAGTGTCTAGGAGGGAACCGAGTCCCGCCTGCCACCACTGCGACTGCGGTGAGGACTCGGCGCAGCACACCTTCCAGCATTGTCCAGCTTGGGAGGGGTAACGTCGAGTTCTCACCGCAGTGGTCGGAAGTGACCTCTCGTTGCAGGCCGTGGTTCTGTCCAAGGTCCGGAGCGAGGGGTCGTGGAATGCGGTCGCATCCTTCTGCGAAGACATCATCTCGCAGAAGGAGGCGGCGGAGTGCGTCAGGGAAGAGAGCTCCCTGGCGGATCCACTCCGTCGCCGACGAACCGGGCGGCGTCGGCGCGCACATCTGCGCCTGATGCCGCCTTAGGTGGGGCTGCGTGCGGGCATACGGGGTAATCTGCCCCGCCCGCTGCCTCCCGTGGAGGCACCCCTCTGGTCATAAACTAGGGATTCCATAAAAATATAAGGTAGGTATTTGTTGGGTATTCCACTTGATTGGTGGTCTATTAGAATATATACTTTGAGTTTGAAGCCTTATCGCCAGAAGCTATAGACAAAAATTGCCAACATATGACAACTATCTTTCCACATAATTTATTAAAAACGTTCTGACGTATTCACACATAATGTTACAAACCCAAATAACTCAAAATGTTCGGTACAAGTATTCTATATTTCGTCCTACAAATAGTTCTAGTTTGTAATTTATCACCCTGTCTTGTCCCGAGTGTGCTCCGGACTAATTTGTCGTAACAAATGACTAATATGTGCTTAGGCCTGACCTGACCTAACACATTACTGAACTAATTACAGCCTGAACTTGAGGCAATATCCCCCGAGATCAGGACGAACTAATAGCCACTAGACTTTGACGCACTTTACAAGTCCTAATCAAATATTATAAGGGTGACTGTACACTCTATACGATAGCGAAGGTAAAATCTGAATATGGGTTACTATAATAGGATATAACTGCTGTGTTCAAATTGTTCCGGGGTCTTATTCACGTTCTTTTTTTTTTTTTCGTAGCAAGCCCGCGCGTCTAACTGTTAAAATCTTGTCATAATTGTAAATAGAGAGTTGTGCTTAGAAATTCATCACGTGGGCTTGCCGCGAAAACGAAAAAAAAGATGCCAGATGAAATTGCAATCGAGTCGAGAACTTTTAGTAGCAGTTTTAAGGCTTTAAACACATCACCATTACCTTATCTGTCTAATCATTAAGGTGAGAAGGCAAACGCACAAAGGACTCACACGGGTTTGTTTATTTGCCAGATCACTTACCGTGAGTTAGGAGATTGTGATTGCCCATAGGCATTATAAGTTTCAAAAGCACTAACACTTATTTCAAATCCATCCAGTAATAAGCAAACTTGTTCAGTTATCATAACCAGTATTAATAATAGAAACTGACGCAAAAACACTAAAACGAATCTTTACTCTTCTACTAAAGAAACAAAAGTCAGCGTCGCGTCTTAAAGCGTCGAGTCAAACGAAACAGCAAACGATTAATATCCACATTACAATCACAATGAAATCATCTCGAGACGGCAAAAGGACACCATTATAGCACAAAACACCAAGAGTAAAGAAGGTAACCTTCATACAATGCGCGAGCAACGCACACACACATCGCCTACAGACGGATTCTTCCAGAGAGACCTGAGACAATGTGGTCTGTAATTCCATACTAGGTTGTAAACAATGTCTAACTCTAAACAAGTTCGTAGCCTTGTGTTAAATTATAAAAGTCTTGACACAGTATATGCTGTCCGTTGCAAAAGGCGTAATTAACTTTTTTCTTATTGCATATTATAAAACATACATCTACCTATATACTAATATTATAAAGCTGAAGAGTTTGTTTGTTTGTTTGAACGCGGTAATCTCAAGAACCATTGCTACGAATTGAAAAAATATTTTTCTGTTGGCTAGCCCATTTATCGAGGAAGGCTATACGCTATATAACATCACGCTACGATCAATAGGAGCGGAGCAGCATTGAACAATGTTGCAAAAACGAGGAAAATGTACGCATACGAAGTTGCGCGGGACATCTAGTCTTATACCTATATACATACAATATCATTGTCCCACAAAACTATTTACACAGTTTATCTGTGGGATCTAATAAGTCTTTTGATCAAGCGAAGCTTGCTCTCAGATCAGTAATTAAGTTTTCGATCAATTTTCAAATCAAGCTTTTAGGCAAAAATTACCCAAGCTAATCTCAAGCTAAGTTGGCACGCTCTATAGATCTCAGTCTAGGTGTGCGCTGTGCGAGTGACGTAGGTATATGTATGAAAATTGACTTCTGTGCGCTCGGTACTTTGTGGTTATACGGCTGGAGTGATGCCTGAGTACCTCCCAACTCTCCCCTCCTCTCATCTATTTTGTCTTAAACCAATGCAGGGAGATACCGCACAAAGGTAATTTAGAGGCCACTGCATCTCTCGTTATTTATTGCAGGCACTATAGCTCGTAGCGAGCTTGTATCTACGATGAAATATGAGCCTACTAATCCTGTTGATACATGAGTGAAAGTTGGCATGCTTGTTTTGTACCAGAAAGGTGACAAAAGTATGGCTTGACTGATGGCATGCGATAACCAAAGCCTTCGGATGAAAAATATGGAAACTGGCGAATTTTCATTAGCCTGACCTAAAGAATTCATCATTAATTAGCTGACCCGCGTAACTTCGTTTGCGTCGTTATTCCCCGTTTTTTGCAACATTTTAGGGTTCCGTAGCCAAAATCGCAAAAACGGAACCCTTATAATTTCGTCATGTCCGTCTGTCTGTCTGTCTGACTATCTGTCCGTACGTATGTCACAGGCATTTCACTCGAAAGACTACACAATAAATATTGATGAACTTGGGTGAAAAAGTGTCTTGTAGTAGCCACAATTTAGTTTGATAGCTAAATAATAAAAAATAAATAATTTTAGGGGGGCACTCCATGCATGTAACAGTAGCTGAAAAATATATTTTTGAGCAAATATCAACGTGTGACACATCATTCGACAGGATTTTAAAAACATTTTAAGGTTTCTAATGATTTTTTGATTAGGTAAATATTTTTGAAAATAATTGCTCAATCGTGTCAAATTAATAATAATAATATCTTCGTCCCAAATTAATCAAAAATATGTAAACAATCATAAAGGTAGCGCTATATAAATACATTAAACTAAAATAATTTTAGACATGATCGGATATGCCGTTATTGAGTTATTACCAAAAAACTGCATTTCTCAACAAAAGGTCGTAAGGGCCATGGACAAACGCTACTCTTCTGGTGCAATTATACAAATCGGATTCTTTCAACGGTTTCAGAACCCTACACTGAGCGTGGTCCGAATTGCTCTTGCCCAATTTTTTCATTGATGCACCGCTCATATTGGTCGTAGCGATTGTTACGCTACGACCAATATGAGCGGTGCATAATGCGGTTATGTATTGGTAAAATAATTTTCAAAATCGGTTCAGTAGATCCAGAGATTACGCCCTACAACCTCACAAATTTTACCTTTTTATAATATTAGTAAAATCTAATATATAAAATTCTCGTGTCACAGTTTTCGTTGCCATACTCCTCCGAAACGGCTTGACCGATTTTGATGAAATTTTGTGTGCATATTGGGTAGGTCTGAGAATCGGACAACATCTATTTTTCATCCCCCTAAGAGTTTGTTTGTTTGTTTGAACGCGATAATCTCAGGAACTACTGGGCTGCACTGAAAAAATATTTTACTGTTGGATAGCCGATTTATTGAGAAAGGCTATAGGCTATATAACATCACGCTACGACCTATAGGAGCTGAGCAGCAATGATAAATGTTGCAAAAACGGGTAAAATTTACGCAGACGAAGTTGCGCGGTACAGCTAGTTTAGAATAAAACTGAACAAAGTATATTTTCTTCGTTTTACTGGCAGATTAACAAAGAAAGATATCAATTACAGTAATGCAGTACTGTCCGGGGCTTAGGAAACTTTTCTACCGCCAGCAAAATGTATGTTAATTTATTCCACCTTTAGCCGAAAAATATCTCACTTAGCGGCTTTAGATTTGAATAAAGACATTAGGCGTTTCTGAATTTAGTCTAATGTTACTTTTGAAGTGGGTTAGGTACGTTGGCAGGTGGATCGAGGATACGATCACCTCACATGAAACCTCATTAAGTTTACAACTATGTAAACTAATTGCTTTGATGTTCTAAAAGTCGGATTATAAATAGAAAAAAGAGAAAAAAAACAAAAGTAAAAAAAAAAAATTAAAGAACCATCAGAGCGAATGGGCGCAGAAAATCATTGATGTAATAATAATTGAATTTGGGAATACAGCGTGGGAATTATGTGAAATAACTCTTTGATTCCTCTTTCCACATGGACACGACCTGGCTGCGTCCCCTTCCCCTTCTGTGATAGGTAATGAAGCAACGCAGAGCCGCTGCACTGCGTCGCTTTAGTACCTATCACATACTTAAATGTCTGAATCCGTAGATTCGTATACAATGTGTAACAGAAAGGTGTGATCTAACAATGTGCACATGATACTGAGTACACATAGGTACCTAATTTCTTGAAAATCGGAGTAGGTACATCATTTTTTAGTTCGTTTATTTATCAATGAAAAAGTTATCAATTTAAAGAAGTGTAACTTAAAAAGTTCTATGTCATAATAATCCAATCGAATTTTGCACTACGAGAGGTAAAATACTTTTCGGTGCTGAAATTTGACAGAAAGAAAATGCTATACCTACGTAATAATAATACAAACAGAACATACAATCCACTGACGAAATTTGGCAACACCTTTCTGTTACACGTTGTATATGACTTGAAAAAACATAGGCACGTACTGTTCCGATTATTTTGATTGTTATTTAAGTAGCACTTCGATGTTAAAAGGTACCTGGAGGCCTACTCTAATTCAATGAAAACGAAGTTTCGATCAAAAACAAGGTGATAATACAGAACCAGAAACATCGATTTAATCCACTCGTCCCAAAATAACTTTTTTACAAAAAAATGTTACCTACTTCAAAAAAGGCAACTAAAAAGCAAAAATAATATACCTAGAATAACAAAAACAAATTAAACATTTTGACGTTGGTGCTGAATAAAACATAAAGACTACTATTTCATGGCACCAACTTCAAAATGTTTAATTTGTTTTTTTGCAATTCTTTTTTTTTATTTCTCACTTTTTAGTGGGGTGTTTGTAATTCATTTAAGTTACAATAGGTCAACTGCTTGTATCTTTTTACAAAATATTGCTTGGCCCGATAGGCTTATCGGGCCAAGCAATATTTTGCAGGGCCGTTAATTGTTGAGGAGTTCACTATCAGCTCTATTACATTGTGTAATAGTAGTATAACGAGAATAAAGTGCTACTCAATACCATATTAAAGTAACTGAATCGCAAACTGGGAAATATTAAATAGGTCTGCTTGTCATTTGTGGTCTTCATTATCAGTTTCACTTCACCAGTTGGTGTTTTGAAGAGTAAATGCACGAATTACTATGAAATATACCTAAATCACTGTAGGTGTGCCTTTAATATTTTAAGAGTTCCCTCGATTTCTCCAGGATCCCATAATCAGATCGCGATCTGATGACAATGGGACCAACTTGGAAGTATACCCTTTCAAACACAAAAATATTTTTTCAAATCGGTCCAGCCGTCTTTGCGTAATCGGTGAACAAAATAAAAAAAAAAACATACAGACGAATTGAGAACCTCATCCTTTTTGAAGTCGGTTGAAAAATTGTCCATGAGTTTGAACTTCTTGTGCTTATGCAAAAGAATTAGAATTGAACCTGTAAACTTAAGAAATTTAAGGAAACGAAAATTCATGAGTTTCGTTTTAGAGATCGTATGATCGACGGATCGTATCGGAATGCCATCACGTCTGAGAATTTGAAGTGCGAGGAAAAGTTCTCTGTTTTCCGTAAACTATTTAATAAGCCAGTTAATCATAATTCAATAACCACATCTACTAAGAAGACCATACACATTCTAGACTGAACCTCTTCGCGACTAAAAGAAAAACAAAACAGAGGAAACAGCTCTACAATTAATTCGGTCCCAAAGCAATTAAAGCTAAGCTAAATTGCCATATTTTTTAAGTTACACATTTTTTCCGTCGACACTGAAATTTCCTCTCGCTTAATTTATGCTAATGTACAAAGAGAACTCGTCGAGCCGCTCCGAGGGTGCGGGTTCTTTAGTGGAAACTGATCTAAATATAGGGACTAGTGAGTACTGGGACATTATAGGCTGATTATTGGAGTGTGAATTTACTTCTTAGTGTTAATTAACAATATTGTCAATACAATTTGACATGGGAATAAACGCGTTTAACCTAGGTAAAGTATTAACCTTATGCTTGACGTTTCGACCGGGTTACACCGATTGTGGTCACAAGCTTTATTCCCGTGTCAAATTGTATTTATAACGCACCGCGTAAGTTTTAAAGTTATAACAATATTGTCTTCAAAACATTTTTAGACTTTTATTGATTTGTAGCGTGGTTCAATTTAATGTCCAACAAAGGCGAAGGGTTAAAACAATTTGAAAGAAACCCGGTACAAAAGTATATCTAGCTGGACACGGTTCTCTGTACCTTTAATATTATGTAACTAGGATTCAAAGGGAGATTTAGGGTACGTTATTAAAGTCAAAAGGTATTCGCTAGGTATCCGAGTGTAATAAAATCAGCTGTTATTTTAGCAGCATTTTGATTTGAGCATCGCTCAGATCAATAAAACTTTTTATTGATCTGAGGATCACCGTGTCATATAATGGTGGCTGCTGAATTTGGAAATTGAACTTTGAACCTCACCTCCTCGTAGCCTTAGTAGTAAATTGGTTATGCGTCACTTCTGCATTAATCAGAAAAGACCCGAAATTAAGGGTAAAATCAGGAGCTAAATTCTTTAAGCAAACAACGGGCGGAACCCCAAAGAGTGTTTGTTGTATCAAACTCAAGTCGACGAAACGAAAAAACGTGGACTAACTTAAACTCGGTTTAACTACATTTAAAACTGTCTTCGTTGAGAAAATATCATTAAGACCATCGTTGCTTCGAGTATATTTCATGCTGTTCACGTTAAATACGTTGTTTCTGAAGACTGTTTCGTAACATTTACGTTATGAGAATGGCTTTTCAAGATTTAAATCCTGAAAGTATATAAACACTTAAGTAATAGTTTTTGCACGCCTCTTGCGTTGTGAATAATTTTGATAAAGTGGAGATAATATTTTTCTTCTGATTCATCATATTGTTTCACATTTTTGTGATGTCTCTCCTATCATACACTCGCTTTAGACTTCCGTGACTTTTAATAACATAATCATAGAAAGTAACTCTGTCTGTCTGTTTGTCTGTTACGCTTTCACGCTTAAACAGCTAAATCGATTTAGATGAAATTTCGTATGAAGATGAGTCCCGGGTAAGGACATGTTTCTGTTTCTTTATGGTTAGTTTTTATCGCGATAACCGACATTAACGCGGGCGGGGCCGCGGGCGAAAGCTAGTATACCATATATCTTTGTATTAAACTTTAATAGGTAAATATTTACCCAAATCGGTAGCCCAACTATAAAAAAGAACGTCCAAAGTTACGGTCAGTATTTCTGACATTTCGTCCCATACGTCCCATCGAGGGTCAGTCACTCGCGTTTATCATTTATTTGTAAACAAACCCGATGGAACTTGACATGGTGTATTTCGGAACGACTAGATTTTTTGCCCGTTGTCCGGGTTGACCTGATTTTATGGTAGATGATTTTAGCAGTTAAAAATAACTTTTGACTGCCTCTGTGGCGCGGTGGGAGTGTGTCCAACTGCTACGCAAGAGGTCATGGGTTCGATTTCCACACGGGACACCACTTTGTGTGATCCACAAATAGTTGTTCCGAGTCTGGGAGTGCTTTGTGTCCGTGACTTGTATCTTTGTAAAGTCCCGCGCGACACAGGGCTTGTACTGTACTGCGGGAGTCGTCTTACTTGAGAAAAAAAAATAAGTAACTAATATCTACTATGTTTTATAAAATTGTTAACTACCTAAGAAAAATCTTAGCTAGATCAATAAGTTATGGATTTTTTAATCCGAAACTATGTTTTCTTTTTCCATGTGTGTCGTTCCTTCGAGGTGAATACTCCTGAACTCTGTAAATCTGTAAATTATTTGCAGTTTTAAAGCCAACAATAATACTGCTACAGTTACATCAAAATAAAAACATGTTGACTCAGATTTACTAGACGCACCATAAATTAAAGAGCTCAAATAGAATGTTTGCAGTTACTGATATTCACTCTAACGGAGCCGCGGGCTTTGGCATAAAGGTTTCGAAATCTAATCTATGCTAATATTATAAAGCTGAAGAGTTTGTTTATTTGAATGCGGCAATCTCAGGAACTACTGGTCCGAATTGAGAAATTATTTTTCTGTTGGGTAGCTCATTTATCGAAGGCTATAGGCTATATAACATCATGCTACGACCAATAGAAGCGGAGCAGTAATGAAAAATGTTGTAAAAACGGGGTAAATGTACGCATACAAAGTTGCGCGGGACAGCTAGTACTTAATAAAATCAGAATTAAATCTTATAATATTAAGTCTATCATGGCGGACAGTATCTTAAAGATAGTTGACTCACACCCGACTACATACGCTACGAGGTGAGAGTGCCGCGCCTACAGGAAATGCACCGCATGTGTTGCGAGTGTACCGTTGGCAAAATAATTAGTCCAATAATATATAATGTGCGAGAAATCTGAGCCAGCATCGATACTGGGCGAATGGGGAGACTAATGTAAGTTGGTGAAAAGGACTAGGTATAGGTACAATAAACAAGTAGTGAACATTTTATTATATTATCTTTTGCAAAACATTTATCATTAATTAGCAGTAATTTGGTCAATATATAAGCACATGTAGTTTTTACATTGTAAGTGGATGCTCCTACTATGGCTGTACCCATTGAGGTTGATATATTCAATCTCATGTATTCTGCTTTTATCTCTTGTTTTTGCATCAGCCCTCTAATATGGTGTACGTCCCTTTAATATGAAAAACCTTGGCAATTTGAAATGAGTGGCACCAAGTTTTTATTTCCTCGTTGTTTTCGTCGGCTTAACTAATTGTTTGCGAAAAGGCGTAACATGACATTTAGAATCGACTTTTCACAAGTGTAGTATTTTGCTTCGTAAGTGAATAAAGTTTTTTATTATTATTATTTAGCGGAATGGCTAAGGTATCAGTCTCAAAATCGTGAGGTCGCGGGTTCGAATCCTACCCATTATACTACTGACGTGAACCCACTCCAAACACAAGCCTTTGAGCTCAGGAGGGGTTAACAGGATTGCTAGTAATGTGGGACGACAATCCCACATTGCTAGTTATCTTTTCAATAAATAAAAAAAAACAATATGATAGCATATTGTTTTTTTTTTGTACAAAAGAAGACAAAAACCACAAGAAACTGAGAAATCGAAAATAAATTTGATATATTTTTAAAATAGCCGAAAATTCAGTTACAAACCAGGAAGAACAACACCGCAAAACGTTAAAGCATAACTTTTAATCAGATATGGTTAATCACCTTATAATTGGTAGCTCAAGTAATTAATCGTCTGTAAGAACGCAGCATTAAACCATAGCAAAGTTTATAACTACATTGTTATTGTGCATTCTACCTTTGCAAACACAATTTAATTTACTTTTTAACTTTCTTTGAAGCTTAATATTTAATTTAATATGTAGTAGAATTTTGCAAGCACATCTAGTATTTAATCCAATTGTTTTCTAAGCTTTACCAACAAACGTTTCACGTATTTGAACTTCAAAATTAAAAAGTAGAAATTAGTACGTAGGCCGAACCTAATTACCTCTTTTACAAAATGATCCAGATCAGCATAGGAATTATGTTTAAAACAAGGATCAGAACTAATTAACGTGCCTCCCTTTGTTATCCGGTGGAATTAAAAACGTGGGTCTAATAACATTTGTACAAAATAAGCCTGGAAAGGTAAACAGATTAATGACACGTTTGTTCACAAAACGTGTTAAAAATGTAGGTTTAATTTGGTGCATACATTTTAGGAATTTCGTGAAGATTTGAGTACGGATTTTGAGCTAATTTTGGTTTTACTTTTACAGAAAATTGTGAATGCAGTTTTTAAAAAGTGAGAGTTTTTATGCATTATTGTAACAACTATGCATGAAAAATGTCTAATAAATAAATATAAATGAAAAGAACCTCTCAACTGTACTTTTAGTTTATATCGTGTTAATCCACACGAGAAAAATAAACCCAAAAATATATAGATAACTAGCTGTCCCGCGCAATTTAGTCAGCATACATTTTCCCCGTTTTTATAACATTTCTCATTGCTGCTCCGCTCCTGTTGGTCGTAACGTGATGTTATACAGCCTATAGCCTTCCTCAACAAATGGGCTATCCAACAGTGTAAGAATTTTTCAATTCGGATCAGTAGTTCCTGAGATTACTGCGTTCAAACAAACAAACTCTTCAGCTTCATAATATTTGTATAGATAAGAACTTTTTATCCAAACCGTACCCACCTGCCTCAAAAGCCATAGAGTGCAAAATAGATTAAGATCGACTGCCCATTTCACTTATATTCCGTGTAAATATATAAGTACGTACACACCTCCATTCCTTCGTACAAAGTATAAGACCATCATCCATGTAACAGCTTGAGACGCAGACTGAACAGTATCTACTCGAATTTACGAAGTTCCGTCGAGTGTAAGCAGGACTTAATGTCGCCTGTCAGTAACAAAAGATGTTTGAAACATTTCCGAGAGCTTCTTGATTCTGTTCGGGTCAAAAGTGACTTAACGTTTTTCTTTTGTTTTTACCTACATAGGTATATAAAAAAAGATAAAAGTATCGTCACTCTATCCAATACATAGTCATGTTTTAATACGATTAAAAACATAATATAACGAGTTAGACGCCTAATTGCCTGTAGCATCATAGCTCTAAGAAATGATAGAAGTATTTGTTTTATTTTATTAGAAAACTTTTTATTTAACTATGCTTAAACTATGCCATAAACAGCCTCTGTGGCGCTGTGGGAGTGTGTCCATCTGCTACACAAGAGGTCGTGGGTTCGATTCCTACACGGGACAACCACTGTGTTCATCCACAAATTGTTGTTCCGAGTCTAGATGTACTTTGTGTCCGTGACTTGTATGTTTGTAAAGTCCCCCGCGACACAGGGCTTGTACCCTACAGTGCATTTTAAAAAAAAGATTTTGACACTTTATTTAAGTGCTTATTTAGGTGTATGCATGGATATATCCATGATATATCCAATACACTCAAATCACGCACACGACATAGATTTTGTATCGATGAAATTATACACCAATTTACGAGTATAATGTAAATCTAGCCAACGTTAACTTTCCAAATACTGCGAAATCATTACGAAATATTATAAAATAATTCACGCTTAGTCCGGCATAATTAATCATTTCAATCAATCATATGCGTGATTGCTTAAGAATTTATATTAAGTGAAGGATATTAGGATACAAATAAGACCTAGGTCCCTTCAAAAGGGTCAATTTCGTCATGGTAAATGGACACGAATCTTTCGCAAACGAGACCTAATTAGTGTCACTGAACCTGCCTGATTAAGCTTAAAGGGCAAAGTAGTGTAAGTTACTAGATGAATAGGTTTGTACAATTATTATAATTGTTTACAATGTACAATAATTAGTTTACGTTTATATCTAGGTAATAGGTATATGATAGGTATAGATGTATAAGGGTAGGTATGTAGACAGACAAAGAGCATGATTTCGATCCCTTCGATCCGTCATTGCATTAATCGTGAATGCTATAACGTGTAGCTAAAACCCTACTTGTAACAACAATAATTTAAAAAAAAAACAGGCCAAGTGTGAATTGGACTCACGCTCTGAGGGTGCCATACTAACTTATAAGTATGTAAATACACACATCAAAAGTGTCTAGGGATCAAGCATTTTTATGCGGATTTCTTGAGATTGAGATGTGGCTTTGTAATAAATTTATGATTTTATAAATTTATATGGATCCTTTTTGGTGCATTTCATAATTTGAATCAGGAACTGTGAATCAAATTCGAGTAAAAGATGAAAATCAGCTGTCAATATTTTCCCTATAAAAACATACAACGCATTGAAGACATTATTAGTGCTACCTGTTTCCCTACTACTGATTAAAACCAACGTTATTATGGAGCGGCGACGTCATTTAAGCAGGGAAGAAATGCTCAGAGCCGTGGGAATGATAGAAGCTGGTTCCCGGCAACGTACTGTGGCTTTAGCTCTGAATACAAGTCAGAGTGTTATCAGTCGACTTTGGACACGTTACCGAAGCACTGGTACCGTGGCTGAGCGCCATGGAGGACGGTATCGCTGCACCACACGTAGACAAGACCGATACATTCAAATCTTAACTCGAAGAGGTCCAACAATAACCGCCATGATGTTAGCCGTGAGGCTTCATCACTCTTCAGGGAACTTAATTAGCGACCAAACAGTCAGAAACCGCTTGCATGAAGTGAACCTTCATTCCCGAAGACCGCTACGGGTACCACCTATAGCAATGCACAATCGTAGGATTCGATATCAATGGGCTCTTGAACACAGAAATTGGGCAGAAGAACAATGGCGTTTCGTGTGCTTTTCTGATGAGTCTCGTTTTGGTATGAGACCGGATACAAGACGTATACGACACTGGAGAACCCCTGGACGCCAACAGCGATTAAAATCCTGCCAGGAAGTCCATCCTTATAGTGGTGGAACCATCATGGTATGGGCGGGTATTTGGATCGGCGGAAGAACTGAGTTGATTTGGATCAGAGGCAACCTCAACGCTCAAATTTATGCTGAGACGATTGTATCAGACGTCATCGTTCCTCTACAAGTGCAAATCGGTCCCTTATTTCAGTTAATGCATGATAATGCACGACCGCACACCGCAAGAGTTGTAAGACAGACTCTCGCCGCAGCTAACATCAATGTCCTGCCCTGGCCTGCTCAGTCGCCAGACTTGAACCCGATTGAGCATGCATGGGATATGCTACAGAGAAGAGCTCTGCCGAATATGGAGGGTATCCAGTAGCAAGAAGACCTTTTTTTGTTGTTGCAACGAACATGGGCGGCCATTCCACAGCGTGATTTGGATGAACTCATTTTGAGTATGCCAAACCGATGTTCTTGTGTTGTTAGTGTTCGCGGTAGAAACACGGATTATTAATTGTTTAAGTTACCTAATAAAATTTTAAAGAAAACTGTTATTTCAGTCTTTTTTTCGAACTTTAATGTTAGTGGTTCAAATGTCAAAAATCCCTTTATTAGGAAAATGGCAAATTTCTTTATTAATGCAAAGGTGACTTGGTTTATCGTTACTGTGACAAACGAAAACACTTTATTTGATGAATCCTTAAAGAAATAAAAGAAATAAAATCAATCAGGAGAAAAGTTATTGCAAAAATATATGTTGATCCCTAGACACTTTTGATGTGTGTAGTTCGATCAATACGGGAATCTATTTAGACACACGGCACTGTATTAACCAAATTGCAAAAGTTGAACAAACCAATCATACACTAATATACTTAATAATGTGATTGTAAGTTTGTTTGTTACGCTTTCACGCGAAAACTACTCAACCGATCATCATGAAACTTTGTACACATATTCTTGGAGGTATTAGAAGTAACATAGGATACTTTTTATTAACAAAAAAAATCTTTTTTATAAAACCGACATTCACGCGGGCGGGGAGGCGGGCGAAAGCTAGTCATTATATATTTTTTTGGACCAGTAGTCCTTGAGATTACCGCGTTCAAACAAACAAACAAACTCTTCAGCTTTATAATATTAGTGTAGATAACTAACACCCAGACATAGAATAAACCATCATGCTCATCACATAAAGTTTTATCCTGGGTGGGGATCGAACCCACGACCTCTTGCGTACCAGTTGGATATACCTACTCCCACCGCGCCACAGTCAGTGTCAGTGATCCTGTAAGGGTTCTGTTTTCTCCCTTTAAGGTACGGAGCCCTAAAAAACAGCCTTTCAAACGCGCAACGCATTTTATGTGTTGAAACATAATCGCCCCTACTTGTGTCTACGTACAATTACCTATAAAATGGACTAACTATCTCACCCTATATAACATGCATTACGCAACTACAACACAGTTCACTGGCCACACAACTCATGTCATGCCATTTAGTTACGTTGCAAAACTTCCGAAGTTTGGACAAGAATTTACTAGTCTCTGACCGGATAATAGTTGCTGAGATGTGAGAGAGTACTTACCGTTGATAAGGATATATAAACATACAAATAAACTATATAGGTACTTGTTTACCAAGTACACTATGAGTAGTCAAGTACGAATTATATGAATGTTAGCTTTAATGTAGAGAACTAACGCTCAAGCTCTCAAAACATTATAACTCAAGGAGGCCTACCCTAATTCAATGAAAACGAAGTTTCAATCAAAAATGAGGTGGTAATATACAGAACCAGGAAAATCTACTTATTTCACTATTTCCAGAAAATCGTCCATGAGTTCAAACTTCTTGTGCTTATCCAAAAATTAATTAGAATAGTCCCTGTAAATTTAAGAAATTTATGGAAACGAAAATTCATGAATTTCGTTTTAAAGAAATAGAGTAGGCCTACTGTTCTAAAAGCGTTTAAAAAACGAATATTATAAATGTGAAAGTAGTTTTTACGTTTAAATCGCTAAACTTAACGAAATTTGGTAGGTTTGGAGATACTTTAAGTCGCGGGAAAGGACACGTTAGTGGAACAGCGAGCGAAAGCTAGTATCTTTAGTATATTGTGCATATGGTAGGTGAACATAGTAGATTAGTAAGAGAAACTCATAGCTGTAATTATTGTCAAGTTAATAGTGCCTAGGTATTTAGTCATAGCAAATATATGTACGAGTACTTTGCAAAACTGAATTTGACAGGGATGCAAGAATCAACAATTAACGAAGTTGGCAATCTTTTTTTTTAAAGACGTCTCACGCATTGGGGTATAATCGCATGTGTTGCGGGGGACTTTACAAACAATTTGTGGATCACACAAAGTGGTGTCCCGTGTGGGAATCGAATCCACGACCTCTTGCGTAGCAGTCGGACACACTCCCACCGCGCCACAAAGGCAGTCAAAGTAAAAAAAATAGTTATTCCAGTCAGGAACAGCTAGACACCGGCTTTTAACGAGACTGACTGACACATATCTACATAACTTTTTAAGGTCCATTTTGAATTTGAGAAATATTTTCGATTCTGTACAAGAAAATAAAAAATCGAAAAAACTTTTTTATTCTTACTAACAACTAAGTCGGTTCCAGCTAGTACGTAATTCCGTTTAAGGTTTAATTTCGTAACAGAGTGTTCGGAAATTCAATCAGTAGCAACACTAATTGAGTTATTCCCGCCACGAGATCCTCAATTGACAAGCGTTTGAATTGACCATCTCTATCTACACATCGTCCTATCTCTTTGGTATGTGTTTGGTTAGAGACGTATTTGGAGTTAGCTAACTATTTAATATCTATTGTACGCAAATCAGATTAGAGTACCATTGAGGTAGTTAAGACCACAAAATAGCGAGAGTATTACTACATAGAGAAAAAAGATTGGCTTCAGTAAAACTTATGTTCGTCAACTTTTGCGAATAGTACACATTATGGAATTTTGGTGAGGCCTATGTCCAGCAGTGGAGTGCGATAGGCTGATGATGATGATGATGATGATGATGGAATTTTTTGTAGTTCATTGGATAGAACAACATAAACCACAGGTAGTCTCCACTGACAGTCAATATTACTCTAGGATGGCGCAGAAAGCGGTTGAAATAAAAAAAACAGGTCAATTTCGAGAGATAGATACTGTTTGTCAACATCTTGGAATCCCGTGATCAGCAAGTGTACACATCACCGAACAAACATTACACGTCAGTGTGCAGATGTCGTTAATGTTCTGTGTCGAAGTACGATAGCTCCGTATAAGGAACCATCTCCACGGGCGAGAAAATCGCGACAATTCCTCTCTACTATCGTCGGGTTGTCTCCACGAGCGAGCGATTAATCCGCTAGCGTATCGTCGCGACTCGTAACGGATTCGCCGCGAGTCCGCGACGACTCGTTACGTAATCGCCACGTTACTGCGACGAGAGGTTGTGCAAAAGTTTTGTTAACAGAGTTCAGTTAGGCATAGACTATTCGTGCGAGTATCAAGATGGCAGGACTAAGTCTTTGATTTCAGAACTACATATACAAATGCAGTACCTTTTTTCTACTATTTGCTACATACGTTCAAATTTTAGTTACTTAAAATTTGAACGTATGTTGGGCAACACTCTAAGATAAGCTATTCGTAGTCAATAATGCTATAAAGAAACAACAAATAATAACAAATTTTGTTGGAAATTAAATTTATCGCCATTGGTTTATCAAGTAAAACATGTGGTTTGTGGTGTTGGCAGGTAGGGTAATTTCATTTTACACCGAATCTTCGTCTGATAATGTTGACAAGCCCGCCATTTTTTTTTGTTAGGGACAACATTTATTTTCTGTTAATTTGCATAATCATAAAAATAAGTAGCAAATAAATATTGAAATTTAGGAAATTTTAGTTGAATATCGCCTATTGTAGAATCGTAGCAAACATGTGGCAAATAATTTTAAAACGTCTTTCAAAAATATTATAAGGTTACTGAGATACTTTTTTGGTTAAATAAATATTTCTAATAATATTTGCTCCGAACGTTGCATAAATTGTTTTTCCTCCCCTTTTTATTTTAAACTGTATGACCAAAAATTATAAGTGCATTTCGGAACATACTTATATAAATTAGATTATTATGTTTTATAATTGTATCGTGCTCGCCGTGCACTCTCTGCGCTTTCGCAGTGAGACCGCCATGTTCCGCGGCTCGCACGCAGCCATACTTTGACGTTTCTCTCACACTCAGCCACTCATTGGAACACGGCGATAGAATCAGTGGAGACATGTTTTAAGAGAATGTATAGAAATAGGTGGCACGACCATAATATCACCGCGATTCTCTCGCCCGTGGAGAGTGAGTGATAAAAATCAAGTGAGGGTAGCTTCCGAAACCGGTGCTTTAAGGAAGCGACGCTGAGCTGAACCAGTCCTTTGACCACGACCGTTGCAATACGGTCGAAACGTCGGGCAATAACACAAACGTATATAGCCTTAAAATAAAATATTTACGCGATTAAGAGCCGTAACATAAAAAATCTATAATTAAGTAAAACTCGTGAAAAAAACCATTACCTTACCTTACCAACCTTACCTATGCTTGTCGTTAAAACCATTAGTCTTAGCGCAAGCTTAGCATAATATTAGATGCTCTCTATTAAGTCTTACCTAATGGTGGAGGCTTCGCTAGTACGAAGAACCGTGACCACTAGGTATATTTGTGTATCGAGTTTCGTGAGTTTGAAATTTTATTTAAATCGATTAAGCGTTTTGAGCGCGAAAACGTAACAAACTGGAAATAATTACATAATTTGAATTGGAATTCATGGGTCATTTCCAATGCAAATCCATCAGTCAGTTAGCCGCTGATTGTAGAATCGTGAAATTTTCAGTACGTATTCCTTATAGTATGTCATCCCTAAAAGAAGGGATTTTTGAAAATTAATCCCCTAAGGGGGTAAAATAGTGGTAGTAAGTTTGTAAGAAACTTCGACTGTGGAATTTCTCTGTAATTTATAATAAAGTTTTTTTTTCTTATTTGGCATTTGGTTTAAAATAAAGAAACACGTGATTCAGCGTTTTTGGAAAATCAACCCGTAAGGGGAAAAATAGGGGTGCCAAGTTTGTATGAAACTTCGTCAGCTTCATAGTTAGATCTTGGAAATTTCATAATTAATCTTTAAGTTTAAAATAGAGACTCTATAAGTTACAAATAAAGACACAAGTATTTAAGCGTTTTTGGAAAATCAACCGCTAAAGGGTAAAATAGGGGTTGGAAGTTGGTAAGTAACTTCGTGAGTTTTAAAGTTAAATCTGTGAAAATTTGACTTTGTGGTTAAAGAAACATTTCTTTCAGCGTTTGAAAACAAGAATCAACCCATTTCCGGGCTAAAGTCATCCACGCGGGTGAAACTGCGGGCGACAGCTATCCTAATCCTAACTAATACAAAAAACTGGAAAGTGTATGTGTTTGTTTGTTTGATAAGCTTTCACGCCTAAACCACTAAACTGATTAAATAAAGCTACATTAACAGTGAGTATACATATGCTGTATTTAAAAGTCATTACTTGACGTTCGCTGCCATTTTGTTTTAGGTAACTATGGAGATGCCTTTGTTGCTGATAGACTTTGAGCGAACATTTAAATGCCATTTACATAGGGTAGTTTTTATGTTTTTATCTCGGGCTAAGGCTAGTAGTTGTTATTATTTTATTTGTCCTTGATTTACTTTGGTGGTTTCACTTTTTATGATGTCTGGAGATCCGTTCAGACGAGGGAGATAGAAAGATATAGCCCATAGCGTGGACTTCGGATACTATTAGCTTTCGTCCGCGGCTCCACCCGTGTGTATATCGGTTATCGCATTAAAAACTATTCTATGTTCTTTATTTTTAAATCTCATCTAAATCAGTTCAGCGGTTTAAGCGCCAAAAAATAACAAACAAACATACACAGTTACATTTACATTTATAATATTAATATAGATTGCAATTCATGGGTGTAATGGACACTAATACCACGGATAACATCTCTAACTCTGTATAGAATCTTAATTTACTTTGTTTCCTGTAATACGTTTTATAAAACCACAAGAGAGAATTGCAGTGTTGAGAGAATTGAGAGGTACAAAGCATTTGTATTTCTCAGGAACAAAACTTACAGTAAACTAGATGTTAGGTACGGGTATTGAACGGAGTAGTTATTGGACATAATGGAAATGGACGTGAGATGGTTCTTGAACAGGTTCTAAGAATAACAAAGTGGATGGACATGAACTAGGTGTTAAGAGCGTCGAGGATATAGGATGTCTAACACAATTTGTATTTTTAAAATATCCTACAGATCTTTATCTAAAAATAGTAAGTTAAGGGTCATAAATGAATTCTAATGACGTAACATACGACTAATTTCTACAGTATCACCTGTGGTAATAAAAATAACCTACTAGCTTCTAAGTTTGAACTGCTATTTTAGACTTTGTAGCGGATGCCTACTTCATAACGACTATCTGTGTACAAAATTTCGACACAATCCATTTAGGAGTGTGAGCTGGGTGTTAATGTATCAATCAATCACAGTTCCTCTTATGTCACAGATAGCTGATCCTCGCAACTTCGTCCGCGTTACATGAGAGGGCTAGAGAGAGTACAACGTACTAGAGTCAGTACGGCCCCGGAATCAGTCCCGAATCTAGAATTATTTCGAGGCGGGGCAAATTTTTCATGATAGTGCCCTTCACCTTCGCGGAGCTTATTTTTTTAATATTTTTTTTTACTTAATATTTTTTTGTGGTTGTACGATATAACCGATGTAACAACTAACTTTTATCTCAGCTATTGCCAAATATTGAAAACAGAATGGCTGCTAATTAACTTTTATTTACATTGCAGTCATAATCATGACTGTAATGTCAATAAAGTCAAGTCCTTTTTTGTTTACTGCTTACGATGAGATGATGAATTTGTGGTATTCGAAAAAACTTTTTTTCGCACACATACATACCTACAAACATTTATCTATAGTAATATTATTAAGAGGAAATATTTGATTGTTTGTTTGTATTGTCAGACTAGGTTGCGCGGACCAACTAGTATTTTAAAAAAGAAAAGCCCCAGAACAAGTTATTTATTCGATAGAAAAATCGTATCAAATTCCGTTATACACAAAGCACACAAACAAACAAAAGTGAGATCCCTGTTTTCTTTTTATAATACAACAGGAGTATTTAGAAATTAATAAGGAGGTACTTTATAATTATGCTATTATGGAATATTTAGAAGTTAATAAGTACAAAAACAACAGAGTAGGGCACCGAACGTCCCTACAATGATACATATACTGGGTCAAACTGCTAGGAACGAGCCATTGTTCTAGCGAACGATACCCGATGTAGTACACTGATACTTTTCACTACTATTTTGTTCTACAACCTACAGCTTGCATTCTAAGCAAAATAGAGACCTAGTAGCCAGAATAAAACAAAAAAAATAGACATCCAGCTTAGCTAATTAGCACATCTCTGGCGGAAAGTCTTAAATCGCGTAAAATAATACTGAACATTACACAAGCATGTTTCGCATCCTAAGTGAATAACGAATATTGAAATTTGAAATAATAAAATTTACAGATTTTTTTCAGATTTTGCAGTGCAATTCCCAAACTATGACTTTTTGATATTAAATTTGTAAACAAGTATTTTGTTAATTTGATTCCACTTACAGCTTTGTTTGTCTAATAGTTTTCGTAATTTAACGCTTGAAACATGAACATGTTTTCAAAAAGTTGTGCAGTAGATATACTAACAGAAAGAGACAATTTAAAGACCATGAGTTAAAACAATATTTATTACTTATTAATGCCTTCTCTGATGGTCATGCCCCAAAAGGGTAGAAGTAGTATACTTTCATCTTTTTCGGGCGTGGAAAGACCTTCAAAAATATCCCCGGCTGTTTGAGGTGGCCCGTGTCTTCAACTTGTTGTCATAGTACCTATTGTTTTTCTAAAATTGTAATGACGATCTTCTCAATTACTTGTTTCAGTATGAATAGGTATCTATCTATTTTTGGTCCAATTTAAACTTATTTATGTTGTTCAAATTCCATTATTTGCCCAGGACTTCGAATTTATTCCTTAATAACTTGACTGCCTCTGTGGCGCGGTGGGAGTGTATCCGACTGCTACGCAAGAGGTCGTGGGTTCGATTCCCACCCAGGATAAAACTTTGTGTGATGAGCACGATGGTTTATTCTGTGTCTGGGTGTTATTTATCTATAATATGTATGTATTTAGAAATATATAAGTATGTTTATCAATTGTCTGGTTGCCATAGTCAAGCTCTGCTTAGTTTGGGATCAGATCAGTTGTGTGAGTTGTCCCAAGATATTATTATTATTATTATAATTCATGAAAAACTACTCGAATTTTCGACTCATTGTCAGAAAAGTTGTCAAAAATGTATAGTTCGTGTGTGAGTCTTCTTCGTCTCTACGAAAAAATGTTGCAAAAACGGAGAAAATTTACGCAGACGAAATTGCGCGGGTCAGCTAGTAGATTTATAAGACGTTATCACATTATGAATATATATATATATATATAGATATATATATATATTGAATTGTTTATTGTAATTCACGCGATTAAGACCCGTAAATTTAAAATAAGTAGATAAATAAAAATAACGATAATAAGGTGCTCATTTACAGAATAATTGCATAATATTCACAGTTAAAAGTACACTGAATCAAAACAATAAAGATCGATTTTAAATCAGTCCTACAAAAACTTGCTACTATACGGGCATGGGGGTATGGTAAGATTGTTAAGTAGAGATTGGTATTTTTTGTGTATTCGACCTCTTTACTTGTGCGGTGTAGTTGAGTAGGTGATTGTTTTATAATGATATCAATCTTTGTTTTTACTAAAACGAAACTTAATACCAGCACGAGCCAAAGTTTTCATAATATGGACTGTTGTTTGGACAACGTAGTTGTTGGTGCCTCTTGTTCAGGTATTATAAACGACGACGTAGTACAAGAATGAGCAAAATTTAATATCCCTTAAAAATAATATAGAACTAGATTCTACGCCAACAAACAACAATAACCATTTGAACAAATTTTGGTGTTCTATTATCTTTGAGGAAACGAATGCCAAATGCACCCTTTCTGCAAAGGTTAGCAAACGAGAATAGTTTTAAACTGGCGATAACAGGTGCAAAGTTATCCAAAAAGGGTAACTCCAACTTATAACGGACACTGGTAATAACATTTCCTTATCTGCAGGTCACATACAAATATCATGGCTTACTTGTTTAGTTTGCCAACTACTTATCACTGCTGGCCCTCTGTGAAGTTTTGTGAAATAAGCTTAGATTTTACAAAGTTAGCGTGTAATAGTAAGGTGTGGTCTTTCATTAGCAGGCAGAAGTTTTATAGCATACTTATTGCACCTACCATGGTGCCAGATTCGATTGGCTTAAGGAATAGTTACTTATAGCGTTTTCTTTTTGTCAAATTTTCACGGCTGATGAAAAATCCGATTGCACTATTATCGCATAGAACTTTTTGATTCATTTTTATTTTAGGGTTTCGTAGCTACCTCAAAAGGAAAAAAACGGAATCATTATAGGATCAATTTGTTGTCCGTCCGTCTGTCTGTCATGACCCTTTATCTCGGGAACGCATGAAGGTATGAAGCTGAAAATAAACACCCTTGTCTGTAATCCCTTGAAGCTGTGAAAAAAATTAAACTTCTAAATTAACATAAAAAAAGATACGGCCGTTCATATCGTAAAAAACGTACATTTTGACACTATTGAGAAATCAAAATTTATATTGGTTTTTCCGTTTACCTAGAACTATGTAAGTAATTTATATTTCAGACAGGGTCCATATAAGGTTAGTAACAATTTTAGAAGTCGATTTAAAACATAATTATTCACTCAGTAGGTGGCATGAGCACATAACAATCCTGGAATTTGACCACACCATTCCGTTACATAATGTAAAATAAGTATTATATAATTTTATAGCTACGGGTCTTAATTGCGTTAATATTTTATTTTAAGGCTAAATGCAATACGGTCGAAACTTCGGACAATTAACAAAGGTACTTAGCCTGAAAATAAAATATTTACGCGATTAAGTCCCGTAGCTTATAAAATTCTATAATGTGTACAAATCGCGAAAGTTTACGAACCTATATTGTAAAATAAGTAGATTAGCAGTTCCTGGAAAAAAGTCAGAAATCACATAATAATATCATCATCGACTAAAATATTCATATTTTATTTATTTATTTATTTAAAACTTTATGCACAAAGTTGTACAAAGGTGGACTTAATGCTAAAAGCATTCTCTGCCAGTCTACCTTAGGGTGATGTAGAAATGGAATGTGTGAAAGGTGCAGTAACCTAATTGTAAAATAAGAACTTCCTTATTATTCTTACATAATACACAAATAATACATACCTAATACCGTCACTATTAGGTATATAATGTGACAAAGACTCGTTACTAGTACCTACCATATACTAACAGTACGTACAGTATATTCATAGTACGTTCTACCTAAGTAGTAACCTAATGTCTAAATTGTGAAATTTTTGAGAATTCGCTCGAATTCATACGAACCAAAGCATGAAGTGAACTCACAAGCCTTACATGGATTTGTACCTGCAGTGTGAAATATCAGTGTGAAGTGGGACTACACTTAGTTGATGCTTGTTAAAGAGCTTGGCATTTATTCAACGGAAATCTTTTACATACATAAAATATCATACATAATAAAATCCAGCTTACTCAAACAATTTGAGACTGGAACATAAATTCACTTTATATTTATGAAGATGGTCCCACTAGCACTAATGTTCGTTACGGCAAGCATTAGCCGCTGGTAGACGGTGCATTTCTGCCCAATTTGGCACCAAACCTGCTATGTCTGTAATTACTGTTATGGGTATTATTATAATGTGATTCTCCCAATTGCTTCATGTGAAATTGGTATTTAGCGTGGGCAATTTATTAGATGTTTCATGAATTTAAGACAAAAATGAACCCACTTAACTATTCTAATACATCTATATTAATATTATAAAGAAGTAAAGTTTGTAAAGGGTAATCCTAGCAATAGAGCGACGTTATTTGTGAGTGTCACAAGCCCAATGAAGTGGGCACGGGTCAACTATCCTTAATAAATAAATTAGCAGACGCTTCAACATCATTTTAATTAGCGAATGTTTGGCCTTCTTATATTCTATTTTAAATATAGAATAAAAAATCTATTTAAATCCTAAAAATACCCGCCTGCAAAAAGACAGAAACAAGATATCCCTCATATTTAATATCATGCAGTCGAAGGCGCGATTTATGACTACATGATATTAAATATAAAGGGTCTGTCTGTCTTTTTGCAGGGGGGTTTTTTATTTTTTTATTTAGTAGGTACTTTTTGGCCATTTGTAAAATAATTACAAGGTGATTTAATACAATTTGTTTTATTTATTAACATAGTTTTGTTATGATTTGCCACTTCACACATTATTTAAACATATGGGCATATTTTCGTACTGGCCTTTTAAAGCTCTTTGGTTTAGTACCACAATCGACGGTCTTAAAAAATGAAATACAAATCGCCATTGGTACTTTCCGTAGTATTAGTTTACTCTTTGATTGGTACCCAGTGACACTTGCGTCATGAAGATGAATCTAACCACGTATCATTTATGATGGTTGAGCCCTTGAGGACTTATAAGCCGACATAGGAATATTAGAAGGATACAAAAGCCATAAACAAATCAAACACATAGCCCTCCTCCACAGTCAGGAAAGAACAAAGACAATACATCTGCTAGTTAAAATGCAGTCAAAATATCTGATAATTTATTGTGAATTGTTTTGTATCCTACACCTTAAAATATGTGTAAAAACACTAGCAACTAGGTAATTTATGTTCGTAACTGCGAGCATTAGCCGCCGCCGGATGGCGACGGTGCATTTCTGCCCAATTTAGTATGAGACCTGCTATGTCTATAATTGGGTGATTTTCTAAGACGTGACCTTAGCGTTCCACGGTGAAATTGCCAGCGAAAAATCAGGTGTGTTCTAGCCAGTATTAAGGGGCATCTGCACTGGCCATTTATTACGGCAATTTGTGGCGGCACTATTGGCAACCAATTGCTCGGCCAATAATGGCAATATGTCTGCAATTGTATGGCGCATGATCCAGTCTTCTAAACGGGCTACACAGCCCACAATGAGAAATGTTGCAAAAATGGGGGAAATTTACGCAGACGAAGTTGCGCGGGACGAAGTTGTTAAGTGCCTATCTTAATACAGTAATGTAGTTTATACATTAGAGTAGCACATAGGCTACAGAAATGAAACATATTCACTATGCTTTTTGATTTGGATGAGTGGCGTTGGGACTAACCTTGGGACCAACGTGTGGAGCCGACGTTACACAAGAGACTTTTATTTGATTTTGACAACGTATCGTCACAAATGTCAAAATCAAATCAAAGTCTTGTATACTATAGTGGTCAGTGGAACTAACAACTTCAACTCTTAAGTAAGTGGAACAAGCTTAGATTTTAAATGGTTGTATGTAAATAATAATAATAATAATAATAATGATGATAATAATATCTTGGGACAGGTCACACAACCTCATCTGATCCCAAACTAAGCAGAGCTTGTACTATGGAAACCAGACAACTGATAAACATACTTCTACATTTCTTAATACATTCATATAATAGATAAATTACACCTAAACACAGAATAAACTATCGTGCTCATCACACAAAATTTTATCCTGGGTGGGAATCGAACCCACAACCTCTTGCGTAGCAGCGGATACACTTCCACCACGCCACAGAGGCAGTCAAAAGTTAAAGTCGGTTCACGGACGATAATTTTATGCTGATTAGCATAAATCAATCAATAACGTGACTGCTTAGCAACCATTCAATAACGTGACCGTTGCTTAGTAACCAGTCAATTACGTGACACTTTTTCGTGCGTGCACCCGATCATCGTTTCATAAGACGCTATCACGTTAAAAAATTAAGCACTTAAATTAATAAATGTAAATAATGTACAAGTCGACATAACCTCGATCTTCATTCAAAACAAATCAACAAAAATGTAACACTCAATCAAATTCGGTAACACTTTACATAACGGTGTTTTTGATTTTTTGACATCGTCAATAAATTTTATATATAAATTTTTTTATTGTTTTTTTATAACATGTTACGATCCTAATCCCATGTCTAAACCATCAATATTATCTATAGATTAAGTTCAAAATGTATTAAAATAATTTATGATACAGATTACGTGTACGTACGAACTTCTTACCTAATCTAGGTCATGTCATGTTATGTGATAATTGATAAGTGAAAGGTGTTTTTATAGTCACATCATAGATAACGTCAATTTCGAGAAGTTAGTCAACCGGCTCGTTGGTCTAGGGGTATGATTTTCGCTTAGGGTGCGAGAGGTCCCGGGTTCAAATCCCGGACGAGCCCAAATTTTTTTTAAATGTTTTTATTATTTTTTTTGGGTATGTGTACTTTTTTCTGTACTTTCTTAGTATTAAAACTGTGTTGTAGACACTATTTTTTTAATAAATGAATGTCAGATTTTTTTTTGCATTACAACAACCTCTTTCTCCTAATACGCATTATTAACAAGCACATGCTTGTCTTTGTCTTTCTTTTTTTTTTTAAATAGAATAGTAGCGGCGGTAGCCTAATGGCTAAGGCATCGGTCTCGCAATCGTGAGGTCGTGGGTTCGAATCCTGACCATTATACTACGGACGTGAACCCACTCCTAACACAAGCCATAGAGCTTAGCTGGAGGGGTTAACAGGATTGCTAGTAATGTGTGACCACAACAACCCCACATTGCTAGTTTACTTTAAAAAAAAAAAAGATTAAGACAACATTCGCTAGTAAATGTCATATTAAGAATAGGGATGAGACAATAATCTTGCATGATATAACACACGATATATCTCCTGTTCTGTTATACGAGTGTGTAAACAGGACGCTTCCATGGACCGTGAAAGACGTTAAGACTGGCAGGAAACGCTACGAGATGAACATTGCTAGTGCAAGCTAGTTACCACTACTCATTTATGTCCCCTTCTTCATACAATTTTTAGGCACTGGAATTGCATTCTCAAATTCTAATATCTAATAGATACCTACTGCTTTGAGAGGTGGCCCCAATATATTTATTTTATTTTCTCATTTAGTATTAAAAAAGAAACATAATTCATGTAATGTGAGAACCTGTCAAAACTTACAAACTTACATTTGGTGTCAACAATCTAGGCCGCGAAAGTTATTAACAGAGTTCCGTCGGTACCCTTTGAGTACCTACAGACTATGGAACCCTAAAAAAGCTGAAGAAAGTTACAATTAAAGGTTGATGGACTGCGTCCATTCGGAAAGCCTTCGGAGTGGCTAATTAACGAAATGACCGGCTAAATCTGACCAATGGTTTTAGGTAAAACTGTGTAATCACGTCAATCGAATAATAGAGGCAATCTATCTTCTACTAATTCTAGGAAGAAACTGTCTAGGCATCATTAGATAGTGTTGATCCACCCGCACTTTTGATACGATGTTTTCCCAAACATGAAAAGTAACACGTGCTTTAGGTCATTTTTATATATAAAGAGTAAAGTAAAAGCCCTATAATTACAGCCATCTAATAGCAAGACTACGCGCATGCCTACTTTAATAGGCAAAATAGTCTACCTAACTATTTACATTTTATTGTAATTTACATTAAAATTATTACTATTAAATAATAAAGTAAATCTCAGTCAGTCATTATCAAGTAATGGATTCGAGACGGTTTTTCCTTCATATTAAATTAGCAAAAATTGCATAAATTAAATATTTACCCGATTAAGTTCCGATACTAATCTAAAAACTTACAAAAGGTTTATACGTTATGCTATTCGACGTTTCTAATTTGACGGTTATAACAAAAAAAAACACAGAAATTAGAGTTTTTATATCAAACATCAAAATCATCGCTGATCAAGAACAAAATCTAAAAAACAAGTTAGAATGTAATATTTTCCAGAAGAGAACAAACAAAATTATTCACCGTGGACCCTCTGTCGTGCGTGAACGAGCCGTAACAACCAGGTGTATCTGACAGTGCTGTCGCATCCAATTTTACAAATAACTGAGTGGGACACAGATAAAAACAGACATAGATAGACATGGACTATGAAGAAAAAGGTGAAAAAAATACAATAGAGTATAAAAAGAGACTAATTGACTGCGTTACACTGATCAAGCCACAGTCGAAGTTGGGTCTAGACGCCCAGGCATTCATTAAACAAATGTGGTTTAATTTCAACGCAGATTTAGGCAATATCAAAGCTAATCACTTACTATGTTACGGTTACATTTGATCACTTTCTCACACACTCGCCTTTAAGTAATGACGTGTCAGTTGCATACTGTATTACCAAGGAGAGAGCCAGGAGATCTGTAACACAGGTTTCGTACCTAGTACAAATTCCAGCTCTCACTAAGATCTTAATTATTATTCTGTACCTGTTTAAATATTACATTTAAGTACTTGCCTTTATGAGAGACACTAAATATTATAAATACTTACTTATAATCGCCTAATATAGCTTGCTAAGGCACTACAAATGTGAGAAGTAAATGCAGCAGAGCTTTGAGGGTATGTAGGTAATTTCTTGATGCTTATATTGACGATTGCCTAGTCATTAATGTAACGAATTCGCAATCGAGAGTTGACGACTTTGAATCATATCCATTACTACCTGACCCGCGCAACTTCTTCTGCGTGAATTTTCCCCGTTTATGTAATTTTTTTCATTGCTGCTCCGCTCCTATTGGTCACAGCATGATGTTTAATAGCTTGTAACCTTCTTCGATAAATGGGCTACAGTAAAAGATTTTTTTTAATCAGATCAATAGTTCCTGAGATTACCGCTTTCTAACAAACAAACAAACGCTTCAGCTTTATAATATTAGTATAGATACTGTTGTCATGTCACCCACTCCTAACACAAGCAATTTGGTTTAGCTGGAGGGATTACCAAGATCGCTAAAAATATTATGCGACCCACACTGCCTAGGAACTTTAAAAAAATATTATATTTATTCATTCATTTAGAAAACCTAGAGATCATGATAGTTGTTATAACTACGCGTATCTGCGGCATATACACACTCGAGCATAATTCCTTTCTTCAGAAGATGTTGTGCTTATATATAGGACGTATGTATATATATAGATTGATGCTGCTGTGTCTACAAGGGGCTGTTGTATGCGGATCGAATTAAAGGAAAATAAAGGGTGTCGCATGTTTGCGAGACCGTGAACAGAGAATAAAGGATTACTGCGAGCTTTACAAGTGACGTTCATGATATGAATACTTGTATTAAATTGCTGTAACCACTGTGAATAAAATTGTTCAGATATTTCATATTTTTAAATAATTTACAAAATTGAAAATAAACTAATGATGATTATGAATACTCTTAAGAAATTTTAAACGTTTGACGGTTTTTTATTTGAGTTTGACGATACAAACGAGTGAACATAAACAGTAGCTAAGGTTTCGATTAGATTTATATTATTTATGTTCCTAATCTATCTATATGTAACAGTAAAATCACTTTTAAAATTGTTCACTAATTCTGACTCAAACAAACAGTTTAAATAAATAAGGTTCATATTTATATAACTGGTAATTTCATACGAAAATACCAAGTGGGGTGTGCTGCATAGTTTTCGATTATTATTAAAAAAATAGATGATTATTTATTGTATAGGTATCTAATACTTAAAACCGTCAAGATTATATTTTTCAAATGATTATTTTTTTTTTCATAATCATCTTAATAAGTAAAAGTAAAATAAGTTTGAAAATGTTCGATTTCAGGGCCAGCTTTGATGAGTTACAGTAAACCTATGCGTTTCATCATTTACACAAATTGACACGGGAATAAACGCGTTTAAACTAGGTAAAGTATTTATCTTACGCTTGACATTTCAACCGGGTTTTTAGTCCAGTAGTCAAAATGGCAAAAACTAAACCCTTATAGTTTCGTTATGTCCGTCTGTCTGTCTGTCCATTCGTATGTCACAGGCATTTTACTCAAAGATTACTCAATGAATATTGATAAAATTTGGTGAAATGGTGTCTTGTAGTAACCGCTACTTAGTTTTGATAACTAAATAATAAAAATGCGTATTTTTACTCCATACATGTAACAGGAGCTGATTTTTTTTCATCATACATCAACGTGTGGCTCATCATCCGACAGGTCTTTTAAAAACATTTTAAGGTTTCTAATAAACTTTTTTGCTTGAGTGTTTTTTTTTGGAAATAATCGCTCCAAAAGTTGCTAAAATTGAGTAATAATATTAAAAAAAACACAAAGGTAAATAAAAATAAATAAATACTTTAAATTAAAATTATTTCGGACATAATTGGATATACCGTGTTTGACTTATTGCCGAAAAACTGCGTTTCTCAAAAAAAGTAAGTGTCATGAACATACGCTCTTCTGCTGATGCAATTATTCAAGGCTGCGGAACCCTACCCTAAGCGTGGTCCGACATGCTCTTGCCCGGTTTGTTTGTAACAGTTTTTATCAAGCGGCCCACATGTCGCCATTTACATCTAACATATGAGAACTCTTCTGGGATTAAAACCTAATAAAATATCATCTAGAAGCATAAAAAAACTAACTTCCTACAGTCAATATTATTGACAGAGGAGTCATCTGAAAATCAGGAAAATCCACTTTTTTTACGAATGTTTAATTGTCTGTCATAAATTATCGAAATGTAAATAAAAAACTATATAAAAGTTTATTGATCGGTCTGTGTAATAGACAAAAAACTGTAACCCATCAAAGCTGACCCTCAAATATATCTTTTTTCAAATTATAGAAAAAAAAAAATAAGCCTTTGAAAAATATAATCTTCACGGTTTTAAGTATTAGATACCTGAACAATCATCCCTAATGTGTTCATCAAAATCAAAAAAAATCAAAAACCATACAGCGCGCTTTATAATTAAAATTTTGAGTTTTCATATGGAATGACCCTAACATCTTTTTACATAATTGTTTTTAAACTTTCGCGATGTTTACTCATATTAGAATACTTTCGGGACCTTATCGCTAGAAAAATTTAAAGGTGAGTGACCACGATGCAATTCGGTGCAATTCGATCAAAACGTCGGGTAAATAAAGGTTCGTGCCTTTAAATTTTTCACGTGATTAAAAACTGCAAAGTCTTAAGTAGCACTTTTTAAGTGATAATGTGTCACCATTACGTAAGTATTTTTTTTATTATAAAGTCCATTTTGTCTTTATCTGAAATCTGAAGCAGTAAAATAGTGCAAGCGACCATCAATCCTCTCCAAGTCTAATTTAAAACTGTTTTTACGTTCCACAGCCCAAGTTTGTTCCAAATCTTTATTACCTTTAGCTAAACTAAAGTACTTCTTCACCCCAATTACGTGAAACGATCAGTAGAAAAGTAATTGATGTAATCACTTTGAACGCTTTCGTTTCTGGTCACGTAGCGTAGGTAACAAACATGCCTACCAGAGCAACCAACTGGGACCCTTATAAGTCCGAAGATTGATACATCATTAATGATACGCTTTAAGTGAATATCGAGATGTAGGTTCTTCAGAATAAGTCAAGAGTTAAGGAACATTTATATAAAGATCATAGTAGAATGTGATGCAGTTATAGCTATTGATGTACTGTTATTCAAAATGGTAATTTTTTATAAAGTAGACGCTGCTCGCCGTCGATAGTTCCCTGAAGGTAAAGAAAATATAACTAAATAATATTAATATAATATCTAATAATATTTTGGGACAACTCACACAACGCCATCTGATCCCAAACTAAGCAGAGATTGTACTATGGAAACCAGACAACTGATAAACATACTTATATGTAATACATATTCGTAAACTTTCGCGATTTGTACACATTATAGAATTTTATAAGCTACGGGTCTTAATTGTGTAAATATTTTATTTTAAGGCTAAATACCTTTGTTTATTTCCCGACGTTTCGACCGTATTACAACAGCCGTGGTCACGGGTAGACTAGTAGTCTACCCGTGGCCCGTCGGGAAATAAACAAAGGTATTATGATAAAGGTTCAGATATATAAGCTACGGGTCTTATATAAGGTATTATATAAGACCCGTAGTTTATAAAATTCTATAATACTTATATGTTTCTAAATACATACATTTTATAGATAAATAACACCCAGACACAGGATAAACCATCGTGCTCATCACTCAAAGTTTTATCCTGGGTGAGGATTGAACCCACGACCTCTGGCTTAGCAGTCAGGGTCACTTACCACTAGACCAACAGGTCAACCAATGTAATAGGTATATAAAAAAAATAATAAGTGAAATAGGTTCTATTAACTATAATTTACAGTGTGTTTCGACATTAGCTGCTCCACTACTACACCGTGAGAATGATACAATTAACTTTATATACACATAACACTAGCTGTTAATTAATTTGAGAACAATTGTAATACGTTACAATAGTATCTACTGTGTAAGTTTTACTTTGTTTTTTATTGATGTTATATTCTTTTAATTAAACGCGATTTTTAAAATGTTTTACTTCTTATCTTATCTTATCTTGGCATAATTTAATTTAATTTAATTTAATCAGGATGTTTTTTTATTAGTGTGACCTTAGATACGTATTTCCATTTAAATACATTACTGGTAACACAGTCAAAGTGTTGGCAGATACACATGTTCAATTAAAACCTCCTTTGAAAAATTATAGTCTTGTGAACGAATGATGCTTACATACTTACATACCTACGCCTTCTTTATAATAACTTAATTTACTATTAACTTTTTTCTTCTGATATTTTTTGAAAATGTAATGTAAAAGAAAGTTGTGACACGAATACATACTATATAAGAATTCTTTCTTCAGACTGTGTCAGAACTATGTGCTTCGGTATGAAACTAGGAGATGTTATCCAACAGCTAAATACTAAGAACTCCCATCATCCCAAACCCAGTAACATTTAAGCAACATAGTCTGCCTCCCCCCATCTGCCTACACCCCCTTCACCCCTCCTTCGCCCCAGCACGGAATTGCCGATTCAGTTCAAATATTTACTATCCACATTACGCTCAGCTTACGACAGTAACGATGATATATCTTTGCGTGTATTTTTTGTTATGGATTAGGAAAATCACAGTATTGAAGAAAAAATTTGCAGTTTTAATGTTCGCATAATCAGGTGAATTTGGGCCCCTCTTTACACGATATATTATACATGAGATATATTATGCCCGCAGTCTCATAGTTAGTACACACTATAGGATTAAGAAGCAAATTTTTATGTATGTGTCATTTTACAAGTGGCAACAAGCGATGGTGACAATGTAAAAAATAAACGTGACATTTCGCGAACGTGACATAATGCGCCAGAAGGCTGCCGATGTCTAGATTCCCTAGATGTTATTTCGCCTACAAATTGAAAGATGTTTTAAATTACCAACCCAATACCATAATCAATTTAAAGAAGTTTCAAAACAACCCCATCTTCTCATCTTCTCAACACGAGGTACTTTTAATTACATTTGACGTTTGAACCCTTTAGAGGTCAAAGGGTCAAGGACTAGTTATGTAGCCATCAGGAAAATTAAATTTAAATAATAAACAGAAAGGACTCGTTAATTTTGTTGGTGCCCAAATTAGCTGCCTCATTACTTAGGGGAGGAAACCATCCAAGATTATTATCTCAGAAGGAGTTTGAAGTGCAAATATTGGATAGGACATTCTGAAGAAGTTGCACTGGTAAGCTTTTACTTCTACAAACCAATGTAGTACTATAGATTCAATATTTAGACCACTTTTTATTCTAAAACCTTATCGCTAGGATTAATAAGTTAGTGCAAAGTTTTTCAGTATCTAAGTCTGTAAAATTACTCAAATTTCAATGAAAAAATGCCAAATACAACAACACAATAATATTATCATTATTGCAATAATTTTCATATTGTACAACGAACAACAAACAGTCTTAAAGTCTAGGAACGTTTTAAATAAGTAACTAGGCTTTGGGACTTTTAGTTGTTCACTTCACGATTATCGGTTGAATACAATATTACAAAATACACGCCACTGAATTACTTAGATCTAAGGTAAATCCAAAAATTACAAACACATTTTCTGAACAGCAACGAATTCGAAAACGAAAACGAAAATAACACAAAAATACACAAGAAGACACACAAATAAGCAGAAATAAATTACTCGAAAATCTTATAAAATGTGTCGCATACATACATGTTAAAGACACCTTTGGATTAACATGGATACGCATAATATATTATTAAATTAAAGTGACGCGGGACAAAAAGGATAAAAACACATTTACGGTTTTGACCCTTCCGAAGCCCTTCTTAGTGGGTGCTTAGAAATTTACTACCGGGGTGAGGATTACCGAACATGTATAACCGGATTTACGTATCCGTTTGTGGGTTCGCGATAAGATTGTTTTATCTTGTGTATGTAGATGTTAACGCTTAGCTGCCGCTTTTTATGGACTTTCTTGAATTTAAGTCCGTACCTACAAAAAGATTAAGGACCGATACACATGAAATCGATGACAGTGAAGAGATGCTAAAGGGGAAGTTAACTTTTGTCCATGTGGATGATATCATAATGTCAGAAAGTGCGGATAAATGCACGTCGCAGTTTTCTACGCTGCCTCCTTCCTATGATATGTAACCATGCTTAACCCATATATTAAAATTAGATGCATCCAAAAAATATTGATCAATTTATTTATTTATTTAAAAAAGACGACTCCCGCATTAGGATACAAGCCCTGTGTCGCGGGGGACTTTACAAACATACAAGTCACGGACACAAAGTACACCCAGACTCGGAACAACAATTTGTGGATCACACAAAGTGGTGTCCCGTGTGGGAATCGAACCCACGACCTCTTGCGTAGCAATCGGATACACTCCCACCGCACCACAGAGGCAGTCAAATTTATTTTTAATTTATTTTATTCTTAGTTTATACTATTTTTATTGAATGTAATTTAAAATTGATATGTACACCTGACATTCGCATACAATGTAAAAATTGTTTTTGAATAAATAAATATGAATATGAAATATGAATACCGTTGAAGGAAATCTAATTAATAAATGACTAAACTTAGTCTGTTAATTTTTAATTAGCTACCTATTTGAAGAATGCTTGTTAAAGATTTTGCTAAAGATATAACTTTAGGTATAAAGTAACATTAAGAAAAAATAAATATGATTTCAGTTTATTATGTATCAAACTATCAAACTTAATGTATACATTTTATAGTTATAAGTTTATAGCTAAAAGGATTATAGCTGATATAATAACAGCTACGTTCATTACCCGCTCAGCATCTGGCCTCTGCTTTGCTTAGGTTTTAAACTTAATACCTACTTAATTATTCTCATAAAATGTTTAATGGCTAGAGACTTTACCAGCTTTTAATATTTCAGAATCATACAATGTATAAAAAATAAATACTTAGTTGCGCACTGGAATATTAATTATTACGCCATAAGCTGTAAAAAAAGTGTATAGATTTGGCGAATATTACATGTTTTAGGAACATAAAAAAACCGGTCAATTGCGAATCGAATTCGTCCACCGAGGGTTTCGTACAAAATTTAAGTACATATTATAAATATGGCAGCACTTTTAGTTTGTTTTTATTTTTTTTTACTTTTTTCTTTATTCGTGCTGGAAGCACATGACATTCGCACACACAGAATACCTACTCTAGTACTGAGGGTAAAAAATATAATTCTGTGCCAGAAAATGACCATAAAACTGACCAACCAGGGAATGGAAATGAGATTTTAAGATGTTTGTTGTTGATCAAATGACTCTATGTGGTAACTAATCTTGTAATCAATCGGACAGTGACTTCTGTGCAACCCACCAAAACTTTCACTGTCTTGCATTTTGTTTATTTATATATTATTTATTAGTTTTTATTCTAATTATATAACTTCAAATTGCAAAATTTGGAAATGTTTGAAGAACGTTACGACGGATTTCAATCATAATTTTGATTAAAAAAGTGTGAAAGGTGCTGACGAAAGTGAAGGTCGTACCTTCTACCAATGGCAATAAAATATGTGCAGACAAAAATCTTCAATTTTAAATACAACATACCTACCTACCTTAAATCCATTTCATTGTCCATTTTCTCTCCGACGCAGGTCGGTTTACCCGTATGGATACGCTTACCCACATACACACAAAGATCAAAATTTTCCCGCACTTCTATTTGCATCTGGGCTAGCATACGGCTTTTTATTAATATAATTAAGCAGTTACTTTAGCCTCCAGACTGTCTGTGTATACTAGATAACAGAACCTTGTTAATTTCCCAGTTATATCGATAGCCATGATACAAAAAATCCACGCTAAACTTTAGTCCGCCCGTATTGCCATTCGCATATATCGAGAATCGAGATATTGCCGATCTTCGATACACATGTGTGTGTACCTACACATAATTCGCAGTACACATAGAACATGACACGCTGCAAACACGGAGAGGGTATGACGTCACCGCCCACGTCACAATAAGAATGTGGATTTCAGAAACATTTTAAATGGAAATTGGTTAAAGATTCTACGGAAATCGGTAGACTTTTTGCCACGATTAATCAATAAATACGCAAGGAATAGCTTTTATTTTTGAAACTGTTTTGACTTGCATACTGATTGATCAACAGATTGAATGACGCCAAACATAATGCCTAAACTAGAAAGAAAAACAAATCAATAAATTAATGTTGACATCTCTAGCGGCCGAATACTCACAAACGCCGATCGGCCCGTTTCAGGTCGCCATTAACTTTTATGCTGCCACCGTGACCTAAAGAAGACTAGCACTACTCAAAGTTAGGAATCGTTTAAGTGTTCCAGATAGTAGAGAGATACCTCTTATAATCTTATAAAATTGTAAAATGGCTGTGCATTTGTCACGGTAAATGCGATTACCTGAAAATTATTAATAACTTTCGATCACTATTAACAACTACATACCTCATGTTTTGGTAAATGTGAATATAACATTGATATTCTTCACTTTTTACGGTTGTTATTAATATTTATTTACGCTCGAGCTAAAAGTTAAAAAAAATAAGACTTGAATTTATTTGTCCCGTTGGTTTTAATACCAAAGTACCTGCCTTAATTTGGTTTAAGCACATAATAAGTAATAGTACTACGTAGTTTAAGTACCTGACATAAATCAGGGTCAAAAAAACACAAAACCGAGTTAGTCCATCCCGACTTCATGTGGTACTTGTTTGTACCACCATACCGGTACCACCCCGAGGGTGTTTTTTAAGACCTGGAGAAGATGCTGCACTTTCCTAAGCGCTGACCTCTATAGTAGGTAGGATAAAGTACTTAAGTTTCTTATGTCGAATCGACTGAGCGCCGTGTGAACATTTTTAAGGTTTCATATGGCAAAACGGAACCCTTATATTTCGTCATGTCCGTTCGTCTATCTGTCTGTCGGTCGGTCCGTATGTCACAGGCATTTTACTCAAAAAATACACAATGCGTAGGTATGGATGAAATTTGGAGTAAACGTGTCTTGCCGCTACTTAATTCGATAGTTAAATAATAAAAATAACACGAAACAGATTTTTTTCTATAAACAATTACGTGTGGTAACAGACAGATATTTTAAGAATATTTTAAGGTTTCTAAGAAACTTCTTTGATTAAGAGATGTTTTTTCGGAAATAATCGCACCCAAAGTTGCAAAAATGGTCCCTCCCCTTTTTAACTTTTAAACCGTTTGACCAAAAATAGGTACGATAAAAATCAACTAAAATTATTTTCTGACAAACTGCGCTTTTCAACAAAAGGACGTAAAAGTCATGAAGATAAGCTCTTTTGCTGGTGCACTTTTTCGAATTCGAATCGATTTTTTTCATACGTCATGCATATTTTGGTAGTGATAGCTGCGGAACCCTACACTAAGAATGGTCCGATACGCTCTTGCCTGGTTTTTACAAGTAAAACTCGGAGCTGTGGTAATAATGACAGGTCAGTTTGCCGCCATGTCCACAACCAAATTGGCGTAAATATGTCAAATGAGCGTCCAAATGTCAAAATCAAATGGATGTCAAATGGACAGCTGACAATAACAACTTACTGTCGGCTGTCCAGCGTACCTACTAGTAGCCAGAGGTCAGCGGCTACAATCAAACACAACCCAGACGAAGACAAGGAGAAGAGCTGGTTTGTTATATTATTTAAAGTAAATATACATCGCTTATTTACGTTTAGTTAGTTAAGTAACTGTGAACTGAATGGGTCTATTGTTTCCTCATAAATATAATCGGCTTTTGTTATTTACATTTGTTTACTTCGCCTCTGAAATTATAGAAAATATCATCTTTATTTTTCTTATTCGAACGTTGACAAACAATTCACCTTATATTTTAAAATATGGCAAGGCTGTATGCAGCACGAAATAATAAACATGCATTCACAATAGACTAGAGAGATTAACCTTTGATTATATTATACTGTCTAGGTAGAGTACCTCAGTAAAGTAACCCTATAAAAAAAACATGCCACATTTTCAAGATCTATACAACATTATTCTCGGTATAGTGCAAACCTGAAAGTAGTTTGCTCAGAATTAGTAACACAATCCAATGAGGTAGCTGGACAGCTACTTTATAATATAACGTAAGAACTCACGGCAGTTATTAGTGTAGATATACCAATTAAAATTTACGTTAAAATTTGGTTTCAATTTGAAATACCACAATGCCAATAACAAATATTTAGTTCAATTCAAAAATATTCAGCTTATTTTACCTACTACTAAAAAAAAAGATTAAAGGCCTGCATTTTCATAAGTTTGTTTAAAATTCCCAACTGGCGGTGCCCAGTACAGGCAATAAACTAAAATGTCAAGTTATGATTAGTTACTGAGCTAGTATTTATGGAACGTCGCGTCGTTATGAGGTTAAATGTTTACTTTGTATCATATCTCAGTTCTTAAGAAATAAATAGGCTAAACGTTTGCTTAGAATTTTTTTATGAAATTTTTATATGTGTAGTAAATTGTAAATGTATATTTTATTATCAGAGACATAATGGCATAGTTGTTTCTTATAATCCACATTTAATTTCAATTTTGTGATTTTATGAGTTTCATACGATAGAAATCGCGGCCCACTTTGTCCAGAAGGTGGTCCGAGTGAACAATATATTATTATGCGTTGTTCGAACTCGCGATGTATACATCGTATAATAATAATATCTTGGGACAACTCACACAACGCTATCTGATCCCAAACTAAGCAGAGCTTGTACTATGGAAACTGGAAACTGATAAACATACTTGTATATTTCTAAATACATACATACTCGTATTATAGATAAATAACACCCAGACACAGAATAAACCATCGTGCTCATCACATAAAGTTTTATCCTGGATGGGGATCGAACCCACGACCTCTGGCGTAGCAGTCGGATACACTCCCACAGCGCCACAGAGGCTGTCGTATGAAGCGTTCACTCTCCATGATTTGTGTCATCATCATCATGCAGAAAGTAGATTAAGAATGTTGAAAAATATGCAGCCAATTTATCACTTACACATACTACTTATACCTACTACAGATACGAAAAAATATTTTTTATTCAACATTTCATGTTATTCCAATTGCTTAACACGCAATTTTGTTATTACTTATTAGTTCATATTATGGTCATTGCTTAAACAGTTACCTACTGACTGTATAGTCTAATGTGTTTAGATAACATCAGTAAATAAAAGTATAAGTAAAACATATCGACGGTTCCGTACTGCACTAAGACGATACATCTACTCGCAATTATAATCTAAACTATTAAAACTTAAAAGTACCTATAATGTTATAAATGGGAAAGATTAGATGTAGGGATCGATTGACGGATGTTTGTTATTCAATCACGCCAAAACGGCTGACCGAATCTGGACGTAATTTAGCACTGATTTAGCTTATAGTCTGGAATAGCATATGGCTTATTTTGTATTACGATAAATGCACGATTTCCATGGAATATATCTGTTTGTCAAAATTTCCACGCGAATAAGTCGCGGATAACTGTCAGTTGACTAATAGGTACAGTCAAACCTGGATATGTGACAGCTCAAGGGACCGTTTTATATAACTATAACTATAAAATCGAAACTTTTAATTATTTATTGTATCAGGATATACAAAAATTTCATTATGCTTATCACTTTGATACAAATTTATACCTTTCCTTGGATATGTTTTCAGATTTTACTGGTGTGATTAATTATAAAGGCATTAGAAGTATTCACAAATCCTTAGTGGAAAACATTAATATAGATTTAAGTGTTTCTTCTCAGTTTTTTCGTAAGTAAATCTAAGCAAATTACTTACATTAATGCACCTGCAATTGGAAATGTAGATAATGCATATAAAGTCGATAATTGTGTAAATAATGTAGTAACGGAAGAATTAAATATATATCATCAAAATTTGTGTGGGATTCGTAACAAAGTTGATGAGCTGGAAATTTATACACAAAACATTACATGCAAGATGCACTACTTATGTGTAACTGAACACTTTTTGAATTCTGCACAGATATCCACGTTTTATCTAACGGACTATAAAGTCGCTTCTTCTAGTTCAAGGGTTAGCAAGTTAAGGGGTGGTTCTATTATACTTGTACAAAAAGATAGGGACTATGTGGAATTGCCAATTGTCAAAAAGCTAAATAAAATGGGAAGTTTTGAAATCTGTGGGGTAAAGGACATTGCCACTGGAATTTCGATTTGTTGTTGTTACCGAAATCCTGATGACAAAAATTATGATAGTTTTATGTCTAGCCTTGAGAAATTGTTTGAACATCTTTTTAATGATAGCACATATCTCTGCGGTGACTTTAACATAGATTTATTAAAAGAGACCAAAAAAAAGAATGATTTTATCAGTTTGTTAACATGCTATAATTACATACCACTTATTAATGAGATTACATTCATTAGGAAGGAGGCTGTTTCATGTATTGATAACATCTTGACGAATATACCATCTAGTTGCTTTCTAATGACTGAAGTAGATCATAATGGCTTAGGGGATGGGCATGCTGCCCTATTATCTAGAAGTGTAGTGTTAAGTAAGAAGGCTAGAAACAATACTGTTTCATACGTCAATAAACGAATATTTAATGAGAAAAATAAAACTATTTTTAGGAATAAGGTAGCTATAGCAAATTGGAATGGTTTAGGATTAGATACATTTGTAAAACAATTTAGTTTGATATTCGAACAATCTTTTAAAAAACAGAAAAAACAGACCAGATTGAATAATAATTCCTTGAGATGGATTACGAAAGGGATTAAAGTGTCCAGTCAAATGAAACGGTTTCTAGTTGTAGGTAAAGGAGTTAGTGATCTTGGTTATCTAAACTATAGGAAAAAATACATTTCAATTTATAAATGCGTAATTAAAACAGCAAAAAGAATGGCTATTCAAAATGAAATAACAAATTCTAATAATAAGTCGAAAAGAATATGGAACATTATAAATCGGCATAGAAATAAAGTAGATAGCAATAAAGGAAACATAGCTCTGAAATTGGAAAACAAGATGATTACTTGTCCATCTGAAGTAGTTGAAATATTTTCTGAACAGTTTGGTCACGTTCTTAACCAACCTCTAGCGTACTCGCAAAAAGCTGTTAATTATTTGACAAAGTATACTAACAGAGTCCAAAACGAAATAGAATGGTCTCCAGTCACACCAAAAGAAATTGTGAAATTAATTTCTAAGTTGGAATATAAACATTCTTGTGGTTTCGATGATATTCCAATTACAGTGATCAAAGATAACATAGATGTATTGGCTCAGCCTCTTAGTTATTTTTACAATCAATGTTTTGACCAAGGCATTTTTCCTGACCATTTTAAAATAGCAAAAATTATTCCAGTTCACAAAAAAGGGTCTAGACTTGACCCAAAAATGTACAGGCCAATTTCACTTCTTCCTTCACTGTCTAAAATTTTTGAAAAACTGATCAAGGTTAGATTGATGAGACATCTAAACATAAACAGCATAATAAACCATCAACAATTCGGATATCAAACTGGGGTCGGCACGAAAGATGCAATAGGCTCGCTAGTAAAAAGTATTGTATGTCATATGAATGAGAAGCATAAGGTAGCAGGAATTTTTATGGATCTTAGCTCTGCTTTCGATACTGTAAACCATGACTTATTACTGAAAAAGCTAGAACACTATGGCATTCGAGGCATTGCATTACAACTGTTTAGGTCGTATTTGCTGAACAGGAAAATGTTTGTAGAAATTAAAGCTTTTAACCGTGATGACATAATGAACGATAAACATGATTGCGAAGAACCTATTAAATCCAAATTAACTCAAATTAGTACGGGAATTCCACAAGGTTCGATATTGGGCCCGATCTTCTTCATCATTTTTGTAAACGACTTGATTAACTATATAATGGAAATGACATCGAACGCGACTGAAATAGTAATGTTCGCTGATGATACTAACGCAATTGTCACAGCAGATAGTGTTAAGAGTTTAAATTGTAGAGTGGATAAGACGTTACAGTATTTTAATGAATGGTTTGCGGAAAATAGTCTACATTTAAATCCTAGTAAAACCAATGTCGTTATGTTTCGCTCTACGGTCAGAAGCAAAGATAAAATTTGCTGTGCTGTAAATGGCGAATATGTAAATGCAGTAAGTACGGTTAAATTTTTAGGTGTTTATATAGATGAACATTTAAATTGGAAACAAGAGCTGGCTAATTTAGATGGCTCTATAAGCTCAGCCTGTTATGTATTAAGAAACCTACGTAGTGAAGTAAATCTGAATTATCTAAAACTAGTTTATTATGCATTGATAGAGTCGAAACTTAGATACAGTATTTTATTCTGGGGTGCTAGTTATAAGTATAATATCCACAGGGCTCTTATATTACAGAAACGGGCGATTAGAACAATGATGTGTATTAGGCAGGATGTTTCTTGTAAACCATATTTCCTAAAACTGGGTATATTGACTGTTCCGGGTTTGTACATATTGGTAGCACTCACCAACTTTGCCAAGAATGTGCATAAATATGAAACTGAAAGTGAAAGGGCAAAGAGAGAGAGTACACGTAGGAAAGACTTTCAGTCCATAATCAGACCTAATCTCAATGTTGTCAAGCACTCCGCCTATTTTGCAGCAGTTGTTTTATTTAATAAGTTACCTATTCATGTGAAGAGCATGTTGTACAATGTAGAGTTATTTAGGGCAAAGCTGAAAAGCTATCTATTAGACGGGTGCTACTACTCCATTGAAGATTTGTAATTATTGTAACATATAATATTGTTGTTATTAAAATGTTGTATGTCATAAATATTATTACTTTAATCTAATGTTTTGTTCTTAACTTTATTTGTGTTCTTATTTTTTTTTTTTTTTTTTAATTTATTAGGGGAAAGTGGTCACCATTCGTACGCTTTTTATATTTTATTTTTTAAATTTATGATGGATTGTTAAATTTATCTAGTTTATGTACCTAAGCGTAACAAATATATTGCAGTTTGTTACAAAAAAATCCGAAACTATTATGTCAAAAGGTTAAAGAGTTATAGTAATTTTTCTACAATAAGATATTTGTACGAACGTACCCCACGTACGGGGTACGTTCGTACAGTAGGTGGGGTACTTTCATACGCCATGGGGTAGATTCATACAGGGTAATTAAAAAGCCTATTAAAGTCGTTAAATTTTTATTAATTATTACAAAAAAATTTATTTATTAAAGAATTAACTTAAAATATTTGACTTGACTCATAGTCGATAAATGTTTCTATAGAAACATAACAAAAAATTAAATCGTTTATCCACAGTTTACTTATTGATAATTCTTAGCTTAACAATCAGTCTTAATGATTTCTTTGCAATCATTTTTTATAAGTATGTTGCACAGTCTTTGACAATCTAAACTTAAAGTGAATAATCATACATATTTGGTTGTTACTTTAGAAGTTATTGCACAGTATAATTATTTAAATTAACTGCAAAAGTAAAAAGTCTAGCCATTCTGGCTGTACAGCCCGCTCGTGGTTGTGGATCAGGTAGGATCATGACGACATCGCTGATATACAGAGTGTGTATGTCTTCTATATCAGGAAAAAAGAATGACCATGATGATCCCGGTTTCTTCCGAAGATAAGATACTTTCAGCTCCGTACCCGAATAATGACTAAGAACTTTTCCGACGTAGTAAACAACAGAAGTCTTTTTTTCAAACTTTACCAAAACAAAACAATTATCTTTGATTTTATTTGGTGTCACATTTAAATTATTATCGCTACTGCAATCATCAGTCTCTTCGTCCGTTTCGAAACCGATTGGAGATGTTAAATTCCGATCATGTTTGCAAGCTAAATTCCGATCCTTCAGATAGTCATCTGAATTCTGAAATCTGAATCGTCATCACTTTTTATTTGCTTAGCTTTCTTTTTCTTTTGTCTTGAACTAAGTTCTTTCAAACTACGTTTCACTGCTTTGGCTCTGGCTTTCCTTTCCTGTTCCATTTTTTTCAATTCTTTCTGTCTATGTCTCTCTTCTAATTCAGTTTTTTCAGGTGTATCTGTATATATACGGGATTTACCCGGTTTTCTTCTTTTATTGTTTTTTTTTGTTTCTAACAGCTTTAGGATAAGGTCTTATGACTTCTGGTGTTATGGGAAGATAAACACTCGGTTCAGATTGTGTCTCAGCTGCAGAGGTGGAAGCCGTGGAAGGTTCGTCAGTTCGACGTTCGTCATTTTGAAGCAAAGAAGGCGACTGCTCACGAATATCTGCCTCATTCATATCAGTCGAGGGCATGCTGGTGGAGGGGTGCGATTCTATTACGGCAGTGCTTCTTTCCAGATCAGGTGTCGCATTTTCCGAATTATTTGAAGCGTACACGTCAATGGCAGCGAAATCTTCATCACTGAATGCCATTTCATTAAACGGCCATATACCTGGCTTTTCAAATCCACTTGTAATATTTTTTGCCGTAAAAGATTCGAAATATGCAAGTTTTACCAGTTTAGGTATATTATAAATATTTATTGTTTTGCCAGGATTCGACATATGCCAATTATTGAATGCTATTTTCAACTTTGCCTTGAATGGGCCGAACACCGCAACGTCTAAGGGTTGCAATCGATGACTGGTGTGCGGGGGGAAAGACACAAAAATTATGCCATTATCTCGAGCATATGTTATAGCCTGTAAGCTGATATGGCTTTCGTGATTATCACATAATAGTAAAATCGGATGCTCTTTAGAGCTCAGTGTGTGTTTCTGAATGTGCTTTAACACTGAAACAAATATGTCAGCATTTATCCACCCACTTCTATTAGCAGCTCCGAGGCTTCCTTCAGGCGCACCTTCAAGAAAATGGTCCTTGTAGTGTACACGTGGAAATACAAATAACGGAGGAATAGTATTTCCGCTTGCAGAAATAATTGCACCAAATGTCACCAATTCGCCTCTTTCCGCTGACACGATTTGTCCTACTTGTTTCTGTGCTTTAGGAGCCAAAATTTTAGGAGTTTCTAAAACAGTAGTCACGCCGGACTCGTCAAAGTTAAATATCCTGTCGGCAGCAAAATTATGTCGTTGTAACACAGCAGTCAAATTATTATAGAACTCTTGGACTGCAGTCTTATTGAAAGCGAACGATCTAGCTGCGCTTGTATTATCCGGTTTTCGCAGACTGAGGTTGGTGTTTCTTTCTCTATACTTACGCATCCACTCTACCATTTGGTTTTCATCCCATTTCGTTGGATATTTTAAATTTGACGCTTTCGCGTATTCGTAGGCAAGTTTGCGAATCTGTATTGTTGTTAGGCCATAATGCATTTTGCAGCAATTTATAATGTAGTCATTCAAGCGTGTCTCTTCTTCCACGGAGAAGACCTGTAGACTAGTGAACTTGGAATGAAATGTTCGTGAGTGTTCATCGGTGTTAGAGCCATCTTTGAATTTCTTGACTCTGCTTTCCAACGTCGATGTCTTGATGTTATATTGCAACGCGGCTTTTCTATATGACAGCCGTCCTTGAATTACGTCATCAATTGCTAATTTCATGGACTCTTCATCCACCTCTTGGGTACGCGTACCCTTTTTTTTATATTTTCGTACCATGATTCTGCAATAAAATATTAGTAGTAAGGCTTACTTTATAAAATATATCGATTTGTTAGAATTAGAATACTTCATAAAAAGAAAAATGTTATTGTGATGTTCTGATGGTTAATAAAATCTAAAGGGGAGCATTCGTACGCGTACGAATGTGCCCCCTGTTTTGGTGTCCGAATGCACCCCATGCCTTGCACAAAATTAAAATATTACTTTATACAAATTCTACATTAATTTGAGAAATATAACAATTAAAGCTCAAAATAATCAATGTTAACATAAATATTAATCAACACTATTTGGTCAAAATCATAATAATTCTACTTACAATTGCGAATTGAATTTACGTAAAAAAATTACTTACCGCGCGCGAAAACACGTTACGTCTTGTCAGCCGATGCACCGTGGTGCGACTGGCGCGACACTCTGCTTAGCAATATGGCGGCCGGTATGTCTATGCACACAAGCAAACGCGCGCTTGTGTGCCGTTTAGTTTGTCTGTTAAACTAACTGTATGAATGTGCCCCGCGTACGAATGGTGACCACTCTCCCCTACTTGAATGTTTTATTTTTAGATTTTTAATTTGATGTTTATAACTTTTTTTAATTTAACAATTGATTTGATGTTTTTAAATGTCTAGTTATAATGTTCAATTGTTCACACACAATGTAAAAATTGTTCTTGGACAAATAAATAAATACTAAATACTAAATACTATATTTTTTTCTTGTTACAAAGGTACAGGAGAAATCTGTCTCACTTATAGAGGTCTATAAAAATACAGCGCTAAATGTGTAAGTAATTATAAACAAAATAAAATGTTTTAATGGTATAGTTTATCAAGTGACTGTAGTAAGCTTGACATTTAAGTGGTGCTTGACATTTATTTGGTGTGCACGTAGGTATGCCTATTTAAATAGAATATAAGTAGAGCCATATGAATAGTTCCTGGCAATTTAAGAATGGGTCATAAAGAGCAAATCTTAAACGCTCAAGAAACGTACAACAGATGTATTTTGTAGGTCTCGTCCATGTAAATAAAAGAGATGCAGTATAGAGCGAGTACTCGCCGGCAGTGGGAACACTCAGCGATCAACTATTAATATCTGTATTTCTTTTGTTTACGCGGGATCTACATAATTATGTACCTACGTGTCTTGAGCGAGAAAATCGCTACTCGCTACTCGCCGTTGGTCAGACAGGTGCCTAGAGGTAAAGGCAAGTAGCAATCTCAGTGATATAGTTTCATGAGTGAAAACCCACAGTCACTTATAGAGGTTTTAGAAGAGTAAAATGACAGCACCTGGTAAATACTTTAAACTAAAATTATTTCGGACATGATCTCGCAAAATAGGTATCTCAAAATGAACCTACGCTCTACTGCTGGGGCAATTATTTAAATCGGATTTTTTATACGGCAACGGCTCCGGGACCCTACAATGAGCATGGTTCGACATGCTCTTGTCCGGTTTTAATATACTAATACCCTCAGGCTATTGGCTTCTTTACATTACACCAAATAACTGCGAAATTACCTACTTTTGTCAAACAACCATTTACCACACATCTGAGAAACCTCGGAGTAAAATAGATGCTTCTTTGTCAGGCCTAAACCTCACAATAAACAATGATTAACTCCATTAACTAGTCTGTAGGTGGTTAGGGTCATAACTCTAAAAACAAGTGGTAGCTGATTACTGGTTAATTTCATAAATATTTTCCTAAACTGATATTACAAAATTTCAATATTATTTAGTGTTGTTTAAAGTAGCAACGAGCGGGAGGTTATTTGTATACAAATCACTCGGCATTAAAGCTGAAGTTTTCTGAAATGTAACACTCAACCGATTAAATTAACTTAAGTATAGAAGCAGCTTGAGGAATGTTATATACTTTATATCTCAATCCAAGCCATGAGGGCGAAACCACTGTAATTTTCCAGCTTGCAGTCTAAATCACAGAATCGTGCATTCTCTATTACTTTTAGAGAAAAAAAGTTATGCAGGATGTAAATTAATCCCTATCCTTTCAAAAAAAGGCGCGATTTTTTTGCATTCTTATCATACCTATTATGAGAAGAATGCAAAAAAAATGAAAAAATATAAAAATATTATTTTTTGTACTTAGGTATAAATAAATTCACTCTCATATAATAGTATGCTATCAAGATGTATCCAACCGCCGATGCTGATAGACAAAAAAAAATATCAAGGTTCTGTATAACCTCTTTCTAATACAGAACCCTAATAATAAAAAGTCTAAAAACTAAACATCTTTTCTATCACTTTTCTTAATGTATCATGCAACATAAAAAAGTTTAAGTAAGTAGGTCACCTTTTTTATTTAATATTACATTAATAATTATAATCATCTCTTATATAACTTTCAAAGTGCATTGTCATTTATGGCATCACATCATTAAATCTAATGCTAACACCGCAACATAGAGATAGTGCAGAAGGTAATCATCGTACACCGTGCTCGAGCAATGCACACATAGACCATAGGACAAAGAATTTCAGAACACCTTGGGAATGTTCCCAAGGTGTTCTGAAATTCTTTGTCCACGTCAAGACACGGGATCTGGGACCACTATGTAGTGGTCCCAGATCCCGTGTCTATGAATGATGTTTATGTAGGTATGCGCTGGTGAAGTGAAGGTTGCTACACACATAAGCCGTTCGGCACTTTCGGTTCGGCAGTTTTTGTCGAATAACAAAGCCGATTCGATGGAACTACTATAAATGTTCGGCTTCATTAAAAAGTGCCGTTCGGGTAGTAAATTAGGGCTGGCACATCATTAGATTTTACCGCCCGTCTGTATCAATTGAAGCGGGCCGTAGTGGACGTGTTTGGCAAAGCCGAGCTGCTTTTATCCCGAAAATTCATCTATTCTATCTATTGACGTGAACCCAACCCCTTTTTTTTTTTTGATGTGGCGGGAAAAATTCCTTACGAACACCTCCACCGTCCGGGGAAGACGGTGGAGGTAGTGTGGGGTTTGCGCCCACTAAAAAACCCGCCGTGTATCGCCCGCCACCTTCGCGAACAGGCCGCCGGAATTTGTTATACCGTCTACGGCCCGCCCAGTGGCAATGCCCGGACGCGATGTTGTTGCGTTCCGGGCATTTCACACCTACGCGGCCCCTGGATACACACAGGGTGCCGCGCCTCCACGGAAGGCCGCGGGTGGGGCAGATTACCCCGTACGCCCGCCCGCAGCCCCACCTAAGGCGGCATCAGGCGCAGATGTGCGCGCCGACGCCGCCCGGTTCGCCGGCGACGGAGCGGATCCGCCAGGGAGCTCTCTTCCCTGACGCGCTCCGCCGCCTCCTTCTGCGAGATGACGTCCTCGCAGAAGGATGCGACCGCGTTCCACGACCCCTCGCCCCTGACCATGGAGAGAACCACAGCCGGCAACGAGAGGTCACTTCCGACCACTGCGCGGTGAGAACCCGACGCTGCCCCTCCCAAGCTGGACAATGCTGGAGGGTGTGTTGCGCCGAGTCCTCACCGCATTCGCAGTGGTGGCAGCCGGGACTAGGTTCCCTCCTAGCGACCGTGTGCAAGTACTTCCCGAAGCATCCGTGCCCAGAAAGGACCTGCACCAGCCGGAAGGAAAGGGTCCCGTGCTGCCGCCCCGCCCACTCCTCCAGGACCGGCTGGAGCGCCTCCACAGTTCGAACACCTGCCCGTGGAGCCTCCAGTCGGCCCTGCCACCGGGCCATGATTGCCCGGTGGGCCTCGCCGCGCCAAGCGCGAAGCTCCTCGGGCAGGGGCACCGAACCCCCTGCCCGAACAGCCACCGCCTGCCGATACACTTCGGCGAGCACTTCCGCCTCCAAATCCCACGGGGGTGTTCCAGCTAATGCGCACGCCGCCTCTGCAGACACCGTGCGGTATCCGCGTATGGCCCTGACCGCCATGGTCCGCTGGGGTCTCCCTAAGCGGACCCTATTCTGGGCGGTCAGGGACGCCGCCCACACGGGCGCGCCCAGGTTCGGCAACAGCCTCCCCAGTGCAGTCGCAGTAGCCTCAAGCTTAGGCGCCAAAATGCGGAAGTGCTCGTCGAAGAGCCACCGCCCGTCTACCACTAGGCCCAGATACTTCATCTGGGCCCGGACCTGTGCGAGGACCGAGCCGACGGCAATCGAGGCGCCAGCAGGTGGACCGCGACGAGGCCCATGGAATAGTAGGGCCTCCGTCTTGGAAAGGGCCACCCTAAGCCCCAGTGCCTCGATGCGCCCGACCATTCGGGAAATCCCTAGGTTGGCCAGGCGCGCCGCCTTCTCAAAATTCCCACCCCGGGCCGTGATGAGGGTGTCATCCGCATAGCAGATGACACCTATCCCGGGACAAGCCATTGAGCTTAGCTGGAGGGGTTAACAAGATTGCTAGTAATGTACCACATTGCTAGATATCTTAAAAAAAAGCTGATAGTAATGAGTAAAGGCATATGTTTTAATATATATGTAGAGCTTTCCACAATCCCAAATAGCCAGTTATCTTTTAAAAAAATCTTCTTCTTTGGTCCGAAATAGTTCTAAATTCCATGTATGCGTTATTCGAGCCAGGTACGTATAAAATTTACCTTCTATACTCTCGGTAATATGTGCCAATACTCAAGGACATCGCTTCGACGATCTAATGTATGGTATTATGCAAAATGCAAGCAAGAACTAAATTAAGATACAGACCGCAATATTATTAGGTTAATTAAGTTTTATCTGCAAAGATGATTTCTGAACATGTTAATTCTGTGTATGCTAATATCTTGCGCATAAATTAGGTAAACTACACTGCAATGTATATTTGCATCACACATAAAATTAACAAGTCTTTCGTTCTTTTTTTAGTAAACTTGATTTTTTTTTTTCTGGGATAATAATAAAAAAATAACTGCTGTGAGTTTTATACCTATTGGAAATTATCACAAAAAACAGAAAGTTCAGAAGGAAAGGTTCACAAGTTCTTCGTTCAAGCAACACACACAAAGAAATCGTTGACGGACACGGTATCTCGGACCACCTCGAACTCTTTGTTCTGATCGTGTTCCCAGATTTTGGGTCCGTCATTGTACACTTTGGAGGTATTTGCCATAATCGCCACGCTTGGCGAGCGGGTTGTCGATCGCAGTAAGGCTTTAAAGTACGTAGAGGATGCTGCTGTCCGGCCTTCGCCGCCTTGATGACACCCACGGACAAAGACTGCCTCTGTGGCGCGGTGGGAGTGTATCCGACTGCTACACAAGAGGTCGTGGGTTCTAAATACATACATATTATAGATAAATAACACCCAGACACAGAATAAACCATCGTTGTCATCACAAAAAGTTTTATCCTGAGTGGGGATCGAACCCACGACCTCTTGCGTAGCAGTCGGATACACTCCCACCGCGCCACAGAGGCAATCTTTGTCCGTGGGTGTCATTAAGGCGACGAAGGCCGGACAGCAGCATCCTCTGCGTACTTTAAAGCCTTTCTGCGATCAACAACCCGCTCGCCAAGCGTGGCGATTATGGCAAATACCTCCAAGATCTATAATAAGTAGTTTCTACTAGGGAGACCCGTGCCCCGCAGTGGGACATCAAATGGTTTGATTTGAATGAAACCACTTCATCACGATATTTGACACCCACGCGAGTATAACCGTGAAAAAAACAGGTATAATACATAATAGAATATTATTCATTATACTAAAGAGCGTAAACTTTAGGACAGTAAAATCATTTCATTTTCTACCTCAGAGTCTTCAATAAGATATAAAAAGCGGGTATTAAAGTCAAAGTTCTATAGTTTCATTCTTAACGGTATAATGTTTCATAAACATTTTACTAGAAAGCTAGACTTTGCATCTATTGAATAATATCATAATATTATTCAATAGATGCAAATATAATAGCTGCATTATATGTAGCTTGTAATAAGCTTTACAAAGGCTGTAATAAAATACTCTGTTATAAAACTAGGTTATTTTAAAACTACTTTGTTATAAAACAGCTCTAGTTAATACAGCTAATCCTTTGACTTTGTCCACCTAAACCTCAGTTACCGTATGCTTTGTCTGGCTTACGGCCGGTTTCAATAATCTACCTATCGATGGATTTGGCTACTAGAGGTAGAATTTTGATATATTTTGTATGGAGCTTATGTCAAATATATACCTCTAGTAGCCAAATACATCGATAGTTAGATTATTGAGACCGACCGTTAGTCGCATCGTGCATCGTACGCATTTAAGAAAACTATCACAAAAGGAATCCCCCCCCTTTTAGGCACTTTTTTGCATGAGTACGTATATACAGGATGTAACAGAAAGGTGTAGTCATATTCAAGGGTTGGTATGTGACCATGATACTGATTGCACATACCTAATTTTATCAAAGTCGGAGTACCCTAAAAAAATATTTATTATTTTTTCAGTCGTTTATTTATAAGTGAAAAAGTTATTAATTAAAAAAAGTATGACTTAAAAAGTTTTATGCCTTAATAATCCAATCGAATCTTATACCAGAGGAGGTATAATTCTTATGCCATACGCCTTTCACTACTAAATTTTGACAAAAAGAATATACTATAACTATGTAATAATAACGCAATCAGCTATGGCACCATGGTAGGTGCAATACTGATAAAATACCCTATCCGCTGCTAAAATTTGACCACATCCTTCTGTTACATCCTGTATATATGAAACTTAATATCAAGAAATTAAATATTCGTAAACTCTACCAGCGAATCGAAGAAACTAAAGCCGACGCAACTGGAGCACAACAAATAGAAAAACTTATTTCAAATAACAGTACTTGACAGTAGTTAGAGCACGAGGACATATAATTGCTCGTGGTCCAACCAGGTGGAGTACGAGGAAGTACTCAGCCATATTTATAATGTAGCCTACGACTAAGCGGCAGAATTGGCCAACTATAAATAAAATAGGCGATTCTTTCATAACTTATCCTTTATTACTCGAGTTTCTGCAACTCGGAAAACAGAACATTTACCTATTTTTATTATTTATATTAAATTCACCGTTTCAAGTTTGTCACATATCAAGAACATATTCATTACTAAATAAATAAATATCTTAGGACAACTCACACAACGTCATCTGATTCTAAAATAAGCAGAGCTTGTACTATGGCAACCAGAGAACTGATATACCTACATACCTACTTATATATTTCTAAATACATACATATTATAGACAAATTAATACAACACAGAATAAATCACCAAGCTCATCACACGATGTTTTATCCTGGATGGGAATCGAACCCACGACCTTCGGCTTAGCAGTCAAGGTCACTAATCACAAGACCAAGAGGCAAGCCATGAAATGAAATTGAAATACAATTTCTTATTAGGGGCTTATATTCAATTTTAATTAGTCTCTCTCACACTCTTGTCTACTCTATTCTCCATTAAGGTTAGCAATGAATATAAATTTAGAAGGCTACAATTATAACAAAAAAAATAATCCTAAAGAAGGTCTTACCCGATCGTCGACTAGTTGGCTAAAATGGTAATCGGCTCATCTCTAGAACAATGTTTTTTTTTAATTAAAATTCACTTGAAAGATTGAAGAATTTATCAGTTTCAGTTCAGTCAGACCCATGACCACGATCGCTGCAATTGGATCGAAACGTCGGGTAAATAAAAAGTAAGAACCTTTAAATAATTTACGCGATTAAGTCCCGAAAATTATCTAATAACTATCAGTTTCAATTAGTAAATGTGTAATAAATAGACTAATTCAAAACTATCACATCATTTTGCGGTCAATAGTAGAAATCCATATCCATACTAATGTTATAAATGTGAAAGTAACTCTATCTGTCTGTCTGTCTGTTACGCTTTCATGCTTAAACAGCTAAACTGATTTAGATAAAATTTGGTATGGAGATAGTTTGAGTCCCGGAGAAAGATAAAGGATAGGTTTTTATCGCGATAACCGACATCCACGCGGGCGGAAACGCGGGCGAAAGCTAGTAAACAATAAAATAGATGATCGATATAATAATTATCGCATCATAATCTGTAAGTGATCACCATGTCACTCACTCGAGGTAAGAGCATATAAGCACCGGTGCTCCCGCGCAGTGGCGGTCGCGAGTCGCCGCACGTCGCACGTCGCACGTCGCACGCGCAGCATTCACTTGACAGCGCACTACCATGAAGGCGCCGGTACGTTATCATGGATGTTATAGTGTAGTTTTAAGATAACAGTGACTTTTAGTGAATTTTCAATGGATAATTGAAAGTTTTACGTGTGGTTTTGGCAGATGTGAAAAGAGAGCTTTTTTGAAAAAAAATACGGTTAACATAACACCCTGTATATCGGGATTCGCGGATCGCGGAAAGCTCTACAATATAGCACACTTTTTAAGTGATAGTGTTCAAGTCAATTGCTGCGACCATTCGGTCTATTATCTGTTAATTTTTCTAATGGCTAAGGCATCGGTCTCGCAATCGTGAGGTCGCGGGTTCGAATCCTACCCATTACACTACCGACGTAAGCCTACTCCTAACACAAGCCATTGAACTTAGCTGAAGGGGTTATCAGGCTTGCTAGTAATATGGGATCAAAAACCCACATTGCTAGTTATCTTTAAAAAAAAAACAGAATGGTCGCAGTAACTATTTTCTACATACCTTAGACAAAATCTGTATCATCCATAATCTGGGTGTATTTTGCCTTCAGTAGAATTAATTCATGAAATTTGAATGTTTATCCTAAAAATTCGCAACAGAACAAGGTGACCATTAAACGATTGCGACATAGGTGCAGTGGTGTCGGCATTATTGTGTGAACCATACACAATCATGAATCGGAATTCTTTATAATGTTGATAATGGGAATAGTTGTGCACATGATCGGACCGTTTTTGTTGGTTTCACATACGAGTACAATAGTTTGCCAACAATGCCTAAAGTTCCGTTGTGTTTGTCGAAACATTGATTCTTTGTAAAGACTTTGGTTGCTAGTTTTTTTCCAAAGAACTATATAGGTAAAATGTTTTAAGATGTACCTGATGGAAAGTGGTAGCCGCAGGAAAGAATTACATAATGACTCAAATGGCCAAGTGCAGGTCAAACTCGCGCACTAAGTGTTCCTATTGATTTCTTTACCGTATTCAACTAACCTTCGACTGCCTCGACTGCCTGGGCGGCGCGGTGGGAGGGTGTATTCTGCTGCGCAAGAGGTTGTAGGTTCAATTTCCACACGGAACACCACTGATTCAAATTGTTATTCTTTCTGGGAATAATTTGCGTCCGTGATTTAAATGTTTGTAAAATCCCCTGCGACACAGGGCTTGTAACCTACTGCGGGGTTTGTCTTTTATAAAAAAACTAACCTTATAAAATCGTATAAACTACGGGTTTTAATCGCGTGAATAATTTAAGGTAAAATACTTTGTTTATTGCCCGACGTTTCGACCGTATTGCAAAGGCCGTGGTCACGGGTAGAGGAGTCTACTCATCATTTTATAACGTGTACAAATCGCGAAAGTTCATCAACACTTATAAAGTCGGTTTTTTTTGTATGGGGGGTATACCCCTTTACAATTTCACTATTACTTAGGTATTTGTTCTTGTCTTGGCTCTCGACTTTTGTGAACATACAGATGTTTACAGAATATCTCTAAAATCTACAAAAATAATGTCTATGCGGGGCCGGATAGACGAAAGGACGCATAGACGGCGGAACTTGAGTAGGTAATACTCGTAGAGTCCCGTCGACTTCCTTTGGCATACATTAGAAAGAAACAAACTAATGCATTGCTAATGCATTTTGACACGTGATATTTATTTATTTGTTTGGAAAACCAACAGAAAATGACAATATAGTAAGACATAGGCAACGGTCAGCCAAAAAAAAGTTATCACTAATAACTGATTAAAATTAATATGCAGACTGAACTAAGCAATATCGGCATTGTAACTATTCAGTGTAGATACTATAATAATGTGTAGAAGTTACATGAATCCAACTAACGACAAATTAGGAACTTGCTTAGAAAAAGTAAAATCTATATAAAGCTGAAGAGTTTGTTTATTTGTTTTAACGTGGTAATCTCTGAAACTACTGGTTCGAATCATTCGAAAGTTCTTTCACTGTTGGATAGCCCATTTATCGAGGAAGGCTATAGGCTATATAAGATCACGTTACAACCAATAGGAGCGGAGCAGCAATGAGAAATGTTGCAAAATCGGGAAAAAATTACACAGACGAAGTTCCGCGGGACAGCTCGTCGCTATATAAAACTACAGAAGAATTCACGCCTGAGTACCCGGTTTCCAGATTAATGGAGAAACTATCAAAATGTAACCCCTTGCATACATCATGAGTATATCTACCAAACGACTGACCGATTTTCTTGAAATAAAGTTAAAATAAATAGAAAGGCAGGAGGAGATCTCGCAATCGGGAGGTCGCGGTTCGAATCCTACCTATTATACTACCGACGTGAACCCACTCCTAACACTAGCCATTGAGCTAAGCCGGAGGGGTTAACAGGATTGCTAGTAATGCGGGACCACAATTCTACATTGCTAGTCATCTTTTTTTGAACAAAAAAAAAATGTGGCGACTTTACTTGACTTTCAAACACTACATGAGTAATTATACTAAACCCACAGCGGTATTAATTGTTATGGTTATTGAATCGTATCAAGAAGTAGCTTAAGTTTAAAAATAATTACGATTTGTGAAATTGTATCCATTTGTGAATATGCGTTATATTTTCATGGTAACCGTTGAACTAAACTAAACTTTATGGCTATATTTTTTCATGTATTATCCTTAGAGCAGTTTGTATCTTTTTAAAAATTAATTATTCGCATAACTATTCTTGAAGCCTCTCGGTCTTTTTTTAATATTAATAATCTTACCGAAATGTTATTGAAATTGCTAATGAAATGAAACAAATTCTTTCTCTTTTTACTTTTAAAAGACAAATCCTACCGTCAATAAATTAGTTTCCCCGTATTGTAGGAAATTTAACAAATATGAATGGACATGTCTTGAGAAAGGATGAAAGATATTTTGGAAAGACTACGATTATGATTGTGTTGTGAAAGGCTTTAAACATTTTGAAGACAACTTAAGAAAAGATGGATAGACAGTGTGAAAGAAGACATGGCGAGAAAGGGAGTTAGTACAGAGATGACGTTGATAGAAGTGTATGGAAGCAATGTAGGCACATATTGCGATGGGCAGGAAGATGACGATGATAACAATTTATAGACGCAAAATTTACAAGTATTTATGGATCACACAAAGTGGCTATAGTTTGGTTATCTGTCATGGTTCTACTGTTGCACTCTTTCCTGCACATCGTATTCAGGTCTGTGACTCATTTGTGACCGAGCAGACCAAAAGAGAGGTTAAGCAATGTACCCACTGTCGTTCCATAGACGCGTGACCGTTTTCACAGGACTGACGAAATAGTGTGCTCTCAACACGCTACGTCGTCGGTCCCAATTCCTCCGGTCGTTTCCAATTTCTGTCCAATATTATCGGACTATGAGTGAATGAATAGGAAGTGTACTTGCAAACAAACACACTGCACTAATATTTTCTGAGCAGTTGGCTTGTGAAGAGATTTGTCGCCGTAACCAAAATCTATTAGGAAAACATACCAAAAGTAGTCACAATATTTCTAAGGCAATCCAAACTGATACTATAAATGTGACAGTAACTCTGTGTGTCTGTTACGTTTTCACACCTAAACCGCTAACCCGATTTGTATAACACTGGTATGGAGATAGTATAAGTCCCGGGCAAGGACATTGGATAGTTTTTATTGCGGTAACCGGCAACCACGCGGGCGGAGCCTTGAGCGGAAGCTAGTCAAGAATAGTCGTACAAAAGCAAGATGTTGTTATGCGTCAATAAAAGCCAAACATGTGTTTTCTTACATAACTACAACAAGTTTATGATAATTACGGTTAGACTTTATGTAAATTACCTAAAAAATTTTAACTTTCTCACATTCTGACCGCATCAATGGCGTAATATTACTTTTTCAATAATAAATTTACTGAAAGTAATCTGTACTCGAGTCAAGTCTATAGGTATAGAAGTGTGAAGCTAATTTTTGGATCCCTTTTTTAAGATTATTGCGCGCACCAAGGAACTGCATTTTGCATTGTTTGACCTATCTAAAGAACAAAGTTATATGTGTGAAATCTCTATCTTACAGGAGAGCAATTTAAAGTTTGTTTTACACAAAATTTGCTGTTCTCTCTCCCGTGCGCTTAACACATATGTACAGACGATTTATTTGTTCAAAGATATAATTTGATCAAAAGTTCTTCGGATAGGTCAAGTTGAAGTTTACTTATAATATGTAGAAGAAGTGCAGAAAGATATTTACACGTAAGAATATGGAGTTAGGTATATATTTTTTAATCAAGTAATGTAATATTTCTAAAACTTATATGTACATATTTATTCAAATCACAGCAAAAAATAAATCTATTCAAAATGGGCACCTTTGGCTTTTATACAGGCCTTTAATCTGTCTGGCCACAAATCTATGGATTTACGCACTGTTTCTCTGGGAAATTTCGCTACTGCTTGCTCCAATTTTTTTTTAAAAGACTCAATGTCGCCGTGTCGTTTAGAGCTATACCCTCTAAAACTGACCATAATTTGTATTCTAAAGGGTTGAGGTCTGGGCTAGATTCAGCTCTTATAAAGTTCGGAACGTTGGTTTCAAGGCCAGGCTTGGGTAGTTCGTGCCTTGTGACCAGGTGCAAGGTCCTGCTGAAAAGTCCACGGTACATTTTTAAAAAGTGTATTGCTGAGAGGTTTCACAACACGATCCAAGACTGTCTCTTGTTACACTTCAGCTGAAGTTTTCACTTCTTTTTCACAAAAATTTAGCTTTGTGACGCTTTGATAAGACACGCCCCACCAAACCATCACTGACGCAGGATGATGACTACACTTTACCTTTCCGACCACTTGAGCAGCTTCTTTAGGACTGTGAGCGTACACTTTATCATTTTGCTTATTGTAGTGCTCTTCAATCGTGATTTTTTTTTCATTGGTAAAGAGGATATTTCTGTGCCCTTCACCTGCGTATCGCGATAGAAGGCGTTTGGTCGATCCACTCTATTTAATTGTAAAGATTGATTTAGGGCATGTCCTGTATATCGACGATAAGCACCGAGCTTCAGGTCTTGTTTTAGAATACGCGACAGAGTCCTAGCGGGAATCTTCATTTCTCGCGATAAGATTTTCTGCTTCCTAATGGGATTTCGACGGATTCTGGCTTTAACAGCATTAACAGCCTTGTAGTTCTACCAGCACGCGGCCACCCCGATCTTTTATGGTCTTCGACAGAGGAAGTATTGTTGTATCTGTTGATAGTGCGATATACGGCTGATACCAAGCTTTTGAAGTAGGTATCTGGAATATGACCGTCGGCTATGAACACGAAAAAATATGTAAAATGGTGTGAAATCGAAAGAACTTTTAAAAATAATAAACGCGTTCCAAATTCAAAGTACCTAATTAAAAAGTTGAAAAAAGAAAAGTTTTTATGTATGTAACAGTATTTATGGCCGGACTAGTTAGGTACGACATGTTTAAAATTAATTTATAACATTAAATGTTTATGTTACTGTCAATGTGATACACATTACACACAAAGAGAATATAACACTTCGTATAATTAATTACACAATTGAGTTGAGTGATTAAGTTTCGTTTTGAAATAAAATATAACATAATATATATTTTATTTCAAAACTAAATATATATTTAGGCTCTTTGACAAATAAACTGCACTAACGAAACTGGAAAAACTTTTTGCCCGGGTTACTATCACACGTTGTTGTAAAATGTTTTTGTAGGTATTTTATAAATTTATCCACAGAAGAAAGGTGCTCACTTTATTTTTTATGTAAGGCTATTAAATCCTTGTGGCGTTTCCTAGTTTATATAAATAATCATTTATATTTATTATACACATCAACAAAGTCTAGGAATAATCCGTATTTTGTTGATTATGAAAAAACTTTAAGTGTTTTGTTAAGAAAACCAGGTATGTTTAGAATCCGTATTTTATAATCTATAAATAAAAATAAAATTAAAATTATTTTATTGAATAAATTTATTAGTTTGTAAAATTTACATAAATTAAGTCAATTTTATCAAATACGATAAAAAGTTACAATACATAATTAAAATAAATATTTTTTTTTTTATAAATTGACAATCTGTGTTGCCCTTTCTAACGTTAATAATTTAGTAACACATCGGTATTATACAGGCCAAAAACTAAGTTGTCAAATTTTTGCTGGGATATGCGGTTCCATGTGTTTTGTAAATGCTGAATAAGATGATTTTCAGTAGTCAAATTTGGCGGAAAAATACGCATAGCTCCTCGCTGTACCATGCCCCATGCGTTTTAATGGGATTTAAGTCGGGTGACTGTGCAGGCCACTCTAGAACAAACCAACAAAACAAAGCAGCCGAAACCAGCCGCGCCTTGTGAGAAGGTGCATTGTCATGCATGAACTTTTAATTTTATTTTTAATTATCGGTTATTAAAATATATATATTACGGGTCTTAATCGCGTGAATAATTTAAGGTAAAATACCTTGTTTATTGCCCGACGTTTCGACCGTATTGCAACGGCCGTGGTCACGGGAAGACTGTCTGTCAGTCTTCCCGTGACCACGGCCGTTGCAATACGGTCGAAACGTCGGGCAATAAACAAGGTATTTTACCTTAAATTATTCACGCGATTAAGACCCGTAATATATATATTTTAATAATGTGTACAAATCGCGAAAGTTTATCAACATTTATAATTATCGGTTATTAAATTCGGATTCTTCCTATACCTAGTTTTTTAACAAAATGCTTATAGTTTTTTTATAATCACCATAATACGGAATAAACTTTGTATATTGTGTATTTCCTATTATTAAACCTTTTCCTATTATTAAAAGTAGTAACACGGGCAAATTGTAATCATCTTTCTAACAACTTACTACTGCAAACAGTAGTAAGAAAGGAGAACAAATTATCAGTTTTACTATTGGTAGTAGCACGGGCGAGAAAGGGGAATTTTGAACACTAGGCGACCTGTAGTAATTATAAATTGATTTAAATTCAGAATTATTACGACTTATGGATGTTATGGCAAACAAAATGTTTTCAGTCGTCGTGCTTCTCATTAGGGTAAGATCAAGTGCTCACCTTGCTCAACATTATTAATTTTCCTGATTTTAACTTCATTCAATGCATCGCGATACGGAATTATTTCTAAACTAGCTTTCAACCACGGATCCACTCGCGCGGATATTATCTGTCGCCATAGACAGTAACTTAGAGACTACCGATTTACATTTTTTTTTTTAAAGATAACTGGCAATGTGGGATTGTGGGTCCTACATTACTAGCAATCCTGTTAACCCATGCAGCTAAGCTCAATGGCTTGTGTTAGGAGTGGGTTCACATCGGTAATATAATGGGTAGGATTCGAACCGATGCTTTAACCATTAGGCTACCGCTGAATCCGCTCATTTATATCCGTTCACGCATTTAGTCGCGAAATGGTAACAAATAAACTTTTTTTACATATTGTGTAGATTTTTTTTATATATCTATTTCTAAATAACGAAACAATCAAAACAACAGACCGACATTATCCTTTGGAATCTATAATGCAAGTAGCCGTAGTTCGCGTGCCCCACACAAGTGAAAACCACCTTAGGTACGGAAATTACTTCACCCAGGCTTGTTCTACCTTGCCTTATAAATTAATCAAACGTCTAATGCAGTTATCACTGTAGATACTAAGTCGAAATAGGCGTACTAATTGGGCTTTTGATTCACAACGTGGATAAACCTGGATATAGTATCATTTTACACTACCCAGGCAATATTTATACTAATATTTTGTTTGAACGCGGTAATCTCAGAAACTTCTAATCCGAATTGAAAAGTTCTTTTACTGTTAGGTAGCCCATTTATCGAGGAAGGCTATAAGTTATATAACATCAAGCTACGACCAATAGGAGCGAAGCAGCAATGAGAAATGTTGCAAAAACGGGGAAAATTTACGCAGACGAAGTTGCGCGGGACAGGTTGGGCGCAGTGAATGGTGAATTTTAGGCCGTTAATTTGACATTTGTAACGTTCCCCGCCCGCGACACCATGTCGGTACCCCACTGCGGTAATTGTCACTAAAAAAATTTTAGTTTCAGTGATTTATCTCCCATGGAATGCTAAAACATGAACAACAAAGAACAGAATGTTTTAAGATTTTACAGGCACACTAAATACACAAGCTTGTAAAACGGAATAGTAAGGTGTATGGTAGTTGCATGGCAGTAAATCAAAATCTGATACTGAATATATACAATTACTGGCATGAAACAAATATTATAAATAATAATGTTACTGGCATGCCAGTAATTGTATATAGTTACACAAACCAATTACAAACCACGTGTAAAGAACTGTTATGCAAGTGTACCAGCTACTGGAATGTGCATTTTCACACTCACAGACATTTAATTTCTTTCTAGCAAGTGCTATCTAACAAATATCCTATTTGCCAGATAACGCTAGTACTGCTAGCAGCAGTCGGCCATGTTGCCTCTCGGTGTACCTCCGGAAGATGTGCTGTCCCCGGGCAGACCACTAAACGAGAGCTTCTAGAGGGAAACTTCGGACAGAGGACTACACAACTTATTAAAGGTACGTACAATAAAGTATTAATAGTGAATGCACTAATACAGGAATAAGTTAAGTAAGTAAAGCTGTCATAGCTTCTCATGACTATACTTGCTCGTGTAGATATACAAGCTAATTAGCACTCGATAACAAACCGCACCAATATATGAGATGAAAAAGTTGGTGATTGATTTTCATAAAAGCATAGCAAGAACCACTGCAAAGAAATCAGCTTCCTTTTTTCAAATTACTTTAGCGTTTAGGAACTACAATGCACACATACCTAATAATCCTTATTACATCGGGGGTTGAAGTAACAAAGCCTGTAAAAAATATCAGTGTTTTTATTTTTTTTCTAATAAGGTTATAACAGTTGATAAACTTTCACAAATTAATTAAGACCCGTAATATATATATTATTAAAATATATATATTATGGGTCTTAATCGCGTGAATAATTTAAGATAAAATACCTTGTTTATTGCCCGACGTTTCGACCGTATTGCAACGGCCGTGGTCACGGGTAGACTAGTTGAGCTCAGCGTCGCCTCCGTGAAGCGCGGGTTTCGGAAACTACCCTCGCTTGATTTTTATCATTCACTATTACGGAACCGTCGGTACTTCGACACACAACACTAAGGACATCTACACACTACGGTCGAAACGTCGGGCAATAAACAAGGTTTTATTAATGAAATAAACAAGGTTTTTCAATTTTACCTTAAATTATTCACGCGATTAAGACCCGTAATATATATATTTTAATAAGGTTATAACAGTTTCGTAACCCTTTGCGCGTGAACTATGAACTGTTATTGTGTAACAGATAATGCAAGTCTAAAGAACTGCATACCGAAACCAGTCTAAGATAGAGAAGCGAATGCACTTTGTATTACCCACGTGCAATAAAGTGATTAATTTATTTTAGTATGGCTTACAGTAGTTGGCTTATTTGGTTAATTGCCTTTATTACGGTGCGTTATAAAAGTAAATAACAAAATTGATATTTTCAAGTCTACACTAGTAATAAAAAATCTAACTAAACAAACACACTTTGTCTCTTATAAGAGTTAAAATGAAAGCTCCTTTAAAAGAGGTAATATTTTATTAGTGAAATAACAGTTGTTAATGTTGGTGTGTCACGAATGATAACAGCCATCCTATCGATAACGTAAACACTACGGCTGGTAGATTATTTGTTTTAACGCTAATTAATTTTAAATTATCTGCCTACATCATTAAACTTTTATATTGATATACCACCGACAACATGGAGTTGAGTGTATATTTATTTCTATTTTTAAATGAGTATATGAAAAACGGCTTTAGTATACCTTGTTACTGTCAGCATATTATCAGGTCATCAAATTATAACGATGTCAAGTATACAGATAATTACATCAATAGTCAACTCAGTGACTGTCAAGTAAAATCAGTCTCTTTTTATAAATGTCACAACGATAAGCTCTATAGAAATTTGTATGGAATAACAACCTATGACGTCATAAGTTCCTATTTAGTATAAAATAATTTACTTTTATTGTATTCAACTGCCCAATTGGTTATGATGTAATCGTCTGTTAGTACCTACATACCTACTTTAGGATTTCAGAAAAGAAATGAAGTGAATTTGTGAAAAGTTCATAAAAAATGTCAGTAGGTTAGTAACGTCATTATTTAAATACAAATGACTTGAATTCTCCATTATTGGTTACAGAAACCACAAAAGCAACTCCTGGGGTTGATTACGCTGACAACTTGCAACGGCAGCTCGATGATACGATGGTGGCCGAGGTGAGTACTTTACTATTACTTTTCATTCTGCGACTCATATACCTACAGGACCTGGAATGCGTGGTGCGCTCAAATATGTCCACCGCGCATGCGCCAGTTCGCACGAGCTTGTCACTACAACGAAATAAAGATAGTGAATGTCGACCCCGATCTTCGGTTAAACAATTTTATAGACTAATCGCGTATATCTTAATTGCGTAAATATTTCAAAGTTGTAAACCTTTATTATTGGCCGACATTTTGACCGTATTACAACGTAATGTCGCCAACCCCCATTAGGTTTGAATACAAAAAACGTTCCTCTCCTTCCTTCCTTCGTCATATAAGAAGCTTGTTTTCAAATTTCATGTTTACAGCTTCGGTAGTCAGTTAGGACATCAATCATTTAGGTACGACATGTCTTTTTATAATGAAATATATAGAGAACAACATTATTTGTGCCATAGCAGAATGCCTCAGTCCGTAGTACATCACTACAAAACAAATAATTGAAACAAACAAATAATTTTAAATGGAAATTAAACCAAATGTTGGTAGTAAATAAAAGTTTTATCAACACCGTGGTTACAGTTACGGTCGACCAGCTTAATTACATCGCTTATTGTGTGCTAATTGACTGTGAACTGATGGTTAACTCCGAATGTTATCAACGAATAAGCTCACTGGATCACTAACCATATGCATTGTGGAATGTACCTACGATGTATTTATTTACCGATGTGGTATTATATTAATGCGGAATCAAATCAGAGAGCCTAGACAAAGTTACATTCAAATACCGATGTCGTTAATAGAAAAGTAGGTACAAAATGTATGGAATTGAAATTTGTCCCGTGGTCAATCCAAGTTGATGCGTAGATAAGCTGCACTATTGACAGTATCTTCGCTATTTTTTTTCATTCGGTTGATCACTAATCTAGCGAACGGTGAGGCGATGTAGAAAACAAAATAATAGAAAAAAAGGAGGAGACCATAGAGATTTTTTACTTTATTGCAAACGATCATTTAGAATCACCAATTGTTCAACAGGATCAAATTTTTGTAATTTAATTAGTAAATTAAATAATACCACCTTAGATAATAGGTCAACAGTTATAGTATTATATGGTGACAGCTTCTCAGTCACAAAGAGAGACATAATTAAATTAACAGAAACTATTACATACATGCATGAAAAAGTAGGTTGTAAGTTTATTTTATGTAGTCTACCTTATTCGCAGTCAGTATCTGATTTACAAAACAAGCATGTACAGAGCTTGAATCTTTTATTATATAACAGTACTTACTTACATAGTAAGTATATTTTGTTTTTTGACACGAATAAATTTATTCGTAATTTTATTTTAACGAAAGATAGAATGTATCTTTCCACATTCTACAAAAGACAACTTGCTAAGTTATTAGCATTTAATTTACACCCTGACCTAGGTACAAACAGTACTTTGCAGGATTCATTTAGTGTTAGCAGTTCTACTTTGAATGTTATTAAGACTCCTAGTTTAAACTAGTAAGTCAGACAATGGACAAGCCCACAGGTGGTCTAACTGTAGTTCACCAAAATATTCAAGGCTTATCCAGCAAAATAGAGGAACTCGAATTGTTCCTTAAAATGCACAGTGTTGATATTTGTTGCTTAACTGAACATTGGTTGAAAACTAATGAACTGATATTAAATAATAGTTATTATTGTATGGTTAGTGCATTTATAAGAGAAAGGGCTATACATGGTGGGTCTATGATACATATTTGTATGCAACAATGTTAAATGTAAGGAACGCAAGGATATAGTACATCTGTCTGTTGAGCGTACTATAGAATTATCATGTGTGGAGCTGGAGAGATATATTATAGTTTGTGCATATCGACCACCACTGAGTGATTTTAACTTATTTGAATCTGTAATGGAAGATGTGCTTAAAAGGGTAAGTCACGGTATTAAGCATATAGTAGTGTGTGGCGACTTCAATGTAAATTTACTTGAACAATCATCTTTGTCTACCAGATTAGTTAACCTATTTAAATCATTTAATTTAGTGTACTTATTTAATGAACCAACAAGAATTACATCACATTCTGCTACTTACTTAGATAATATATTCTGCAACTGTAGTTATTTTAATGAGGTAATATTGAGTGATTTAACATCAGATCACTGTGGGCAGAAAGTCACTTTTCCCTCACACACAGTGGCCAAAATAGATAAGATCACATGTAGGCCAATGAGTACGGCTCGCTTAGAAAAAATCAATTCTAACGTTTCTGCTAATATTACCAGTATAGATTTCAGCCACTCTGATCCGAACTATCTTTACTCCTCAGTGTTTAATATAATCAAAAGTGAATACAATAATATATTTAAATCAAAAACTTTTTATAAGAATTCTAAACTTAGCTTTTGTGATTGGGCAACTACCGGCATTTATAAAAGTAGAGCTAAGTTATACGAGTTATATGGTATGAAACAATTTAATTTTGATCAAAACTTTATTCAGTATGTGAGAAACTATTCAAAAACTTTAAAAAAATCTTGTGCATGTGCCAAAGCTTTACTTATTAGTAGAAATATTAAAAAATCTGATAATAAAATAAAAGCCACTTGGAATATTATTAATTCGGAAAGCGGACGGGCAAAGCCTCGGGATAAAAGCTTTGAATTATTAATTAACAATAAGACTGTTACTGATAATTTAGACCTAGCACAAACTTTCAATGTTATTTTTGGCTGACATACCACTAACCACAACCAGCTCCTTGAACGCTTGCCCAGATAAAGCCGAATCACTCTTGAGAGATAATGTGGATCAATGCAATGTACCATTTGCTTTTAAATATATATACCCCAGTGAAATAATTAAAATATTCAAGTCACTCAATTTAAAAAAAACGTCTGATTTATGGGGTATTTCAGTAAAATTAATTCACAGTATAATTACTAGCATAGCGCCACAGTTATCTATAATTTTTAATCAATGTGTTGATACCGGAATGTTTCCTGATCTGTTATACCATTATTTAAATCCAGATCAAAGAATGACCCTAGTAATTTTAGACCAATATCCATCTTGCCAGCTATTAGTAAAATTTTTGAAAAGGCTATACTTATGCAGTTAGAATCACACTTTAATTTTAATAATCTACTGCATCCCGATCAATATGGTTTTACAAAGGGTCGCTCTACAATTGATGCAGGTACTAAGCTACTGAAACATATTTTTAGTGCCTGGGAAGATTCACAGGATGCCATTGGAGTGTTCTGTGATCTTTCTAAAGCTTTTGATTGTGTGGCGCATAGGACACTTCTCCTGAAACTTAGGCATTACGGTATTAAAGGTACAGCGCTGGATCTACTTGCCTCTTACCTAAGTGAAAGAATTCAATATGTTGATATAGGAGGAGTAAGGTCGTCTGGATCTCCAATTAGTATGGGCGTGCCTCAGGGATCAATACTCGGTCCCTTCTTATTTTTGGTATATATTAATGATTTACCATTTTATGTTAATAACTTTTGTGACATCATTCTATTTGCTGATGACACTTCTCTAATTTTTAAAATCGATCGTAAACTAGAAAATTTTGAGAAAATAAATAGAACACTCGCACTAGTTCAAGATTGGTTTACAACGAACAACCTACTTCTAAATCCCAAAAAAACTAAATGTATAAGTTTAGTTTGCCAAATGTGAAAAGTACTAATACGAGTATAATTTTAAATAATGAGATGATTATCTTTGTCGACTCGACAGTTTTTTTGGGAATTACATTAGACAATAGGTTACAGTGGGGCACCCAAATATCATGTCTCGCAGGAAAACTCAGTTCTGCAGCGTATGCTGTCAGCAAAGTTAGACAGCTTACGAACGTAGAAACAGCTCGACTAGTATATTTTGGTTATTTTCACAGCGTCATGTCCTACGGCATATTGCTTTGGGGCAAGGCGGCTGATATACAAACTATTTTTATTCTTCAAAAACGTGCAGTGCGTGCGATATATCAACTAGGAGCACGAGTTTCCCTTAGAGAAAAGTTTAAAGAGATCGGCATTTTGACAGTTGCATCACAATATATATATGCAAACGTTATGTTTGTAAAGCAAAACTTACATTTATATAACAAAAATAGTGATATTCACTCTGTGAATACAAGAAATAAGCACAAATTGGTAGGTCGATATCATAGGCTTCATAAAACTCATAACTCATTCATGGGACTAGGTGTTAAATTTTTCAATAAAATCCCAGTCAGCATATCGAGTCTACCAGTAAATAAATTTAAGAATGTAGTCAAGAGACATCTTATACAAAGAGCTTACTATTATTTAACTGATAAAGATAAATGGATGTAGTTCGTTGCTCCCTATTAATGTATTGGGTTGTATAGTTTATTGCATTGAACTAAGTGAATATTGTTGTCACAGTTTGATAATGTTACTTAGGTACTAGTTAAGAAAACGATTTACTTTTGTAAGTAAAGATTCTGCGTGATAAATTACGGCCATTCTTTTCTTTCCTTTGAAAAACATGTATACTTATTCATTAAGTAGCAGTAAATTGGCCAATATTTAAGCACATAAAGTTTTTACATCGTAAGTGGATGCTCCTACTATGTTGTGCCCATTGAGGCTGATGTATCCGATCTCGTGTACTCTTCTAATATTAATGACCTCTTTTTTTACATCAGTCCTCTAATATATGGTGTATAATATAATGGTGGCAGCACCTTACCTGCATATACAGTTTATAAACAGAGAAACATTGTAAACATTGGCAATTTGAAAAGAGTGGCCACGAGTTTTTATTGCCTGTTCTTTTCTCGGGCTTTACCTATTGTTTGCGAACAGGCATTACCAGTAAATGTAGAATCGACTTTTCACAAGTGTAGTATTTTGCTTCCTAAGTGAATAAATGATTTTTATTATTATTATTATTATTATCACCTCTTGTAAGGGATAGCGAATTCGCTACCAAGCGAATGTACCTCGTCTAAGCCCCCAGAACTCTTTGTATTGCGAATAATGTGTTGTTATGTAGTTTAATCGGAGATGTTAAGAAGTCTGTCATTTTATGTTCAACTAGTTGGTGCCTGCGACTTTATTCGCGTGAAAATTTTGTAAACAATATTATCGCATGGGAACATTTTCCGGGAAAATAAGTAATTATACCAGGCCTTAATCAACTTTTGTGCCAAATTTCAACTGGTTTCGTTCACCAATTGAGGCGTGATTAAATAACAAACATATATATCCATACATCCTAGCTTTCACATTTATAATATTTTAGTATAGATAGTATGTTATCGTACAATGCTGCGAATCTTCTTAGAATGTAAAGCTCACACGTAATTCAATTCCCTTAAAATAGTTCAGAATATAGTCTTGCTCAGTTTTGAATCGATGCCGTTTATTATTAACTAGCGGTAGCCTCGCGGTTTCACCCGCGTAGTTCCCATTCCCGTGGGAATACATAGGGATAAAAAATAGCCTATGTCACCCGGGGTTAGTGTAGCGTCACAACGATAAAAGAATTTTTCAAATCCGTCCAGTAGTTTCGGAGGCTATTCAATACAAACAAACAATCAAATCTTTCCTGTTTATAATATTACTAGCTGTGCCCGGCGGTATTACCCGCGGTGTTAGCCGCGGTTTATTATAGCCTATGTGTTAATCCAGGGTGTCAGCTAAGTCCATACCAAATTTTATTAAAATCGCTCAAGCCGTTTAGACGTAAGGAGGAACAAACATACACACTCACATACTAACAAACTTTCACCTTTATAATATTATAGTGTGATTAGTATTAGTATAGATATACAAACATCCCGTGAATGCCTAAAAGTATGGCACTACTGTAAACTAAATTATTGCAGGATCGATGCACGGACATTGTAAAAAAACAAATAGTGCACATTAATTCAATTATTGAATGTGTTTAGTGTCCCACAGCACATGCACATTCCCTATTCTTGTATATCTGCTTTAGTCAATAAATCCTAAAGTTCCCTTCAACTGAACTCCTAAACAGTTAAATTACTTTACGTACATTTTTCTTTCCGCTCTCCAACTTGCAACCATACACTCACATACTCCAGTAATCCACAAAACCATGTTCGGTACACCGTGAGTGACATAGAGCCTCTGGCTTCACTTCCCTCCCTACCGCAGGCCCTTCCCGACCGACTTTACCAAGAAATTTAATATAAAACTTGGCAAAAGTTGAAGCGCTTATAAAAAGCCGTGCCGTTACAACATTCTAAGCACTTGTTTCAAAGTTCGGCTACAAATAGTTGTCGATGATGTGATATTGAAAGGTACGGGGTTTGTTTTGTTTATTACCAACTATAGGATCGCACATTTTCAATTGTTTATGTTATAGTTATCACCCTGGATAGTCTGTTAACGGAAAAAAAAAGATAAAAAGCTGGTTATCTTTAAAACTAAACGAATATTCAATAAAACTAAGCTGATATAGATTAATTTTTTGAATGCCTCTGTGGCGCGGTGGGAGTGTGTCCGACTGCTACGCAAGAGGTCGTGGGTTCGATTCCCACACGGGACACGGGACACTTTGTGTGATCCACAAATTGTTGTCCCGAGTCTGGGTGTACTTTGTGTCCGTGACTTGTATGTTTGTAAAGTCCCCCGCGAAACAGGGCTTGTACACTACTGCGGGAGTCGTCTTTAAAAAAAATATATATATATTAGTAAGCTAATACATGAGATGCCAGTTTAAAAAGTTTTACAAAAAATCGATCTATTTTTGGAGAGCTACGATGTTAAAACGGTAAACTTAAAACATATTTTTGCGGCAGCACATCAAAACAGTTATAATACTAAAACACGCTTCTTTATTCAACCTACAGAACTAGGAGCTCTATAATCAGATTCCATCGGATCAGCTATAGAATAGAAGGTATGGGACTCGTCAATACGAATCTAATGAGCCACGCTCAAAGGTTAGTAATCATTGAAGAGTTCCATTATCCACCTGCTGGTATGAATGGGATTATATAGATGGCATCAAATTATGTATAGTCAATCGGATTTCACATACTTGCAGTTCTCAAATCGATTGGTTGGACGGATAAAAGTAGATGAAAATCTGCTTCCTATATTTTATAACATAGTTACATAAGTAGAGAATATAATTATTATAATCCTGTCTTTATGGGTATACTATTCAGATACAAAGATATCTTCGATGTTCTGTGTTTTGTAGTATTCATTTATATGAGATTCAATTTCAAAATTCAAGTTTCACTATTATATGGCTGGAACTTTGAATTATTTATATCTACAATTCCATATTAGGTAATTCAATATTTTAAAGTATTTACACATTATCTACGTAATATGGAATCTTAATGATTTTTAACCTAAAACTTTAAACTTTGTTCTTTATTTGAGAACTAATATTTCAACAGTAATGCTTTGTTTAGTAATTTCGTTTAAAATACGTAAATGCTCATTGGGACACGACAATTTGAAGACGACTGATGACCCTCCATTAGTTATTACGTAAAGAATAATAATGACCTCTTACAGCCAAAAAAAACTGGCTAGATATAGACTATAAACTCCTGGATTGATAAGTACATGATCTCGTTGAAAACTATTTATTATGGGCTTTAGGTAATAATCTATTTTATAAAGGTCAACCTTTTCGTTTTGTTTTTTGATGAAATAATGACCACATTTTTTATTCGTCAATTTCTGTAAACGTAAGTAGTGTGTATTTCATGACATGTAAACATAATTACAACATTAAACGGCTCGGGTCAATCGGTCTTCGGCGAATTTCATCGACCGCGGTCACAAAAACATCGGCCACGGGTGGAATTGTTGTAAACCCGTTGTCTTATGTTGTAATTGTTACACACTGACTGACACTTGTGGGTACAGGTGTAGGTAATGCAATGCACTTTTAAATTCACGTCAAATACTAGGAGTTTTTTTTTTAAACCTGTATCGTTTAATCGGCTGTTTAGCAAGGACAGTAGTTAAGGAAGAATCATTTAGGAGAACAAAGGTGAAGTGGCAATGGATAGGTCATGTACGCCGATGAACCACAGAAACTGTAGTACTCTTACGTAACATTCCGGATCACGTTCAATTTGAACTTAGTAACCCGTTGTTGTTTTGTAAGACTGAGGATCGAAAGAACTAATCTGTTTCTCTGTCCGCAAAATAGTTGCTAAAAGGCAAATAAAGTAACAAGAACACTTCCGTATGGTTATACTATTAAAAATTAGTAAAGACTGCAAGTTATTCGAGACTAAGCTATCAATTTTTATAATATATGTAATCATCATAATGATCAGATTCTTATAAGACGTATTATCATACGGACAGGTATATTATCGTATATTATCATAATTACATCGTAACCAAGTCGTTCAAATCCCAGTCAGCATATCGAGTCTACCAGTAAATAAATTTAAGAATGTAGTCAAGAGACATCTTATACAAAGAGCTTACTATTCAATCGATGATTATTTAACTGATAAAGATAAATGGATGTAGTTCGTTGCTCCCTATTAATGTATTGGGTTTTATAGTTTATTGCATTTTATTAGGTGAATATTGTTGTCACAGTTTGATAATGTTACTTAGGTACTAGTTAAGAAAACGATTTACTTTTGTAAGTAAAGATTCTGCGTGATAAATTACGGCCATTCTTTTCTTTCCTTTGAAAAACATGTATACTTATTCATTAAGTAGCAGTAAATTGGCCAATATTTAAGCACATAAAGTTTTTACATCGTAAGTGGATGCTCCTACTATGTTGTGCCCATTGAGGCTGATGTATCCGATCTGGTGTACTCTTCTAATATTAATGACCTCTTTTTTTGCATCAGTCCTCTAATATATGGTGTATAATATAATGGTGGCAGCACCTTACCTGCATATACAGTTTATAAACAGAGAAACATTGTAAACATTGGCAATTTGAAAAGAGTGGCCACGAGTTTTTATTGCCTGTTCTTTTCTCGGGCTTTACCTATAGTTTGCGAACAGGCATTACCAGTAAATGTAGAATCGACTTTTCACAAGTGTAGTATTTTGCTTCCTAAGTGAATAAATGATTTTTATTATTATTATTCTCTTTATTAAAATTAAATACATATAAATTACATTTTTAAATATAGCTGACAAAAATTAAATATATTTAAAAATATAAAAAATAGTGCCCCACCGGCATCGGGTACAGGGACCAAGCTACCGGTGGTTACGGTTCCAAAGAAAGGAACCTCCTCACTATGCGAGCCGTGTCCAGAAGTACTGCCTTCTGTATCAAGCGCTTGATCCAACCGTCTAACGCGAGCCTCTCAAGGTGTTGGTCGAGGCTCTTGGCAATCAAACCATTAACGGAGACGACTATCGGTACAATGATCGCCGAATCAACATCCCACATGTCGACAATCTCGTGCGCCAGATCCAGATATTTTATTTGTTTATCCTTTTCGGCTTTCACGAGATTTTCGTCATGTGGAATGGTGATGTCGACGATCATTGCACGACGCTCTGATCGGTCTATCAGCACAATATCAGGTTTGTTTGCGACAACAGTCTTGTCTGTGATGATAGAGCGATCCCAGTACAACGTGATACGACTATTCTCGAGAACTGGCTCAGCAACGTACCTGTAGTTTGGTACCTCAACGTCCACAAGGTGGTATTTCAGAGCAAGCTGCTGGTGGATTATCCTGGCTACTTGATTGTGTCTGTGCAAGTACTCGCCGTTAGCAAGACGTGAACAGCCGGAAACAATATGTCTGAGGGACTCACCGGGTCGGTGACAGGCACGACAGATGTCAACAGTGCCATCCCTCAGGATATATTTCCGGTAGTTATTCGTCATGATAACTTCGTCAGCAATTGCACAGACAAAACCCTCGGTTTCACCAAAAAGGTCACCGAACCGTAGCCAGGCCACGGACGCTAGTAGGTCCACATCGGGCCCATGAAGAGCCTTGCTCTGCCATACCTCCCTGCCCTCGTTGACACCAAGCACTACAGGCCTGCGCCAGTTCTCTTTCGCCAAGGAGAGCGGGGTTAGCCCGGTATCCACCGCGACGACATCCCGATGCACACCCGCGTCCACATGGAGAAAATATTCTCTTAGATTGTATACCTCGCGGTTATGAAGGGACTTAAGGTTTAGCAAACCCCGGCCCCCACACTTCCGCGGGATATACAATCTCATCACAGATGAACGCGGGTGATGCATTCGGTGTGACGTCATCAGTGTACGGACTTTTCGATCCAAGGTGTCTAATTCAGTCTGAGTCCACTTGAGTATGCCGAAAGAGTACATAAGAAGTGGCATAACCCAGCTGTTGCAGGCCCGGATCTTGTTGCCACCTGACAAAAGGCTATTAAGCACTTTTTTCAGGCGGCCCAGGAAACGTTCCCGCAGCAGCTGTTTCATGTCAACCTCATTTATGCACAGCGCCTGCGACATACCCAAGTACTTATAGGTCTCAGTTGCGAGTAGTGATCTTAGGTGAATGGAATCCGAGAGTTGAGTCCCTTCGGATTCCACTATCCGCCCTCGCTTTATATGAACGACTGCACATTTGTCCACACCAAACTCCATTCTAATAGAATTACTAAAGGTTTCAGTCACCTTCAGTAGCGCTATTAGCTGTGAGCTGGTGGGAGCAAAGAGCTTCAAGTCATCCATATAAAGCAAATGAGATATAACCTGACCACCACGTCGCAACCTGCAACCTAGCCCTGAACCTACTAGTAAGGTACTAAGTGGGTTCAGTGCTAGGCAGTATTATTATTATTATTATGTTCACATTCTGCATTGAAGCGTTGGTTTATGAGCATTCTATCTTTGATCTTTGGTCTCACAGATCTTTTTGAGAAATCCTGTGACAGTCGAACAGCTTAAGGATGCCTGACCATTGAAGTGGACCAATCTCTACCCAGGATAAAGAAGAAGTTTACTAAGTTTTATAAAGTATTCCTCTATCAGCACCAATTTTTTGAGCCCCCAATGGATTCAGCAGCTCCACTTACATCACCAATAGGTATATTAGCATGGTGCTCAATGTGAAAAAAAAAAAAAAATATGCTCAAAAAATTAACCTTGTTTTTAGGTTTCTGTATGGCATCAACTTACAAAAATATGGAAGAGGGTAAAGGCAACATACAGTTCGATTATTATAAATAAACTACTTAATAATGAACCTATAAAATGATAATGTCAAAGCCGACCCCATGTAGCACCCGTTCACGAGTTTGACGCATGGGTCAGCCATCATCCCCTTCTCCATATTGGAGGGAAGGAAGACGACCCGACCCGCACTACCACCACAAGCAATTACATTTTAGTGAGCAAGGCGATCCCTGACATGACATCTCATAGAAACGAAAATAACCTTAAATAATTCATAACAATTTCGATATACGAGTACCGTCATAGAGGAGTTACCGAAAAACCAGTGGACAGTAGTAACGGTGCTCAAGTTTAACCTAATCTCGATCGCTCGGCAAAGACTTTTAGTTAGTTAGTTAGTAAGTTCATTTCCACAAAAGAGTGTTTTAACAATTTATTTATTTTTCGCTAGCAACTTTGCCAAAATGCATATATCTCTAATATTAATCATTGTGCGACTCCAGTATAATAAGCAGTTATTCTAATCATTTACGAAGATCTTAATCCCAAAATAAGCAACTAGTTAGAAGGCAACTGAGTCAGATATTAACCCACATAACTGTTTGTTTGGCAACCGTGTGAACCGGGCTAATGCAACACGGAAGACGCTCACACTATTGTAATGATAGCGTGGTTACTGTGGGTTTGATATGGACTTTAAATGGTGGTTAAACATCTTTTTAACATGCTTTTACTAGGCTTGTAGTTAACGTGCCTAATGATGCATAATATAATCTTTCTTTTCTATTTTTATTTACAACTAGGTGTCCCGCGCAGCTTCGTATGCGTAAATTTTCCCCGTTTTTGCAACATTTCACGTCGCTACTCCGCTCCTATTAGTCGTAGCGCGATGTTGTATAGTCTATAGCCTTCCTCGATAAATGGGCTATCCAACAAAAATTTTAAATCGGACCAGTAGTTCCTGAGATTAGCGCGTTTAAACAAACAAACAAACAAACAAAGCAAACAAACAAACTCTTCCGCTTTATAATATTAGTATAGATGTGTCGACTGATTAATTTTAAAAACTTAAGTACGCATACACGATAGGTACATATAATATAAACATAATATGAGATCTTGGCAATTATACTTATAATATCTTGGGACAGCTCACACAACGCCATCTGATCCTAAACTAAGCAGAGCATTCTTATATATTTCTAAATACATACATTTTATAGATAATTAACACCCAGACACAGGATAAACCATCGTGCTCATCACACAAAATTTTATCCTGGGTGGGAATTGAACCCACAACCTCTGGCTTAGCAGTCAGGGTCACTAACCACTAGACCAAAGGCCAGGATGTTTATTACTCAATCACGCCAAAACGCATTGTGGTGAACGGTTCTCGACGAAATTTGGTACAGGGATAGATTATAATCTGAAATTACATAAGCTACTTTTTATTCCAGAAAAATGCTGCAGCTAGTAATGTGTAAAGTACGTATTTGGTACTAACTGTTCGCTTGTAACTTCGTTCGCTTGTAGTTTGTGCACGTCCATATAGTTTCAACTAACAAATGGTTCAATTTTAACTTTTTCGTTACTGTGTCCACACAAAAGTAAAAATTGGAAGTTAACGATAGAATTGGATTCGAATACTACGCTTCGAAAATAGCAAAAATGTACGAGTTAACCTGTTACAAGTATAGTATTATATTATCTGTGATCTGGTTAACCCCTCCAAAAAAGGCTTCACATCGTCCACATCCGTAATATTTGGGATTTAGACTATAAAAATATGAATGCGATTTTGTTCAAAGCTCGTTAATATTGTTTTGTCAAAGAAATAATATATATTATGATAGCTTTGAAACTGAAACGAAGATAGTGCAGAGGAGAGAAATATGCATTTTTCACGCAAATATACAGGGATTGCGTCCACGCGATTACACGCGGACGAGTATATAGCGGACAAACTGTGGACTAACCATACTTTGGACAAACCATATCCTTCAACTTAAATAGTTTTTACGTTGTCGAGAATTAGATTACTGCAATTCTTAGGTTACTTTTACTCTCAGTTAGATCGTTCTGACTAGTCTACCGGTAAAAGAAAACTATTTCTTTTTTGTTTTTCCACGAACACAAATGTAACCACTAGTTCTTGAAACACATCTAAGTATTGAGCAATACCAGAATCAGATTAGAACAAATCAAATAAATACACTACTTCTACGCCTTTCACATCATACTCCATGTCAAGATACCAACTGAAATACTTAATTAAACATCTGAGCTTATTACTATTGTGCTATGATCTATTGATAAAAATGCCTTCTATAGTATCAAACGTAATTGATCTGTAGAGTTTGAGCTGCTATCGTTTGAATATATCACTATTATCAATGACACCTGTCTAGCAATTTTATAATAACAAATTAATATTAACTGTTCTACTATGCTTGCTTTCTATTCCGATCTTTTGGCGTAGGCTGCTCCGTTAGCGTAGATGTTATCACTATAAAACGTATACCATGTTCTTCCTTGGATACTATCTACCTAAAAAAATATTAACAGACAGACACACTTTAGAATGTGAAATATTATCATGGCCTAGGTAGCCCAGCAATATGACACTGGACTAGGATCGTCTATAGTACTATTCAGTTATGCTACGATGTCCACTTACCATCGGTTTGTAACTGTTAAATGTTCCTTTGTGCTACAATGATAATTCAAGAAAAGAATTAACGTCTTAATTCTTACAAAAGGCCCTTTTAAAGGTAACTACTTCTATAAAAGTGATAAAACGGATCCAATGACAACCTCACAATGATCAAAGACTATAAAACCTACTAATTGCAGCTTTTATTCGAGTCCCTAACCGTAAAGGAGACCACACATATCACATTTGTCGGTCCATAATACCGTGACGTCAGAATACGGTGAATTTCTTTGCAAGCCTGCCCGTAAACAGACATCGGCAGATTTTTCGTAGGACCGATTATATCGGATTGTTTGCAGGCTAATCTGTTTTTATTCGTTTCCGAAAAAAAAATCGGTCATTAATTAGGTGATTTGTGCATATACCATAACATGCTAACTCCAAATAAAAAGGAGGGTGTTAGACGTCATGTCCATGTCATACCTGTCTGCAATGCTTATGTTTGCTAAACGGATTTACAATTTAATAATTTTTATTAGAAATCAAAATAGACATAGTTCTTAGCTAAATCTAAGTAGACATTTTTAAGATTAGTTATTTACCATGTAGGCTTAACCTAAAGAATCCGGTAGGCGGCAAGTAACCGTATTCTCTCACCGAACCGGACAAAATCGGTAAGAGTATGGTAAGCTTAGAAGCTGCCGACATAATTACTTCATTAACAAATTTCAAGAACTTTCAAATCCTTATTGCCTTCCGTTCGGATAATTCCGAAACGAACCCAATTTCCTTCAGACTCGTCAGGGCAAAAAAAAGACTCCTCGGAAATTAATTAAAAGAACAACTTTCATTAATTTCAATAATACGAGTTTGTGGAAGTTTTGGAGACGTTTTGTTTTAGAAGTCGATTGTGATTCATTAGCAGGTACACCTGCACAACCTTTGTACAGCATTGTCATATTTTGTATTAGCTAAAAAGTTATATTTGGCAGTATCTTTAACAAACTGGTACAGTCCTCAAACAGGATATATTATTTTATTAAATGTTAGGTAATATAAAGTATTATTACCTCTGGTAGTATTCAACACTATGTCACTAAACTTGAAATTTTTCTTCCCTTGTTGCATACGAGTTCGGCCCTCGTAAGCGCCATCTAGCCATGTCCTTAAGAATAAGATGTCGGAATGTGATAGTCGAAGAAAAGAGTTTACTTTTTGCCCGCACATACTTGTACACTTTAAGATCATCCAATTTAAGATATTAGTTCCAATTGGCTAGTCATATTTGAGATCGGCCTCCGTGACTGAAATTGATTGGCAGACATTTTACATTTTCAGTTCATTTTGAGTGAAGAACCTATCTGTAACAATCGTCTCTTACACCTAACACAAAATAATTAGAATGTATACTTGTACTGTATTTGCTAATGCTTAGCAGGCATTGTCTTCGAATGTAACGTATCTCTGCGTAGTTGTTTGTATGCAAATCTGGGAATTAAACGTAGATATATGTATGTACGGGAATGGAGGATAATTTTGTTAGAAGCTGAGTGACGAATCTTGTTTCCTACTTGTAGCAGTAATTGTTACAATGTGATTGTTACAACTCATTGTAATGATATTAGGATTGTTTATCTTGAAAAATAACTATTGCATAGTGCACTTGACACTAAAACGAATGTAGAGTCATATTAATTTAGTAAACGACTTATCGTTTAAATTCTTCCCAAACTTTTTTATTTAACAATATTATTATATCTAATATGTTTACCAAGAAACATATTAGATATCGGAATTAATACTACTTACATGTCCTTTATACCTCATTGACATAGAATAACCAGACCAAAAAAGCCACGACTCTCCAATTAACGAAAAAAAAAATTACAATATTGTGATATTTATTTTTTTGGTACTTTTATTCATTAAGAATCTTTATTACTTTAACTTACGCCAAACTAATATAATGTACAAAATGGTAATGCGTCGTTACAAAATCAAAATTACAAAAAGCTAAACTACAAAAACTCCGTAGTCAGAAGTCAGTAATAAAAAGCCTTATCGAATGTCAACACAAACACCCCATCGGACAGGTTACAGGGAAGTACACCATCAATAAACAGTGACGGGACATAACCTTTGTTCCATGGGGTCGGAACGACAAACGGAACGCTATCAATTATTACTTATATGAATTATTTAAACTCAGGAAGTTCTTGTTGGGTACAGGGCGTAAGCGAAAAGCGATTTCAAAAAACTAAGTTTTCAACAAAAATAACTACATTTCTATTTAAAACCCCCGACCAAAGAGGTCGATATGGCTACTTAGTGTCTAACTATGCGTCTGTCTATCTTTATTTTTAACAGACTTCATAAAGTATGTTATTGTCGTTTATTTTTACTCTGCTAAAAAAAGAGCTGCGTTTATATTTTGCAATGACTATTAAGTTTCCAATCTTTGTGAGAAACTGATGCTTGTTGTAGGTATTTTTACAAGACCAGTCATCTTTAGTATCGTTCCAAACTAATATTTGAAGAAAGTAAAAGCACATTATAAAACCAAAGACTGGTTTTTATTTTTTTTAAAAGGATTTTAAGCCACCATTTTAAATTATGAGATATTAATGGAGGACAATAACCAGCAATTATTTAATATTCACTTAGATCACTAAGATTTAAGTGAATATTAAATTGACTTTAACAGTTAAACGAATGCTAGCTAAAAATATCCCAATAAATTGACAACCGCCATCCGCTCATTACTTAAATAAGTCTTAGAACGTTACTGACACCTACGGGACATAACGAGTCATACGGTCCTGGGTACACTGGGTCAGTGTTCGCTAAAAGTTGTTATATCTCCGACATAGTTTGATTGCAAGGTGCTGGAAACCACAACGAGTGACTGTAAACTGGTCTTACAACTGGTTGGCAGATTTATAGTGTCTAGTTGTTTTTAATCTTGGATTACACGCACGTGTGTTATGCAATTCAGTTCATTTGATTTCATAATACAGTAGGTATTTTGTTTTATAGTATCACTATATTGAATCTAATGTTTAAGATAATACTAACCATTGCTAGGAAAATATAGTGAAAATCTTAGTTCCCTTCGTTCTTTGCCATCGTCCTAGGATTTTCACAAAATTCTGTTTTCCCGATTGTGCTACCCATATTAATATTTTAAATGTGAAAGGAACTCTGTTTGTCTGCCTGTCTATCTGTTACGCTTTCACGCTCAAACAGCTAAACCGATTTAAATGAAATTTGGTGTGGAGATAGTTTGAGTCTCGGGGAAGGACATAGAGTGGTTAGCAGTCGACCCGTGACCACGATCGGAGCAATTCGATCGAAACGTCGGGTAAATAAAAGGTTCGTACCTTTAAATAATTCACGCGATTAAGTCCCGAAATAGGTATAGGTATCTGACATGTATAAAAATCGCGAAAGTTTAAAAACAATAGAGTAGTTTTTATCGCGATAACCGACATCCACGCGGGCGGAGCCACGGCCGAAAGCTAGTAACATATACAACGTGTTACATAAAGGCGTAGTTAAATTTAAGGGACATATAAGAATTAAAATATGTTACTGAATCCTTTACACAGAATAAATAATCCATTTATATTTAGGGGTAGGTATTTTGACAAAAGTAGGCACTCAATTTAATATGTACATTACTTAACACATTCTTGAATTTGACAATATCTTCCTGTTACATGTTATACATAATATACAATGAACGAACCACCAAAACTCTGAATCACACAGAGGTAAATTTAAAAAAAGTGATTACAACTGCATTCGCCCCTCTGCATGAGACCTGCATTCGCCCCTCTGCTAAGACCTGCATTCGCCCCTCTGCTAAGACCTGCATTCGCCCCTTTGCATGAGACCATTATGATAGAATATAAAATACCATAAATATCGTAATCCCCATTCCTGAGTAAAATCATAGAGCCGTACTTGAAGACTTTGTCTTGTATTTAACCTATCGTTACGCCACCTGCACTGTCCAACCACACAGTGCCCATAGCTCACAGGTGAGAGCTGCGCCTGCGCCGGCCGCTTGCGACGTAACACACATGATTGCACGTAACAACCGGGCCCCGTACTCGCAGTTTAGCTAATCACCGTATCATATCATACCACTATTACTGCTAACTAGCGGTGATTATACTCATAATTGTTTAGTAGGTGACCGATGTGACTCATTGGTCACAATCACTACACAACTGTGCTCGTATTTCTTGTTGCTGTAAGTACTTCAAGCTATTAATAAGTTGGGGCGAGTTTGCACATACAAAAGTTGTAGGGAATTAGTACAATTAGCAAAATAACAAACGAGATCCTGAAGACGAGAAGACCGATCAATGCCATTTTTAGGGCTCCGTAACCAAAATGTCAAAACAGAACCCGTAGAGTTTCGTCATGTCCGTCTGTCGGTCTGTCCGTCCGTATACACATTTCGTAGTTTTTGATTAAAATTAAAAAACTACGCAATGTATTTGAATGGAATAAAAACTACGCAATATATTTGCATGGAATAAAATTTAAAGCTTAGGTGTCTTGTATAAACCGCTACTTAGTTCGATAGTTAAATAATAGCTCTCTTTCAAACAAGCTGAAAAAATGTTTTTCAGCCAACATCTGTGACACACAATTCCACAGATCTTTTAAAAACATTTTAAGAAACTATTTTGATTAAGTGAATATTTTTCGGAATATTTGCTTCGAAAGTTGCAAAAATTGTGTGCCCTTTATCTTTAAAACCGAAAGGCAAAAAAATATGAAAAAAATTACAAAGGCAACGCCTAATAAATACTTTCAAATAAAAATATTTCACCTAATAAATATTTTTAACATGATCAAATATATCGTCTTGCAGTAATTGGCAAAAAACTGCGTTTCTCAACAAAAGGGCGTAAGTGCCATGAAGATACGTTTTTTTACTAATGCATTTTTTCAGATCGAATTTTTCATACGTAGTGCGTTTCTTTGTAGAAACTGCTGCGGAACCCTACACTGAGCATGGTCCGACTTGCTCTTGCCCGGTTTTATCATACCTATACCTATTTGTGAGGGATGTCAAAAGGTTTACTCTATTGTAGGTTTTGGTTTAGAAAAAATAAAAGTAGTAGCAAACATGATTGCTTGAGCTTGACTGGCCTGTTGGTCGAGTAGCAATGTGGAATTGTGGTCTCACATTACTAGCAATCATGTTAACCCCTCCAACTAAGCTCAATGGATTGTGTTAGGAGTGAGTTCACGTCGGTAGTTTATTGGGCAGGATTCGAACCCACGATGTCACGATTGCGAGACCGATGCCTTAGCCTTAGGCTACCGCCGCTTTGAGATCTGATAGCGTTGTGTGATTTGTCCCAAGATATTATTATGATTGTAGATGTGATAAATTTACAAGTCAAACAAGTTGAAACACAACATACAAATTCTTATTCAAACAATTTAAGCCGTCGCCAAAACAACGGATAAAAATTGCTTTTGCATATTTATCAGCGAGATTACGAAGAATAATAACTCAAAACAATTAAGCAAATATCTCGTAGAACGGACGGAATATAAAAATAATGAAAGTGCCGGCATTCAGGGCCGGGCAAAGGGTCGAAGCGTTAATTTGGAGGGCTTAGAGCGCGAGTTTCGTCTTGACAAATTCACACAAATAACTTGACCGTCACTCAGAAGGGCCGTTACGTGACCACGGAGGGCGACCACAGTTTTAAATTAACTACATTAGTTGCATCTTTGTACGGGTCTTTTTAAATAGCGTGTGGTTTTTGGTTGGGTGCAGGAGCATTAATAGCTAAGGTACTTAGCAAAAAGCGCTCACATGGCAAACTTATTGACACAGGCCTGTTGGTCTAGTGGTTAGTGACCCTGACTGCTAAGCCGGAGGTCGTGGATTTTCCTCCATCCAGGATAAAACTTTATGTAATAAGCATGATGGTTTATTCTGTGTGTGAGTGTAATTGATCTATTAGGTATATGTATGTATTTAGAAATATTTATGTATATTTATTAGTTGTTAGGTTGCCATAGTACAAGCTCTGCTTTGTTTGGGGTCAGATAGCGCTGTGTGAGTTGTCTCTATTTATTTCTTTTTTTACTTACAAATTACATTTTAAAATATATATTTCAAACAATAGTGTCTGGCATCAGGACAAGGATTATTATTATTTGTCTGTGTAATAGTAATATGTTAAACAATTCTTAAAATAGCTATCTTCTATGCGTATGCATGTCTCGGTAAACTTTATGTATATGAAGATACAGGAAATCCTTTGTGAGGTGTGTATAATATAAAACCTACACCTATCGATATGATAAATTGCGCAAACTACTTTCTTACCACTTTTACTTTCTAAATGTTACTAGCACCGTGGCGAACATTATGAATAAATTTTAGTTTAGTGACAAACAAATTTATATTAATTTATATTTAATACAACGTTTGAACATTCCAAAATTATCATCTATTTAAACATCGGCAGATTTTAAGAAACCGAATAAAATATTGTAACTACATTCGCGATTTCATTCGCTTTCGGCATTTGGTTTGCTTTTATTTATTTATTTCATCAAAGTACAATAAATATATAGATAATAAGAATATATTAAGCTTAAAATCAGTGATAGGTCCGACAGTGTGTGAATATCGTCTCGCGTTTTTCTAAATGAATACAGGGAACATTATTACGACAGAAGAGAAATAGGGATTAAACGACTAATTACATAAAACCAATAGTAGTTGTAATAGTATCATATTTTTTTATTGCTAGTCTTAATCTTTGAAATGCACGAAATAATTCGTGGCTGAGCAATTCCATCGTCACCTGCTAACCCAATTAACAAATGAATTAATAACAAGAAAACAGTCATTCATTAAAATAGACAGTTAATAACTTAAAGGCCAGAATTAAAGTAAACATTGTGTAACAGTATAAAAATAACTTGTTTTAATATTAGATGAACCACACACCCAAATGTTATATAATAATCACAGTGCAACATTCTATTTATACGACTATATATTTTCTATTTATAGACTTTCCCATTAGGTGTTTTAAATATGTACTAAAAAAGTTCTTTTTACAGAATGTAATTTTTTAAACAGCGTTCTTTTAAGGCCGCCTATTTTATTTCTTCTAACGTGCTATAGATACCGATTTCTTAGCGTACTTGACACAAATATAGAGTCAACTAAGTTTTGTCAACAATTTTTATAGGTGTTGCAACTATTCAAGTTAATAAAATATTTTATAATAGTTATAGTACCTAGATTCAATCGCACCCTAAATACTAGTTGCATTAGGATATATTATTGACTCATGTGAATTCAGAATAAGCGACATTACTAATTCATATTTAAACCATTGTCTTTGAAATAAGATCGTGTATAAAGACAACAAGTAAACAACTAGTATTTTTAAGCCACTAGATACACCAGCTATGTCAGTCACATTTGAAATAAAAAAAAACTTTTTAGAATCACCCCCAATCTTCCAAAAAAAGTTTCTACGATCAGTAAAGTTCAATAACCATAGAAAATCACAAGACTCTAATTAACTACATAATAGTAGCTACAACGGTGGTTCCAAATATCAAAGTGACCCTATACGTAATCGGGGACACACCAAATGTTACAATTGTTAATAATTCAAAGCTTGTGCGACGGAAGGCCCTACAGTAGTTACGAAGGTCATAAAAATGCCACAAGCGGTAAACCCTAGCGATATTTTTACCAAATGTATGTATTACGTGTCATGTATAACATCGAATCGATATAAATCCAAGTATTATTTTCTTTTCTTTCTCTTACGATATTTGTAAAAGTGATTCAATTCAATCAGATATCGGTTATAGTCTTAAGGACCTTTTCAATAACGATTTATTTATAGTTAAATGTATTGTTATTCGATTAGTGATTGATTTTCAATACCTATTGCTTAAACACGCTCGTGTTTAGCTGCACCTACATGTATTTTAGTTGTGAGTGCTTATTACTAGTTGTGAGTTTATATTATTATGCAATTTTGGGTGTAATGATAACTTTACTTGAATATTTACCACACAGAGGAGTTAAATCTTTATCTCTTCCGTGATTCACCTAGGTCAATGAAATAATTTCAAAACTGTCGCATAATATTTTTCTCACGAACATTTTAGGTTTTTTAGACAATTAATTTATTTATTCAACGACATTCATTAATTAAGGAGCTAGAGAGATAACTAGAGTTGCATTACGTTTTAAAATTTACACAGTTCATCTTTATTTTTTGTTCATACTAGCTATGCCAGCGGACTTCGTACCGCCTCTGTTTTTTGTGAATCGGGTTCAATTGTGAATCTAAACCATTCTGTCCAGCCGTGTAGGAGGAGTTCAGTGACATACACACGTACAGGAGAATTATATATATATATATATATATATATATGTATATATATATATAAAGGGTCTTTCAAATAGAGCGGGTCGATATTAATAATCTGTGGCGGCCATTTTGATTTGGCGGCATCTGTCAAATCTGTTTTTTCTTATTCAGTCACTGATGCCAAATCACCATGGCAAGTTACACGGTTGAGCAGCATGTGCAAATGATAAAACTTTATTATCAAAATGAGTGTTCGTTAGTGAAAACGACCCCGATTTTGGCCAAAAAATAATCTTTAGCGACGAGGCACATTTTTGGATGAATGGTTTTGTTAATAAGCAAAATTGCCGTATATGGGATGACCACAACCCACATGAGGTTCACCAGATAGCAATGCATCCACAAAAAGTAACTGTTTGGTGCGGATTTTGGTCTGGCGGCGTCATTGGTCCGTACTTCTTCGAAAACGAAGTTGGCGAGGCCAGCACCGTCAACGGTGAGCGCTACAGATCAATGATAAACAATTTCTTTTGGCTTAAATTGAACAATATGGACGTGAATGACATGTGGTTCCAGCAAGATGGCGCTACTCGCCACACAGCGAACGACACAATCGACATTCTGCATGAACGGTTTGCGGGTAGGGTTATCTCTCGCAGAGGTGACGTGAATTGGCCACCAAGATCGTGTGATTTGACTCCGCTAGACTTTTTCTTGTGGGGTTTTCTGAAGTCGCAGGTCTATGCCAATAAACCACATTCGACCGTTGCCCTGAAAGCCAACATAACGCAGGCCATCGCTCAGATTCAGCCGGATCTATGCAGCAGAGTCATTAAAAATTGGACCTCTCGGATTTGTGCCACCATGCGAAGCCGCGGCGGACATTTGAACGATGTCATATTTCATGCATAATGGCATAAACGGGCCTTTCAAATAAAAAATAAATTTCGTTAATATCTCACACACATCTAGTTTTATTCAATTTTAACATCGACCCGTCTTTGTTGAAAGACCCTTATATATATATATATTTAAAGATTATGCAAAATAACGATTGTACATTCTTTTTAAACTAAGTTATATTGATAACCATTCACATTTCAAAATATGTTGTGTGGTCAACCTGTGGTCGGATACCGTCCCGTGTGAGTTCGCTATCCTTTGTATATTTATGCGAAGCCAGGCTTGAGTCATTAGCCGCTATAATGCCGGCACAATTAATTGTCAAACGTCACGGCTCTCTGCCATCTTGCCCGTTTTTAAACCAATACATTATTTTCAATGGAGGAACCTTATTTATCTTTAGTTTTATGTAGAATGCCGTGCGAGGACAATTAATGTTGGCAATTAATCATATTGTATACAGAAGATTGTATGTGAATTATGGTGAAAATACATGTGCATCTATCTGGCATTATCAGCTATAATAATAATAATAATAAAAATCATTTATTCACTTAGGAAGCAAAATACTACACTTGTGAAAAGTCGATTCTACATTTACTGGTAATGCCTGTTCGCAAACAATAGGTAAAGCCCGAGAAAAGAACAGGCAATAAAAACTCGTGGCCACTCTTTTCAAATTGCCAATGTTTACAATGTTTCTCTGTTTATAAACTGTATATGCAGGTAAGGTGCTGCCACCATTATATTATACACCATATATTAGAGGACTGATGCAAAAAAAGAGGTCACTAATATTAGAAGAGTACACGAGATCGGATACATCAGCCTCAATGGGCACAACATAGTAGGAGCATCCACTTACGATGTAAAAACTTTATGTGCTTAAATATTGGCCAATTTACTGCTACTTAATGAATAAGTATACATGTTTTTCAAAGGAAAGAAAAGAATGGCCGTAATTTATCACGCAGAATCTTTACTTACAAAAGTAAATCGTTTTCTTTACTAGTACCTAAGTAACATTATCAAACTGTGACAACAATATTCACCTAGTAAAATGCAATAAACTATACAACCCAATAGGTACATTAATAGGGAGCAACGAACTACATCCATTTATCTTTATCAGTTAAATAATCATCGATTGAATAGTAAGCTCTTTGTATAAGATGTCTCTTGACTACATTCTTAAATTTATTTACTGGTAGACTCGATATGCTGACTGGGATTTTATTGAAAAATTTAACACCTAGTCCCATGAATGAGTTATGAGTTTTATGAAGCCTATGATATCGACCTACCAATTTGTGCTTATTTCTTGTATTCACAGAGTGAATATCACTATTTTTGTTATATAAATGTAAGTTTTGCTTTACAAACATAACGTTTGCATAAATATATTGTGATGCAACTGTCAAAATGCCTATCTCTTTAAACTTTTCTCTAAGGGAAACTCGTGCTCCTAGTTGATATATCGCACGCACTGCACGTTTTTGAAGAATAAAAATAGTTTGTATGTCAGCCGCCTTGCCCCAAAGCAATATGCCGTAGGACATGACGCTGTGAAAATAACCAAAATATACTAGTCGAGCTGTTTCTACGTTCGTAAGCTGTCTAACTTTGCTGACAGCATACGCTGCAGAACTGAGTTTTCCTGCGAGACATGATATTTGGGTGCCCCACTGTAACCTATTGTCTAATGTAATTCCCAAAAAAACTGTCGAGTCGACAAAGCTAATCACCTCATTATTTAAAATTATACTCGTATTAGTACTTTTCACATTTGGCAAACTAAACTTAATACATTTAGTTTTTTTGGGATTTAGAAGTAGGTTGTTCGTTGTAAACCAATCTTGAACTAGTGCGAGTGTTCTATTTATTTTCTCAAAATTTTCTAGTTTACGATCGATTTTAAAAATTAGAGAAGTGTCATCAGCAAATAGAATGATGTCACAAAAGTTATTAACATAAAATGGTAAATCATTAATATATACCAAAAATAAGAAGGGACCGAGTATTGATCCCTGAGGCACGCCCATACTAATTGGAGATCCAGACGACCTTACTCCTCCTATATCAACATATTGAATTCTTTCACTTAGGTAAGAGGCAAGTAGATCCAGCGCTGTACCTTTAATACCGTAATGCCTAAGTTTCAGGAGAAGTGTCCTATGCGCCACACAATCAAAAGCTTTAGAAAGATCACAGAACACTCCAATGGCATCCTGTGAATCTTCCCAGGCACTAAAAATATGTTTCAGTAGCTTAGTACCTGCATCAATTGTAGAGCGACCCTTTGTAAAACCATATTGATCGGGATGCAGTAGATTATTAAAATTAAAGTGTGATTCTAACTGCATAAGTATAGCCTTTTCAAAAATTTTACTAATAGCTGGCAAGATGGATATTGGTCTAAAATTACTAGGGTCATTCTTTGATCCGGATTTAAATAATGGTATTACTTTACTATGTTTCATCAGATCAGGAAACATTCCGGTATCAACACATTGATTAAAAATTATAGATAACTGTGGCGCTATGCCAGTAATTATACTGTGAATTAATTTTACTGAAATACCCCATAAATCAGCAGTTTTTTTTAAATTGAGTGACTTGAATATTTTAATTATTTCACTGGGGTATATATATTTAAAAGCAAATGGTACATTGCATTGATCCACATTATCTCTCAAGAGTGATTCGGCTTTATCTGGGCAAGCGTTCAAGGAGCTGGTTGTGGTTAGTGGTATGTCAGCAAAGAAATCATTGAAAGTTTGTGCTAGGTCTAAATTATCAGTAACAGTCTTATTGTTAATTAATAATTCAAAGCTTTTATCCCGAGGCTTTGCCCGTCCGCTTTCCGAATTAATAATATTCCAAGTGGCTTTTATTTTATTATCAGATTTTTTAATATTTCTACTAATAAGTAAAGCTTTGGCACATGCACAAGCTTTTTTAAAAGTTTTTGAATAGTTTCTTACATACTGAATAAAGTTTTGATCAAAATTAAATTGTTTCATACCATATAACTCGTATAACTTAGCTCTACTTTTATAAATGCCGGTAGTTGCCCAATCACAAAAGCTAAGTTTAGAATTCTTATAAAAAGTTTTTGATTTAAATATATTATTGTATTCACTTTTGATTATATTAAACACTGAGGAGTAAAGATAGTTCGGATCAGAGTGGCTGAAATCTATACTGGTAATATTAGCAGAAACGTTAGAATTGAATTTTTCTAAGCGAGCCGTACTCATTGGCCTACATGTGATCTTATCTATTTTGCCCACTGTGTGTGAGGGAAAAGTGACTTTCTGCCCACAGTGATCTGATGTTAAATCACTCAATATTACCTCATTAAAATAACTACAGTTGCAGAATATATTATCTAAGCAAGTAGCAGAATGTGATGTAATTCTTGTTGGTTCATTAAATAAGTACACTAAATTAAATGATTTAAATAGGTTAACTAATCTGGTAGACAAAGATGATTGTTCAAGTAAATTTACATTGAAGTCGCCACACACTACTATATGCTTAATACCGTAACTTACCCTTTTAAGCACATCTTCCATTACAGATTCAAATAAGTTAAAATCACTCAGTGGTGGTCGATATGCACAAACTATAATATATCTCTCCAGCTCCACACATGATAATTCTATAGTACGCTCAACAGACAGTTGTACTATATCCTTGCGTTCCTTACATTTAACATTGTTGCATACAAATATCATAGACCCACCATGTATAGCCCTTTCTCTTATAAATGCACTAACCATACAATAATAACTATTATTAAATATCAGTTCATTAGTTTTCAACCAATGTTCAGTTAAGCAACAAATATCAACACTGTGCATTTTAAGGAACAATTCGAGTTCCTCTATTTTGCTGGATAAGCCTTAAATATTTTGGTGAAGTTAGACCACCTGTGGGCTTGTCCATTGTCTGACTTACTAGTTTAAACTAGGAGTCTTAATAACATTCAAAGTAGAACTGCTAACACTAAATGAATCCTGCAAAGTACTGTTTGTACCTAGGTCAGGGTGTAAATTAAATGCTAATAACTTAGCAAGTTGTCTTTTGTAGAATGTGGAAAGATACATTCTATCTTTCGTTAAAATAAAATTACGAATAAATTTATTCGTGTCAAAAAACAAAATATACTTACTATGTAAGTAAGTACTGTTATATAATAAAAGATTCAAGCTCTGTACATGCTTGTTTTGTAAATCAGATACTGACTGCGAATAAGGTAGACTACATAAAATAAACTTACAACCTACTTTTTCATGCATGTAGGTAATAGTTTCTGTTAATTTAATTATGTCTCTCTTTGTGACTGAGAAGCTGTCACCATATAATACTATAACTGTTGACCTATTATCTAAGGTGGTATTATTTAATTTACTAATTAAATTACAAAAATTTGATCCTGTTGAACAATAATTTATGACCCTATACTTTGTGTGACCTATAATAAACCTGCTAAAATCTATACCTAATTGGTCAGAAAAAATCACAACTTTATTTTCTGTAAAATTCAGAGTATGCTGGTCAGATAACAATCTGCAGTCAGAGTCAGACTTACTGCATTTACTGCTCTGTAATTGTCGTGTATTGGTGTGAGTGTTGTGTTGACCGACAAACGGTGGTAGTGAGCAATTGTAGCATAGGTTGTTTTTAATCTGAGAGGTTAATTGTTCTGTTTCCTCTCTAGCTACTCTGGCTACCTCCTCATACTTGTTAATGAATACTTGAGTTTCTGTTTGGTGTTCAAGCATGAGAGTTGTTAGACGGGAGTGCAAGTTCGTTATTTGTGTGTTAAGCTCCTGTGTATGGCGGTCATACATTAACCTGCTGGCAATCATTTGATCTTTGCAGTTGTCCAAGTCCGACTGCAGTCTTTTATGTTCCTTTGTCAATTTAGAATTAATTTTGGATAAAGTTTTAACTTTTCCTAACTTATCACTCTGTTTTTTAATATTGCTTATTAATTTATTTAATTTTGAGTATTTTCTCTGTTTCTTGCGGCTAAGTAACTTAAGTTTTAAGTGCGACACCCACTTTACACCTAAGAGCTCACTATAGAGGTTCTGAGTCACGTTACTGTTTGTTGCCTGTATTGTGTGATTAAGGGAAACTATAGTCCTATGAGCTTCGTTCAGATCACGTTGTAATTCAGTATTGTGACTCAGAGACTCTGAAAACACTTCACTACAGTCACTAAAAGAGTTTATTTCCTGTTGAAGACGGCCACATTGTTCTTGAAGATCCATATTTTGTAAGTCCAGTTCTGTAAGTTGTTTCTTCAGTGCAGCTACCTTCTCATTTAGTCTCACAATTTCTACTTCACAGTCGCTGCGCTCTGACAGCAGTTGGGTGTTGTCCTCTTTGTATTTCTTCAATTCAAGTAGCGCTAATTTTAATTTATTTTCCATGTCCTTTGCTGTTGCCCTGCGAGTCATCATGTGTGTGCTCATTGTCAGATTAGTCCACTAGACTCCTGTAACACAATAAACAAAGCTAAGTACAAGAAAGAAAAAAGTTTAAACAATAAAAATGAGAAGGGGGTAGGTAGAATTTATATAAGATTACAGAATAAATGCAAAGAAAACTTGAAATACAAATTAATTCAACTATAAAATATAAGCAAGATATTAAAATGATAAAAATATAATATAAAGACTAAAAGAAACACAATAGTGGATTCACAATTCTAGTGGATTTTTAAGATTTTGGGTATGAGGTAGGTATGTACCTAATTCAAAACTTAGTACCTAAACTATTGAAGACTAACATACAAAGTTTTATATCTAAATAGTATTACTATAGTGTTAGTTGCCTAATTGTACAGTAATTTTGTGTGTAAACGAGTGTGTGGGGCCAATTGAGCTCTTTGCAAGTGCTACCTGACTGTTAATGGCACACGCTAAATGCTAATAATTGAGATTAAAACCAAAATATATCAAACATCAATAAGACCTGCCTATGGCGTAGAGTGCTCGGCGTTCAAGAAAGCACACTAAAATACAATCCATGCCAACGAAATGAGGATGCTGAGATGGGCAGCGGGTGTGGATGTGTTTCCATTCATTACCATTCGTTAATCATTTGTTACAAGTACTTTGGCCAATATTTAAGCATATATAGTTTTTACCTTTGTTGTAAGTAAATACTCCTACTATGTCGTACCCACTAAGACTGATTTTAGTATATCTCATGTTCCAACTTTTTAATAATATAATTGGCATCAGTCCTTTACAATAGTGTATAGTATATTAGTGGCAGCACCTTACCCTCATATCAAGTTTATAAACATTCAAACATTGTAAAATTGGCAATTTGAAAAGAGTGGCTGCGAGTTTTTATTGCCAGCTTTACTCCGGCTTTACCTATTGTTTGCGCATTTGCAACTTAGCATTACATGTACAAGTAGAATCCCGACATATCACAAGGTGTTGTTTTGCATCCTACGTGAATAAAGAATTTTGAATTTACCACATCCGAGGAAGTTCCAAAATAGCGTCTATCACTGAAAAACTCACTGAACAACGTTAACGTTGGTATGACCAAATCGTAAGACGCGACTAGGACCATGTGGTTAGTAAAGCCTTAGCCTTCCCCAGCAACAAAAGAGAAGTTGGACGCCCTCCAGCTACTTGGTGTCTAAAGACTTAAAGAAAGTCCAACTAACAACACAGACAACCCTGGACAGACGGTCCTGGCGCATAAAACGAGGAGAACCGACCCCAAATAATGGGATAAAGACAAAGGCAACCAAGAAGATTTGCTTACTGGCAATTAGTATGTATGCTACATCGAGATAATATATAATATGTAACGTACGTCGCCGTATTGATTGAATTATTAGTGCAATATCGTAAAATACACGACGGCATATTACGTTCGTTCGTTTAAAAAAACAAAGAACAAACCAAAGCGTTCCAGATCTAGCAAGCAACTGAGTAAAGAACACAGTCAGGTGACTTCTCTAGTACGTAGTTCAATAATACCTCAATATTATCTGTATATTATGTTCTGTTTGACTGGTATGATTATCTTTGCCCATAATGAAGTAACTACTTTCACTTGAGCTATAAAAGCTCGGTTAATTACTAAGTCCATACATTTTTTGTAACGTTTAACATAGAATATTATTATTGAATAGGAGTGGTATTAAATAACAATTTCAAATATAGAATTTTCTTTAAAAAAGAAGTCGACGGGTTGTGCGATTTCCAAATAAGACTAGCAGAAGGTACACCGCGTGCGTTGCCGCGTGCGCGCTATGAGCTTCGCCGCAAAAAACGCTCTATTTCAAACCAACGCGTGTGCAGTCGATTCTCCGTAAACGCACTCGTCCAACGCCATATGTTTGAATTCAGTGCGGGCCACGCCGCCCAACGCCACGCACTACGCCCCGTGTCTCCGTAAATGAAGCCTAACCCGGACGCTTTTAGGACCAAAGTACATAGGCATCTTCTAGGTGCGCTTGTTCCATCTTAGGCCTCATCAATGCTTACCATCAGGCATGATCGAAGCCAAGAACAAGCCCATATATTTAAAAAAAAACATTGCCTTACATATCTGCATAATCATTAAAAATAAGTGAATTCATTAAAAATAAATTTGTGTTTATTAAAAAAGTAGAGAAAGTAACAACCACAGAAGCTCACACATACAATGATTTGTGGTTTTATAAAATAGTCTAACAGTTGTATTGAGTACCTAGATCAGACGTAACATGTTGAGTATGTGTGTGTTCAATAGTGTTAGGAACTAAGTGAGAGCCCTCATCAATTGCAGCTAGTCAAATATGTTCTCGGAGCGGTACTGAGGGTAGTGAGGGTACAGTTACTAATGTGCTTGCCCGTTATTTAGCCAACAGTTCAAAGTTTAAACATCTTGGATGGTAAGATAGTGCAGACGTCTAAGTATGGTTTGTTGTTGTTGATTCTGTTTGCAATAGTTATGTAGGAAATTTAAGAGTTATTTTCATTTTGACACGTAGCCAGTAGTTACAAATAAATTATATTTGCTGGCCTAAGCTTTCAAATAAGTATATCTTCTCATCTATTAATTGACATTTTTATCGATTGATTTTGCATTTGTATGATTTAGTGACGCCGCTATGATAGATCATAGGCCACTTCATTGACTTCATCTACGATGTAACTATTAACAACAAAAGTAATTAACAAAAGTAATAATAAAATCAAAGCTCAAGTAGAACCAACCATGGTACGAGTATCTAAACATTTTTTTTTAAATTCTATAATCTATCTTGCTATTGACATTTTTGTGACAATGCGTTAAGATATGATGATATTTGGGCTGAGTAAGTTTGTGCAAATTTAAGGCCATTTTGTACTAGGTACCTAACGCACAAAACGATACAATAGATATCTCCACGACTTTCAGGATTTAGCAAGTACCCTTTACAGCTTAAGTACAAAGACTGACAACTAACTACCAGTTGTACGTACACAAGTTAGATTTTATGTGCATGACTCGTGTGTCCAGAGGTCGTTCAGTCGGGAGCGCGCCAGGAATGCGCTCCCCGCATGCCCGCCGTACTAAACGAGCTGATACTAAATACTGTGATACCCACACCGGAAACTTGCCCACGCTGTTAGGAATGCTATGGTATTCTAGAGATTTTGATGGGGGATAAAACATAATATATTAACCACATCAGGAAGGCATTTTGTGAAAAAATAAGCTTAAAATTATACGAGTATTTTCATGTCATATCTGAAAAATTACTCTGAAAACTGACACAACTTTCTCCAAATATTTTTAATTGATAACGAATCCTGCTGTAGGTCGGTATACCACAAAGTCTTCTTCATATAATATATATATATATATATATATTTTATGTCGGTTATAAAAAATATTGTGTCATTCAATTAGTACAAGTGAAATCACTAGTGGGGAGCCAAAAGTTTGACTCTAGTATCCCTAAAGACGATTGACCGGTCCGAATTCTTTAGCAGCAAAGGACGTCTTCATAGCACTCGACTATAGCCGAAGCGTTGTTATTGGACGCCGGCGACAATGTGGAGAGGTTTACGATACAAGTCCTTCACACTCATTACGAGGTTGTTGTGTTTTGGACACCAGACACTACATTGTTTATCTTTTGGCATGTGAATGTAGGCGTCTTGGATGTTATTGTAGTAGCCAAATAGGCATCGTGTAATATCTACGATTTTTAAGACTCACAAGAAACACACAACCAAGATAAGTGTTCCATATATTTGGCGTCTTGTTAGCATTAGTGAAATGGTAATGCTTGTCATCAATTCAATCACATATCTTTTAAAGTAAAACTATTTTCATTGCATTGAATAGCAACAGCTACTTTTTATCCTGGGATGTGCAATCCACGCAACCGTAAGTTACCTCAAAACATAGCTCGCATGTGATATCTTCAATGTTTCTACTGTGGACAGTGTTAGCAAACCCACGCTAAGGTGGCTACAGTTATCTCAGCTAAGTTTCCATTACAACAAGGAACTCATACATTAACTACCAACAAGAATAGTGTTGACAATTGATTAAGTTATCTATCTGTACTTGGGTTCACAAATACTTAGAGTTAGGTTATTCTAAAAACAGTATCGGCTAAAGTTATCTGTGCAAATGGACCGCCCACTCAGCTACTTAAATCACCAGTGGAAACATACAGAGAAAATAAATGTAGGGCACCGGGAGTTTCGTAGGAATCTGACAGGAGAAGTATCTCTATTATTGAAGGTATGTTTATGTGAGAAGTCAAATTGCTAGAGTTCATCATAATCACTGTAATGCATAGAAATGCATAGTCAATTATTATTGGCCAATTATAACTGCATAGGCATATAGGAAATTTGGTATTTATACCTACATATGACCCAAACACGGGCGCATAATATAAATAAAATAATTTTGAACTTTCGAGCTATTTTTAAACATAACTAACTAAAATGGGTCGTTAATTGCTAGCAATCTTATTAATCCTTCCAGCTAAGCTATGGTCTCCAGCTACCTATTAAATTACCGACGTAAATGCACTCCTAATACAAATATTAGGAGTACATTCACGTCGGTAGTATATTAGGTGAGCCTCGAAGCCGCGACCTCTAGACTTCGAAACCGATATCTTAACCACTAGGCTACAGACACTTTAAATTTTCATTTCAAATCTATAGCAAAACGTTTGTAACTAAATTAAAAGAAAATAATCTTAGACTACGTATTATATATGTAGAAGCGAAAGAAAAAAGTTGGAAGAAACACGAATAATTATAATCTCTATGATAAACTAATTTATGCCTATCCTGATAAAACTAATTAAAGCAATCTCGATCGATTACAATTAAGCATATTAGCAGTGAAAGTGTAACCAAATTATAGAATCAGATAAAACAACATTTCCGAGCGCGGCCGCTCACATTCTCCATTCGCATGTTTCTAAAGCAGTAAAACATAGCTGGGTCCTTTTTTATGTCGGTAAGGTTATCTCGTCGCGTGTCCGTCCGTCCGTCCGCTCGCTCTTATTGGCACTGTAAAACTCTTGTTTGAAAGGAGATAAAACAAATACAGAAGGTAGTTTTTATGAAGCTCTTCAAGGGAAATGGAAACGTATTTGTAAGGTTACTGTATTGCTTTGAGAGAAAATAAGGTCACTTGAAAGTTTGAGATGTAATGTTTGTTACGCAACTATACGGCAATTCAAGTCGCATGAATGAGCGTTTTTACGCTAAGTATCTATCCTTCCTCAAGTTTAAGTTACCTGATTTTTATTTATTTATTTTATTATAAAACGACGACTCCCGCAGTAGGGTACAAGTCCTGTGTCGCGGGGAACATTACAAACATACAAGTCACGGACACAAAGCACATCCAGACTCGGAACAACCATTTGTGGATCACACAAAGTGGTGTCCCGTGTGGGAATCGAACCCACGACCTCTTGCGTGGCAGTCGGATACACTCCCACTGCCTATATATACCTTACCTGTATAATTAAAACGTTTTTTATGTACCATTTTGTTTTTTTTTACATATCTAAAAACACGATTGTAAAATTCTAGTGACTAAAAAGAAACCGTGAACGTTGTATAGTTAGTTCCGTTCCTATAGCCACGCCTAGATTCATATTGCCGTAAAACTAAAATATTCACGGCTTCGAGTCCCACCCAAGACTAAGATTTCCATCACACATTTAGCTATTCGTATATATCCCTACATTTTGTCATCATACTCATCACAGAGTTTGAGTCGTGGAAAATAACAGATCACTTACTACTTTGCCGTTTGTAATATAAACCTGCATATTTAAGCCACATTTTTCACTTAAACTGGGGCAATATTTTTAACTTTTCAGTGGTTTACACCCGCCGTATATAAAAACTACCACAACATAAATCTCAATAAGTATGCACTCCGAAAATTTAGCTCTACAACATTTAATTTAAATCGCGGTATTAAGGTATAACTATGATAAATCGCTTCAGTAGAGATTTTACAAGCACCGACCTCGAGCACCGCTGCGGAATATTCGTACCTTGTCTGTGTCCGTAACTCAGGAAACTGACGACTGAGCAAATGAGAGATATGTGGGGTTAAGGAATTTCATTACTGTAAAGTTTAAAGATGGGTGATCGTTTCACAGTCGTTGGTCCAGCATCTGATCTTTCTACGGACATCGTATCGAATTTCTGTTTCCATGGTTCCTACTATTAAGAGTTCGAGAATACACTACACTTATGTTTTCCCACACACTTGTGCATTATAGTAGATAGCATGTCTCCGTTGAGATCGTCCGTTATGACAGAAATGTGTTAGTAGAACATTATTATTCGTCTAATTAGATTAAACAGCAGTATAATTTTGATTTATATTTTTAATTTGATTTTAACGAGCGCAAAGTTTTAATTGGCTTAAGGCCGTAAATATGTGAAGAATTCAATGTTTGCGAAATTGTAATTTAGTTTATTAGTGAATATTACCTGAGTTATGTTTGCGCAATTTAGTTAAGGTTGAAAATTAACGTTAACCACAGGGTAATTGGAAGTGTATGTTGTACTGAACTTTAATTTTAACAAATTGTGGCATTATAACAAAATAATAGCAGACAGTGCCATCTATGGCACCCAGAAATTACAAGTCCTGATTACCACTATGAAGAATCTTACAGCTTGGTTAGCTCACCGTTAGATTTTAAACATTTTTGGTTTATAATGTTTGTCGCAATATTATAAACCGCCGAAAAACACCATACCAATATCATTAATCGACAAATTTAGTCTTTAATTAATAGATAAAAAACACAATTTAGTATCTTTGACTAACTTATCGGAGGATCCGTTGTGATCTACGCCATCTTATACCATATCTTAGTCTGTTAGATATGGTATGAGATTACGTATAGTATAAAGCTTTAATAATTATACAATCGAAGTACAGCATTCTCAGTTCATACATGACATATAATAGCTACTCTGGTAGTTACATGCTGTACTGATTCAAATGCCCCCCCCCCCTCCCCCACATACATTTCAAGCAGTTGTAGGTATACAAGTCTCTACTTTTTAAAGTGTAATATTCTCCTTCTAAGAAACTTAATTAAAAACTTTCTTAATCTCACACTAATTTATGACAAACTATTAACGACTGCTGTTAGAAAGGTAGACACGTACGCTACCTTAAATTATATCTCCTTGCGTTTTCAAGGAAACACTTTTATGTGAGAAAGTTTTACACTACGTGACGAATTTACTCGTACCTTCAGTTGGAAACTGGGCGAGCTCTCAGGAGCCTAACGAAAGGGAAAAAGGCCGCAGTGGACGAATAGCCGAGCTGCCGAATGGCGCAGTAATCCGGGCATTATCGGCTATGACCGGGTCCCGCGAGTTTATTGCCTACAATCCCGCCATACACTCGCCGCTGTCGTGTCGTGGAACCGACCGCGTAACCTTCATGGTTCCGTAGGTCAAGTGGGCTTTGTCTTTCAAATTTGTAGTATTGGTTTTGCCAGAATTATGGGTATCATATTAGTTTTGCTAATTATATGAGTTAACGATACTCAATCCAGCATTGAGAAGCCTGTGGAATTAGTTTACAAAAAGTACGTAAGTAGTTATGTGGTTTTCATTATCATTTAGGTAATTTCTTCTGGAAAGCTAAACCGGAGGTCGCGGGTTCGATCCCCACCCAGAAGAAAACTTTGTGTGATGAGCATGATGGTTTATTCTGTACCTGAGTGTTATAATATCTATAATATTCTAATATTTGGAATCTCTATATATTTGGAATATCTATAATATTTGGAAATTTTTATCAGTTGTCAGTGTTTGGGATCAGATAGCGTTGTGTGACTTGTCCCAAGGTATTATATTATATTAAACAAGCCTGACTTATAGAATGTGTTGTTATGTGGTAAAACTTTACACAAAAGAGTTTTAGATGGTATCAAAACCAAATTAATTTATCAAGGTGCTAGCTAAAAAGTATTGAGATTAAAACTTTTAAAGCTCTTTAACTACAAAACGGAAAGCAATAATTAAGGAACTGAAAAGCAATAAATATACCGCAAACTTACAACTTGAGCGATGCCAATAAATAAGTTCAACATTTAAATAACTACCTCTATTTTTAACTTCTCATTTACGAGGTTTGAAACTGGCGAAGAGCAAAGTTCACTCGCCATTCTAAAACGATCTTAACTATAGAGAACATGAGAATAAGCATTAGAAAATCCACTTTTAACGAGAGATGTAGGTTTATTGTTTGTATGATATTTGGCACTAGTATTTTTTTTTAAAAAACAACTTCCGCAGTTGTGTACAAGCCCTGTATCGCAAGGGACTTTACAAACATACAAGTCAGGAACTTATAGTACACCCAGACTCGGAAAAACAATTTGTGGATCACACAAAGTGGTGTCCCGTGTGGGAATCGAACCCACGACCTCTTGCGTAGCAGTCGGACACACTCCCACCGCGCCACTGAGGCAGTCAACAAGTAAATGTTAAGATGATTATAACAATACGTCTATAGTTTTATGTACTTAGTGTAAATAATGGTTGAGCGTATTACGTTTAAATATTGCCAATTAGGTAGTTCCTTTGAACTTTAAAGCGATTGAATATTGTTAATTCATTTTACTTACATCTCTATTTAGTTGTCTGCTTACCTCCTGTCGTACTTGTTTACCTTTTGAAAATTATAAACAGTGTCATTAGCGTATCCACTGAACGTTTAAACCACTTCAAACAATTTTAAGACGTATCATTTTGTCATTGGCACTGGAATGTGAATAGTACCTAGCGACAGAAGTGCTTATGACAGCATTATGAATCATTTTTAGGGTCCCGTAGTAAACAACCCCGTAGTTTTTTTCTTTGCGTATTGATTTCAAAACAATACAAAAACCAAGTACAACAATGCAGTAACAGCTTAAACCACTCTACTGAATCAAAATGACTGGCCTGTTGGTCTAATGGTTAGTAATCCTGACTGCTAAACCGGAGGTCGTGGGTTGTGTGATGAGCACGATGGTTTATTCTATGTCTGGGTATAAATTATCTATAATATGTATGTATTTAGAAATATATAAGTATATTTATCAGTTATAGCAATTTTTACACGCATTTCTTGCCAATTACTTTATAAATACCATAAATGCATTTTTAAAGATAGAAAAATTTGAAGTTCAGACCCAGGAATCGAACCCGAGACTTCTGTATGCCAAACCGGGGCCGGAATCGAATCACTTATCTGGACTACATTACTAGAATAAAAATTTCTCCATACTTTCATGCTCGCGAGTTGGGCCCTCGCATGCGCCATCTAGCCGGTAGTTAAAGAACTATCACGGCTTTTGTTACAGAGAGCATTTTAATAAATTATAATGTCGCAGGCTGAATATTATTATATTAATCAGTTGTCTGGTTGCCATAGTACAAGCTCTGCTTAGTTTGGGATCAGATGACGTTGTGTGAGTTGTCCCAAAATATATTAAGATATATTTAAAAAAATTCGAGCCTATTTTTATTATGCAAAATACAGAAATATACATAACATGGAACAGGCGTTAGTATTTTTCCGTACTGATTCGCTTTCTGTATTCGCCTGCATAGTGTCTAGCTGGTGAAGCTTTTGGAAGGGCAGAGCGGCAGCGGACGATTTAACGCCTCGTTGTAGACTTACGAGCGATCGACGGAGATCCGCCCCGATTCGCCCCACGCTACCGATGTGCCCGCTTTTTGCATATTAACGCGTTTATACCACTTTAGTGAATCGCCTACAGATTAGTTGACGGTGTTTGAGTTAGGGGCAGCTATAGGGTTTATTTTAATGGTAGGAAGGAATAATTCTACGTAATTATCGTGCGTTTATCTTTGCGACAAGCTTGGTCAAACTGCTTTCATTTTCTACTTTATGTATGTATGTTTACTCCTAATATATGAGTGTGTGTGTGCATAGTAATACTATATGTAAGTTTAAATGACCCAATTTCTGCGGAAATTTTTGGAATACAGCCCTTATATAGAAAGTTCTTTTTACTTAGATATAAAAATAAAAAAAACCCGCCTGATCACAAAAGATGGAAACAAGATCACCTACATAATTATATAATATATAGTTTTTTTTATTTTTTTATTTAATACTTTTGAGTAGTTGTAGGATGTAACAACTAACTTTTATCACAGCTATTGTCAAGTATTGAAAATTTCATTTTTAGTATTTCAGACATGATTATGTTAAACCTTTTTGAAATGCTTAAGATGAGCTCTTTAATATGATACCCATATTGCAGTATTCGAAACAACTTGTTTTTTTTTAACATCTCACAGCCACCATGTTTGTTTTTTTCAAACGTCACCTACCTAAGAACACTTGGGCGGTCAAGACAGATCTAAGGACATCTTAACTGTATAAATCCGTTCAGTGGTTTGTGAGATATGAGGTCATGAAGAATATTACATACATACAAGATACAGGCGAAAAACATAACCCTTCCTTACAGTCGAGTAATTATCAGTAGGTGTAACTCCATAGTTCTAATATTTACAAGTACATTCTCGGTTTCAAATAAAATTTTCCTTCAGTATCTGCCCAACATAAGGTATCTACAAAATGTATAATGTATGTACATAATGACCGTTAATTGCCGTATTTAAAATATTTATAATCACGCAACGTGACAGTCTAAATGTTAGTATCTACACAACATGTTCTATCTATACCTACACATATAGTAGGTAAGTAATTTATTTTTCGAATTAAAGTACATTTCACTATTTTTGTCATCTTTATTCCAAAAGACCTGACACAAGGCTCGCTTCCTTCTACAATAAACATTCTACTTTACAACTCGGAGCTGAAACTTTCTAAACGAACACTTTATTAACAACTTTTGAGGTTTTATTTTTATTTTTTTCTTCTAAAATTTAATTCCAAGTTGTCCAGAGAGTTATGCGTCTGTTTATGTAGTTGTACGTTTGCAATTACTGTATTAATTGTAATGAAGGACTTGTTAGCTTTCGGGTGAATAACCTCATCGTGATCTACAATGAAGACGAGTAGACTAAACATCTAGGTAAACTGTTTTGTTCCCAAAGGTAAGCACACACAACTTTTGATGATTCTAAGAACATAGTTTAGGCTTTGGCCCTAATGTCGTAATTTTCTGAGCGATCTTGGTAACTTATTAAGGCAATACTCATTACTTACTGTCACTATAAATGTGGAAATTACTATATTTTCCTAAGAATGAAAATATAATGTGTCCGGTCTAAAAGCAGTTTTACTCAAAATCTAGATCAGTAGCCCTGACTGCTAAGCCTGTGTTCGATTACTACACGAGACACCACTTTGTGTAATCTACAAATCGTTGTTCCGAGTCTAGGTATACTTTTTGTCCGTGATATGTATATTTGTAACGTCCCACGCGACACAGGAGTAAAAAGACCTAATGCAGAAGTGATTTGTAAAAAAAATAGATGACTGAGATTTTCGCCATTTAGGGGTGCGTGTGTTTATTATTTTTTTTTTTTTTAATTTAGGTAATTATAATCCAACATACCAGTAAACAGAGACGCGAAGTACTTAACTATCATAATTTAAGAGCCTTAAGCTATGTCACTTCCTATGACATTTGTTACATTGCACGCAGAAATATGCAAGTAACTGGACCGTTTCCACACACCAGCAATTAAAGATTGTCAGCCCACATTGCCACATGTACGAGTATATCTACTTCCCTCAATTAACGCCTTTGCCATGGCAATACCTTCACGCTCGCTTGACTTATTAGGGTAGTGCTGTTTACGTAGATAATATTAGAATGCTATTAGTGAGGTTTATGGATCTTTTTATATGATTCGAGTAGCTAATTGTCAAAAAGTTACTGTCACTACTAAATTTACTTGGATGGATTGACGAATGTCTAGCTCATAATTTCATACACGTACTTAGATCAAAACTCAGAAAACTGAAAACTTAAAAAAAGCTGTCACATGCATGGTTGTTTATTACAACATCTTCAATGTTTTCTTATACGTTATCGCGTAAAAGTTTCGTTCGTAAACCGACTTTACAGACAACATTTTTTTTGTTAAATGAGTCAGTGAACTATCTCCAGATGTCACTAGTGTTACGAAAGCCGATAACCTACTGAAACTACCTATCTATCTATAAGACGACAACCTTACGTCTGTGGTCCAAGATCTCTAAAAAATATCGAAATATTTTCCTTTTTATGTAAGTATGTGTATATTACAGCCGATTGCTACTTTTCGGTGGCCAACAAACACATTTCGCCAGAATTATTTTCGATTGATGTTTTCAAAGAAAATGTTCTTCAAACTATCTTTATGGTATAAAGCATTCATGTTTTCCTTAAAGATAAATAATACGAGGAAAATGTATCGAGTAATGGCTCTCAGGAATCACGCGAAGGAAACTCGTTACTTGTATATAATGTGAGAGATTCATGTGTTTGGTACAACATTGTGCGGGGTAGCGAGATAAGTATTACGTTTTGTTATTTCGGTTGTTCAATGGGTTAATGCGATTTAGATTTTACAGTGTGTATGACCCTTAATGAAAATATGTTATTAGTTTATCTCGTTTATCTGGCTGGAGTAACGTAGCCTTAAACGAGTTTAATCCGGTTTAGCTATTTTTCATGAAAACCCGATCCGCCATTTCAAAAATCAATTTCTGACTAAATTAAAAAGTTTTGTAGGATTAATTATTAACTCTTAGTCTGGCATTATACTCGATAGAGAGCTAGGGCACCGTCTAATTACAGACACGTACTTATTAAAAGTAAATACAGCACTCTGCATGACCACAGCTTTTTAAAACCTACTAATTGCCGTCCGTGTCTGGGTTAAATTTGATTTTAATATTCAGACTATCTTTAAGTAGGAAAAATTGACTCTGGTGTAAGCGTAAAAAAACCGGACAAGTGCATGTCAGGCAACGCACATAGGATTCCATAGTCGCCCCCTCCCCCCATCCGAATAATGCCGCTTATGAAGTGGGTTTTCTGTTGTTTTTGTTTCATACTTACAACATTATACATAATTAATAATAGGAGTTTGTACGAAAATTTTGTTACTTCTCATTCTTAAACTTGTAAAGCAGATAGTTTTCTTTTTAATGTCACTATATATATTACTACCGGGGGGGGGGGGGCACCGTTGAACCTAACGAGCGGGCCACCACAATGAATGTAGAGTTAGCTAATTAGCCGTAGCTACCTAGCACAATAATGCGGTATAAGAAGTGGTTTTTCGGTTATTTTTGTTTCGTAATAGTAAGTTTCCTACTATTTTTTTTTCAATGGAATTTGTACGAAAATGTTGTTATTTCTGACTTGTTCAGCTGCTACTCCTAGACTTGTAAAGTCTACTTAGCTGTGATGTTTTAATTTAATTAGGTATATGCTGCTACCCTGAGTTTTTTCACATCTCCAAAATCAACCATTTTGCTAGCAAGGGCAGGAGAGGGGTCACTTCACTGTAACAAAAATTAGACTTTAAATTTTCATATTTCACAAACGTTCCCTAAATCGAAAAATTTTATTTACAACCACTAAATATTAAAAAAAACCTATTGATTGATACCCCACTTAAAAGAAGTAGGTGAGAAAAAAACCACATCCCCACTTTACATGTAACTTACACTAAAAAATGTTGTTTATTTTTATATACTTTGTGATGATAGCTATGCCAATTACAGTTTTCTAGTACTAACAGTCTTTGAGCTAAGCTGCGGACGAACGGACGGACAGACATGCCGAAACTATACCATTTTGCCTACGGAACCCTAAAAACCAAACAGTCTCATCTACACAGCCTATCTAAACAAAACTATCAATTAATATAAAATAACTGTTCAGCCATCCAATAAGTACAGTCTACAAACAAAAAATTCATAAAGAAAATGTAATTTTATCTTTCTGTTCTTATTAACGTTCTTTCAGTTGTATTACTCAGAATAAAAACTGTTTGTAAAGTATAAGTTAGAGCAACAAGTCTGATTTATTGTTATAAAGTTAGACCTTTGGCCACGGCTACAGTTTGTTGTAAAAAAAGTAATATCTGTCATATTAAGAACGTCTTTTTGTAAAGAGATGTAAGGACGAATATTATTTATTTCTAGAATATTGTTTTGTGCAAAGATGTATAGGTATAGACTATGAAAGATCGTGTGGAGATCCCGTGAGGCCAAACGAAGTGCCAGCAGACCACCAGTCGGATGGTCCGCTGATGTAAAAGCAACTGCTGGTCATCTGATTCGATTCCCACCCAGGATAAAACTTTGTGTGATGAGCACGATAGTTTGTTCTGTGTCTAGGTGTTATTTGTCTATAATATGTATGTATTTAGAAATATATAAGTGTGTTTATCAGTTGTCTGGTAGCCATAGTACAAGCTTTGCTTAGTTTGGGATCTGATGACATGGTGTGAGTTCCAAGATATTATTATTATTATCTATGGCACCGGAAGGTCCTAAACTGTACAGAGTGAAATTCCATTTGAGAGGCATATGCCCCACGGTGGACAAAACAGTCCTGAAAATGAAGAAGAAGAAGATGTAGATTTCTGCGTCACAGCCCGACGTAACACAGAAACCTACGGCGTCCAACGTGCCGCGCACACCAGCGCTAAAAGCTCCAAAATCTTTTTGAAATGGACGTCGACATCCCAAACATTGTTGTCACATACTTGACGATGATATCCAGCCAATAATGAAACAGTCATATATTTTAACTAACTACATAATACATACATCAATATTCGGCCTGCGACATCATAATTTGTTAAAATGCTCTCTGTAACGCAACAATAACAAAAGCCGTGATAGTTCTTTAACTACCGATTAGATGGCGCATGCGAGGGCCCAACTCGCGAGCATCAAACGATAGAAAAATTTGAAGTCTAGTAACATAGTCCAGATAGGTGGTTCGATACCGGCCCCGGTTTGGATACGGAAGTCTCGGTTTCGATTCCTGGGTCTGGACTTCAAATTTTTTCATCTTTCGAAAATGCAATTATTGTATACATAATACATAATTCAAAAAAAATAAGCCAATGTATGAAATAGTGTCAACGTGCCAACAAAGTTTCTCTACTAGTCTAGTATTAAAGTCTATGGTTTAGTATTGATGTTTTTCTTTTAGGAAAAAGCTTTCATTAGTATCTTAGACATCTGGTACATCAGTTCACGTAGCTTAGTTATAATATTAAATTATTTTTGCTCTGATATCTCCCTACATATGTTTAATATCAGTACAAACGCATACAAGGCATAAAGTGGTATAGTTTTTGCGTAATCGATTTTGCCTGAACATGTTATATCTTGGTGGTAGGCTACTAAGATAAAAATGTTCTTCATACCTATTATTATTCATTTTGCTACGATGGTAGGTACAGTATGCTCGTACGACAGTTACGCCAGAGACTATGGGCTTGATTTCCGTACGGGGTGACTTTGGGTGATCCACAAATTGTTGTTCCAAATCTAGGTGTACTTGTGATTTATTTTTTACTTGAGGTGTCGGACTCGCAATCGTGAGGTCGCGGGTTCGAATCCTACCCATTATACTACCGACGTGAACCCACTCCTAACACAAGTTCTATAGTTCTATAATTCTATAATTCCCCGGCTCTGTAAATTGATTAACAGCTACAGTGATCTAGTTGACGTTTATTTTGACTCTATTAGCAAGTTCCGTGGTATAACCTCGTCCCAAGTGCAAACGTAGTGTTATCACTAAAATTTTAGATAATTATGTCTCATTTTTTATTGCATTCTATATTATTTTAATTATATTTTTTTATTGATTTTTTATTAATGTTATTCTTAACTGTTTTGTATGACTTATAAATTTGAAGTATGTGGTAGGTTAATTATTGTAAATAATAATTAGCGCAAGACAGAGTTTGTACCTTTCTGTGGGAATTGTCATTTTACACCAAACAAAGCTTGATCTCTATGTTACAGGCCACGCAATACATTTGAAAGCTTCAGTAAAATGGTAGCAATAACCCAATACCAAATTATCAATAGGTATTCTAAAATAAACGTCTACAAGTAAATACCCGTAACTTATTCAATAATATAAAAGTTAAGTTGATACTTAATAAACAAAAGTAGTTAGATATAATTAATATTATTAGTAACATCGCACGAACTGCTCATAAGTCGCGACTCGGCAGTGTCGCAACCTGTTGCGTGAACTGACACAAGTTTTATGTTATTACTACTCCATCGTAATGTAATAAGGCTTTGTGCTTATGTTACAATTACAATTCAATATCAGTTATTCAACATCGTTTTTAAACAGTCTTTCTATTTTTGATGACATTTGGTTTAAAAGTGTCTTGACGGTTGACGAAACCATTAACAGCCTGTTAGTGGTTTCCTTAACCTTCAAGCCACTTCTATACCAAATGGCCTTCCTGTTAGTAACAGAAAGGCAACAATAAAAAACAACTGATAAGAAATACAAATATATAATGGTGGTCTCTGTGGCGCGGTGGGAGTATGTCCGACTGCTACGCAGGAGGTCGTAGGTTCGATTCCCACACTTGACACCCCTTTGTGTGATCCACAAATTGTTGTACCAAGTCTGGGTGTACTTTGTTTTCGTGACTTGTATGTTTGTAAAGTCCCTCGCGACACAGGGCTTGTAACCTCCAGCGAGAAGATATTTTAAATAGAGCTCCCCTCTTTAAAAAGAAAAAAAATAGAGTCATGATAAAGATTAAGCTTTTTGATGAACCACAGAAACGTCAGTTACGTAAAGACAAGATACTAACTGACGCATAAAGAGATCAGACTAAACGACAGAAAGAGACTGTTCCCTCTTAAAATTATCCTCAAATACATCCATAACAATTAATATAACAGCACTTATTCGCCATTCTATCGCCGCTCAAGACTCGCTGTGTACTTAACAAATTAATTTAAACTATTCAAATGTTCATAAGGATCTCGACGACGAGCTCATTCGCCCTGAGAATGTAACAGCCTCTAATTATGCATGAGATGGCCTATTAACGTTCATAGGATAGGCCATACTGCCTCCGGTACACTATTCATAGTGTGGACTCGGGACCCTATGAAGGAATAATGCAAGGAATGGTAATAATGGGGTTTTATGGCTAATTTTGGAAATTGTTTATGATAATTATGAACTTAAAAGTCATTATGCTGATGTCGTTTCCTTCAATGGTGGACTAATAATAGCGTTCACTGTGTGTTTAGCGAAAGTCTCAAAATTGTCACGACATGCTTAAACCCATTAGAAATCAATGATTTCAGTGTTGCCATTGGAATAATAGTGATTCCTTTAATCTATACTATCTATTCTTCTATACTAATATTATAAAGAGGTAAGATTTGATTGTTTGTTTGTATTAAATAGGCCCCGAAAGTAATGGACGTATTTTAAAAATTCTTATATTGTTGTGAAGCTACATCAACCCCGCGTAACATAGGCTTTTTTTATCCCTGTATTCCCACGGGAACGGGAACTATGCGGGTGAAACCGCGAGGCGTCCGCTAGTTAACTGATAAAAGACGAAACAAATACATAAGCAGTGCCTAGTGCTATCAATCTTTTAGTCGATTCACCGTTAATGGTACAAGAGAAGTAAATACCAGTAAATATATCGATAATTAACTAAAAAATAATCTCTTTAATTTGCCGAGGAAAAAATATGTGAATATTTTTTATCATAAGTATTTATTATATGGGAATTAACACAACACGGCAGTTCAGTTCGCTTGTAACCACGGCCGGTGCAACCTGGTTGAGTGGTCAAGCAATTTTAAGGTAAATAATGCGCATTAATTCCGTTTATTAAATATGTAGTTGTAATCATGCAACGCGAAAGTTTAAATTTCTTATCATGTTTTAGATCAAATAAATTTATGAATATTTAACAAAGAATAGAGTTTGCAAGTACAATATAATAATAGTTTCATCAAATAAAGCACATGTAACACGTTATGCTACAGCGGTTTATCGTATTTTCTTTTTTGGGGCGAAAAACTCATACGCAATACGAGTCACACAAAGACAAATAGTTGCCATTATAGGTGATTAAGATTCATGCTGTCACTGTCATTTTAAAATGAATAGTAGCGACAGAAATACCGAGAATTAGTACATAAGTCACGTACATGATGAAATAGGCAAAGTAGTATAAACTTTAGTTAAGCCAACACTTAATCATTTCTTTCAATCCCTGTCTTCCTATCAAAAAATCTTAACTAACAAGAAAGTTATTAGAGGTCCGAGGCATTTCAGAAAATTTTTGTTCAGTCTGCGCTTCAGGTTATGTACCTAATCTTATTAGAAGCAAGTGCCTGAACCTGAGGGCTTGGGAGGGACTGAGGCAGGGGAGGGAAGGTCCCTCCCGGCGAGATAAGACGATTAGTGTCATAACATTATACTCGGGACTCGGGGAATGTGTCACGGCCAAAGCGAAATTTATTCACTCCAATAATGTTAGAAGCTGGTAGAAAGTAATTTATTAGAAATTAGTCATACGTATTGAACGATGAAAATCACATCTAAATTTGTATTAAGAAAATTGAATTCTAATACTACGGTATAAGCCGTAGGTCGTAGACTCATTTATGCGTAGGACATGTCTGTTTCAAATATTAAATTTAGAGTGACCGAGGGATGTGAAAATGGCGGCAAACTGAGCTGTCATTATTTTTACAGGTTCTTTGATAAGTCTAAGACTTCGTGCAGCTAAAGTGTACAATAAATGCTTGACATTCCCCAAAAGTACCTAAAAATCGTTAGTTTGCTCTCAGCTCAAAAGTAAGAAGACAGTGAGTGTAGTGTTTTTCCTGCGTCCTTAGTAGATATATGTTGCGATTGGCCCTGAAGTTCAAATTATATCACAACTAATATCATCAAATTTAGTACAAATTTATGTTCTCCTACATTCAATAGAATCGCAGATACTTATTTCCAATTTTATAATATTGGTATAGTAACGTAAACATCCTTTCACAATACTCAAGTATTAAATGAAAGATTTATTTCGAGAACACTTCATAAGAAAAATAAACAAGGTATAAATCGTCAGGAAAATCACGGCGTAAAACGAAACACAAATAAAGATGTATCAAATATTATGTTAACTTAAAGGTATCCAATCACCATAAATATTGATACAGAAAAGCTTGTTTAAAGGAAAAAATATTACAAGTCGTCCTAAGAACGACGCCTACTAGAACTATTCGATGGAACAACAAATGACGCTTGTTTGCCTTCCAGCTGTATAAAAAAAAACCTCAATAAAGTAGGTATATCTCAAGGTATCTTGTATGGATTCAAAAATACTTTTTAATCAGAACAACGGAGGAAGCGCAGATAAAAATGTAGTTGTATCCATAATTATGGACCCCTAAATATTTGTATTACTATGCAAGTAGATGCAGCTAATAATTAAACCTTTACCGCATGCCAAAACTTCCTATGACATGACAAAACCTAAATAAAATCTGCTTTATAACTATTATAACGATCGCGAGCCGCGCGCGGCTTACGACGAGACGACAATAGTCAGAGTGCACGGACAGCCTACGTCAGTCGTTGGCCGCGCGCGTCTGTCGCAGACCTCGGAATCGGCGCCATACATTCTCATACTCTGACTATTGTCGCAACGGCTGCGCGCGTCAGCCGCTTCTTGGCGCTTCCGCGATTAGGGCTTCCGCGATGCACGGAAATGAACCTTAAGTGTATATCAAAATACACCTTGTTTATTTTATCATCTTTTGTCTAGTCGGTGAGCGCTAACCTTTACAGGGAATTGTTTATGCAAGACGAAATTTAATAAATAGCAACCATTTTGTTTCGACAACTTACAAAAAGATATTTTACTTGAGTTCGAAATAAATTGGCGGATCAGTAAATTCAGAACAAAAGGCTTGTTATTAAATATATTTAAAACTGCTAACAATGATCTAATTTGGTATTATTTATGCGATGAAATGTATCAAAAGAGGTAGGTACTCGATACAATATTTAAGCACATATAGTTTTTACCTCTGTTGTAAGTAGATGCTCCTACTATGTTGTATAGTAGGCTGATTTTAGTTTATCTCATGTTTCAACTTTTTAATAATATAATTTGCATCAGTCCAGGACAGGTACGTAGTATATTAGTCGCTTCACCTTACCCGCATATCAAGTTTATAAATATTCAAAAATTGTAAAATTGGCGTTTTGAAAAAAGTGGACGCCAGTTTTTATTGTCAGGTTCTTTTTTTCGGCTTTATCTATTGTTTGCGAAATAGGCATTACATGAACATGTAAAATTTCGACTTATCGCAAGTGATGTTTTACATCCTAAATGAATAAAGAATTTTTAATTTGAATTTGATGGTTTGGTGAACAACAGACGCACGCTATTGGCCAATTTTATCCAGAATCTTACTGAGATTCGTCGGAGTTGTTGTTCATCAACAAAATATATTGCAGCTTCTTCAGAGCTCACCTCGAGACTAGACTACCTTACGCTAGACTCTATCCATTGGGCACAGGGTATAGATAGACTCGTGTGGTATCTAATCACACGCGAACTTTATTGCACTTAAGCGTAAAAACATATATTGTTTTTAAACTATCGCTATTTTTAAACATATTAGATATATTTCGGGACTTAATCGCGTGAATTCATTAAAGGTAAGAACCTTTTATTTATCCGACGTTTCGATCGAATTGCACCGGTCGTGGTCACGGGTCGACTGATGGCAGATTAGCGATGTCTCCGTGAGGCGCGGGGTTTTTCAACTACCCTCGCCTGGTCTTGATAATTTGTACTGTCAGTACTTCTACGCACTACACTTACAACGTCTTTAAACTGAGGGGCGGTGTCGTTACGATTGCATTTGCTGATAACAGGGTTCCAAGATGATGAGAGCCGGTATCCATCTTCTCGGTTGAAATTCTTGTACTTCTTGATCTCAACCGCCTCGCGCACTATCCTGGAATAATAGTGGCGATCAGTGGAAAGTACCTACCAGTGATTTGGTCCTGATTCCAACAAATCGGTGCAATTCGATCGAAACATCGGGTAAATAAAAGGTTCCCGAAATATATCTAATAAAAACATATAGTCCTTGAACTACAAATTGTGTTCTCATTTAATAGAGACTTCTATGTAGTAATAAATCATTGGCAAACTCAGCACAGTCACTACACCGACAAACTAATAACTTAGAAAACGAGTGTCCTATTAAAAGGACAGTATCAGAATGAAAGCGATAAGTTTCAATAATGAAAGGTACGTAGCGTCCTTATCAAGTTAGATGTAAATGGACAGAGCTTTTTACATCTGCCGTGTATTAAGTACGCCGTCCTTTTTATTTTCCGGCGGGAAATCTTTCTGCAGACGCGGTTCTCACTCGTTTGGGAACGTATCTATAGTGACGAGAAGTTGAAAGTATTAGTGTGTCGTTTGTATGTTTGTGTGTGTATTTGAGACAAATTCATTTACAGGAAAATGAAACGACACGACAAAAAGATACATGTTGATGACAAATTAGTCTAATGCAACCTACACTAAATGTAAATTCCAATTCAGCAATATTACTCTACCTATTGCATTATGAACTTGGCCACAGAGCAAACTTAAACGTTTGTGTTTTATAACCTAACTAAACAAAATGCTCTAGGTTTAAAGTTAAGAATTAAGTTAGTTACCTACAAATACAATAATTGCATTTTTGAAAGATTCAGCCTGCCACATCATCATTTGTTAAAATGATCTCTGTAACGAAGCAATAACAAAAGCCGTGATAGTTCTTTAACTACCGGCTAGATGGCGCATGCTAGGGCCCAACTCACGAGCATCAAGGGATAGACAAATTTGAGGTCTAGTAACATAGTCCAGGTAGGTGGTTCGATTCCGGCCCCGGTTTGGCTACGGAAGTCTCAGGTTCAATTCCTGGGTCTGGACTTCAATTTTTTCTATCATTCAAAAATGCAATTACTGTACATGTAAAGTAATTGGCAAGAAATGTCTATAAAATGACTTTAAGTTAGTACCTAGTTTTAATTTGGACGACTATAGAAAAATATATTGTTTAGGAATGAGGAAATTGTGTGCCGACATATTCATTAAGTAACTAGCTGACCCGGCGAACTTCGTACCGCCTTAGCGTAAATTTGATGCACTACTTTATTTTGTATAGCTGACCTATCTTATGTATGCGTACCTATTCAATTTGAACTGAAATCTGTAATATCCTCCATATAAAAATGAATACCTATTTCCCTGGTCTCGTCATACCTGAGAAGGACTTTACTAATTTTATTAAATAAAAAACAAAATATATATTTTCATAATAGTGTTTATTCCGTAGGGTTCAATAATCTATATATATATATATAAATGAAACCCGTATTGTAATATTGTGTAGCTACCAACAGTTAACAAAAATCGATATAAAGTGAATTGAACTTACCGTGAATAACAAACACTTATTAGCAAACAAAAAACTTCATAGTCTTTTAAAACAAAACGAACTTTTTCAAAAACTTAATAAAATTATTTTTAGCGCGGTTATGGATGTGTGACAGATCACCACATATTTTTTTGTTTTAAATTGAATGACGTTGACATTTGTTAGCGCGGTTATGTCTGTGGTGTCATAGATCACCACAGAGTTTTTTGTTTTTAGTTGAATGACGTTGACATTCGTAACGCGCTTTTTTTAAAATATGCAAAATTAAATGTATATTTTTCAATCTTTCTGAGAGATTTTCTTAATATTTTTTTTCCGTAAAAACCTTGTACAGAGTATTAGAAAACTACAAAAAAAAATCAGCCAAATCGGTCAAGCCGTTTTCATGCTATGTCGTGACAACGGAAAACGGGTTTCATTTTTATATATATGATAAATAAAGATAAGTAATTTTCATAACACTTAATAATAATAACCCGAAAATCTGAAGTAACCTTTACCTTTGTACCTTTTTTCCAGACTACACATAGGGCCTTTTACTTCGTTGCTTCGTGATTTGTGTGCCAATTGCGTAAAAGTGACTTTCCACTTAGGAAGCGAGAGACATAGGGGAGGCGGGGGAGGGATAAAAATGTATATTTTCCTTGTCAACTCCGATATGTCGCCGGTAATATTAAACGTTCGTTAAGTCCCGATGTACTTTTTTAAGGATCGGCTTATGACAAATTGGAATTTTATTCTTTTTGATGAATTTGTACGTACAGCATATACGAGTACTTATTATATGTGTATTGACGTATATGTTATAACGGTTACGTATGATTTATATTATCAGCCTTTTATCATTCCCACAGTCCCACTCTTGGGGCCCAGGCTTCATCATTGAAAAAGGTTACAAGACCTACTGCGTAACGCGGGCCCAATGCGGATAGATATATATCACATTGCTCTGAAATCTTTAGTTTTGAAAATATGTTGGTTTCTTGGGTTTCTTTATTTATTATAGGTAACAAATCTAAGTACCCGCTCGCTAGCTATAACTTTACTCTTAACTTGACTTGTCCTATGGCTCGTCAATTAGTCCATGACTAGGCATTAGGCCTGTTGAAGTGTCTATACTAATGTAATAGGGCTGGACCGTTTGATTTATTTATTTGAACGCGCTAAAAGCAGCGATATGGCAGGATATACGCTCAAAGCCACGGGCAAAACTTAATAAGTACTTAGTACTTCAATGTATTTTCTTTTTACTTTATCACCTAATGGTAAATTGCAACAGCATCACTAGCACACTCCTGATGCACCGTTGATGCATTTGTGAGCACACCTCACCATTCACCATTATGACAAGATTTGGACAGTTCCGCATGGGCTTTCCGTGGTCACGGAATAAAGACCGTGAATAAGGACTCAGATCCAGCCCTACACTCGCACTTTGTCGAAATCTAAAATAAAAATAAACGTTGATATGAGCATCGAGATAATTACTTCTACGTTAGATCTCGATGTATATAAGTCACTTTACTTAACAACTCATTACATTCTTATAATACGGTTCAAAATCCCTCGTAAAATTTATCATCGTTATTAAGTTTCTTCAAAGCTTCGCTGTCCAAAAAGTTGCAAATCTCTAGTGGATTCTGTCGTCGTCATTAAGAACTTGACGCAGCTTAATCAGCGCTTCCCTAGTCTGTAACGCCTAGAGACTAAAAGGGACGCAGTTTAATCTGTGGGAGTGCGTAAGACTCATTGACTGAGAGACCAGAACTGCGCCATCCCTATCAATTAAATAGTAAAAATTGGCTGCAAAACGTATAAGAGAGAAAAAACTCGTGTGGCCTTTGACAGGTATTGTCCACAAAGAAGCATTGTCTCTTTTTTTTAACAAAAAAGACGACTCCCGCAATAGTGTACAAGCCCTGTGTCGCAGGGGACATTACAAACATACAAGTCACGGACACAAAGTACACCCAGACTCGGAGCAACAATTAATTTGTGGATCACACAAAGTGGTGTGTGGAAATCGAACCCACGACCTCTTGCGTAGCAGTCGGATACACTCCCACCGCGCCACAGAGGCAGTCACTTTCTAGAGGTGCCCAATTTTGTGAGGTTATGGCGCAGTCCTGTTCTCTACGTCAATGGTAAGACAAGTTTGAATCCGGCACAGAACATCACTTTGGTGGTACTTTCCCTAATGTGGAAATTACCTTTTAAGAAAAAAAAAACCAACGTTGGAAATTTAGAAGGTGCCTATTTTTAGAAAATTTAAATGAAACGTTTAATTTAACAGTTTATAATTAGTAAATAGCGCCCGTGCCAAACCGGGGCGGGTCGCTAGTTGTATATAAAATAAGGTACAGGGATTACCAAAAGGGATTTGTTGAAAGAACCGAAATAGGAAAAGGCGCTTAAAGGATGTATAGGGGTTAAATTGGAAGGGCCTTTTAAAAGGTCAGAAGGGAATACACTTGTAAAACCTATGAAAATAAGAATTGCCAGTTGTATCTATTTAAAGCTGAATAGTTTGTAAACGTGATTACCTCGGAAACTACCTTCCTACTTATTTTCTTTCTAACCACCAAAGTGGCAAGAAAGATATACACAAAGTCTGCAGTTAGCAGTAGATAATTGTAGTCTACGGAAACTCAAATGGTGCATTTTACTATGTTATTTTTATTCTTATAAACATTTATTTAAGGTCAGAATCCTTAGGAACGATCCGTAGTAGCTATATGATAAAAGCAATGGAAACGAAATATGTCTATGTCGCGGGTGCGATTCATATATTTGAATTTGAAATAAAATCGGGCAAGTGTATGTCGGGCCATGCACACGCACATGTTCCGTAGCTCCCCAGCACACTAATGCGATATAAGAAGTGGGTTTTTTGTTAGTTTTGTACATAAAGTGATTTTCAATGGAATTTGTATAAACATTTTGTTACTTCTGACTTGGTCGGCTGTTACTCGTGAACTTGTAAAGCCTACTCGGCTGTGCAGTTTTCCTTTTAATTTCATTACATTTCCAAAAACAATCATTTAGCTAGCAGGACTGTAACAAAAGTTTACACATATTTCCCAACTAATCCCTAAATCGATAAATTATTTTCACAACCCCTATATATTTTTATAAGACCTATCTAATTATATCTATTTTTTAATCTTCCCACACTATAGGGAGATGAATAAAATAAATCAAATCCACACTTTACTTAATGGAGATGTATACTAAACATTTTTTTTTCAAGATTTTATTCTACTACTTTGTTGGCGTAATTAATACGTACATTTATGCAAAATTATAACTTTCTAGTACTAACAGTCTATGAGCTAAGCTGCGTACGAACGAACTGACATGGCGACACTATAAGGGTTCCGTTTTGCAATTTTATCTACGGAATCCTAAAAAGAAAACGATTTTTATTCTTCTATTTACCTCAACAAGTAACGCAATCAAAACTTATTCTTTATTATAATTTACTGTAATTACTTTACTTAACTAACTAAACAACAACTAAATTTTCAACTTTCCCATCTTTAAAGTATGGTTTATTTGGTTTCAGCATATTTTCGGGATAAGGTTGCGTCAGATCCCGAAGATTTCGGACTTGCTGGTTGACAACGGTCCGCCCTTCGACGTGGCGCTTGCTCATCATCTCTACGCGCCTGTGTCGGTGTACAATTCGAGAGTAAGACTAATCAATCAGTTTTATTACTACGTCTTCTCTGTAGTTGTGAGTCTATTGTGACATGGTACAAAACTCCAAGAGAAACGAAGGAATGCATCATATGTAACGGAACACGGTCCGCGATTCCGTGTCCTTAATTTAAAGTTTTTTTCTTTCGGTGATCCTTACTAGCTTAGATATGTTTCATTGCAATCGTCCTCGAGTGACAGGGGCTTTTAAGGACCCATATTAACTAGCACCTTCGATGTTTTTGCAAGCGCACCACCATCAGGACCGCTAATAAGCAATTTAGCGACATTGGGATTCATCGTGTATCGTGTATCCACGTTACAAATATACTGCAGCAATAGTCGCATTTAATATTTGATCAAGTAAACATATTCTCAATTTGTCAGTTTCTTTATCAATTATGGTAGAAAACAACTGACACATTCTGACATCAGAACTTATATTATTAAAAGAGTTATGGCTTATCATAATAATATTCCTAAACATTAGTGTAATGCCGTGCCAACAATACTGCAATATGAATGCTGGCAGTGCCAAAACTATAGCTATATGACATAATAGAGGTACAGCCAACGACATCATTCGCTTAACAAAACTAATAATATTTCCAACCACTTAAGTTTTAAAATGAAGGGGACTAGCCATAAAGTTTAACTTTTTATTTTATTTAGGGTGATGATTTAAGGGAGCATGTTCTAATGTGAATTTTTAGGACTCCGGTTGCAGATAATTTGTGCTGAGCGGGTTGCAACTTATGTAGCTGACTGTACATACAGTACTGTGTTTCTATATTATCTATGTAGGATGTAGACAAATAGATATTTAAATAAAATATCATGTAATTAAGGTATAGAAGCTTTATGACAACATCTCGACAAGACTAGATAGCAGTTCTGGCGAGATCGCTTTTTGACAAAATCTCGATATGACTACATCGCGTTTGATCACTTTATACTCAGATAGCGTACATAACTTTGTTTGTTCATTTCACCACTAAACTGTTACATTAAACGATTAGATCGATTTTGATGAAAGAGAGAAGCAATTTTTCAAAAGCAAAATCTAAAATCGTCATATTATTTAATATAAGGAGTACATATTCAAAATGTGAAATATTTTTAGTTCCAGCCACTAACATCACAATGGTATTACGACAAGCCAATAGAAACTGCGAATCAGGATATCTTCTCCGATTCCAAGATATATAAACAACAGAAGCTGTCATCAGAAGAAGATAACCCTTTGAAATTAAAAAATCTTCATCCACTACAGAGCCAAGACCAGGATAAACTATTTACTTATTCAAAACCAGACTATCAATTTAAAACTGATTCAGCACCTGGATTCTCAAATCAACAGCTTCAATCTCCGGGGGAACCCCAGCGTTCTGAGGCACCTTTCCCTTCATTCGCTCAATCTTTAAAAGATGCTGGTCAAAATCAACAGCCAAAACAGCATCTCCAGCAAGCAAACGTCGCGTATGGTAATACAGATGATAAGAATTATTTTAAAGAACAGGGTGAACTGCAAAAAGTTGAAGCAACGGGTAGACCTGAGCCAAAGAAAGAGGCGTCTACTCCTACACAGGTGCGTAATGTTAATTTGTAATGTAAATCACTTAATATTATAGAGGGGGGAACAAACCAAAGCCCCATGGAGGGAAATGACTCTAAATATTTTAGTTAGCAAATTTTACTCAAAGAAATCATTCTTCTATCTTTAGAAATAAAAAGAACTGCATTCACAGATTTTTGAAAGTCACTTGCCAGAGCTAGGAATCGAACCCGTCAAATGTTGATTTTATTTTATTTTTTATTTTTACTTTATTGGAAAACAAACAATTGTACAATAATAAATTACAAAATTTAGATATTACACTAAAACTTAGATAAAAGTACAATCCACTACATTTCCACTTATTGCTATACTATATATACTTATACTATATATATTTTTTTTTAACATCCTGTACTTTTATGATACCAATCGGAAGGGCTAACAATAATGAACATATATCTTTAATAAAGACTGCATCTAAAATGAAAAGAACTTAAGGAAAAAGTCAAAGTTAATAATAGTTAAAGGCAGTTTTTTTATTAGTACCTAGGTGTAATTTTATCGTCAACAATTATCATTAATTTCAAACACAAACGTAATTTATATAACTAAAAAAGGCATTTTAAAGTTTAAAATGCCTTTTTTAGTTAGGCATTTTAAACTTTAAAATGCCTTTTTTAGTTAGGCATTTTAAAGTTTAAAATGCCTTTTTTAGTTATATAAATTACGTTGTTTAAAATGCCTTTTTTAATAAAAATTTATTGAGTATCAGTTTGCATAATGTGACAATAGATACCTATGATGATTTTTAAAAGCACTTGTTGACCTATTTAACTATTTCCAATAATTACTGCTTCTGCCTTATCTTGTCCGGGGTCCTTATTCACTATCTTTATTTGCACTGCGCATGCGCCAGTTCGCACGGGTTTGTCACGACAACGAAATAAAAATAGTGAATAAGGACCCCTGTCCCACTAAATTTATAAAAATTATTATAGCAATCACTATACAGGGTGATTTGTAATATCTTAACAACCTCCCGTTCGTGGTTTCTTTTTATAAAACTTAATAACTTTGAAATATCAGTTTTGGTAAATATTTAATACTAGCCTTTGCCCGCGACTCCGCCCGCGTGGATCTCGCGAAATATATGAACCATACAAAAGTATTTTCACAAATGTAGTATTTTGTATATGAATAAAGAATTGTTATTATTATTATTAAACAATGATTGTATGAAAATATTAACAATAGAAGTAAGGCAACAGTTACGTAACCATATTTTGGAGACTGCAACAATCACAACAATATCATTGGTCATATATTAGTTATATGATTAAAACTTATTCTTATTTATAGTGTTGTTGCTTAAAAGACAAACCAAATAAAAAGTTTTTAACCATTTTCAGGGGTACCACCATGCCCATCCGAATGGCGCAGTAAGTTATGCAAATTTTATCCATGACCATCCACACTCATATTTTATTACCGATCTGCAACAACAATATAAAGAGCCATCTGGAATTAAACAACAACCCACTGAAAAGGAAACAAACAATGTTTACAACTTCCAAGCGCCAGAACCTCAAACTATGGAACGACCTCAAGGACGGAATTTAGCGCCACCGGAAAATCAACAACAGTACTTTTTCGATCCGCAAAGTCACTATTACCCAACACATAATGTACCAGAAATATTTATTCAACGTGACCAACCAACTGAGCGACCATTTAGTGCTCCGTTTGTACCTATTTCTCAATCACAGTACAAACCACAGATTTATTTAAATCCTATTAGGCAGCAGCTGCTTCATGAACTTCAAAAAGAACATGATTTACAATCTTCGAAAATGCTACAAAAGTTTTCACTAATACAGTCACCAGTTACAGGACCCAACCAGGTATATAAAGTAGACTCAACTACTTATGGTCCAACTGCCAGGCCAGCACCTCCGCTAATCCATCTGCCAAGAGAAAAATCTGTTAGATTTCCTGATCAGTCGAGCACACAAACATCGGGTAGTCAACTTCAAGTCACGCCAAAACCAACAACTGCTTATAGGCCTTATGTTCCGATGTGGTATTCACCACCATCAATTTGGTCACCAGAACTTGCTATTACACCAAAATCCCGAACACCGCTGGACCAGATTGTGCAAGCAACTACCCTAGAGCCCGAAACTCTTAAAGACTCTCTCAAAAACGTAAAGCCGGCACCAGAACCTTTAGACCATGATACTAGTAGTAGACTACCATCCCTGCTTGTAACACCCTTAACACTCCAATCTTTATCTCCGCAACCTTCTGAATATAATTCAACTTCAACGCCTCATCCAGAAGTACTAGCACATTCTGAACCGACATATGGTCATACAACACCACGGAACTCAGTACAAATTCAACAACAAGAGTTTCACGAGATACACTCAGAACTGAAACCCCAACAACCAGATCAACAGGAACCAAAACGACTAATACCTGAAGGAGAAAATAATGAACATCAATCTCTTGAGGGAATACCTCAAGAGGAAAAAGCTCTTACCACTTCCTCTTCGGAGCCAACAAAACCGGATTATGAAATAGAAATTGCGCAGCACGTAGATCACAGTCAACTGCCCAAAGATCTCCAGCCTGTAACAACGGCACAAGAAGACACCCAAACTGTACAGCAAAAGCCGCAAGAAATTCAGCCTCATCCACAGAATCAACCAGAAAAAGAACCAATTCAGTCCTTCGGGTCTTTTGGAGAGCCTCCTTTAGGCCATAACGTTCACTTATTTGACCGCCATTCTCCTTATCTTTTCCCATTCCTGAATCCATTCCAACCCGGTTTTCAACCTCATGGTATCACTAGTGCTAAAGACTTATTACAGCCACAATTTTCTCAATCGCAACCCATTCCTGCCTTCTCCCCTGTACAGTATTTTGGCAACTTCGCAGAGTCTATTTTCAGAAATCCCAGGACTCTTTAAATTAGTTTCTATGTTATTGTAAGTATTATTATGTTCTATTGTTTTGATGGTGATTTATCATAATTTAAGAATATACGTTAAAGAGGCTTTTTAGGGACAATATTATTACTTTTATCTATTTAAATGAACAACAATCATTTGTAAAAAGATATACAGTAAACTTTTGCGCATGACACACTGATGCTTGATCCTGTTAAAATAAGTATTTTAAGGACTTATCGATTAAGTATGCTACAACGTGTAAAAGAAGCCAATTTTTTGTTGCAAAAATTAATCAAACCCATAACTATTGCCGTATTAATATTTCCGTCGCATCATAATAGCATACATATATTTTATAAGTATTTAATTTATAAATAAACGAGCGATATGACTAAAACTGTCCCAAAAATGTATGGTAAGCACCATACATTTTCGCAACAGTTAGTAGTCAGAAGTAGCTTAGATTGTTACCTATTAGCTACCTATCCGCACTCTATATCATGCCACGACTCTTGAAATTGGTCACAACTTTCTGTTACACATTCTTATTGTGAAAATTAAAGGTCGAGTATAGGCATGATAGGCGAAAAAGTGACGATATATTGCAATTTTGTATAACTATAAAATTGAAGTAGTAAGTTAAAAATATAGACTTCATTTAGTTAGTAGTTAAACAAATATGTTGACCGGGACTGGTGAAATTAAAAAATGTTACATATTTAATAATAAATGTATGTTCCAAATATATTATTTTAGGGTGCTAGGTCCAACCGACACCCAAAATGTACTTGGTCTTTCGATAAATACTCTTAATTAAATAAATTAAAAGCGTTGACATGACGCGGCAATGGTAATAACACCCTGTTTTTAAGTGCACCGAGCTACAAACTATTATAAGCTAATCCAATGATTATATGTTTTGTCTTCTTCTGTTTACTTTAAAATAACATATCATAGAACGAGACAAAACACAATTTAATCACTCTAATGTTAAGCTAGGCCATTAATCAGTCTACAGCCAGGTGTAGAGTGCATTATTTTACTCCTATTTTCTGTTGTTTGAGTATTCGCCTTCCTGCGTGTGATCTACCGCCCATATAATAGACAGATATTGTGCCCGCGGCCACATTTTAACATCGCACTTGCATCCTCACGCCTTAGAACCAATACCATTGCACATTGTACGATTCCTGAAGAACTTCATTCCACGTACAATCGGGCTGTGGAATGATAACCTTAGTTGGTAACCCTTCTGAGGTTTTACTCAAAACTTTACAGCATGGGGTTTTTAAAAAGGAGGGAACAGTTATTCAGTTTTATTTCGCCTGTTGGTAAGAATACCAGTGAAATAAAAGTTGCTTTTCTTCAAAACGGCTGAACGAATTTTCATAAAACAAAGCTAAAGACTATTCCGATATAACTAAATAGATAGAAGCTCTTTATTGAACACCCCTCACAGGACATATTTAAATTTAACTAGCTTTCTGAATCTCTTAGTCTAGTGGTCAATGACCTTGACTGCTAAGTCAGAGGTTCGATCCCCACCCAGGATGAAACTTTGTGTAATGAGAACGATAGTTTATTCTGTGTCTGGGTGTAATTCTATAGTACGAATTTAGAACTATTTAAGTATGTTTAGTTGTCAGGTTGCCATAAAACTGGCTCTACTTAATTTGGCATCAAATAACTTTGTGTGAATTGTCCGAAAAAAAATGTGTGGCACTCGGGGACTACCGCGGTAAAGCTATTGCATAGTATTTTTTATCAACTAAAAAAACATTTTTTTTTTTTAATGAATAAATATATTTTGTTTTATTTTTTTTATTAAAGCTATTAAAAGCTATTAAAATTTTTAAAAATATATATTTTTTTTTAAATTTCAAAAATATACATTTCGGAGCAGCTCGTCTCGATCCGTGCGAGCTTCGTACAGTCTTACCATAAACATATCGCTCGGCCGAGCTACATGGTAGGCGGATTGGGGGTTGTTAGGTTTGATTTTCGTTACGGAACTTCTTCATTCGGTAGCCGCGCTCAAAGCCCGCGATAAAAGCAATGCAATAGCTAAACATAATCAAATCCGTCCATCGGTTTAGGCGATACGATAGCGCAGGTAGACAGTAAACAGAGAGAAACAATGCACTCTATCGCTGGCAGCTATCAAGTAGTTATATGTAGGATATAATTGACTTGACTAGTATTGTTAAATGTAAGTCCTAGTATAAATCTGTGTTTACACAATGGTGCGTTCTGAACTGTGATGCCATAATTGTTTATTGCTTTCGTAAATAAAATTGTAAAAAAATATTTTAATGCGTTATCTTTCATCACCATATCATTACCTCTGCTCCTACAGAGGCTATAGTAGGGAAGCCCAGTGAGGGATTATTGCATTTACTGGTGTTCGACACATTAAGGGGTGTACCACGTACCTTGTCCAGTACCTCTACTAAATATTAGCTCATTATATTAAGCGCGTCTTGGGCAACCGACCTACCGACGTATTTAGTAGTAAAAATATTAAACTGAATATATCATGCAGATTGTATATTCAGCTTAATATTCTTAACACACACAGTCAAACACACACATACACAGTTTAATATTTAGACATGCTGATCAAATAATCCAACGAATTTGTGCAAGCATTTTCTTAATCTGACGATGTTATTTTTATTAATTTTCATTAATCGCCACGAACTTTATGCCTACATCCTAAACCTTTTTTTACGTACCATAATAATCTTCAAAATCAAATAGGCCCCCACGACGCAACGCTTGAGTTAATCCAAAAGCACAGTGGGCTTCCCGACTACTACACTCTACAGACCATTATTTAATAAGTCTACAACCTACCTACCTACCCCATCTGTACTAATATTATAAAGCTGAAAAGTTTGTTTGTTTCAACGTGATAATCTCAGGAACTACTGGTACGAATTAAAAAAAAATACTGTTGGATAGCCTATTTATCGAGGAAGGCTATAGCAATGAAAAATGTTGCAAAAACGGGAAAATAATACAGACGATGTTGCGTGCATGTCTTATATAATACTTTTTCTTACAAAAAGACGTTTAACCGACTTCAATCACGGTTGATTTGGTAGCATTTATTGAGGAGTTTCGTTGTCTGTCTCCGAAACTCATAACTAATATGGGACCATTTGGAAACAAACCTTTTTCTAACCAAAAGGGACTCCCGCAGCAGCACAAGCCATGTGTCGCGGAGGACTTTACAAACATGCAAGTCACGGACATAAAGTACAACCAGATTTGGAACAACAATCTGTAGATCATACAAAGTGGTGTCCCGTGTGGGAATCGAACCCATGACCTCTTGCGTAGCAGTCGAACACACCACCGCGCTACCGAAGCAGACGGAGTTATGCCGAACATACGTAAAAAAAAATATCCCAATTGAGAACCTCCTTCTTTTTTAATTCGGTTGATGATGAATGAAATAATTCATGATTCTAAACTGTAGGTACAAACAGATTGAATAACTCAACACATAGAATGTGAGAAGACAAGCTGCCAACTCACCATAAAATGAATCTCGTCACCATTCCCTTTGGTAAGAAAACAATTCTTTGCCATTAAGTGTGCAAAGTTTGCGCATAAATAAAAGATAATACAGACACAGTGGGATCGTTCTCACCTCATCTCGCTAAGAGTTATGTTATCAGCCCAAGTTACCCGCCACTCGAGACCAACGCCATCTGGTGTTATCTTGTGATTTATTTATATTTGAACGACCTGAAAAAGTTTCGACCTTTAGTAAATCTAGTTACCTTAATGCGGTGGAAACTACGAGGTATTAATGCAACACAGACTTTTGTTTGAGATTAAAAAATCTTAGGTAACAATTACTTAAGAAAAAATAAAAAATCCCGCCTGCACAAAACGGACGGAAACCAGATCCCCTGCATAATTATACAATTTCATGCAGTCAGAGGCAATGAATTTCGATTAACTTAGTAAAGTGCTTAATTATTTTTTTTATACTAACATTTAAACTTTCGCGTTGCAACAAATAGTTATTTTTTTTATATTTAGTACTTTTGAGTAATTGTAGGATGTAACAACTAACTTTTATCACAGCTATTGTCAAATATTGAAAATTGAAGAATGCTTGCTATCTAACTTTTTTTAGTATTACAGTCATAATCATCATATCATATCATACCTTATTGAAATGCTTAGGATGAGCTCTTTAATTTGATACCCATATTGCAGTATTCAAAATAACTTTTCTTTTCACACCTCTTTATTTGGCATCTCACAGCCGCCATGTTTGTTTTTTTTCAAGTACCACATCAAGAACACTGCGGCGGTCAAGACGAATCTAACAACATCTTAATTGTATAAATCCGTTCAGTCGTTTGTGAGATATGAGATAATAAAGAATATTACAAACATACATACATACAAGAACGCGCGAAAAACATAACCCTTCCTTACAGTCTGGTAAAAATAGGCAAAAAAGTGAGTTCATAATTAGCTATAAAGGCAATGTCCAGGCGCGTGCGCTTCATACAAGCAAATAAGCACTGCATACCCTAGCCCGCTAGCATATCTAAATCTATTAAAGAGTAACAAACATCTATCCATCCATCCAAACTTTCACATTTATAATATTAGTATAGATAGATAAATATAGGTGCACACAAAAACATCTGTAGATGAAATGTACGAACGCGAGCTTAACTCAATGAGTTCTTCCTCGTAGGGGTTTCGGGTAGGGCATGCATACCCTATCCGAAATCGTTGTGCACGCCCCTGGCAATGTCTCCACTGCAAGAACTTTTAGCTAAAACAAACGTGCTTGTAAATGATGAGATCTATTCTATATGAGACAAACTTCACATTAAGTCCAGAAAATCACCGGATAATATGAAAATTAGATTAACCTACACCCGTTACCGAAATTTCTGAAACCGTCTTCTTCGTAACTTGAAACTCTCTTACAATAGAAGTCTAATAGATAAAGCCGGCTCTAACCCTAAGGCTCTTTGGAAAGCAATAAAAAACGTAAGCAATACTCAAAAAACTCAAGACAGTCCCTTAGATCTTTTGAAAAATAACAACGACTCTAAACATTATTTCAACGAAGTTTGCAACTTTTTCTCAACAATAGGCAAAAACCTAGTCGAAAATATCATCCCCCCAGATTCTGGCAGTACTTCAGCTCCGACCTCGGACCTAATAAATACATCGAATGGTCTTATTGAGATTGACTGAAGCTGAAATAGAAAATGTCATTCTACAACAGCGCGGTGACTGCGTTACGGTGTAGGACGGTATATCGGCGTATGTTCTGAAACTCTGCCGAGCAAGATTGGTTCCCGTTATTACTCACATCTGCAACCTAGCCCTTAAACAACGAAGTTCTCCCTGATGCTTTCAAAAAAGCCGGTCTATAAGAGTGGTGACAGAGATTGTGTCAACAACTATCGCCCAATTTCGGTCTTTCCGAGTTATCAAAGGTTTTGGAGAAGGTTCTGAACTATTCACTTAAAAATTACATTGTAAAATTTAACATCCTAGCTAGTAACCAATATGGATTTCGATCAGGTATTTCCACTGAGGATGCTGTAGTTGACCTAACTAATACTGTGGTTAGAAACTTGGACAGCATTAACAGATGTCTGTGCATATTTCTGGATCTCTCCAGGGCTTTCGACACAGTCTCTGTCTTGTTAGCTAAACTAGAAAAACTAGGCATAAGAGGTATTACAAATAAATTTTTTAAAGACTACCTCACGAACAGAAGACAAAGGGTAAAAATTGGGCATCAAATCTAACTTACGAAGTCCCGCAAGATAGTATGAATGACCTTTGCACAATGTCTCTTCCTCATTCTCTAATTTTCACTTACGCAGATGACACTGCCAATGTTGTATGGGGTCCTAACTGGCAAACAGTGAAAGAAAGAGCTGAATCATCCATGAAACATGTTATGACTTGGTTACGTAAGAACCTACTAACGTAAAATCTAAGTAAGACCATCTATTACCCTTTTTGTTGACCAAAATCAATACTCCATCCAATGATTTTTCAAACAAAGCCCACATTTGTCTAACAAATGCGTATAAAACTGCACTTGTCAAGAAATAACTCGAGTCACTAATGCAAAATATCTTGGCGTTCATATTGATAGTGGGCTTACGTGGAGCATCCAAGTTGACACCGTAAAAGCAAGGACCAGGAGGCTAATACATCTCCTAAAAACACTCCGTGACACAACCACCATAGATAAACTTAAAATGGTTTATCTTGCCCTCTGTCAATCTATCGTCCAGTATGTATCTCGGTCTGGGGAGGGTCTTCTAAAACGCAAATACTTATATTGGAAAGGGCACAAAGAGCTGTGCTTAAAATAATGTTTAAAAAACCTGTTCGTTACCCCACCGCACAACTTTACGCTGACAGTAGAGTTTTGACCTAGAACAATCTTAAAAATACATCAAAGCGTTCCTACCCCTGACTCAAGAAAACGCAGCAAGCATTTGGCTTGTCCAGGTGTTCGTTGTATAACTGCTTTTTCCAGGCGCCAGTTTAAGAGTATAGGTCATAAACTTTATGACACCCTTAACAAAAAAGAAAATATTATCGCGCGCGCGCCCGCACACACTCATGTACACACACACAAGGACCCTATTATTCTATACTTTTACGATATACCTAGTTTAAGCTTATTTATATACCTACCCATAGTTTATTATCATGCGAAACGTAGTTACTAAATGTGTCGAAAGTGTCAAATAATTTTGAATGATCACTGTCTCCCACAATACAGGCCTCAGCCTAGTTTGGGATCCAGTACCCAGTACCTATTACAAATTCTTCTAAGACATGTTTAAAGTACATCTTTTAAGTGAAATATTTTGTGGCAAATAAAGGTTATTATTTTTCAGTATAAAGGGGATATCCAAAACATGAGGTGTGCGACCAGAAAAATACAAGTATAGTACAAAATATTACAGGACAATGCATTGAAAATGATATATCGAGCACAATAATATACAATTTGGTGCTAGGTTTCCCTGTCTGAAAGCCCAAAGAAGAACTCCCCAAAGAGTTCAGACGACCTTCAGTGTGTCTGAACTCGCAGAAATATAAAATGAAATGTGTTCTTAACACACAAACATTCCGTACATAACATAACATAACATTACTATTTTCTTTTCAAAACCATTCGTTTTATTACTATGTAAAAAACCACTTTCTTAGATGTCAGTCTTCATTTGCTCCTGAAATTGACGTCGACGCAACTCGTATCCAAGATGTATTCAAAGCGATGCTCACACATGCTCAGAATATTCCTTTTCCCGTCACATCTTATTTACAATCTTCTTGAATCCGAAGAATATGCTCCAAGGCCAGTTTAGAACTGTGACAACGTTAACAACAGTGTCAGCAAATGGGGGTGGGGGTTTGATTGCTGACGCTGTTGTTAACGTTGTCTAAGTTGTCTAAATATGAACTGAGTACCAATTATTTTTCAAATTCCCCCCCTAGGTACGTCCATGCTTAAGGCTATAGTAACCATCAGATAAATCACACCCACGCACAAATAAAACCTCCAAATGAAACTCGCACCTGACTAAAGAATCATATTTGAAATTGACACGAAGTTGTACAAACACTAAACGTATTTATCGACCACTTATCGACTGATAAGGAGTCCTCGATCCTTAGCACGAGGGAACGATTAAGAAGAGAGAGAAATTAATTTATTTATCAACCGTTACATGATACCATACTTAATAAAAAACAATTTAACGTACCCTCGGGAAAGCTCGCTATTTTCTGTTTAGGTTTGAAAACAAAGCTTTTGTCGTTATAACATCGTGATTAAAATAACGTTTCCTTATTTTTTCAAAATAATAATATAATGTTCCACAATGTTCCAGCGGAGATAATGAGTGTTATAGCCGAAACGAGACAATCTTTTGTACGAGCTGTGATAATGTACCGATGTCGACATTATTTTTTATATTTTCTTATCTTTATAAGTATTTTGTCTTTTACGAGAGATCGAGCCGTTGTGTGAAACTTATAGGACATTGTTATACATGCTGTTTGACACTTCGTAAGAAACAATGCGCAGATATTATTTTCAAGGGAACGGATATTTGTTTCCTGAAATATTATTACAAGTATCTTAAGTAAAACAATCTTATAAAAAACAGTGATGATAACAGCACTGTGTTTCGATTGAAGGTCACTGGACAAGTGAAATTACTGGGCAATTGAGACTTACGAACTAATGTCTCTGAAGTAAATGAAGAGCGCAGTGCGGTGACATTCAGATCTGTTCCAAACAAGGATATGGGTGGTACTGATACTGTTATGGGTTAGCGTCACGCTTACCATCAGGGGCACGACCTGCTCATCTCTTCATTTCGTTGTATTAATAAAAACTTTTTTACAAAAATGTAAAAATACTACCGACTTCAAAAATAAACATTTTGAAGTTGGTGCCATGAAATAGTAGTTTTTGTTATTCTATATTATTTTATATTTTTAGTGGGTAGGTTTTTTAATCACCTAATTTACAATAGGTTTACGTCAACTGCTTAAGTCCTTTTACAAAATATTGCTTTTCCCGATGCAGGGCCGTTAATTGTTGAGGAGTTCTACTATGTTGTGCCCATTGAAGCTGATGTATCCAATCTCGTGTACTCTTATAATATTATTGACCACTTTTTTGCATCAGTCCTCTAATATGGTGTATAATATAATGGTGGCAGCACCTTACCTGCATATACAGTTTATAAACAGAGAAACATTGTAGACATTGGCAATTTGAAATAAGTGGCCACGAGTTTTTATTGCCGGTTCTTTTCTCCGGCTTTACCTATTGTTTGCGAACAGGCGTTACAAGTAAATGTAGAATCGACTTTTCACAAGTGTAGTATTTTGCTTCCTAAGTGAATAAATCATTTTTATTATTATTATTATTATTCACATGATAGTTCACCATCAGCTCTATTTTATTGTGTAATATGACGAGAATAAAGTGCTACTCGATACTATATTAATGTAAATGAATTGTAAACCGCGAAATATTGAGAAATTTCACTCGTCATTTGTGGTCTTCATCAGTACATCAGTCATCATCAGTTACTCTTCATCTATTAGTGCTTTTTGAGAGTAAGTATAGGAATTACTATGAAACATACTTATATCTCTATAGGTGTGAATTTAATATTTGAAGAATTCCCTTCCATCATCAGGTCCTGCACTGATAACAATGGGACCAATTTAGAAGTGTACCCTATAAAATACAAAAATAATTTTTCAAATTGGTCTAGCCGTTATCGCGTAATCGGTGAACACACATACAAAAAAAAACACAGTTGAATTGTTGTAGTAGATGAAGATTGCAGTAAAATGTTACTATTAGTATCTATGTAAATTTGGGCCACCACCACCAGCCATAACTATTCGACATTGTTAGCAGTTATAAATGTACAACTTCGTTCAATAAGCTAACAATATGTATATAGGTAGGTTGTCGGCACCTCTAGGTGCATAGACAAAGTTGGGCGTCTTGTCTATACGAAAAGAGCACGAAAATGGCTCATGCTAGGATCATCGGAGTCAGTCTTACAATTTGGATTAAATAATTCCAAACGATTCGATCATCGGAGTCAGTCCAAAAATTTGTAGTAAAATTTTCCAACGGTTCGATCAGCGGAGTCAGTATAACAATTTAGAATAAAACGCCCAAACAGTTCGGTGATCGGAGTCAGTCTAACAATAGGAATAAAATAATCCGAACAGTTCGATCATCGGACTGATGTATCCTAGTGTTACATATTTAAAATTCTGATCTAGAGCGAAAAGTTTGTTCCGGGAAACGTATAGGAGTATTAAGGAGCAACATACAGAAGTATTGTTGCTATTCACAAAAAACTAGGCGTTCCACTTTCAAATCTTAACCTTTTATTTGGACTAAACTCTCAAAGGTCCAATGTACCGAATCGTACCACTTATACTTTCACACTATTTTTAACAGTTGTAGGTATGGGTCCAATAGGTATACCCCAGTGTGTTTCGGTGCGACGAGTAGGGTTCGCCTTCCTACTGACACTGCAGAAAACGTAAGTGTTTTGGGAAGTTATTATTTCTTATCTATGATGGTGACTTTTTGGATTATTACCTATTTACAAATAGAACAAAAACTACCGTTATTTTAAACATATGAACTTTAGAAAAGCAATTTTTTTTTTTTTTAAAGACAACTCCCGCAGTAGGGTACAAGCCCTGTGTCACGGGGGACTTTATAAACATACAAGTCACGGACACAAATTACACCCAGACCCGGAACAACAATTTGTGGATCACACAAAGTGGTGTCCCGTGTGGGAATCGAACCCACGACCTCTTGCGTAGCAGTCGGACACACTCCCACCGCGCCACAGAGGCAGTCGTTATTTCTAATAATTTGTTTTGGAGGTTCTCAATTCGACAGTATTTTTTTTTAAATTTTGAGACGGCTGAACCGATTTGAAAAAATATTTTCGTGTTTGAATATACTTCGGGTATACTTTCAGATTGGTTCCATTGTCATCAAAGCTTGGATCTGATGATGAGATCTTGGAGAAATCGAGGGAACTCTTCAAATATTGAAGTCACATCTATAGTAATTTTAGTATATTTTGTTGTAATTCGTGCGTTTTCATTTCACTCTTAAAAAGCACCATTGAGTGAAATGGAACGGATGATGAAGACCACAAATAACCAGCGAAACTATTCAATAATAAATATTGCGGGTTGCGATCTGAGTAGAGTGTTTGATACTAACTACTTCGCCTCCATCTAATCATGTAATGGAACTTATAGTCTAGTATCACATTTTAAAAGTTGGTGCCAAAAACATAAAACTACATTTCCTGGCACCAATTTCAAAATGTTTCATTATTTTTTGGTGTTGTACCTACATTATTTTTTGCTTTTTAGTTACCGTATATTTATTTTTGAAGTCGGTTTTTATTTTTTTGTAAAAAAGTTTTTATATTTTCTATTGCAGCTTAAAAAAGATATCCTCGTTACCTCTAACTTGTAGCTTCTTTGCTTGTGTTCGATGAAAATATCGAGAACATTGTATAATCTTCCTATAATCCTAAGAGAAAATAAACATGTTACCGCCTAGTGCGTTCTAGATAGTAGATAAAGGTTGTGCTATATCAAGTCATCAGGCGCTCGAGTCATTTAAATACACCGTTAATTTGTAGGTAGTCGTTTTGGAGCCAAAAATTTAACTTCATATCAATATCCTAGTCTATAAAAAAAATCAGTTTAAAAAAAAATTTATAAGAAATGGAATTAATGTCGTTTGCGTAAAATAAATAAACATTAATTGTAGAAACGCTTCTCGTTTTGACATAAAGAGAATCGGTACTACGATAGTTAAATGTCATTTATAGGCTTTTACCACCCAAAATTGCCCTTAGCCCGCTTTATGCAAACTATTTATATTTAAAAAAAAACTGATATCTTTTATGGACTATGTTATTGATATTAAGTTGAAAATATTCGGCTCCAAAACGACTACAAAACCACGATGTATAATAGAAGCCAATTAAAGCCACTGGACATTGAGCACTAGCCTATAATAATGTAACATCGCAACTTAAAACGCAAATATTTTTATCTCATTAATTTGTGCAAGTCATTTTATTTCTGGACTCTCTTGTATACCTGCGATAGTTAATTAATTAAAAGATAGCATTTCTTATCTCCACTTCTTTCTCGAAAACGAACGATTTTTGTAAAATAAATAAACAGTATTTTAAAACAGGGAGACGCTTTGTCATTGCTGTAGCTGCCCAAAAAGCGGTATGATACCGCTTTTGGCACGTGGCAAGTTCTTCCAAACTCATTGTGAAGCCATCTGCCTTTCAGTGCGACATTTAAGGTGTGATTATGAAAAACCCATTCCATCATATTTAGGTACCATAAATCATAATGAATATTCTATTTCTATGAAATCTGCCAAGTCCTCAAAGCGCGACCGAAACTACTTAAGCACTTTATCAAACTTATACCGAATACTGCTGACATTAGTGCGATGTCCCTTAAAATACTTCACAAAATTATCACAAAATTGACGTAATCGTTGGATGCCGAGGAATATTAATTGTGCCGTTGATGTGCCTGAGTGCGGCCCAAAGTGCCCGACTGCGCCCGAAAGTGCTCGAAGCTCGAGCATACCTGGTAATGTCGGTAACGGGGTGATAATCACTTCACCGGCGCGTCGACTCGTTGCGCCAATTGTGTGTCATTTGAAGGAACCAAAGTGTCATTCATTATTTCACGCTAAATTGTTTAGTGGTTTGTGGATTTTGTTCGTTTAATTCACGAGTTGAGACACTTTTGGCTTTAGCGAACATGATGCAATTCACATATTTTAGTCTACTAAACTTGGGATGAGGAAAGAGTTGACTAAGTCAAGTCGTAAGTCAATTTGTCAAAGACTTTACTTTGCACTGTGATAGTAGAGTCTTAGGCAAAGAAGTCTGCTATTGCCAGTAAGTAAAATTAAAAGGAAAACAGGAGACAAACTTCAAGTCAATAAACAGGAATGATGATAGTTTCTCTGACTGAAAAAAGCAAGTGAAATACCTACTTCGATGAAGATGAAGATACTAACGCTGATGAGGACTTGGAAAATGAATGTATAAATCTGTGCTGGTATAACAACTAGGTATAGTGTGATTATACCATAGCTTGCGTACACACATCTCTGTGTTGTGTGGTTTCTGGGCGCACGCTTAAGTGCTCAGTATATGATTCTCCTAAGGGTTATATTGAATAATATTATTATTTCTACATAAGTGACCAGCAATACCCATTCTTACCCCAACACATTATACACTACAACAACAACTGAACTATTTGGCAAATTATTTTTTGAACTCAACAAAAGCATAAAAGAAAATGTATAAAAAATTGTACTGAAAATAGCTTTTTTAGAAAACAAATAAAAATGATATACCAGGAAATGTAGTTTTATGTTACAGGCACCAACTTAAAAATATTTAATTAGTTTTTATTAATGTACCTATATTTTTTTTTGTTTAGTTACCTTATATTTATTTTGGAAGTCGGTTTCTATATTTTTTTGTAAAAAAGCTTTTATTTCTCTATATATATTATGTTATAATAGCATAATCCAAACTACTCATTTATTTTTACAAAATGTTGCGTTTTGCGATACAAGGCCTGTTAAGTTCACCTGATACTTGACCATCAGTTCCATTACATGATTTGACGGAGGCGAAGTATTAGGTATCGGAAACGGTATTCAAATCGCAACCCACAATATTTATTATTCAATAGTTCCGCCGGTCATCTGTGGTCTTCATCATCAGCTCCATTTCACTCAATGGTGTTTTTTAAGAGTAAACGCACGAATTACAACAAAATATACCCAAATTACTAGATATGCCTTTAATATTTGAAGAGTTTCTTCAATTTCTCCAAGACCTTATCATCAGATACGAATGTTAATGACAATGGGACCAATCTGGAAGTATACCCTTTCAAACAAAAAAAAAATTCAAATCGGTCCAGCCGTCTGCGAGTAATCGGATAACAAACATTTAAAAATACAATTGTGCGATACCGAGGCGGGCAGCTAGTATGTCATATATTCCAATATCAATAACCAGCCATCACCACACTACTACTACTAGCAGTCAGACTTGAGATCTTTAAAATATACCTACCTAGTTTCCCTACTTCAACCGCGCAGAAAATACCTACCACCTAAACGCTACAAAATTCATAACCCCATAATAAAATGATATTCAAAATTCCATGTAAAGAAGACAAAGCGTTTCCCTCGGGATTGTGCCGACAAAGCTCATCATCCAACAACCGAGCAGCTTATCTTTGCAGCCATTAAGATACAAATCCCTATAGGATATCGGGAATCGAACCAATATTCTAGCAAACAAAAGATGCTTTTATGACTTGGCCTCCGATATGCTTGTATGAACAAAGGGCTTCTCTTTGAACGTGAAATAATAGATTATGACCTTCTGAATGCCCAATATGTGTTTTGTAGATAGTTAAAGCTTTTATGGAAGACGAAGGTTAGTTTAATCATATTATATATTAACTACGCTCATTTTGATCCACGAAATTACTTCTAATATTCTTAATATGGTAAAAGATAATAACATAAAGATAAGTGAATGTTTACCAGCCGATTTTGGAAATACAGGTGTTTAAAGTGTTTTTTTTGTATTAAAAGATAACTAGCAATGTGGGATTGAGTCCCACATTGCTAGTCACTAGCAATCTTGTTAACCCCTCCAGCTAAGCTCAAAGGCTTGTGTTAGGAGTGGGTTCACGTTGGGGTGCTAAGTGCCGGAAAACCTCCTCGTGGTGCACCCTGGGCAACGTGTGCCGGTGGATTCGCGGCGTTTCGCGAAACCACCGTCACACGGCTAATGTTCTGGCAAAGTAGGGGGTGGCCCATCCCTGGGCTGCCCGGAGGACGGGCTTGACGTGCACTCCCACTGTCGTCGAGCGGGCGGAGAGATCATCTTTCTGCCACCGTCGGAATATCGTAATCCCTAGTAGGAGTGTCGTAGACATGTCTTACGGCTTTGAACGGGAACGAGGGTCTTGGCTTGGTCGCCTGGGCCGCGAGGATGACAACCTCTATAAAAAATACCCGAATCCTGTGTTGCGGAGCGTGACCAGAGGATGCATGGCCGATGGGATGTTCGGTTCCAAGCGCTACCCCCAGCTGGGGCACCTGCGGACCCCCCAGTTGGGATACAAATTTACGCTTACCCGGGTACAGGGGGCACTGCCCGGGTGGACCTTTATTTCCCCCATACTCGTGGGAATAGTATGGATAGAGAAAAATTAAAAAACATGTTTAATAAGAAAGGGAGCACAACGCCCGTAGAGAAGAAGGATCAAGGAGAGTGAGTGTGTCACAAAAGAGTGGAGAGAGAACCGTGCTGGCAAGTAGCGAGGACCGTTTGCCTCGTGAAGCGGTCGGGTTTGGCCGGCTTAGTGGGTCGAGGACGTCAGTTACGTCGGCGTCTCTCGAAAGCTTGTTGCAATCGGGAAGATTCGGATCCGAGTCCTCTCTCGATAGTGACGTAGATAGGTCCGGCCCTGGAACACCGGTAGGCGACACCCGCGCTCGACAACAGAAGCGCGGCGCATCACCTGATGAGGAGAATGACCCTCCTGAGCTGGTCTTTCGAGTCCCCAGGAAGGTCCGCACCTCACAGAGGGGAGGATCAGCAGCGGGAACACGTGCCAACACACCGTCGTCCCGCCCACAAACACCTGCAGGAACGACGTCAGCTGAGAATAACCAAGCTGGCACGTCGAGATCTCCATTCAGCAGACGGGAGGCTTACGCACGCACCCGCACGGAGGGTGAACAGGTCGCTGAAGACCATGTAGAGCAGTTCCTGGAGGGGCTTCAATCAACGGTAGGGGATAACGCCCTGAAAACCGGTTCGGAGCTCATCCGAGCGGCGGCCAAATCAGTGTCGGTCATTACGAATGTTGCCACTAAGAGCAAGAATCTTAAGGGCACATTCGCAAAGGGCCTTCGGGAAGCCGCCCAGATTCTGAGGGAAGTCGTGAATGCACTTTTTGAACGCGCCGCCGTCGCTGAAGCGGAATCAGAAAAGCTGCGGGCTAGCAGCGTTCACATCGAAGAGAAGCTACGCGCTGAAATCGCTCAGCTCCGAGCCGACTTCGTCTCGACGGGGACCGGTTCTGTCCCGATGCAAGTAGGTGCTAGAGACAGTTCTGACCCGGTTCAAGTTGACTCTGCGGCCGGTTCTATCCCGGTGGGATCTGAAGTGAGGTCCACAGGTGGAGAGCAGCCCTGCTTATTTTCAGACGCGCAGCTAAGGCAGCTCACACTTGTCTTCGGGAGTCTTTTCGACGCACGCCTTGAAAGCATCGAGGCGCGTCTGCCCCCCGAACCGAGCTGCCGACCGCCACTCGCGACGCCTAGGCCAAAGCCTACGCAAGGTCAGGGTGCTATTCTTCCGACGCCATCACCTGGTACGCGAGGACGCGCTGAGGCCAATGCTGCAACAGCTGTACCTGGGGCTAAACAAGCCGCAGCTCAAGTGGCTCAGCCTCAACGTGCTCCTAAACGAGCACGTCGCGCTGCAGTGAGCGCATCAAGCACCTCGACGGCCACAACTGGCCTTCCTGCGTCGGCTGCTGCCCTCGACTCCGCCCCCTCAAATGAGCTGTGGCAAACAGTCGAAGGCAGAAAATCCAAGCGGAAGAACAGGAAGAAAGCTGCTGCCATCGCCACCATCCCACCCCCTCAGAAGGTCGACTCGGCAAACAAGACTCGCAAGAGGAAACCGCGATTGAATTCGCCGAAAACGGCCGCGGTCTTAGTGACGGTGTCGCCGGAGGCGGAGCAAAGCGGCGTAAAATATGCGGATTTGTTTCGCGAGACGAGAGCCAAACTCACCGCCGCCGGTCTCAGTGTTGAGGTTGGCTTCCGCCGCTCCCAGACCGGGGCTCGATTGCTCGAGTGCCCCGGCCAAGACGGCGCAAAAGTTGCCGACATCGTAGCGGGTTACCTACGGGAGATTACCCAAGAGCAGGTCGGCGTCAAGATCGCCAGGCCAGTGAAATGCGCAGAAATGCGTATTTCTGGCCTGGACGATTCTGTGACGCCTGAGGAGGTCCGGGAGGCGCTAGAGAAGAAGACTCAGTGCCCTCCCGGAACCGTGACGGTAGGAGCTATCCGCCCCGGCCCTGGCGGAGTTGGTGCGGCGTGGGTACGTTGCCCTGTCGCTTCAGCCAAAATATTGGCAGAGGCAGGCCGACTCCTCGTGGGCTTCTCCGCGGCGAAAGTCACTGTTCTCGACGCGAGACCCACGAGATGTTATAGGTGCATGGGCACGGGCCACCTGCGCCCGAAGTGCACCAGTAGTTTTGACTGCAGCGGACTTTGTTTCCGCTGCGGTCAGCCGGGGCATGTAGCGGCGGGATGCTCTGCCGCCCCCCACTGCCCCGCGTGTGCGGCGGGCAAGCAGCCCGCCGATCATATGATGGGGCGAGACGGGTGTAGGCCCCCCAAGGCCTCCTGCCGATCGCCCGCCGGGTCCAGCCAATCCAACGCTGGCCCCAGCACCCAGGCTCCGGTGCGGATGGAGGAAGGTGGGGACGACGCACCTTCCTAGGACTCTCCCCTTCCACCTAACGGACTGCCGCACTCGCTCCTCGCCCCTGTCGTCAGTGATAGGGGTATCGGACGTGTTGCGCGGTAGGTCCAGGACGCGGTCGCACCCCCTTGCGGGAACTCTATCTCGTGAGGGGAGGCGGCGGGGCTAATCTGCCCCGTCGCCGGCGAACCGGGCGACGTCGAGGCGCAGTCGCGCGTGACGTCGCTTGGTGGGGCTGTGGGCGTGATGGACGGGGAAGCTTCCCACGCTTGCGGCCTTTCGCGATGGCGGCGTTCTGTGTGTACCCAGGACGCCGCAGGAGCAGGAATGCCCGATGGGGCTATGCCGCTGGGTGGGTCCGCCGAAGAATAGCAAATTCCGGCGGCCTATCCGTGTGAAGGCGGCGAGTTGGTACACGGCCGATTTTTTAGTGGGGGCAGGTCCCACACTACCTCCAGCGTCTGCCCCGGGTGCTGGAGGTGTGCGTTCAGGCATTTTTTACGGCCATAAAAAAAAAAAAAAAAAAAAAAAAAAGGAGTGGGTTCACGTTGGTAGTATAATGGACAGGATTCGAACCCGCGACCTGATTGCGGGACCGATGCCTTAGCCATTAGGCTACTGCCGTAGGCTAGTTGTAATGACGTTAATAGATAAATTACAAGATTTATCCTCGATTGCAAAAACTTTGAGGTTTCTAAGTACCTATTTCTTTAGCTGCTCTTCACCTAAAATTCAGTTTTACAAGACGGTGGTAGCATTTTTTTTACGTATAATAATAATTTATTTGTACACTTTAATTACAATTATGACACGTTAACAATAGGTAGGTGGATGTCATGTATATTAGTGTGTTCCAGACAGGCAAGCATGGCAGACGTGGACGTTGAAGTTATGTTGGCTTTGCCAAACTACTTGGCAATATATGATTAGGTATAAATGAGACAAAAGATGTAGTATAGTCTGGTTATAATTATCTAAAGGTGCATCTTATATACTAACGACTTCGTGTTGATAACAGATAGTGGAAACATTTAATAGATACTGAACGTGCGATAAGGAACATAAGATTGTGATGTAGATTGTAGATACAGCACAAAGATATTGTACTGTAACAGTACACCCCCCTTTAAAAAAAAAAAAAAAAAATATGGTAATAGTGTTTACAATATAAATTTGACCTAGACCTTACTAGTTATTTGCTGATGTATATAAATAATAATGCTATTGTACGCGGTGGAATTTGATGACGCCTGTTGTGGTGTGATTTGCTGACGTCTGTAATTTTGACTTAGCTGTTGCACGAGTGTTTATTATTTTTTTCCGTTAAACTCTTCATTCTTCTGTCCAGTGTAAGTCCTCCTGGATCAGGTTACGGAGTTGGTCCGCTTCGTTTTGATTGAGGCAATTGTCCGTATTGTATGTTATCTGGTCCTTAGAACTTTGATTTCCCATTTTAGATGTCTTGTTGTTACGAGTAGTTGTGAATTAATGGTATATGTTAAGATCTATGTTAATATATATACGAATAGCTTGCTTATATCAGCGATTTTTTATAGACGTACTACTGGCTTTACTTTACGTCCCGATCGTGTAGTGTACGTGTGTGAATGCCTGTCGCAATCCTTTGAATCTGGCACGTAGTTTGATTCGTCATTGATCATGAAAGCTGGTTTCAATCTATCAATTGATATCACTGTCTCTTTATCCCTAATTCTAATGCAAAATGTTTTATCTGTTTTACTAATTACTGGGTAGGGTCCTTCATACGGCGGTGTCAGGGCTTTCTTAATTCTATCACACCGAACAAATACGTGTGAGCATTCTTTGAGTTCGGGATGCACAAATATAGCTTGATTGTGTTTTTTTCTTTTCGGAATTGATGTCATTTGTGTGATGTCCTTTTGAATTTGTTTTACAAACTCTTCGTACGTTGATAACTGTGCTGCTGATGACTCAAAAAATCCTCCAGGGAGTCGTATTGGCGTTCCATATGTCATCTCTGCTGAACTATAACCTGTGTCTTCTCGCAAGCTACTCCGCAACCCGAGTAAAACTGTTGGAATTTCTTTTAACCAATTTTCGTTGGATTCTCTTGTCATTAACGCCGCCTTTAAAGTTCTATGAAATCTCTCTATCATTCCATTGGATTGTGGATGATAAGGTGTTGTCCTAATTTTATGTATTCCCAAAAATTGTGAGAGTGACTCAAATATTCTTGATTCAAACTGTCGGCCTTGATCCGTAGTAATGCGCAATGGACATCCAAAACGAGTAATCCATCCCTCGAAAAGTGTCTTGGCTACTGTTTCTGCAGTTATATCTTCTACCGGAAATATTTCGGGCCATGACGTACAACGATCTATGATTGTGATTAAATATCTCTTCCCTTGTGAAATCGGAAGTGGTCCGACGATGTCAATATGTAAATGTTCAAAACGTTGCGCTGTCATAAATGTACCAGGAGGTGATATCGTATGTCGTTGTATTTTTGATTTTTGGCAGGCTATACATGATCTACACCAGTTATTGATATCTTTGTTCATATACGGCCATAAATACCTTTGGGTTATCATTTTTCTCGTAGTTCTTTTTCCTGGATGGCTCATACCATGAATGGTATCGAAAATTTGTTTGCGAAAATGCTTTGGTAAGTAGGGGCGGCTTTTTCCAGTAGAGGTGTCGCAGGTGATGTTTATTGTGGAACCCGGAAGCGTAATGTTTTTGAATTTTAATCTTTTATTGTCATGTAATTTACTTAGTTCATTATCTGTTGATTGACATTTTTCCAATTCAGCGTAATCGATAGGTGATGGCACGTATATTTCCTCTATTCGAGATAAGGCATCGGCGGTAATATTGTCACGTCCGCTTATGTGTTGAATGTTGGTACTGTATTGTGAAATGAAATCTAACTGCCGGACCCGTCGCGGTGTATCGTTTGATGATGGTTTTTGGGAGAATGCGTATGTCAAAGGTCGGTGATCCGTAAATATTGTAAATTCTCTTCCCTCGATTAATCTGTGAAAATGTTTGACGGCCATGTATATTCCTAACAGCTCTCTGTCAAACGTAGAATATTTTTGTTGAGTTTCGCTCAATTTTTGTGAAAAAAATCCTAATGGTTCCCAATTGCGTCCGGATTTTTGTTGTAAAACTCCACCAACGCAAGTAGCACTAGCGTCGGTCATGAGCGCTAGTGATGCGTTGCGGGAAGGATGCGCTGTTAACACTGCGTTTTTCATGCTTTCCTTGCATTTTTCGTAAGCTTTGTCTGCTTCCGTTGTCCAAGGAACAGGTGAATTATCGTTCTTTTTTGAACCATGTAGATATTCGTTTAAAATTCTTTGATTTTCCGCTGCGCATGGAATATTACTTCTGTAGAAATTGACCATGCCCAAAAATCTTCTTAATTCTTGAATTGTTTTCGGTTTGGGAAATTCCATAATTGCTTTGTAATTTTCTTCGGTAGGGAGTATTCCTTGGCTCGTTATATGATAACCTAAGAAATCTATTTCCCTTCTGAGAAATTCGCATTTTTCGAGATTAATGGTTATTCCATTCTCGTGTAAACGTTTGAAAACCGTTTCTAAATGCTGATAATGCAAATCTTCGTTGTCCGATGCAATGAGACAGTCGTCTACAAATATAAATACGTAGTTTAAATCTCTAAATAAGGAATCCATGAATCGTTGAAATGTTTGTGCCGCATTGCGTAATCCGAAAGGCATTCTTAAGTACTCAAAAAGTCCAAAAGGTGTGATGATGGCTGTTTTTTCTATATCTTTAACAGGAATACAATGGTATGCTTTACGTATATCTATCTTGCTTAGTATCTTCTTATTTTCTAATATGTATGTAAAGTCAGTTAATCTTGGTAGTGGGTATTTGTCCGGTACTGTCGTGCTATTGAGCATTCGATAGTCTCCGCATGGTCTCCATTCGCCATTTTTCTTTTTTACCATATGTAATGGGCTTGCCCATGGGCTATCTGACGGTCGGCAAATTCCGAGTTCTATCATATTTTGAAATTCCTTTTTGGCTATGTCGTATTTTTCTGGAGGTAATGGTCTTGCCCGAGCTGCGACGGGTGGTCCTGTAGTGATAATGTGATGTTCAATCTTATGTTTGGGCGCATTGCGGAGAGAGGACCCTTTCGTGATGTCTTCGTATTTGTTTAAAAGTTGCGTAATACGTGGATTCGTTCCCACTGCGATATTACGAATTGTTTGTTGTGTCGCTTTTTCCGAAGTTACATGCGTTGTCAGCTCTGTAACTTTGTCGATAAGTTTGCGACCTGCTATGTCGACTAATAGTTTATAGTGCTCTAGAAAATCTGCTCCAATTATTGGTTGTGTAACATCGGCGATTACAAAATTCCATTGCGTTTGGCTTGATGCGTTTATTACACTACACATAATCAGAGCTCTTAAAAAGACATGTGTAATAAAGAGTTAGGTCACTAATTATTAAATAAATTTTCAATATCACCTTTGATTTAGGGCCCTAAATGTAGAACGGCTATTACACTACCCTGGAAGTATTATAATACCCGTTTTACATATGTTTATTTATAATATAAACAACTACTTATGGTCAATACGCGGTCGTACACAGCGCAATGTAAACACACCCGTTCGGCGGGAGTCCATGTGTAAATACGTCGCAAGCGCTTGTCGCAAGCTTCCTTAGGTCTGTATTCAAAAACCGACTTTAGCCCGGATGGGTGACCAGCTCACGCAAGCCAAGCCAAGCCAAACATCCCGTTCACACGCTTGTGTTTGTAAACAGTTGAACACTTGTCGAGACTTGACAAGCATGTAAACGTAGCATAAAACTCATAATCGCTTTTTGCAATGTTAGATATTTAATATAGAACAATAACACCAGCAAAATAGCTGATATTAATAGACAAAACATTTAGTATTTAAACAAACACAATATCATAATATTCTTTGTACTATAGTAATACTACCTACAATACAATTATATTCGCGCAATGCTAGGTACAGTGTAATCTCAACATTACACAGGGAAGATTTTAGTCTCGACTCCAACAGTAAAACGAATTCATACTGAAACATTAGCAAAATTACACTGGATTTTAACTGAGAATAGAGATTTCGTTGCTAAACGGTGTAACTAGTTCATACGGATCGTTGAATACTTGTAATATTAAACTAAGTACGGGCTAGTAGACTGACGTTATACTACACATAACTGTTACCCAAAGTCAGTGTGGTTGCATTTCGGTACGTGCTTCGATTCGGTTGTAGGGAACCGAAATCCTGGGGCACTACTTGTTTGTAACTTTGTACTGCACGTTTTATTATAGCCTGTACTGCCTCTTCGGCGCGGTGGGAGGGTGTCCGACTGCTACGCAAGAGGTCGTGGGTTCGATTCCCACACGGGGCACCACTTTGTGAGATCCACAAATTGTCATTCCTAGTCTGGGTGTATTTTGTGTCCGTGACTTGTATGTTTGTAAAGTCCCCCGCGATACAGGGCTTGTACGGGAGACGTCTTTTAAAAAGAAAAAAAAAGCCTATGTGCTAAGTACTATTCTGATTTATTAACTACATAAATGTAAAATGTCATCAATCAATCAATCAAATTATTTTATTATTTTGATTGGATTAGAAGTAGGTATAAAATACAGGAGTTCTTATTAATTAGGTAGTTCAGCTATGTCCCGCCTTTCGGGCATATAATAATTAGATTCAAATACAACTATAACCATAATAAGAAAAAAATAAAATTAGATAAACATGTCACAATGAAGAAAAAAGAGAACTATTTAAAATGAATTCATGCAACATAATATCACAAAATAACAATAATTTGTGAAAATTGCGTTATGCGACTTCGTGACTCAAGAGTATGATGGCATGACTGAGTAGAGGTGGATAGATCATATTGTTTTCATTGTAATTTAATTGTTCACCGTTAATCATAGAGTTTCTTCTTAAATGAGCTTATTTCAGATCAGATCAGATCTTGGAACTATTTCGTTCTGAAAGGGTTTCGGAATATTGTTAAATATACATATTTGAGGCCATACAAATAGACTTTCGCGCATTATGTCTTGCTACCTACTATGTGCAATTTATCCTGATGCTGTGCACGTGTAAGGATACATATAAAAATGGAAATCCGTTCAGTAGTTTTGCGTGAAAATGTAACAAACATCCATCCATCCTCACAAACTTTTGGATTTATGATATTTGTAGGAGTAAATAAAATAATTATTCACAAAAATCCCTTGCGGGGCAGCTACAATGGCTTCCTCGTATGTCCTGTCGATAATATTTTATGTATGCAGATACGTAGATACATTGAATCCTTTTTAATTAAAAATCCGTTTCAATGATCCCGCACTCACCCGTACAAATCCATTGACTGCACCACTGCATGCCAATTGGCATACAAAACTGCGCAATATGATATCTGTATAGGTACTTTGTTACAGATTATTTTGAAGATTCAGCATACTTACTACTATATATTACATGCTAACTTTAACTTTTAGTTCCATGTGCGTAGATATTGGTTATCACGATACAAATACTAATTTAAAAAGCGGCGGTAGCTTAATAGTTTAGACATCGGACTCGCAAACGAAAGGTCGCGGATTCGAATTCTACTTATTAAACTACCGTCGCGAACCCACTCCTACACAACAGCTTGCTAGCTATTGCGACATACATTGCAAGTAATCTTTTAAAAAAAAAACAAGTTTATTAACTTTTTGTGCGCTATATCACCTAAATGCTTCCATTCGTTTTGGTGTCACAGACAACCAAATACTTAACTTTATAAGACTTTGAATGACCCTGAAAAATATTATTCACAATTCAGCGCCTAGATACCTACATAACGGACAACAAAAAACCTTCTTCTACTTAGGCAAAATATTAGCAAGTTCTGAAATTAAGAGAAGCTGTTTTTTAAAGAGTGTATGTCCTATTATTCTTTATTCCTTAACTCTTACCCTTAAACAAACACACATAACAGAGTATCCCTTTGCATCATAGGTAAATATAAATAATAAATAGATAAATGTCCCAATATTGAGGACAAATTCCTTTAATAGACATAATCTTAAACATACCTATTAACTGTTACCATCCAATTTACAAGATTAGGTACTATAAACGCCCAATCGTTTGAACAACATTCTAATTTGACTAATACCGTCTAGGATCACACTCGAATACCAAAATCCAACGACCTTATCTAAATCAAAGGTAAAGAAAGTCACGCCGGCCTCTGCAAGAGGACTGAGACAAAAGAATAAGGTCACTCGGACCCCTGGGGAAGGCCGGCTGAATTTGCATATGCGAAAATGATTTACATAAAGCGTGTGGCCGCTGTGGTTTGTTATATATGAACATTGTAGAATTTAGTGTATCGCATCGGTTTAATATTTTAAGGGTAAAGTGCGGATGCGAGTGAAAGGTTTCCCTAGAGTACAAGTAAATAACCTTTGCTCGAATCTAACAAATTATCGAGGAGACGTTAGTAGCCTCATAGTTGAGACATTCATGGGCAGATTCCGAAACAGAGGTTGATTTTTTTCTACACACCACTTAGTTCTTAATTACACTTTATAAGACGATTTCGTACAAAAAATGTGGGTTTGTGAGCTGACCCTTCCATCAAAATATACTAAAGTCGGTAGAGAAAGAGAAGAAGCAGGCTGAAGTGGCAATAGACCGGGTGTCGTGGCGTTAATTTAGAAAGGCATAAATCCAGCAGTGGACCGATACAGGCTGTTGATGACGATGATAATGACAAGAAGTAATTTTAGAGCCACCTATATAAAAATTAAATAAGTATCTAATATTGAAATGGTGTTGAAATTAAAGCAGTCATCGAATTTTTTACCTTTGCCAAGATTAGGTAGGTATTCGCTGTTGAAAAGTGTACAAAAATTCAGTTGAAAATTCCATTACATTCGTTCATAGTACGTTATATAAGTTAATACGTGAAAAAAGAGAAAAAGGCCATCGTCCCAATTTTGGTATCGACATTCAACATACAGATTCACAGACCGGTGTACATTTACATAGATACTGCTGTACATTCCCTGAGATATGTTCGGTTTAGAGCGGCTCTTTTAATAAATGCGGACCCGCTGCGTGTGGGGCCCACCGACATGATTATGTAAAAATTGGACATCAATATGTAATCTGTTCACAACTTTTAGTCAAAATATTTTTTATACCCCGCACTAGGCGCACTAGGCCGCAAACTTCGTTTTTTAGGGTTCCGTTGCAAAAATGGCACGGAAACCTTATAGTTTCGCTTTGTACGGTAGTCCGTCTGTTTGTCCCTAGGCTATCTCAGAGACCCCTAGCACTAGAAAGCTGTATTTTTTGGCATGAATTTACATATACAACAAAGTGGTAGAATAAAATCTTGAAAAAAAATTTTTTTTCGTGTGCCTTCCCGACACATATAGTGGGGATGTGATTTTTTTTCTCACCTACTCCATCGTGTAGCGTGTTGTTGGATAGGTGTTTTAGATATTTAGGGGTACTGAATATCACTTTTTGATTTAGGGATCCGTTTGTGAAATATTAAGACTTAAAGCTGATTTTATTATACACAAGTCTCCCCCTCGTCAGCTAAATGATGGTTTTTGAAGATGTGGAAAAGGCCTTCTGTTTCGCTGAATACTTTGCCATACAAATAATGGCGAAATAAGTAGTGTATGCAGATTTAAAACCAAAATTTTAGATCTCACAAAATTATACATTGTAGAAATAAAAATCACAACCTCTTGCGCAGCAGTCGTAGACACTACCTCAACTGCCTGTACCAATGAGGCAGTCGTAGTTTTCTATTTTCGATTCCAATCGCCCCTGTATCCTTATTTAGTTTTATGGTTGTTCATTTTACTTATTTTATACTAAGTTCAGTGCGCCTCTTTGCAAAGGCCTTCTCTGACGATTTATACTACTTGCTATCTTCACAACTCTCTACAATTTTGGGCTAGCTGTAAGTTTCAAATAGTCCCCCCATCGTTTCTTTAGCCTTCCCTTGCTTTTTAGCCATCCCTAGGATACCACTCCGTCAAGATTATGGCTCCGCAGTGTGTTTTTTCATTTTACATAATACTTTATTAATACAATAATTTCATTTTGAAAGATAGAAAAATGTTAAGTCCAGACCCAGGAATCGAACCCGAGACTTCCGTATGCCAAACCGGTATGCTTTTATATGTCATAATACTTAATAATAATAACATTTTATACTGATTTCCTTGAATGCAGTTATTGTACACAACCTTCTTGAAAAATTCATAGGTTAATATGTGATTTTCATTTATTCACATAGAATAAGTACAATGTTACAAATTAATTCTAAGAACAAGAGTAGTTAATAATATAATAATATCTTAGGAACACTATCTGATCCTAAACTAAGCAGAGCTTGTACTATGGAAACCATACAACTATTATACATACTTATATATTTCTAAATACATACATATTATAGATAAATAACACCCAGACACAGAATAAACCACCGTGTTCATCACACAAAATTTTATCCTGGGTGGGGATCGAACCCACGACCTCTTGCGTAGCAGTCGGATACACTCCCACCGCACCACAGAGGCAGTCTAGTTCTTTAGTATATGGGTGCCTGCACTAGGTAATACCTGTATCACAGGCGGTAAAAGTGCTTAATAGTAGTCTTAACTATATCGAATATTTATTATTAACAATATTAATTCAAAATATAAAACTTGGAACTAGTTGTGTGTTCCAAACAGCTTACATCAGTAGTTTTAGAAACTGGGCTAAAGTTGACTTGGCATAAATCGCGTTTGAGTCTATTCTTAATGAATTATTGTTTTTTTTATTGCGATCGAATTAATAAAATACTTAGATAGCGATAAATCGTAAGTAGGACAGTAGAGTATTAGAAGAATTTGAAACAAATAATCTTTACTAATGCCACTAAAACTGGAAATATTCAGCCGCTCAACAACCATTTTTTAAGGTTTTTTATGTCTTGAATTTATTGTATTGTATTTAATTGAATTTATTGTATTGAATTAGCGGCGGGAGCCTAATAGCTAAGGCATCGGCCTCGTAATCGTGAGGTTGCGAGTTCGAATCCTACCGACGTGAACCCACTCCTTACCCAAGCCATTGAGCTTAGCCGGATGGGTAAACAGGATTGCTAGTAATGTAGGACCACAAACCCACATTAATCCTTTAAGAAAAAAAAACGAGTTATCTTATATAAAAAAACTTTCCCTATTTGCCTCTGTCCTCCCCTCCCCCAGAATGTTTGTTTTTTGCCCCTTTGTCTCTTGTACCCCGCCCGCAGAATAAAAGCCTGGATCTGCCCATGTGCATCGACTAACGATCTCTAGACTGACCGCGACAACGTTACATCAATGCCATTTTCGAATACTTGTAGTATAAAATATTTAAATATGCACAAGAAGTCATTACGCACATATTTTTGTCCTACATATTTATTGTGGTGCTAAATTCGTATTGTGATTGTTGTCGACCTTTATCTATGCAGGTGAGTGTAATTTAAAGTTTCCGAGGTGTGCCTGACTTGATTTGAAGGCGATGGGATGCCTTAACTCGCATTAATCTGTATACATAATTTAAAAAACCGATAACCGTGACTGACTGATTAATCAATTCACAATTTAAAACACTGAACTCATTTAAAGTCAAAATTGCTTTATTCACTTAGTTTACAAAATGCAACTCTTATGAACGTCTAGCACAGATAGTTATAATGACGTAGGCATCCACTAAATAGGAATTTCTGAAAATTGCGGGCTAAAGTTACGCAATAAGACAAGCGGTTTTCTGTTTGATTCTATAACAGGACAAAACATGGAAATCCATAGTTTTATTTAAGACATCAAATAGGTAATAGTACTATTACCTATGAAACAGGTACTATTACCTATTTCATGTCTTAAATATGAAATAGGTAATAGTAAACTATGGATTTCTATGTTTTGTCCTGTGTTGTAAACCTACCATAAACTCATTCAACCTTTTATTTACCCGACGTTTCAATCGAATTACACCGATCGTCGTCACGGGTCGACCCGTGACCAAGATCGCGCGATTCCCACAATATATCTAATATATTACAAAGTTCCGATGATTTGAAGATTATGAGTGGTCATCTGAAACTCCAATATCACAAACACCACAAAAAAACTTCAAACATTTAACCCCACAACTTTTTGCATGGTAAAATAACATTGGTTCGCCATGGTAGTGGCCTGGCCTCATTATGCAACGTCTAACCGAAAATCATCGCTACGGTAGGAAATAATCCGCCAAAAGGTAAAATTCCGCACCAAAGAAGCAAAAGGGGCAAAAATAAAACCTAATGCATTTCCCGGGTACGCTCGGGGTAGGTCGAGGCAACGAGGGCCGACGCGGGCATCAATCATGGACGCTTCAGATGAATGCTAAATAGGCCGGCCAGTATAGGGTATGATGAGGTAAAGGAGGCTAGTGCCCCTTAGGTAGGCGTCAGAAGTTTTTAGATGGTTGACATAATAATAAAGAAACAAATAACAGGAAAGGGGCAACAGTCGGATCTAAGACTGTGAACTTAAGTGTTTTGAGTTCGATTTCAGCGCGAGAAATCACTTTGGGTGATTTGCTGTTTATTGTTCTGATATTGTTATATCTGCCAGTACTTTAAACATATAAGTGATTTGGTATATTTAGGATAATTTTCTATTATACACAGGTAACATTTATTTAAGTATTCAGTTGATCACTACCATTAGCTAGCTTGCTCGGAATTTGAGATTCACTGAGGGCTTAATTCCTATAAGGGTAGAGTATTAATGACATTAATACTCTATCTGCCGTACTCACAGTCGTTTAATGCTTACCTAAATTATTCCTTTTTAATTTTTTTTCATATTCACTAATTAATTATTTAATAAAATGTAAATGACTGAGTGTGGCAGTAAGAATAGAAGTTTGGATAGAAATTAAAAATGCATTTTCATAATAATGTTCGTGACATTGTTATGTTTTTTTGACGTTTCAAATATTTATTTGGTTTTACGAAATAAAGACATTTGAGTTTGAGTTTGAACATTGGGCTGCGTCGACTCAAAACATGGATATGTTTCCAGTCGGTGTTGCATAACGACATTGATGGAGGATTCCTTCAATGTACTTATGCAACAATGTAAGGACATATTTGATGTTACAACATATTCAAATGTGATGCATGGTGGCACTCGTTCAAAATCTGTCGCCTCAAGGAGGTAACATCATGTCCTTTTCCGATACGTTTGTAGCATGCAACCGGGTTTTACGTGTAAGGCCTTTAAGTAGCAAGAAGAGGCGCGATATACGATGTGCATAAAATTTTAAAAAATCGTATTAATCATAGTCGATTTGTCTTCTTCATGTTTAGGTAAAGTTTGCCTAGTATAGTTGTGATTAAATTGACACGGCTATTTTTTGTGCCCTGAGTTTATCAATATTAGGAGATTTTTTTTAAAGACTATTTCCGCAGGTGGTCCTGTGACACGGGGGACTTTACAAACATACAAGTCACGGACACGAAGTTTACCCAGACTACCAGTCCCGTGTGGGAATCGAACCCACGACCCCTTGCGTAGAAGTCGGACACTCCCATCGCGCCACAGAGTCAGTCTGATTATAATATGGAATCAACAATATCTTTTTCCAAAAAGTTTCTAGTGATATGGATATTAGGTACAAAAAAATTTCACTTTATTTCATTGATTCCGTTTCTTATTTTCCAGAATAAGGTTCGTATGAAAGAAAATTTATATAAAACATACAAAAAAGTCGTAATAAAAATCTTAGTAAAAATTAGACGTGGGATTTGACAATATATCCCGAGTGAATCCTTACGGGTCACTAGTATAGCTACTATAAAATTTAATTAATTTTACCGCCAACTTTACTGTTTTTAGGTTATCTGCTTGACGCACTTGCCCATAATCAACTTTAATTCAAAGGAAAATTACTGATTAAAACTTACGACGGAAAAATAAGTACCTTCTCTAATTTCAGGATGATGGTGCGTGCTAACATTAAATCGCTATGAGCGGACAAATTGCTATTTTAATGGCTTCAATAAAGTTTGGTCCGGCTATGCGGTTATAGATCCAGTGTGTGAATTTCGTCCGGCCATGTCGCAGGCCTCAGAACAACCTCTGTAACTGTGCATTACGGACGACGGATTTTGAAACTTAAAAAAAAAAGTTCCTTAAATGTAGTTGTTGGTTAGAGAATTTTAGTTTAAGGTAAGTTCGTTTTTGACTATGTTTGTAAGTAAGCTTTAAGTTTTGTTATGTTTTTATAACGGATTTCTCAACAAAATAAGGATTTGTGGTGCAAAACAGGGATGTTATGTTTTGGTTCCTGTGATATGTGATTTTCAATAAACGGAAAATCATAAAATAGCATATTAATAAAAAAATATTTTAAATCCCTATCGGGATGTACATCCTTAAGAATCGATAGATTTCCTTAGATTGCGATTTCTCTGTTTATATTAATAGTACCTGGATGACCGAGCTTCGCTCGTTATTTTTTTTAAACGACGTTTTCCAAATATGAAACCCAGCTAGATCGATTTATCTCCCCCGAAATCCCCTACATACTAAATTTCATGAAAATCGCTGGAGCCATTGCCGAGATTCAGATTATATATATAGGTATATATATACAAGAATTGCTCGTTTAAAGGTATAAGATCAATGACTGACTCAAGCCACTGAATGAATTATGTTGGAGTTGTGTTAATTGATTGTTGTTAATTTGACACACAGATAGTTATTTTAACGTAGACTTGCTTCTTAAGGGGTTTAACCCTTTAGGGGTTATATTTTTAAAAGATAATCGTATTAATCTATTATCTATTAAAAATATTATCCCCTAAAAGACTGAAACGGGGTTCAAAAAACTTTGTTGTTTGTAAAATGCAAGTAACTAATACTTATAAACTTTGCAACTTTTGCTTTGCTTTTAGCAACTTGCTTTTAACAAAGTTTAGAACCCTGTTTCAGTCCTTTAGAGGTTATATTTTTAATAAATATTTTATAATTAATTCGATTATCTTTTAAAAATGTAACCCCTAAAGGGATAAAAAAGCACGATAACAACATTTTAAAAGATCAGACCATGTAACGAAACTTGGACTATAAGCGGCTTACGAACGGCCATCATTGACAAGAAATGTTAGAAAATTACAATAAGTGTCAAGAAGTCAGCCCGCTTGTGACCACGACCTGTGCAACATAGTCGAAACGACAAGCAATTTTAAGGTAAATAATACGCGATAATTCCCATAAAATAAATAGTTATAAATTACAATAAGTTGAACTCTAAAAAAAAAACATACTACTTATTACTGCAAAAAAAGTGTAGTACAATGCAGTACAAAACATTAGAACAATAGTTATATACGAACAAACTGCTTCATATAACACGCGCTAGAACAACGCACAAAATAATTTCGTTCACGTTCATAGAATCTCGGAACAAAGTAATAATAATAATATATTGGGACAACTCACACAACGCCATCTGATTTCAAACTAAGTAGAGCTTGTACTATGAAAACCAGATAATTGATAAATAATAGAACCTACTTATTATATATATATACCATCCTGGGGTATTTGCCATAACCGCCACGCTTGGCGAGTGAGTTGACGATCGCAGTAAGGCTTTAAAGTACGCAGAGGATGCTGCTGCCCGTCCTCCGGTGTGAAATCCCTTAGTCGCCTTGACGACACCCACGGGAAAAGATGGAACTATTCTTAAATAATAACTTATTTCGATATACAGTTAGATTAAAATTACCGCACAATATAGGATAACAGAAATAACATTAAAAATAGGATCTAGTTCAGCATGTGCCTGACGCTGGCTTTCAACTAGGCTAGAAATGTACAGATATTAGTTACGGATTTCACGGTTTCATACAGAACCCACAGGTGCGCGTTGCTCGAGCGGGCTTTGTACAAAACTTTTCTTGTATATTTTCGGTGTTTTATAAAATCTCAACTAATAATTTTATTTAGTTATGCATTAGATGGTTATGCAGGGAAGTTAATTTGTCATAATTTGCTAAAACATTAGTTACAAGTCCGACACATTTGGATAGCGCGCCGGGCGTAGAGCCAACACAAAATAATTGTAAACCCAAATAAGCTCTGCTACCTCATATATTCTAATTAACTATTGTTAGAGTTTTTATGAAGAAACCTAATTATTACTCCGTGAAAATGCTTTTAAAATATTCTAATATTTTTAAGTGTGTTTGTTGATGTGTAAGTTTGTAATATTTTGAAACAACGGACTACAAAAATAACTTAATGAACCTATAAATGTGTGGGGTGAAAAAACGACCGTTCCAAGTAGGACAAGCAAACCAGTTAACCGGATAAGTGAAAAAACCGGTTAACCGTCGATTTTTAAATATTTTGGGTTTTTCTTAATAGAAAACTGAGTTTTCAGGGTTTTCGTTTTGTTACGACTACACTAGCACACACAATAACATGTTGTTTTAGTAAAAAAATACAATAATATAAATAAATACTAAATAACACATATGCTAGTACTGGGTCTTTGGATTAACAGTTATATAGCTTTATTCCCACCAACAATTTTTTCTTCATGTATTAAAATTAATTTGTTTCTGCGAATGCACCTGCTAATTAAGAACGACTTTACCAACAAAATTAAATAAACAAATTTTACACAAGCGAGTTGTAATTTAAATATCTACGAGAGTGATTTATTACACTCATATATTTAATAGCAGGGAACTAAGTCAATATAAACTAAATGCGACCTCTGTGTTACTTTTTATGTTAATGAAATATAATTTAGAAGTGTAAAAGTAATTAATTACCTTGTTGAAAGGTCACTGTGTCGTACAAAACAATATTTTAATTCAGTCAAAATATTTTTATAAATTGATTCGAGTGAATTCTCATACTTTTCTGAGCCATTGGGTCACCCCTATGGGTCTTAATGATTAGTCCACTGTCAATACTTTCGTCTCGACTAGTCTATAGTATCCGCTGACCTCTATACCTAGTAGGCACTAGTACGTTGAGCTAGCTACCGCACAAAGTGACAGCAATTTCAAATGTCGAATAGAATGACCGTCCTGTCAACTTTTTTGACACATATATATTTTTTTTATTATGACAAAGACAATTATGATGTTGTTGTCGTTATTATTCTTGTTACACAAGTGTGGACTTCCCTTTAATTTTGTCAAATATGTGTCCAAATGTCAAATTGAAGTCTTGTTATTGTCGGCGGTAGCCTGTCTAACGTAATAGTACTATAGATCAGGGTCCTTATTCACGATCTTTATCCCGTGCGTGGCACGCCCGAGGGAACTGACGCATGTGCGGTGCACTTAAAAATGTCCAACGCGCATGCTCGTTGATGCATGTCTAAGCGCAGCGCTCCATTTACCATTATAACAACATTTTGACAGTTCGCACGGGCTTGCGCAGCACACGGAAAAAAGGTTTTCACCTTTTTTCCGTGTGGGTTCCCACCAAATATCTTTTATTTTGTGGGACCCCAAATTTAGGTGCAATAAATATCTGCACACATTAGAGTTATCCAATGTGTTTTTTGTTGTCTCTTTTTCCTTAATATTTTCTTCTAATTAATATTCCTAATTAAAAATATCTTTTTAATTAATATTCCTAAATTAAATATTTCGCGGAACTCTAATAGCTACTTTACAGAACCCCTGGACTCCGCGGAACCACTTGAGGAAATACTGCTATAGAGGTCAATGGTAGTTATATATTATTATAGTAAACTTTAAGGACATAGAAGAGCGAGAGTACAGAAGGAAAGCTTCGAATAAAGCGCGCATATGTAACAAATAACGCGTCATCTATAAATAACACGATACACGACATCTCGGACCAAAGTGGTTCGAGATTCTTTTCCCGTGAGCGATGTCTATGTGTGCACTTACTCAAGCGAATATGTATGAAGTCTGAGTATAATCAGTGTGTATGAAGTACCCATAATATTCGTTTTAGCTCTTTTAAACAAATTGGCTTGTTTTTATAAACACACTAGTTTTATGCTATTTCAAGCTTTATATAATTGCCAGCCACTGTGACGCGGTGGGAGTGTGTCTGACTGCTGCGCAAGAGGTCGTGGGTTTGATTCCCACTCAGGACATCACTTTGTGTGATCCACAAATTGTTGTTCCGAGTCTGGGTGTACTTTGTGTCCGTGACTTGTATGTTTGTAAAGTCCCCCGCGACACAGGGCTTGTACCCTACTGCGGGAGATGTCATTTAAAAAAAAAACTCGAAGAGCATTCCTTACGTAAGTTAATCAAAGAACGCGATCGGTGGCAATTAATACTCGAATGATTTATATCGAGCATGACAGCTGATAGCGTGATTGTGGTAGGCGCAAAAACATGTGATGATATTCCTTAGTAAGATTACTAGCAATGTGGAATTGTGGTTGCTCATTGCTAGCAATCCTGTTAACCCCTCCAGCTAAGCTCAATGGCTTCTGTTAGGAGTGGGTTCACGTCGGTAGTGTAATGAGTAGGATTCGAACCCGTGACCTTACGATTGTGAGACCGATGCCTTAGCCATTAGGCCGTCACCGCTTTTCAGTAGGTAAGTAGGATGAAGAACAGGGGCCCCTTAATACAAGAAAGAAATTCCCTAAACGGTAATGAAAATTGTGGCCAAATCCATTGCTGACTTTGTTTTTGACAATGTATCTATACCTAATATATAGTATGTCTAACTCTGCATGCTAAAGTATCTCAGTGGAATTCAAACAAAACTTCGGGTAATAAAAGGTATTACTTACCTTCAAATTCCCGATATGGGTATAACTAATATTTATATTAAGCTTCTTTCAACCGTCAACAGCTTCTTATCGCCAAGTGTCATATCTGCACTGACATACTCTACGCGACGTCCTTGCGACACTGACACAGTATAGTTTGCGGCTACCGAAACCTGTTTGTTTGTACAATTATTACAATTATTTATTATTATGCAAACATTATCGACACATAGCTTCGACACGTGTGGGGCCATGAGAAACGCGATAACATTAAGTAGAAAGATACTACGATACTTTTATTATTATATAGCTGTCCCACGCAACTTCGTCTGCGTAAATTTTCCCGTTTTTGCAACATTTCTCATTGCTGCTTTATAATATTAGTATAGATTTTTTATGTGAGAGACTTATTGAGATTTCGCCCGCGGCTCCGCCTGCGTGAATGTCGGCGATAAAAACTATCTTATTTCTTTCCCCGGGACTTAAACTATCTCAATACCAAATTTAATCTAAATCGGTTTAGCTGTTTGAGCGTGAAAGGGTAACAGACAGACAGACAGAGTTACTTTCACATTTATAATATTAGTATGGATTAGTATGGATTTTCAATCATTTTGAGTCTAATTCGCCATTACTTATAGGTAGTAAACATGCCTCGTAGGCACCACTTCCATTGGCGGCTATTATGTCATTTAGTAACTAGTAACATTAAAAACTTAAGTTTTTTTTTTTTTAAAGAAAAGATTACTAGACGTGTGGGATTGAGTCCTGTGGGACTCAATCCCACACGTCTCGTTAACAAGATTGCTGAATGTGTTACTAGCAATCTTGTTAACCCCTCCAGCTAAGCTCAAAGGCTTGTGTTAGGAGTATGATGGGTAGGATTCGAACCCTCGACCTCCGTTGCCTTAGCCATTAGGTTACCGCCGTTTTGTTGGCGACGAGGATGTGATCACACCCTCGTCGGCAATGTTAGGTCGTTAACACTTAAAGATAATAATAATAATAATAATAATAATAATAATAAAAATCATTTATTCACTTAGGAAGCAAAATACTACACTTGTGAAAAGTCGATTCTACATTTACTGGTAATGCCTGTTCGCAAACAATAGGTAAAGCCCGAGAAAAGAACAGGCAATAAAAACTCGTGGCCACTCTTTTCAAATTGCCAATGTTTACAATGTTTCTCTGTTTATAAACTGTATATGCAGGTAAGGTGCTGCCACCATTATATTATACACCATATATTAGAGGACTGATGCAAAAAAAAGAGGTCACTAATATTAGAAGAGTACACGAGATCGGATACATCAGCCTCAATGGGCACAACATAGTAGGAGCATCCACTTACGATGTAAAAACTTTATGTGCTTAAATATTGGCCAATTTACTGCTACTTAATGAATAAGTATACATGTTTTACAAAGGAAAGAAAAGAATGGCCGTAATTTATCACGCAGAATCTTTACTTACAAAAGTAAATCGTTTTCTTAACTGGTACCTAAGTAATATCATCAAACTGTGACAACAATATTCACCTAGTAAAATGCAATAAACTATACAACCCAATACATTAATAGGGAGCAACGAACTACATCCATTTATCTTTATCAGTTAAATAATCATCGATTGAATAGTAAGCTCTTTGTATAAGATGTCTCTTGACTACATTCTTAAATTTATTTACTGGTAGACTCGATATACTGACTGGGATTTTATTGAAAAATTTAACACCTAGACCCATGAATGAGTTATGAGTTTTATGAAGCCTATGATATCGACCTACCAATTTGTGCTTATTTCTTGTATTCACAGAGTGAATATCACTATTTTTGTTATATAAATGTAAGTTTTGCTTTACAAACATAACGTTTGCATATATATATTGTGATGCAACTGTCAAAATGCCTATCTCTTTAAACTTTTCTCTAAGGGAAACTCGTGCTCCTAGTTGATATATCGCACGCACTGCACGTTTTTGAAGAATAAAAATAGTTTGTATATCAGCCGCCTTGCCCCAAAGCAATATGCCGTAGGACATGACGCTGTGAAAATAACCAAAATATACTAGTCGAGCTGTTTCTACGTTCGTAAGCTGTCTAACTTTGCTGACAGCATACGCTGCAGAACTGAGTTTTCCTGCGAGACATGATATTTGGGTGCCCCACTGTAACCTATTGTCTAATGTAATTCCCAAAAAAACTGTCGAGTCGACAAAGCTAATCACCTCATTATTTAAAATTATACTCGTATTAGTACTTTTCACATTTGGCAAACTAAACTTAATACATTTAGTTTTTTTGGGATTTAGAAGTAGGTTGTTCGTTGTAAACCAATCTTGAACTAGTGCGAGTGTTCTATTTATTTTCTCAAAAATTTCTAGTTTACGATCGATTTTAAAAATTAGAGAAGTGTCATCAGCAAATAGAATGATGTCACAAAAGTTATTAACATAAAATGGTAAATCATTAATATATACCAAAAATAAGAAGGGACCGAGTATTGATCCCTGAGGCACGCCCATACTAATTGGAGATCCAGACGACCTTACTCCCCCTATATCAACATATAGAATTCTTTCACTTAGGTAAGAGGCAAGTAGATCCAGCGCTGTACCTTTAATACCGTAATGCCTAAGTTTCAGGAGAAGTGTCCTATGCGCCACACAATCAAAAGCTTTAGAAAGATCACAGAACACTCCAATGGCATCCTGTGAATCTTCCCAGGCACTAAAAATATGTTTCAGTAGCTTAGTACCTGCATCAATTGTAGAGCGACCCTTTATAAAACCATATTGATCGGGATGCAGTAGATTATTAAATTTAAAGTGTGATTCTAACTGCATAAGTATAGCCTTTTCAAAAATTTTACTAATAGCTGGCAAGATGGATATTGGTCTAAAATTACTAGGGTCATTCTTTGATCCGGATTTAAATAATGGTATTACTTTACTATGTTTCATCAGATCAGGAAACATTCCGGTATCAACACATTGATTAAAAATTATAGATAACTGTGGCGCTATGCCAGTAATTATACTGTGAATTAATTTTACTGAAATACCCCATAAATCAGCAGTTTTTTTTAAATTGAGTGACTTGAATATTTTAATTATTTCACTGGGGTATATATATTTAAAAGCAAATGGTACATTGCATTGATCCACATTATCTCTCAAGAGTGATTCGGCTTTATCTGGGCAAGCGTTCAAGGAGCTGGTTGTGGTTAGTGGTATATCAGCAAAGAAATCATTGAAAGTTTGTGCTAGGTCTAAATTATCAGTAACAGTCTTATTGTTAATTAATAATTCAAAGCTTTTATCCCGAGGCTTTGCCCGTCCGCTTTCCGAATTAATAATATTCCAAGTGGCTTTTATTTTATTATCAGATTTTTTAATATTTCTACTAATAAGTAAAGCTTTGGCACATGCACAAGCTTTTTTAAAAGTTTTTGAATAGTTTCTCACATACTGAATAAAGTTTTGATCAAAATTAAATTGTTTCATACCATATAACTCGTATAACTTAGCTCTACTTTTATAAATGCCGGTAGTTGCCCAATCACAAAAGCTAAGTTTAGAATTCTTATAAAAAGTTTTTGATTTAAATATATTATTGTATTCACTTTTGATTATATTAAACACTGAGGAGTAAAGATAGTTCGGATCAGAGTGGCTGAAATCTATACTGGTAATATTAGCAGAAACGTTAGAATTGAATTTTTCTAAGCGAGCCGTACTCATTGGCCTACATGTGATCTTATCTATTTTGGCCACTGTGTGTGAGGGAAAAGTGACTTTCTGCCCACAGTGATCTGATGTTAAATCACTCAATATTACCTCATTAAAATAACTACAGTTGCAGAATATATTATCTAAGCAAGTAGCAGAATGTGATGTAATTCTTGTTGGTTCATTAAATAAGTACACTAAATTAAATGATTTAAATAGGTTAACTAATCTGGTAGACAAAGATGATTGTTCAAGTAAATTTACATTGAAGTCGCCACACACTACTATATGCTTAATACCGTAACTTACCCTTTCCATTACAGATTCAAATAAGTTAAAATCACTCAGTGGTGGTCGATATGCACAAACTATAATATATCTCTCCAGCTCCACACATGATAATTCTATAGTACGCTCAACAGACAGATGTACTATATCCTTGCGTTCCTTACATTTAACATTGTTGCATACAAATATCATAGACCCACCATGTATAGCCCTTTCTCTTATAAATGCACTAACCATACAATAATAACTATTATTAAATATCAGTTCATTAGTTTTCAACCAATGTTCAGTTAAGCAACAAATATCAACACTGTGCATTTTAAGGAACAATTCGAGTTCCTCTATTTTGCTGGATAAGCCTTGAATATTTTGGTGAACTACAGTTAGACCACCTGTGGGCTTGTCCATTGTCTGACTTACTAGTTTAAACTAGGAGTCTTAATAACATTCAAAGTAGAACTGCTAACACTAAATGAATCCTGCAAAGTACTGTTTGTACCTAGGTCAGGGTGTAAATTAAATGCTAATAACTTAGCAAGTTGTCTTTTGTAGAATGTGGAAAGATACATTCTATCTTTCGTTAAAATAAAATTACGAATAAATTTATTCGTGTCAAAAAACAAAATATACTTACTATGTAAGTAAGTACTGTTATATAATAAAAGATTCAAGCTCTGTACATGCTTGTTTTGTAAATCAGATACTGACTGCGAATAAGGTAGACTACATAAAATAAACTTACAACCTACTTTTTCATGCATGTATGTAACAGTTTCTGTTAATTTAATTATGTCTCTCTTTGTGACTGAGAAGCTGTCACCATATAATACTATAACTGTTGACCTATTATCTAAGGTGGTATTATTTAATTTACTAATTAAATTACAAAAATTTGATCCTGTTGAACAATAATTTATGACCCTATACTTTGTGTGACCTATAATAAACCTGCTAAAATCTATACCTAATTGGTCAGAAAAAATCACAACTTTATTTTCTGTAAAATTCAGAGTATGCTGGTCAGATAACAATCTGCAGTCAGAGTCAGACTTACTGCATTTACTGCTCTGTAATTGCCGTGTATTGGTGTGAGTGTTGTGTTGACCGACAAACAGTGGTAGTGAGCAATTGTAGCATAGGTTGTTTTTAATCTGAGAGGTTAATTGTTCTGTTTCCTCTCTAGCTACTCTGGCTACCTCCTCATACTTGTTAATGAATACTTGAGTTTCTGTTTGGTGTTCAAGCATGAGAGTTGTTAGATGGGAGTGCAAGTTCGTTATTTGTGTGTTAAGCTCCTGTGTATGGCGGTCATACATTAACCTGCTGGCAATCATTTGATCTTTGCAGTTGTCCAAGTCTGACTGCAGTCTTTTATGTTCCTTTGTCAATTTAGAATTAATTTTAGATAAAGTTTTAACTTTTCCTAACTTATCACTTTGTTTTTTAATATTGCTTATTAATTTATTTAATTTTGAGTATTTTCTCTGTTTCTTGCGGCTAAGTAACTTAAGTTTTAAGTGCGACACCCACTTTACACCTAAGAGCTCACTATAGAGGTTCTGAGTCACGTTACTGTTTGTTGCCTGTATTGTGTGATTAAGGGAAACTATAGTCCTATGAGCTTCGTTCAGATCACGTTGTAATTCAGTATTGTGACTCAGAGACTCTGAAAACACTTCACTACAGTCACTAAAAGAGTTTATTTCCTGTTGAAGACGGCCACATTGTTCTTGAAGATCCATATTTTGTAAGTCCAGTTCTGTAAGTTGTTTCTTCAGTGCAGCTACCTTCTCATTTAGTCTCACAATTTCTACTTCACAGTCGCTGCGCTCTGACAGCAGTTGGGTGTTGTCCTCTTTGTATTTCTTCAATTCAAGTAGCGCTAATTTTAATTTATTTTCCATGTCCTTTGCTGTTGCCCTGCGAGTCATCATGTGTGTGCTCATTGTCAGATTAGTCCACTAGACTCCTGTAACACAATAAACAAAGCTAAGTACAAGAAAGAAAAAAGTTTAAACAATAAAAATGAGAAGGGGGTAGGTAGAATTTATATAAGATTACAGAATAAATGCAAAGAAGACTTGAAATACAAATTAATTCAACTATAGAATATAAGCAAGATATTAAAATGATAAAAATATATAATATATATAAAGACTAAAAGAAACACAATAGTAGATTCACAATTCTAGTGGATTTTTAAGATTTTGGGTATGAGGTAGGTATGTACCTAATTCAAAACTTAGTACCTAAACTATTGAAGACTAACATACAAAGTTTTATATCTAAATAGTATTACTATAGTGTTAGTTGCCTAATTGTACAGTAATTTTGTGTGTAAACGAGTGTGTGGGGCCAATTGTTTAGGTCTTCAATTCAGCTTCCACAATTTGTCAAGCGGAAAGAGATAAAAACTGGTGCCAGTGAGAGAATGACGAAGCTCATGCACAGATGAGACATGTATTTATGTGCTTGTGGAGTATTAGTTAATATCAAATAAGTCAAATACTCCCCAGGTTTTAAGATGAGCTTTTGAAAATTCATCCGTTGGCGGCAGTGATGATCGGCAAGTTTGTGCGTTCTCCAGGGACGACTCACTTTATACACTGATTAAGGCAATTCTTAATAATACTAGTCACTACTTTAAATATTAATAACTAATTAATTACAAAATAAAAGTTAATATAATTTAAAGAAATACAAAATTTACGTCTCGTCGTATTTACGATAAGCATGTGCATATAGGTACAACAAGTTTGTATCTAGTAAGTAGTCTCAGAAACTATTAAGCCGATTTTGACAATAGCTACTTATAAACTATAAGTATTGTCAAAATCGGCTTATTAGTAAAACTTGGTGAACACTTGGGAACCTAGGAGACATTTTATTGCAATTATTAATGTACACGCATGCAGAGTCGCAGGGAACTACCAGTAAATAATATTTTGGCCATGAAATTAATTGTCTAACTTTTTAATTTCTAATGATTAATTGTAGCCAAATCAAATTAACGTATTTAAATTAAAACAGGATATTGGTGGTTAATTGGCCATTCACCGATAATATCTTCTATATCATAAATCATTGCAAGCAGCGCCAGGTGACACCGTAATTATAGATTTATGTATAAACTTTTACAGATTCATTTTTTGTTGGTAGATAATTCAATTGGTTATAGAGTCAAAGTTAACTGATCGTCCGATTACAACATTTCTCATTGACAGATAGTGACTATTTTTTTAAATCTATTTATTAGCTTCGGAGCTCTCTTCCTACAACAAGAAGTCAAAGACCGCAACATCGTTCACAAACAGATGAATATATATTTTTTTACTGACACACAAGAGGTCGCTAGCTATTGCTAGTGACCTCATATGTGTCAGAAAAGATTGGCGCCGTTTGATAGATGGTATGATAATAGCATCTGTCAAACGGCGCCAATTTAATAATGGCATAAATTAACATTACCTAATTATTATTATTTTACCTATACTCAGATCCAACTTTTAAACTAGTTCGGTATTAATCTAATCTAAAATATGAATAGTTTTTCGATTACCTAATGTATATTTAAAATTTGACGAAAGATAAAAATTTACTTCAGTTCAGTTGAAACCAGAGATATCACATCTCTTTCAAAAGGTATCACTGATGAAACTTTTAACAGATAATCTGCAACAAAAATTAGAGTGTTACAGGTGTTACAAGTTTCAAGTGTGTCAAAAAATCTGAGTCATCGTAGCCCCCAAGCAGATGACTGATTTCAATTTTGGATGGTTCTCTCCTCTGTTTGATTAAAATATGTTTAGCCGTTTAGCACGCTGGGGTATTATTTTACGCAATGTATAAGCATCTTTCGACATGTGGATAGAACACATTAGGTAAAACTGAACCACGTAGTAGCAATCCTATACCTAATTAACTTATTAATCCAATGACATCCGGAATTTCCCTGAAAATTCTCATCAAAGAACTGTCCCAGAAATTAATCCCATTGCGTGAACTCGTATTAGCTTGGCATCATAGCTAATGAAGGCAAGGCTCATTTTTTATGTAATTATGGAATACGTTTGTAATGTCGGGAATACACTAGGTATGTTGCGTTTCTACTTATGGGCTAGAAGACCTATTAGGTACGTAATGACTACAACTGCGTGCGTTTCCGTTTCCATTTGCCTAAGTTTTCATCAAAGTCTTGACTCCATTGTTGACTCATCAACGCCCAGCTCAAACCCTTGCCCTCGTTCAACTGATTTTTCGAAGCAACTTTTATCGGGTTAGGCGGCAACTGGTACTAATTTGATTTGTTTGAATCATAAAATCAATCGAATATTTCAATGTGGCACACGACCGTATTTGAAGTTTTTTCTCCCCTAAAACAAAAATGTACAAATCGTCTTTAAAAAAATAATTAAAATTGTAAAAAGGTAACCCGTACGATTCGTACTAATCAAATGAGTACCAGTGCCACCTAACCCATTTTATCGGATAAACTGATATTTGATCAGACGTTGTCAGACGTCGTTGGGCAAAAGTTAATAAACGGCAGGTACTCACAACCAAATAAAGAACACAGGTAGTCCTTTCCTTAATTGCCCATCAGATCCACGGCAAGCCACATACCGTCACAGTTTTCAATATACAGTAACCACGTCTTAGAACTTAATTATAGCCAAATCAAATTAACGTGTTTAAATTAAAACAGGATATTGGTGGGTATTTGGCCATTCACCGATAACATCTTCGATATCATAAATCATTGAAAGCAGCGCTAAGGGACACCGATTATAGATTTATATATAAACTTTTAAAGATTCATTCCGTGTTGATAATTATTTCAATTGGTTATAGAGTCAATGTTAACTGATCGTCCGATTAAACCATTTCTTTCTATAACTGATTGAGAGATTGAGACTAATTTTATGTTTTTCTTAAAACCCCATTACAATCAATAGATTGTAATGGGGAATAAATATATCAGCTTCGTAGCTCTCTTTCTACAACGAGGAGTCAAAGACCGCAATATTACTTCTAGGTAGACTCCCTCGGTCACAAACAGATTAATATAGACGAAGAGAGTAGATGCGGCGGTAGCCTAATCGCTAAGGCATCGTGAGGTCGCGGGTTCGAAATTCGAATCCTACCCATTATACTACCGACGTGAACCCACTCCTAACACTAACCATTGAGCTTAGCTGGAGGAGTCAACAGGATTGTTAGTAATGTGCGAATTCCTCACGTACACATTCCCACATTACTAGTAATCTTAAAGAAAAGATATCTAAAATTAAATTATTTTAACTTTTAAAATCAACGAAAGCCTATTTTTGTATAAGTAGGTAGGTTCAATTCAATTCAATAGGTACTTTAATTTACATACATATCAACCCATATGATGGCCCACTGCTGGGCACGGGTCTCCCCATTAGAACCTACTAGTATGTAGATCCTGGGGGTAATTGCCATAATCGCCACGCTTGGCGAGCGGGTTGGCGATCGCAGTAAGGCTGTAAGTACGCAGAGGACGCTGCTGCCCATCCTCCGGTGTGAAATCCCTTAGTCGCCTTGACGACACCCACGGGAAGAGACGGGGTGATACTATTCTTAAGCCGGTACCACACGGCATCCGGTACCACACGGCATATTGCATACTTTAATTTAAACATTTACAATACATGGTGGAATAAAACTATACTAACTACTATTGAACTTTACTATTTCCATAAGTTCTATTGATTTTAGATATTATTGACGCAATGTTAATTAGACAGATTTATTCTTTATTATTGACCATTTCAGTATCATGAAAGTACAGGTTGTTTATTTGTACAGTTGAAGGGTTCGATTCCCGGCACTGGCCTAGTTATATATAGTACCAAAACTAGTTATATTTATTTCTAAAACCAAAGGTTTGAGTAAAATTTGCTAGCTCAAATATTTAAAATAATTTCCCTCCAGGGGGGCATTGGTTTGACATACAATTATTTTTATTGTTATTTTTATACCTTTTAGAATACAATGTATTTAAGTTCTTACATATACTTCGTAAATAACGTGAGAGTTGCCATGTAAAAAATTAACTCTTTAAAAATTACTGAAAGGGTAATATTAGCCCTTGGTGTCAGCTAATTCTAATTTTAATCTACTACATAAATACAGCTTATGATTTAGTTTATTTTTTTTCTGTAAGTGCCTAGGATTATGACTGTTAGGCTTTTAATATATTAAGTACCTATGCAACTATGCACCAACTTTGGTATCATGACAATAAGTCGTTGCCAATGATTTGCCTTTACAAACCAATCTCAACTTTTACACCCATACATAAAGTCCAGTTCCGCTCGGTTAGTGGCGGATGCACAGTTTGTGCACTAATTACCTCACAACTTCACTATATTGGAAAAGTTTAAAACCTCTTTTAATAAAGAGTTACTGCTGTAAGCCTCTGCGCATCCCTTAAATTATTTTTTTAATTTTTCAGTTAAAATGTTATAAAGCGATTTTCGCAGCTTTATTTTGAACTTAGTAGTAGCATTTGTTCTTAGTAAACACATGAAGATGGATGTAAGGATCAATGAAATAATTATAAAGTAGTTAACTATGAGATTTTATCTATTTATTACCATCCATATGTATACCACATTTTATGCAAATAAAGGATTTATGATTATGATTTTGAAAAAGGCGTTCGATTTTGTTTGTCACGAAACAATGCACTAGCTGTTGTCATGTCACATCATATCTAATTTTCAGGATACAATGTGTTTATGTGAACAGCATGAAGTCTACCTATTCAGCATCTAGTCTATTACATATCAACCCATATGATGGCCCACTGCTGGGTACGGGTCTCCCCAGTAGATCCTGGGGGTAATTGCCATAATCGCCACGCTTGGCGAGCGGGTTGGCGATCGCAGTAAGGCTTTATGTATGCAGAGGACGCTGCTGCCCGTCCTCCGGAGTGAAATCCCTTAGTCGCCTTGACGACACCCACGGGAAGAGATGGGGTGGTACTATTCTTAAGCCGGCACCACACGGCATTAACTTGCCAAAATCTGGAAGTTTCTAGGTACTCTCGGTATAGGAAAGTGCAGCATCCTGATCCATCTTCCATCCATACTTTATACGATTTTAATCGTCACTTCTCTACTTCTTACACTTTAGGTTGTGTTAGTAGTAGCCAAACGGTGACGTGTTGCTGGTTTGCCTCGTTCGACTTCATCACCAGACCATGCAGCATTAATGTATGTACAAACAAATGAGGGGTTGTCTTATTTAGGAAGTTCCTGTGGTCGTCTTCCTGCTCAACCATTAAAACAGCTTCATGGTACCATGTTATTGCATTGTCACTAAAGATACAGGCACACACCAAATTCAGTAGCCTAATGGCTAAGGCATAGGTCTCGGTATCGTGAGGTCTTGAGTTCGGATCCTACCCATTATACGAAGCGAACCCATTCCTTTGAAGTGTGGGGTTTGCACCCACAAAAAAACTCGCCGTGTATCGCTCACCACCTTCGCGAACGGGCCGCCGGAATGTGCTATATCGTCGGCGGCCCGCCCAGTGGCAATGCCCGGACGTGATGTTGTTGCGTTCCGGGCATTTCACACCTACGCGGCCCCTGGATACACACAGTGCGCCGCACCTCCACGGAAGGCCGCGGTCGGGGCAGATTACTCCGTACGCCCGCCCGCAGCCCCACCTAAGGCGCAGATGTGCGCGCCGACGCCAACCGGTTCCGCCAGGGAGCTCCCTTCCCTGACCTCCTTCTGCGAGATGATGTCCTCACAGAAGGATGCAACCGCTTTCCACGACACACCGCTCCGGACCATGGACAGAACCACGGCCGACAACGAGAGATCACATCCAACCACTGCGGCGAGAACTCGACGTTGCCCCTCCCAAGCTGGACAATGCTGGAGGGTGTGCTACCCGAGTCCTCAGCGCAGTTGCAATGGTGGCAGGCGGGACTCGGTTCCCTCCTAGCAACCGTGTGCAGGTTTTTCCTGAAGCACCCGTGCCCGGAAAGGACCTGCACCAGCCGGAAGGAAAGGGTCCCGTGCCGCCGCCCTGCCCACTCCTCCAGGAGCGGCTGGAGCGCCTCCACGGTTCGAACACCTGCCCATGGAGCCTCCAATCGGCCCTGCCACCGGGCAATGATTGCCCGGTGGGCGACGTCAACCCACTCCTAACAAGCCACTGAGCTTAACTAGAAGGGCTAACAGGTTACTAGTAATGTGAGACCACAAAAAAAAAATCGGACACCGGAAAGTGATTCTAATTTAGCTTCTAAGATTCGTGCCGAACACACAAACATTGCATTTTTTTCAAGTGTCAAGCCCCATTTTATAAAATGTCTGTTAAATATGTAATACAAACTCGTGAGATCAAAATTTACCATAGTTTTAGATATAGATCAGCATCTATATCTACAACTATGATTAGTATATGACTGCCTCCGCGGCGCGGTGGGAGTGTGTCCAACTGCTACGTAAGAGGTCGTGGGTTCGATTCCCACACGGGACACCCTTTGTGTGATCCACATATTGTTGTTCTGAGTCTGGGTGTACTTTGTGTCCGTGACTTGTATGTTTGTAAAGTCCCCAACGACACAGGGGTAGTACCCTACTGCGGGAGTCGTATTTAAAAAAAATATATTGTAATCCCAATTAGTTACCGTTTAGGTACATTTACCAATATTTATGACATGGTACCTCCTAATCAATCAAACTTATTTATATACCTACTTAATTAATAATTATGAAAAGACGCTCTGAGGTAATTATCATTTTTCCCCTGGCAACATTCAACGAAACACCTATTGTCCTACAGTCGCGAATAGAACAATTTTAAATATTTTCAACATTCAACTTAAAGAGTGAATGAATGGATGAACGAGAGCTGGCACATGATTGTTTATTGGAATTCTGAATGGTGCTAAGAAGCTTTTGATCGAGTGAAATAAAGGTAGCTGTGGTTAAAGAGGGTTCATCTGAGATTTAATATTTTAAATATAACTATCAATGTGTTATTAACATATCAACCCATATGATGTCCAACTGCTGGGCACGGGTCTCCTCAGTACCAGCACCTACTTATTATAGATCCTGGGTGTAATTGCCATAATCGCCGCGCTTGCCGAGCGGATTGGCGAATGTGGAATTGTGGGTCAAACTCCATGTTAACCGCTTCAGCTAAGCTCAATGGCTTGTGTTATCAGTGGGTTCACTTCGATAGTGTACCTAATGGGTAGGATTCGAACCAGCGACCTCACAATTGCGAATCCGATGCCTTAGCCATCAGGGTACCGCCGCTTTCATTAAATATTACGAGTTGAACGGACATTTAAATAATTATATCTGTAGCAATATGATTTCACTTGTACGACATTAAATAGGAATCAAAAGATTCTACAAGAACTCAGTTTTTTGTTAAATTAAACCTCATTACCTTCCTAGGACTAGAAATTGAGTTTTTAATTTAGGCAAAGTTAACAAATGCGTTAACTTAGCTATTCGTCATATTGTTCTCTTTTGTGTTGTTACCTCACAGTTAATGTTGTGCATATTTGTACCTAATTATCAGCGTAGCACCTTTACTAGATTCTGTATTTTGTGCTCAGCATGCCAAATAATAAATAAAGAACTGAGCTTCCAAAATATAAAGATGTTTTTAAGTATCAAGATGTTTTTGATTCTGCCAAAATGATCTACCTATTAATACCTATCAATATTGATTTTCGCCAGGATGGTTCAATAAAAACCGCGCAAGAGCATATCGGACCATGCTCAGTGTAAGGTTCCGCAGCCTTGAACAATTGTGTCAGCAGAAGAGCGTATGTTCATGGCACTTACGCCTTTTTGTTGAGAAACGCAGTTTTTTGGCAATAACTCGATGACAGTATATCCGATCTTATGAGAAATAATTTTAGAATAAAGTATTTATTAAGCGCTACCTTTGTGATTTTTTACATATTTTTTGTCTCACGGTTCAAAAGTTAAGGGGGAGGACACGATTATGCAACTTTCGGAGCGATTATTTCCAAAAATATTCACTCAATCAAAAAAAATTATTAAAGAGCCTCAAAAAGTTTTTGAAAGACCTGTCGAATGATGTACTAAATATGTTCAAAAGTTAAGGGGGAGGACACGATTATGCAACTTTCGGTGCGATTATTTCCAAAAATATTCACTCAATTAAAAAAAAATATTAAAAAGCCTCAAAATGTTTTTGAAAGACCTGTCGAATGATGTACCACACGATAATGTTTGCTGAAAGAAAAAAAATCAGCTTCTGTTACATGTATGGAGGCCCACCCCCTAAAATATTTATTATTATTACTTAACTATCTAAATTTGGTGAAAAGGTGTGAAGTAGTAGCCGTAGCGGCTACTACATGACACCTTTTAACCAAATTTCATCAAGATTCATTGAGTTGGCTTTGAGTAAAATGCCTGTCTGTTTGTCTGTCCGTATGTCACCATACAGACGGACAGACAGACAGACAGACGGACATGTAGAAACTATAAGGGTTCTGTTTTTGCCATTGTGGCTACGGAACCCTAAAAACCATTGGATTAACTTAGTTTGTTCAAACAATACGAAATACCATTATTATGTACACATTATAAGGTGTGGTGTGTTTACGTTTTCTCAAAAACCTTTAAAAAACACGTACAAAATATTGTTCCAATAAAATCAATATTATTATACCAATGACCACTTACCTAAAGTAGACAATATAAGTGAGACTTTCGTACCTTTACCGACTTTATGGGATCTAACATAAACAACAATGGAGATCTATACTCTTAATTTCGAAAACACTAAAAAAAATAATGAGCGTAACATAAAACATTAAGTATTAGCTAACATGATCTCATCCAAACTTCAAATTATTAATGAGAAAGTAGCTCTGTATTTCTGTTACGTTTTCACGCTGAAACTGAGAAACCGATTTAAATGAAATTTGGTATAGAGACAGTTTAAGTCCAAGGCAGAAAGTAGGTTATTTTATAAAGTTAGTTTTATTTAAAACTAGCTGTCCCGCACAACTTCATATACATCAATTTTCCCCGGTTTTGCAACATTTTCCATTGCTGCTCCGCTCCTATTGGTCTTAGCCTATTGTTATATAGCCTATAGCCTTCCTCGATAAATCGGCTACCCAACAAAATATTTTTTTAATTCGGACCATTAGTTCCTAAGATTACCGCGTTCAAACAAACAAACTCTTCAGCTTTATAATAATAGTATAGCTATAATAAAATCATCATTCATTCATTCACTCATCAATGCCCAGCCCAAATCTTTGAATTGAGTTGAAGATTTGCAGAGAATTATCTTTTGCAATGTAGACCAGGGATACTATTTTTTTTTTTTTTTTTTTTCACGCTGTAAATCTGAAACCCCACATGTGAATACGTCAACATCACCAATAACTCATTGCCGTATCAGGTGCATGTAATATCGGCTGTCAGCCATCGGATAATGATGTGCGGCGAGTAACGTTACCGTCATTACCGCGCGTCATTACCGCCTGTTACCGGCTATTGCTGCCCGTTACCGATATAGTTCGTTTGATGAGCTTTAGGTAAACTGAGTAGTACTTTGTTTAGAATGTTGGCATGTTGTTGTGTTAATTCGTCATCACCACAGGCAGTGCCAGCGCAGTTGGCAGCCGTTTAATTTGGTAGACTTCATTCACTATCGTCAGTTAAGGTAATTAAATTTGTACACTACAGGTGAAGTGGGTATACCTGAACGAATACAGTGTAATAGGCCTTTCAGTTTTACGAAAAAATGTTTTTATGTAGGGCACTGGCCACTTGTAATTATTTAGGTAATAAAACCGGGCAAGAACATGTTTGACCATGCTCAGTGTAGGGTTCCGCAGCCTTAAATAATTGCATCAGCAGAAGGGCAGGGTATGTTCATGGCACTTACGCCTTTTTGTTGAAAAAAGCAGTTTTTCGGCAATAAGTCAATGACGGTATATCTGATCATGTCCAAAATAATTTTAGTTTAAAGTATTTATTAAGCGCTACCTTTATGATTTCTTTCATATTTTTTTGTCACACGGTTCAAAAGTTAAGGGGGGGGGGGGGAACACGATTTATGCATCTTTCGGAGCGATTATTTCCAAATATTCACTAAATCAAAAAAGTTTATTAAAAACCTTACAATGTTTTTCAAAGACCTGTCGAATGATGTGCCACACGTTGATGATAGCCGAAAAAAAATTTGCTATACTTGAGTCATTTGATAGACTTAATATGGCTTTTATGGATGAAGAGCATTCAAAAGCAACCATCTACCGTTGGCATAGCGAGTTCAAGCTCGGTTGCCTTACTTTGGGGGATGAACAAAGTAGTGGTCGTCGTACGACGGCTGGAACATGGCACAGAGGAAAATGTGCAGCAAAAATTTAATAAAAAGTTGAAGAGATTCAGATGCAGATTGGTTCGGTAAACGTTCACAAGATTCTACACGAGCACTTTTGCGTGAAGAAGATAGTTTTGCCCAACACAACCTCACCGAAGCTAAGAAGCATGCCCTTGTGGAGTGGTGCCGTGATATCATTAAAAAATTTGAAACAGCCTCGTCTCGCGTTTACGACATTGTGACAAATGACGAATCCTGGATTTATCAAAAACAAAGCGTCAGTCGACAGTTTAGCTATTTCAAAACGAACCAACGCCTACGGAAGTGAAGCGATCGAGAAGTGCAGGAAAAGTTTTGATCGCTAGTTTCTTCACTTTGGCGGAGTATCTGGTTTTAATTTCATTACAAGAACAAAGCAGCTTCGGCTTCAACGCCTAATGGTATACCAGTTTTGTCTGCAATGGGTAACAAACGACCGAACACCGGGCTCCGCGGGGTACTGCTCCACCATAACAACGCAGTGCTTAAAATGAGGGCCTTCCTGGACATCACACCGGTCAGAGTCTTGGGTCACCCTCAGTCCTGATCTGGCACCGTGTGACTTCTTTTTATTCCCTAAAATAAAAAATCAGTTGAAAGGGATACAGTTTTCACCGCTGGAAGACGCCCTAACAGCATTCAAGAAGGCCGTGGAAGAGGTGTCTGAGGCAGACTGGAAAAAATGTTTCGAAAATTGGTTCAGACGCATGAAATTTTGTAAAGAGGCTGATGGAGAGTTCTTTGAAAACATTTTATTAAAATATTTTATCCATAGCAGTTAGTTTTTTATTTTCTCGAAACTTTCTGAGTGTCCCACGTATTATTTGGTAGACTTCGTTCAACCAGATGAAGGTCTTCTTTAGTAGACCTACCAGTATGGACGTTACAGTTCTAAGACAATAACTGTAAAATTGAAAGGAATGAACCGTCGCTATACCTACTTGGCAAGCAACTTGGCAATAATAGAAACATCAGATGGTAATATATATTACACCTATGGGTTGCTACAAATACTCTGTTATTTTTTTTATGATGAAGACATTTATCTAAACATCTGCAAACAATTAAATTTAAATTATTACTCTTTGTTTCAGATGGTGACAAAACTGACAATCCTGCTCATTCTGGCTCACCTGCACCGAGCCTACAACATACCTCTAAGACAGTTCAGGGAACCGAAGGCCGCTCACGGAGTACCGCTACTGATACATCATCACCAAACGTCATTACCACACACCCACGTCTTGGTGACACCAGCAAGAATCAAGAAAAGCCCAAACATAATCTCAATACCGTTTCAACAGATAATTGTTCCGAAACTTCATGTTATACCGATTTCGCAATCGAATATACATCACAGTGCGATCCATACTGATGTTAAACATATCGTTACGCATGACAATATCAAAATACCTATAATTTCTCAAACTGTATCACATAGTTCCACAAATATATCCCACCCAACGCCTACAATTCTAATTCCGTATCCGCATAATCTAGTACCGTTGCATGATTTATCCGTAATCCCGTTACAGAAAACTGTTCATACTATTCACAAAATAGACCCAAAGTTAGGGCATTACAGGGTTATGGAGAAAAAGAACGAAGGCGTGAATGAAGAACCAGTGAATATTGTGAGAACCATCTATGGTGGTTTCGGTACGGGGTTGTACTTTGGGGGGCAGGGAGCCGGCCACGGGTACCATATTTATGGGTAGCAGACATTATATTGTTTAGTGTTTAAGTTTATTTTAATAAATTATTTATTTATGGACATATTAGCGTTATTTTGAGAGTAAGTACCTTCTTATATTTTGTGGTAGGTAATGAGAGAATTTGTTTCCACTGCCTATTCACGTTCATGGTTCAAGGCTGTAATTTCAAGATCTTCATCGAAAAATAGAACGAAAATCTCATTGTATAGACTTACCTGTGTTTATTGAAGTAAATAAGAAACAAAAATCTGTATAACATATCTACATTAAAAGCTATTATTTTTAGAAAGACAACTTATGCACTAAAGAACTTACAGACTTTACAATCATACGACCCTTAACTTGGTAGGATATTTTTGTATTTCACCGCCCAGTGACTCGTCTGTTTCCGTGTACAGAGCCGAAACAATTATCTTCACCCAGCGCAGACGCAAGTTCAAATTTTGCTAACTTGACGTTCATTCACAAAACAAATTTGACAGCTCAACAAAGTTCTGTCCCGAGCGAGAAAAGATTGGCTAGGAATGTAATAGTAATTATAATACATATCTGTTACATTCTGGCGATTAATGCTAGCTACTCTGTACTGCTCTCGCGCACTAAGATTTACCCTGGATTTGGATAAACAGGGTCACTGACCACTAGCCTAACAGAACAGTAATGAAACATTTATAAAGCCTTAATATTAACAAAAAAAGATACACATAAAAATGCTAACCTACCAGACGTTATCAACCTTAGCAAACAGAACAATTTAACATCCTCAAAGGAAATAATGATACTTATAAGTAAGCAGGTGTGTTTTGTGTTCTACTTTCCTAATGGTGACTTCACGAGGCCCGAGGGACGCGGCCGAGACGTGGACGAGACTACGCCGACTACGAGGTACAAGGTACAGGAACAAACAATATAGAACTGACTGTAATCTTGTTGCGTAAATAATACATGTGGCGCCATCTGTTACGTTACAAATTTACTAATAGCTAAGAACTCTCACAAACCTACTTGTGTCATTGTGTCCCATATGCATTGAAATGCTATGTATTAAGAAATATCATAATATGATGATATATGATAATATTACATATTGTGCTGATTCTTGTTGTAGCTTAAGTTTAATGAAACTATTTGTCCGTTCAGAAAATTATTTTATTTCTCAGATTTATTCACTTCAATAAATTAATGAAATGCCCGATGCCCGTGCTCTCATATTAAGTACATTTTTATATTCGACAATAAACAATATTTCATTTCCTTTTAAGAAAATTTAATTAGTTAATTAACAACCAAATATGCTCCAAAATATATTATACTTAAGCCGAAATAATTAATTACGCAAACCAAACGAGACAAGCTGAAAATACACGAAAAATCACAACCATGAGTCAACGACAATGCAGCCTGCATTCATAAATATCGGACAACACAATAGTAAGCTGTTATATTAAAAGCAAAAATACACCCATTAAAATGTACAGCGCGAATACGAAATGCAATCGAAATTATTAAAACAGCGACAAATACAAGAGGAACATACTCATTATACAAACAGCTGAGCACCCTACTGCTAGGGCTACCACTCAAATACTGTGGCGAAAACTATTTAAAATATATTTTTGCCTCCGATGGAAACAGGGGTGTGCTATATGTCTTGTCTACGGTATCGTACACTCAAATTTATGGATGGTTTAGGTTGTTGCTATTTTTATTAGAAAACTAGTTTAATAGAGAAGGCTCGTAATTTTGATACAACTTCTTTGTCACGCACAGGAGGATCTTCATTTTCACTTTTCAATATTAGCTTAAATTAACGTAATGGGCACCTAACTGATGTCAGTTACATCGGCTAATCTCATTAGAGACTAGCTAGCTACGCAGGAGATATTATAGTGCAGAAGTGCATCTGCAGACACAAGTACACTCACATGTCCCTCACTTTCTTTATGTTATGATACGATTCAAGCGCAGTTACTATCTAGGCAAGTTTCCCATACCTATGATACAAAGGAAATATTACAAATATTAGGAGTTACATGAATGCCTGGTAAGTAAAACTAAAGGAAGGTCATGAACAGGCAGAGTGTTTTATCATGCAAATTAGCAGCCATTTATGCAATGCCAATTATGCAGCCCAGATGGGTAAATACTTCTAACTTAGAGAAACATTGCGAGTAAAGTAAGAAAAGCTGCCAGAAATGAGAGAACTACACTGGGAAATACTGACTTACACCCGTATTTATAAACGAGTCATTACTTATTACTTAGCAATTACTTCATTGAGACATGGCTAGTTCTTAAAGTAATTACTTAGAAAAATCTATTTTATAGACAAGTAATATTCTTTACTTCCTTGAGCAAACTAACCAAGTATTACTTATTGCTTAGCAACCGGTGAGCCGTAAAAAACCTTCCATTACATAAACAAGATTTTATTAAATTTGCAAAATAGAGAGCCAAAAATAAATTACGACAAACTAAAATAGCTACAAATTTTAAAACTTTAAAAATTAATAATACAGAAATTAATCAGTTCAAATTTTGATTTTATCGATATTCTTCAACTTTATGACATACACACACACACATGCATGTTTTCATTCACTAATAATTACTGTGTAGTGATGATTAAAGTAGCCTAAGTTAAACGGCTATTACACTACCCTGAATCAGGGCCCTAAATCGAGGTGGCCTTGAAAATTTGTTAGAGAATTAGGGCCCTAACTGTTATTACACCGCTCTTAAGGATTTAGAGTCTCTGATTTAGTGTAATGTAATAAGCGCATTACTCCTAGATTAGCCGGAAGAAACAGATAGACAGAATGCCAAAAATAATAATAACTATGTTTTTGTTATAAGTAGTTACCATACTTTTATTTGTATTTAGTGTATTTAGTAATAAAACTGTTATTTTGACATTACAAAGAAACAGACACTTCTATTTTATTTATTTGTATAAAACCTTCTTAGCAGCTTTGCTAAACTTGTAGGTAGTGTGGATTGCATTAAAGTAGGTATAATATTAAAATACATAATCATTGTGTCTTGGCTGAAGTTTCTAATAACTAGGGTAATCTTAACATCAAAAACCTACTACTAATCAATGATCGCGATCCAGATTCACTGTCTCGTAATGACTACGGAAATGCCACAAAATAACACAAAGTACCCTAAATCTATTTCACGATTATTGATATAGATCGCGGTAAGATTATTTTCTACGGGCCGAAAACGCCTAAACCGTTGACTCGGCGCGATGTCGGTGGCGCAGCAGACGCCGCGCGCTCGCTGGTCCGTATGAGAACATCTAATTTGACAAAAAAGTCACCTGTCGATTTGGTCTAGAGGCATAAATTCGGTACACAGTATTGGTGACAATTGTGTAGTTGTGTGTTCGATATACAATCGTCATTTTAAAAGTTATTTTCGTTTCGTCTTTCTATTTCGCATTGAACAGTGTGGTGTTGCGAAGATTATAAAAAAATAAATAAGATAAGAACTTCGTTTCATCCGGGGTGTCCCTTGACACCTCAAAGTTTTTTTATTTTTTTTGTTATATTGTTTTGTTCAAGAGTAGAGTTTTAGTGTGGGGGTACCTAAATTATTATATTATATTTTTATTATTATTATTTACGCATTATTATGTTTAAAAATAAACTACAATAGAAACATTACATGCTGTAGTATTTTTTTCACACAATACCTGTACTTATAAAAGCCGTCCCGATAGAGGGCGCGGCATGTGTGATCACAAGGCGGTCTCGTTTGTAGTCGATAATTAAATAAGTATTGTTATTATAAACAAAGGTTTATTGTTAAAAATATCTTCAGCTTGTCAGCTACACGTAATAAAGGCCGCACATCTGTGAATTGAATAGATTTTAAATACGATAGAATTATGGAAGGTACTAAAATTTGGGTCGTAAATCAGTCGGTCAGCTTTTTTTTTTCAGGTAAAAATGTAGTTCTTGGTATAAAAACAATAATATTTTTAGGTTCTTTACAAAACTAGCTACCTATTACAAAACAAAAAAAATATGTCATAAATTACTTATTTCGGCTCAAAAATCATGCAAAAATCGCCTCTATGTCAAGGCCATTACGTCACACATGAACCGCGTCGGTCCCGCCGCCATAATAAGGTTTTTGGTACGCTCGCTCAGTTGTATTGAAATATGTATTTCACTTGAAGTAATTTTTATAGGCATTTCTTGCCAAAGACTTTACAAATACAATAATTGCATTTTTGAAAGATAGAAAAATTTGAATCCAGACTCAGGAATCGAACCCGAGACTTCCGTAGCCAAACCGCTTCTGGCCCCGGTTTGGCTACGGAAGTCTCGGGTTCGTTTCCTGAGTCTGGATTCAAATTTTTCTATCTTTCAAAAATGCAATTATTGTATATGTATTTCACTATTTAAAGTGACGTACAGGTACGCAACACAACACCAGACTGAGTCAAGCCGCCGCGTCGCCCGTCGCCGTCGCGGCCCCCGTAGTTGCCTGCGCTTCCCCCGCGCTAATCGCTGAGGGGGTGACGTGTTGAAGAGAGAACCTAGATAATTTATATTGAAAACAAGCGCGCGGAATTTCGTCATAAGACCTTTAGGACTTTAGTGATTATGATAGAAAGCCTGCATATTTATATTTAAAATTGCGTTATATTAATTTTTGATTAACCAAACTATGTCTCATGAAAGGTATTTTATTAATTTCCGTCTTTTATACCTGTTTTATTTACACCCGAAGATGCGTTAAATTTGTTGTTAAAATTCGAATGTTTTAAGGCTTTTAACTTTTAAAATATTCATTTATTTTCAATTATGGCTGTCAATAAACCTAGTTTATGATAAAACGAATTGATATAAATCTTAAGCTTTAACTTACGACCCTATACAAAGGAGTAATACCTTATGCACGTTTGTATGGAAAAATCATCGACTAGGGTGCCCTTAAAGGTTCATTTCCGTGCATCGCGACCGATCGCGAGCCGCTCGCGGCTTACGACAAGCGGCTGAGGTAAGTGACAGACGCGCGCGGCCGACGACTGTCGTAGGCTGCGCGCGCACTGTGAATATTGTCGCATCGGCCACGAGCGTCAGCCGCTTGTCGTAAGCCGCGAGCGGCTCGCGATCGGCCGCGATGCTCGGAAATGAACCATATGAGGACTCTGCGCGCGCGTACGTCGCGCCAGAAGTTGGTGGTGCAGATTGTGGGTCGCGACGCATGGTACTTATGAGGGAGTGCAGTGTACCTATTGATATAGTTTTAATATATATATAGAGGTTTTAAGTTGTATTTACTTTTACTAGCACTTTACATAATGTATCATTGTAAATATGTTAGATGGTAAGCTATAGATTTCTGTGGGCTAAAATAAATGGTATTTTATTATTATTATTGTATTATTTACCGACTGGCTGACATAGCGCCAAATAAATTGTTTTTATTTTCCAAACCTTCCATATTTATAAAATATCTGTTAAGAAAAATAACCTCTACATAAAATTCTTAATTAAAGCTATTACTCAAGTAACGAAATCGGTGACTATTGCTTGGCTATGTACTCTAACGTTTGACGTTTCGTACTTCACTCATTTTCTTAACTATAAAATAAAAACTGTTACTTAAGTAATTACTTTTACATAAGTAACTGCTATTACTTGTTTATAAATACGGGGGTTAGTGTACGATTATCTTCTATTTCGTAGTAATAATGTGGCTAATGAGTGATGACTGAACGCCTTGTACCTACTGACCATAGACAATTCTTTCTTTTCCAAAGAGCTACAAATACCACATTTTTTATTAATAGCGTATCTATTGTCCCCTGAAATGTCGCGACGGGATAAGGGTTATGGATAAAATAGATGTAAAGAAAATATTTCATCAGATAGAATTTTCAAGATGAGTGATGACCCTATTAAAGCACACATTTGTTGCGATATTATTGTTCCCTAGGCACTGTGATATTGACTTTAATAAAGCAACATCAGTGTATTTCGCCTGTAATCAGTAAACGAACGTCTTTACTCGAGTAAATAAGAATACTTCTGTGGTAATGTATCTTTCGATTCAAATTCTACATAATTCGAATTTTAAAAAATACTTTTGATTATTCGTTATTTTGTAAGTTGTTTTTGTATAAGTAAGTTAGGAGTTAGGAGTATGGCTTATTTTTTATATGTAAACATGCCGTGTTAGGTGTCAAATTAAAGGGCTCAATGAGCACTTTTCTATATTATCATTATTCATTAAGTAGCAGTAAATTGGCCAATATTTAAGCACATAAAGTTTTTACATCGTAAGTGGATGCTCCTACTATGTTGTGCCCATTGAGGCTGATGTATCCGATCTCGTGTACTCTTCTAATATTAGTGACCTCTTTTTTGCATCAGTCCTCTAATATATGGTGTATAATATAATGGTGGCAGCACCTTACCTGCATATACAGTTTATAAACAGAAACATTGTAAACATTGGCAATTTGAAAAGAGTGGCCACGAGTTTTTATTGCCTGTTCTTTTCTCGGGCTTTACCTATTGTTTGCGAACAGGCATTACCAGTAAATGTAGAATCGACTTTTCACAAGTGTAGTATTTTGCTTCCTAAGTGAATAAATGATTTTTATTATTTATTATTATTATTATAAGATACTTAGGTAACTCCATAAGTTTTGAGACATAAAAAACTCTACAAGATATTAACATAAATAAACACAACATAATAACACAAACAAAATATTTATTTTACATTTTTTTGAAATACTCCCCTTCTTTTTTTATGCAAAGCTCTCTTCCCCTAAACCAACTATTAAAACACTTTTGCGACAATCGCGAAAGCGAAATTGCGACTTCGTAAATAGCCATGACCTCTTCGACACACGAAATTAATTTCCCTTTTTAGCTATTGCATAGCTTCTATCGCGGGCCTTGAGCGCGGGGACCGAATCCAGAAATTCCGTAACGAAAAAACCTCACGCTCCCCACTCCGACAGGCACAGCGGTGACACTTTTTAGTTTTGCCATCTATCGATGAATAGCAGAACTTATAATTACTTTTTTTTAAATTTAAAAAGAAAAAAAAAGAAAAATATTTTATAATAAAAAAATAACTTTAATTTTTTTTTTTTAAAAGCATAAAAAAAATTTTAAAGTTTTTTTTTATTATAAAATATTTTTATTTTTCTTTTTTTTTTTCTTTTTAAATTTAAAAAAAAAGTAATTATAAGTTCTGCTATTCGTTAGAATACTTAGCCAAGCAATAGTCACCGATTTCGTTACTTAAGTAATAGCTTTAATTAAGAATTTTATGTAGAGGTTATTTTTCTTAACAGATATTTTATAAATATTGAAGGTTTGGAAAATAAAAACAATTTATTTGGCGCTATGTCAGCCAGTTGGTAAATAATACAATAATAATAATAAAATACCATTTATTTTAGGCATCAATGGCCCACAGAAATCTATAGCTTACCATCTAACATATTTACAATTATACATTATGTAAAGTGCTAGTAAAAGTAAATACAACTTAAAACCTCTATATATATATATTAAAACTATATCAGTAGGTACACTGCACTCCCTCATAAGTACCATGCGTCGCGACCCACAATCTGCACCACCGACTTGTAGCGGAACTTCTGGCGCGACGTACGCGCGCGCAGAGTCCTCTTAAGGGCACCCTAGTCGATGATTTTTCCATACAAACGTGCTTAAGGTATTACTCCTTTGTATAGGGTCGTAAGTTAAAGCTTAAGATTTATATCGATTCGTTTTATCATAAACTAGGTTTATTGACAGCCATAATTGAAAATAAATGAATATTTTAAAAGTTAAAAGCCTTAAAACATTCGAATTTTAACAACAAATTTAACGCATCTTCGGGTGTAAATAAAACAGGTATAAAAGACGGAAATTAATAAAATACCTTTCATGAGACATAGTTTGGTTAATCAAAAATTAATATAACGCAATTTTAAATATAAATATGCAGGCTTGCTATCATAATCACTAAAGTCCTAAAGGTCTTATGACGAAATTCCGCGCGCTTGTTTTCAATATAAATTATCTAGGTTCTCACTTCAACACGTCACCCCCTCAGCGGTTAGCGCGGGGGAAGCGCAGGCGACTAAGGGGGCCGCGACGGGCGACGGGCGACGCGGCGGCTTGACTCAGTCTGGTGTTGTGTTGCGTACCTGTACATCACTTTAAATAGTGAAATACATATTTCAATAAAACTGAGCGAGCGTACCAAAAACCTTATTATGGCGGCGGGACCGACGCGGTTCATGTGTGACGTAATGACCTTGACATAGAGGCGATTTTTGCATGATTTTTTAGCCGAAATAAGTAATTTATGACAGCTTAGAATATTTTTTTTTGTTTTGTAATAGGTAGCTACTAGTTTTGTAAAGAACCTAAAAATATTATTGTTTTTATACCAAGAACTACATTTTTACCTGAAAAAAAAAAAGCTGACCGACTGATTTACGACCCAAATTTTAGTACCTTCCTTATTCCTATCGTATTTAAAATCTATTCAATTCACAGATGTGCGGCCTTTATTACGTGTAGCTGACAAGCTGAAGATATTTTTAACAATAAACCTTTGTTTATAATAACATATAGATGGCCTAAACTGCAATGACAAAACTATAAATAACCGCGAAGAAATCATAGATGTAGCAACCAATTACTATAAAACCCTATATAAAGAACAAGGAAACGAGGATACTAGCTATAGCAATGCAAATAATATTAACTCTACAAACTTTACAAACTCTACAAACATAACAGCAATAACAGAAAAAGAAATCACACAAGAAATAAAAAAGTTAAAGCTAGATAAAAGCCCAGGACCAGACGGCATCACAAATGAAGCTATAAAGACTGCCTGGCCGTTACTAACTCCCTCATTAACACATTTATTTAACCTTATATTAAAAACTGCTGAAATACTCGTACCATCGCAATGGGTAGAGTCGGAAATCATTTTAATTTACAAAAAAGGTGACTCAAAAGATATCACAAACTACAGGCCCATAAGCTTACTCTCAGTTATCTACAAACTGTTTTCGTCGATAATTTCGTCGATTTGACTGCCTCTGTGGCGCGGTGGGAGTGTATCCGACTGCTACGCAAGAGGTCGTGGGTTCGATCCCCACCCAGGATAAAACTTTGTGTGATGAGCACGATGGTTTATTCTGTGTCTGGGTGTTATTTATGTATAATATGTATGTATTTAGAAATATATAAGTATGTTTATCAGTTGTCTGGTTGCCATAGTACAAGCTCTGCTTAGTTTGGGATCAGATAGCGTTGTGTGAGTTGTCCCAAGATATTATATTATTAGATATTATAATTAACAAAAGAATAAGTGTCACAATAGAAGCAAACCAATCAATAGAACAAGCAGGTTTTCGTAAAGGCTTCTCAACAATCGACCATATACATACTCTAGAACAAATAATGGAAAAATACCAAGAGAAGCAAAGAGCGCTCTACATCGCATATATAGATTATAAGAAAGCTTTTGATACCGTGTCACATTCAAGTATATGGACCGCCCTGCAAGCTCAAAAAGTGGAACAAGAGTATATAGATATAATCAGAAATATTTACAAAGATAGTACAGCAAAAATAAAATTGGAATCCAATGGACCTTTGTTCTCCATCGGAAGAGGCGTGAAACAAGGCGACCCGCTGTCTCCAAAATTATTTATTGCTGTTCTAGAGTCAATAATAAAAAATCTCAACTGGGATAAGTCAGGAATAAACATCAATGGCAAGTATTTATCTCACTTACGCTTCGCAGATGACTTAGTTCTGCTGTCAGAATCTAGCACACAATTACAAAATATGATTGATTCACTAAACACAACTAGTAAAGGGGTAGGGCTAGAAATGAACCTTTCAAAAACTATGGTCATGACAAATAGTATACAGAGAAAAATATCAGTGGACAATGAAACTCTGAAATATACAGAAAAATACATTTACCTGGGAAAACAAATTGGTTTTAACAGAAAACAACACGAACTAGAAGTAGAGCGAAGAGTACAAAATACTTGGAACAAGTACTGGTCCTTAAAAGAGATATTCAAAAGCAACATGCCAATAAATATCAAAACAAAAGTCATGACGTCATGCCTCCTACCTTGCCTAACCTACGCATGTCAAACTTGGAAATACACATCCAAAATAAAAAGCAAAATCACTACCTGCCAGCGCGGAATAGAACGAAGCATGCTCGACATTAAAAAGACGCAAAAAATACGTCACAAAAAAATTAGAGAAACCACCAAAGCCACGGATGCTCTAACCTACGCTAAAAAACTAAAATGGAAGTGGGCGGGGCACGTAGCGAGGCTACAGGACGAGAGATGGACCAAGAGGGTAACAACGTGGAAGGGCCCAATCGGCAGACGTCTCCAAGGCAGACCTTACACGAGATGGGCAGACGAGTTGGAAAAAACAGCTGGTCCATGCTGGCCGCAAATAGCCAAAGAGAGAGACTTGAAGAAGGGTTCATGCTATCAAACTTTTTATTTAACTTTTTATATAATTACCTAATTCTAAGCATTGTTTAAAAAAAAATTGTTAAATTACGTGTAAATAACATTAATTTGTATGTAGTCGCAATTTTGCATGAAATAAAAGGTTTATTATTATTATTATGTATGTCGTTTCCATATCACGGGACTATGGAGTCCCGGTCATTTGGGAGGCGTGCGTGGGGCCGAAGCCAACACGTAGAGGCCCGTTAGACACTTTAATCTAAAGGCTATGTGACACAAACCGGCGAATATCGTTGTATACACTATATAAATGTACCCAACGACATTCCCCGGTTAGTGTAAAAACTATTGTCAAAAAGTGGTAGCTAAGACACTGGATTATGGAGGTGATGTGTTAGTGGAATGGTTAGCTGGTACTATTGAAGGACTATGGCGCCTGCCCTGCAAACACATGGTAAAAACACACGGACAAATGGGCAGGCAGTGACTCGCCACTCACTAGATGGGCCCCCTTCTGGCCGCCACAGGCATACAGCCAAACAGGCGACAGGGAGCAACATGGGTGTGAGCAGCTTGGGGTGTCGAGCGGTGCGACGCCGGTTTCACCATCACGAAGAAGGCCCGTGAGTGGGTTTCCCCGTAGTTATGCCCTTGAAAATGACACTTCCACCCCCGAGCGTACAAGCTCTGGCGACCTCCCTCTGGCCGGCCGGTTAAGACAAGACAGAGTTGAGAGTCCCGCGGGCGCTCTTGGTGTTCCACTCCCGCCGGCCAGTGAAGGCAAGCGGGAGACGAGGCTCTGACCGACTCTCTGAGGTATCGGGACCGCAGTGTCGCCACGCACATTCAGCTCGCCTCAAAGCTGCCCTGCGGTTTGTGTACTCTTATTTCACCCTCATGAGACATTTTTTATTGGTGTCATAAGGATTTCAAGAGCTGCTACTATGCCCTCAGAGTGTTGCGTTAATCTCATATAGGGAGACAACGACTAGCCCCGAGGGGTTTATTATTATTATTATTATAATAACAATACTTATTTAATTATCGACTACAAACGAGACCGCCTTTTGATCACACATGCCGCACCCTCTATCGGGACGACTTTTATAAGTACAGGTATTGTGTGAAAAAAAAAACTTTAAATTTTTTTTTTTATGCTTTTTTAAAAAAAAAATTAAAAACATTTTTTAAATGTAAAAAGAAAAAAAATTTTTTATGCTTTTAAAAAAAAAAAAAAAATAAAGAAAAAAACATTAAAAACATTGTTTTTTTATAATTCAAAATAAAAAAAAACATTTAATTTTTTTTTTTTTTTTAATTGCTTAAGTTGATAAAAATGCTATGCAATAGCTTTACCGCGGCAGTCCCCGAGTGCCACACGTCTTTTATTATTTTTTTCTTGATTATCGGGAGCAGAAAATCACAAGGAGCTAAATGAGGACTGAAAGTTTTCAAAATTCCTCAAGAAACGCCTTCGTTCTGAAGGATGTATGTGATGAAGCGTTGTTATGATGCAGCATGATTTTTCAAAGCCCAGTTTTTGGTCTCCTTCCTCACAGAGCTTGAAAACTTTCGGTAATGCTGTTGTTGTAGACTTATGCTCGCTGTAAGAAAAAAATAGCCATCATATTTTTACCAAAGTTAACGTTCTAAAAGGACCCCTTATTTTTCGGATCATATTGATAAATCCACGTTTTACCCCTGTGATGATTTCCGAAACACGTCTTGACATTCCGTTTACAAATCTTAGACGCATTTTACGGCACCAATCCACACGGGCCTGTTTTTGAAAGCAAAAGCGATATCCAACGACAACAGACTTTCTCACTCCTAGATGCTGATACAAAATAATGTTAACGCTCCGAACTAACGCCAAGAATCTTCTCAATGTCCGAGTAAGTAATTCGTGGGTCTTCTCGGACCATCTTTACTTTTGCAGTTACTGCCGTTTGAGAGCGATCACTGTATAGTCACCTTCGAGGTTTGTTTTACCCCCTTTTAGATTCACTGTACCATCTAAAAACTGTTGCTCGAGATGGGACAGACTCCCTTAACGCTGTTTGTAATCGTTGAAGGCTAAGTTTTTCAGTTAAACAAATTAAAAATCATAAAATATCATAGCACGCTAATGTTCGCCGTTAAGCTTTATCATTACAAGGAAAAACGCGTGAACAGTTGTAGCAAAATGACTGGAACATTTTTTGTTTTTTAAACCAGCTTACTGGCTAGTTTCGTTCTATTTGTAAATTACGAGCATCTTAAAAACATATCGAGTGACTTACGTAAAGTCAAAAATTCTCAATTAAACCTACACAATTGTCGAGTTAATGCTAACAAAATACTAAGCAAAGTATTTTGTTTGATTTATTTAACAACATAAAATCATGGCATGTTAGGACATCAAACAAAATAGAAGATTGTTTGTCATAGTTGGATATATCAGTACAAAGAACTTGGGGGTATTGTAGACGCTCCTTTTCAGATTAGAAATGAGGATATCCATCGTGACCTGAAGGTTGACCTTGTTGCAAACATTATAAAAAAGTTTGGCGAAGCTCATAAACAACGACTTCTTCAACAGGAGAACGTCGAGGCTATCCAGCACCTCCCTTTGGAATTATCTTATTGAAGTTAGGGTATAGTAAGTGCTACTCGTAAGGAACACAAGAACAGTGTCTTACCTTTACTATTCTTATTATTATAAAATATTCACCCTGGCAGTTTAAGTTACAACAAAATTACTTATTATTCTGTAGCTAGTCTACAGAATAATAAGTTCTATTGTAATGTGATTGTTAAACCTATCACTTACAACACAAAATAGGTGGGTATAAGTTCTAGTTATTTGTTTAAACTGTTGCTTGTTCACTTCAACATTCACACTTTCTATGATTCATTGATCAACTCTTTTTTTATGTAGCTTTCTTGATAACTATACCTTAACTTATAATATCACAGAAGAAGACTATGTATACTCGATTTTTCACATTTCTCGATGCACGAACATATTTTTTAATTCGAAATTACATTCTGGAACATGTATTTTTGCCAGTTTATGAACTAAATTATGCCAAATTCGTGTTTTCTCTGTTCCTACAACAATGAGTACCTTACACGAGTATTAACATTGTGAAGTACGGTAAATATTTGTACGGGGCGCAAACACGCGGTGCACCCGGCCACCCAGGCGCACGCCAGTATACTTAATGTGAGGTAATTGGGAAAACGTTATTTTTCTTTGTGAAGTGGCTGCTTTGTGCTTTGCTGCACCTGAAAAGTAATGTTAGATGGATTTTTTATTATTAAAATATTATTCGGTGCAATTTAAATGAACAATAAGGCCTTGTTTACGTAGACGCGGGGCGTAGAGCGTCGCGTGTGGCGTTGCGTCTCGTGTCGCGATGGACATTTTTTCTGTTCACGGAGAGGCGGCGCGTGAAGCGACAATTGTTATCGCACGTGTAAACACAAACATATGGCAATATACGATATTGTTCATAAAGATGCGTGGCAGGAAGCGTGACCTCAAGCGTGTTGCAAACCACGCGGCGGCTATTGCTGCGTCGCACGTGGCGGGCATCGCTGCAGCGTATGCTTGGTATGGAATAAGTCACTTTTAAACATAGAATTTTCTTTAAAAAAAGTCGAGTTGGGTTATGCGTCTTCTAATAAGACTAGCAGGTTACGACGCGAGTATAACTTCATCGAGAATTGCCGCGATAAACGCCGCGGACTCCGCCACAAAAACGCTCCATTTCAAACAAACGCGTATACAATCGCTTCTTCGTGAACGCACTCATACAACGCCATATGTTTGAATTCAGTTCGCGCCGCGCAACGACACGCGCGACGCCCCGCGTCTTCGGAAATGAGGCCTGAGGTTGTAAGTAAGCATACAGTCCTTAGAACACCATTCTTTTCGGTTTGCCTTTGAATTACAGTTACAGCAAAAGTAATATCATAATTTGAATTGGCAACCATTATGTTAAAAATGAAAAAAACTTGTTTTTATGAACTGTTTATTTGAAAATGTAAAATTAATGCCATTAAGTCGAAAAAATTATATCGATCAAATTATCACCTTTCGTGTTCATCCACAAATATGCTCGTTCCACGGCATTGCGAACTGTTACTTGTAAATCTCTATTTCTTCATCAATTTTAGCTTTCAAGTAACCTTTGTAAGGTTTGTGATTTATTGTGGTTAAAACGCGAGGTTTCAAAATCTCCAAAGGAAGAAGTATGGCGCCCTTCCTGGACGGCCAGTTCAAATCTCCAAAATGAGGGATCAGTCGGCCCGAAAATGGATGTCTTAAAATCTCCATCGTTTCTTGAGCTATGGGAGGAGTTGCTCCGTACTATTGAATATTGTAAACAATTTTACATCTCTAAATAAAGTTTTGATGAAAAATATTTTTTTCACATTTAACAAAATGGTAGGCAATTTAAATTATGATATGACTGTTGCGCCACCAATCATGTCCAACAAGATATATTTTTCATCAACACTTCGTTTGGAGCACATTGTTTTGAAGTAGCAGCAATTACTAAGTAGGTACACAGTACCAGCGCTATCAGGAACATAAACGTCCAACTTTTACAAAATTATGATCATTATGGAAATATGTGAGGACCAAATGCTTATTTTCTGCAAATTCGCGTCAAAAAACAAGGGAAAAAAGTTTGTAAGCAATATAATATTTACCGCAGGCAATCAACAAACATGACGGAACATCATACATTTGCGCGTTTGTCACATTCCACGTATGTATACGACTTTCACTATCGCCTGCCGACGGTCTGGCTCCGGCTGTATCAGTCCAATCCCGACCTCTACTGGTGAATAATAAACTAGCGGAGTCGCGGTCAAACGGTCAAGTTCATCGCACGAAAACATATTGCTACATCAATTTGAAACGTAAAAATAAGAAATTTATTCTTCAATTTGTTGAAATTCAATGAAGCGTCCAGATAAAGTGTGGATTAATGTCTTGTTTTTAAATTCTAGTGCATGGCCAAGTTCGCGACAGCTTTACCGTTTTCGAGATAAATCTGAGTGAGTTCGTACTTATAACGGGTTGGATAACCTCTTATATTTGTCTTGATGTATGTTTTTATGAATTCCGTGACCTGGTGTTTAGGATAGGTAAATATTATTGTTTAATTAATTGATGCATTTATCATATAGCTAACCTGTAAAGTTATATAAACGAGACGAAAAATTTGGTGATTGGTAAGAATATTTTCATCAATCTCTTATATTTATGTCCTAAATTATTTAGTTTTCATTTATTTTGAATTCATAAGTTTTAGAATATGTGTCATACTTTCAATATAAGAATACTGAATGCCGATTTAGTCAGTTGAATCTCCGGTAAGGGGAAAAATGCAGTATTTACCTTTTTTTATACACCTCTTGTTGGTACATTGACTCCGCGCGTTGTATTCGGATTCGAACACTAATTTGATATCTAATATATAAAATTCTCGTGTCACAGTTTTCGTTGCCATACTCCTCCGAAACGGCTTGACCGATTTTGATGAAATTTTGTGTGCATATTGGGTAGGTCTGAGAATCGGACAACATCTACATATTTTTCATATCCCTAAGAGTTTGTTTGTTTGTTTGAACGCGATAATCTCAGGAACTACTGGGCTGCACTGAAAAAATATTTTACTGTTGGATAGAGCCGATTTATTGAGAAAGGCTATAGGCTATATAACATCACGCTACGACATATAGGAGCTGAGCAGCAATGATAAATGTTGCAAAAACGGGTAAAATTTACGCAGACGAAGTTGCGCGGGTCAGCTAGTTATTTAATAAAATAGGTTTTTTTTTATTGATTCGGTAGAGTATCATGGAGTATTTCTATGTTCAAAACCCCGTTATCTTTAAAATACAATTTATAAATATATCATAATGAGTATCATGATGGCCCCCAATCAGGATGACTTGTAATGTTATTTTTCTTTTTTTTAAGATTTTGTTTTTGTTTAAATAAATAACTAGCAGTGTGGGATTGAGTCCTTGATTGTTCTTGATAGCAATCTTGTTGACTTCTCCAGCTAAGCTCAAAGGCTTGTGTTAGGAGCTGGTTCACGTTGTTCGAACCGTTTAGGCGCTCCAGCCGGTCCTGGAGGAGTGGGCAGGGTGGCAGCACGGGAGCCTTTCCTTTCGGCTGGTGCAGGTCCTTTCCGGGCACAAATGCTTCGGAAAGTGCCTGCAAACGGTCGCTAGGAGGGAACCGAGTCCCGCCTGCAACCACTGCCACTCCGGTGAGGACTCGGGTAGCACACCCTCCAGCATTGTCTAGCTTGGGAGGGGCAACGTCGAGTTCTCACCGCAGTGGTTTCTAAGTGACCTCTTGTTGCCGGCCGTGGTTCTGTCCATGGTCCAGGAGTCGTGGAATGCGGTGGCATCCTTCTATGAGGACATCATCTCGCAGAAGGAAGCGGCGGAGCGCGATACGATTTGAACCCGCGATCTCACAATTGCGAGACCGATACCTTACCCATTAGGCTACCGCCGCTGTTAAGAAAGTCGCCGCACTTTGTCTTTAATAAATTAAATTGTATTTTATCAAACAATATAGGATTACCAAACAAAACCTTAGCATAGGGGATTCTGTAATATGTTCGTGAGAATTTACCATAATCATTTCAAATAAATTGGCCCTTTTCACCACGAAATTTCAGCATACACGTTCCGGAGTGTCGTCGTAAGAGTTTATTATAGCTTTATTACTTCTTCATTTTATTTTCTGGCGGAATTTTCACACATAATAATATACTTTAACCAATCTGGCTTCATCGGGCGCTCGCTGATATCTGTTAACTCTTCCGTGTCGATGAATGACGCAATATCCGCGCATAACGCGTGAAGTTAGAGCTCGTTTAGGCTGATTTTTAGGAGCTGACGAGGCGAGAAAATAGTAAGATGCTGAAGTGAGTGTTCTGTATAATGTGACATCTACGACACAGATGCACACCTTATACTCTGACTGACTGAACAATGACCAGACTCAATCGAAATTGTTAGATCCAGAAACTTCATATTTTGCACAAAAGTTTCTAATAAGCACCTACATCGTAAATAAGCACTAAAAAGCAAGAAAAAATCAAATTACTCAGGAGGAATTTTCCGGCCACAACATGGTTGAAGCCACAAATAAAAGTTAGTACTGGTCTAATCGTGTTCTAACCAGGACTTCCGGAGTTGAATCGCTCCCAGTGCAATCACTATCGGCTTATCCACTAGTACCGTCGACATATTGACCAGCGCTAGAACCGAACCTCGATGAAATACCTCATATTGCTTTGCTTCTCAATCGAATAAACTTGTCCCAACTATCCTAAATCTATCAAAAACTCATAAAACTTTACTGCATAAAGGAGAGGTAATAAAAGTGCCTCTCTTTCACGTTTACGTAAAGTACCTACCCTCCGAAATAAAAAACAAAACGTATCAACAGTTATCCTGGCAATTCGTTTAGGAATACGGCCATTTTTTCCGCACGACTAAACGCGTGATTGAGTAAACGCGACTGTACTTACGACTGGAAGGGTAAAGAAATAGGTCAGTGTGTCGAACAATCTGTCACATACCAATTACTTAGAGGAACCGCTGAAAGCAACAGGCAGGATGAACGAATGAAAGCCTTTAGGTACGGAAAGTTTACGTGGAAATCTTATTATTGTGTCCTACTGTATCGCTATTGGGTTAGATTTTTTATGGAGAATATTGTTTTTGAAGTGAAAACTTCTTTAGCGGCGTTGTGCACTTTTTGGGATGGGTAAAAAATGTTAAACTCACGTCAGGACTTGTTATTTATTATAATTATAGTTCATATTATTTTATTATTATGTCAGTAAAATCGAAAAATATTATTCAAATTTCATCATTCAGTTCAAGTTGCCTTTTTTTATCTTAATTTAACCCGGATTTTTAAATATTAGGTGCTGTGTTTAATATTTTTAAGTAGGTAAATAAGATTTATAAAAACAATTTCATAATAAAAAATTCTTTACATAATATTACTTATCCACATAATCAAACTAAATCAAAAGTCTAAAGTTATTAAATACTAGCGGACACCTTGCGGTTTTACCCGCGTATTTCCCGTTCCCGTGGGAATACAGGGATAAAAAATAGCCTATGTCACCCGGGGTTAGTGTAGCTTCACAACGATGAAAGAATTTTTCAAATCCATCCAGTAGTTTTGGAGCCTATTCAATACAAACAAACAATCAAATCATTCCTCTTTATAATATTAGTATAGGTATAGAAGTATATATATAGAAGACCACTCTATAAGAATTTATTTTGTGTTTAAGTAGGTATGGTATACTCGTGCACAAGGCAAAAGATAATTCTGAGAGTATTTTTAATTTTAATTAAAAAAATATTTCTTATTCTTAGTTTATATAAACCTTAGCTGTGTGAAATAATGGTTTTCAACTATTAACTACCTAAATAATATTACTTAGAATAGCTACTGTTGTAGTCATATTATTTACCTACTCGTTTGTACCTTATCGTTTAATTTTATGCTAAATGTTTTAAGAATTGATTACCTACGTAGTACCTACCTACTAATACTTAGTTTATTTTATACAGATTCAACGCAGTTCTGTAGATTGGAAATTATTTTCAACAGTAAAGAGAAAAGAGGTGCCGAAAAAAAATTATAGCTATTGTATCTAAACATTTTTCAAGGCAACGTAAAAATGAAGTAAGTACCTATCTACCCTGTTTGTAAATAGTTCTTAACATATGTTTGTGGTTTTCTGACATGCTAACGTCTTATAAATCGATGACAAGCTGCACACACGAAAAAGTGTCTCGTTGTTGACTGGTCGCTAAGCAACAGCGAATGGCGATTACAGCGACCTTACAATGTCGCTGCAATCGCCATTCGACGACATTATCAAGTAAAATTATCATCCGTAAACCGACTTTACAGACTTGAACCATTTTTAGGGTTCCCCAGCAAAAATGATAAAACGGAATCCTTATAGTTTCACCATGTCCGTCCGTCCGCAGCTGAACTGTTAGTGCTAGAAAGCTGTAATTTTGTAATATCACTTAAGCTGACAAAGTGAAAGACACCTCTATGTAGAGTGGGGATGTAATTTTTTTTCTCACCTACCCCAACCTTATCTATTTTTTTTTGTGGTAACTAGCTATAGATTTTTTTTTGTTGCAGAATTATCGCAATCCTCACATTTTTGACTGCAGTAGTCAACATACTAGGAAATCGTCCTGATAGCGGTATGGCACCAATTTCTAAAATATCATAAACTAGAATTCATGTTGAGTTTTGATGACTCTTCTCATTATTCTGTCACTACGTGGTAAACCAGGGTGTTACCTACTCCTAACTTTCTATTGTATAGTAGGTGCCTAAAACATAAAACTGCATTTTCTAGCACCAACTTCAAAATGTTTAATTATTTTTTCTTGTTGTACCTATATTATTTTTTGCTTTTTAGGTACCTTATATTTATTTTGGTCGGTTCGTTCGGTCGGTTTTTATTTTTTTGTAAAAAAAGTCTTTATATAGTATCTTTTTGAAATACTAACACTTTTCGTATTAAAATACTTTTGTAATTTTAACACATTAATACTTTAATGTATTATTTACCTACAATTATGTAATCCTTATTATTATATTAATACAAGTAACCAGCATAAATGGAGCATTCTGTGCACACAAGCTTATAATTCCAATCTAGATTTCTATTGTCATATTCTATAATGATTGTCATTCATTTTGTGCATTATATAACTACGACTCCAAAATTCCATATTGTAATACTAGATGGCGCTAGTGATCTGTAAATATTTCGCTGTTAATGACAAAACTAGAATTACTTTATATTTGCAGAGTATGTAATAAACGAGGCTGCTCACAAAGAGTACAAGCTGATGTACAAGGCACAGGTTTGGAGCACCGCGAAAGAGACCTGCGAAAGCGAAGGAGCCAGATTAGCAGTTCCGAAGTCACAGGTAAGATCGAATAAATAACTAACGAAAAGGTGATCCTAATCTTAATGAATGGACGTTTTTAAATATTCAAAGTTAGTAATATTACTAGAATAGTATTATATTATCTGTGGTAATATCAATCTTCTAAAGCCGTTTTCAAAATATTGTACGACAATTTTTTTTTAGTTAGCTACATATTCGAGAAGATCACGGAAGTGTTTATCTATAGGTATTAGTACCTATTCCTACTATTAGTACTAGGTATAGATCCAAAGTAGAGATTCAATCAAGACAAGCTACAGTTTCTCTGTTTCTGTTAAGTAATAGGTATTACCTGTAGATTTACGAGTATGGGAGATTATTATCCCCAGTACTTGCATTCACACTCGTTGGAAACCATTATTCAGAAATCAGAAGAATTCGTTTTTATATATCAGAGTAGATACCCTCTGATATTTAAAAAAGAATTCTTCGTAGGGTTTTTTTCTTATTTTTTTGAAGACGACTCCCGCGTAACTTACTAGGCCCTGTGTCGCGGGGGACTTTAAAACATACTAGTCACGGACACAATGTACACCCAGACTCGGAACGAGCGAGCGAGCGTTCAGGGAACTGGATAGGTACGCGGCGTCGTCGGCAAACAGAGCCAACTTGACATCACCCACTACCGGGATGTCGTCCGTGTAGTGGGCGTGCAGCGTGGGTGATAGGCAACTGCCTTGTGGTACTTCGGCTGCTATCGTCTTGGTTGACGATATCTCGTCTTCAATAGCCACGTAAAATGTGCGCTCCCTAAGGAAAGTCGCGGTGACCGCGACGATTTGGCGCGGTAGAATAGTCCTCGACAGTTTGTAGATGAGACCTTCATGCCACACCCTGTCGAAGGCTTTCTCCATGTCCAATATCACGGTCACCGTGTGTGTGGTGGTCATCAATAGATCAGCTGCTGGTGGTTCGGTAGAGGTCGAGAGGTAGAAATGGACTGCCTCTTCGACGTCCTTGGTGTGGCTTGGTACCTCTTCCTCGTGGGGTTTAAATTGCTCCTCAAGGCTTGAGGAAAGTATTTCGGGTCCAGACATAACTCATTTTCTGATGGACAAAATGTGCAAGATAGAGTAGTGTTAGTATATAGAGTGTATCAGAAAGGTGTGGTCATATTCAAGGGTCGTCACATAAACATACACATGATAAATAACCTGTGTACCTAATCTTATCAAAATATAAGAACCTTAAAATTTTACGTCATTTTTAATCAGTCCATTCATTATTATGTAAAATATGGACACAAATAATGCTACACTACTGTCCAATCATTTTAGATATTCATCGTAGTATAGTAGTAGTAAAGAGCAGGGATCGGAAATCTGGTTAATTTGCGTGAACCGCTGGCGGGTGCGCGGGCGCGAGGCCGAGTGATGTGAGACCACAATTTATTTTAAGGATGATGATGAAATTTCTTCTTCTGAAGAGATTTTTTTGACCAAAACTATGGGCCGCAGAGTCACCTTGTTTGCACTCAAGCTTATTGTTTTGACAAGATCTTCGCAATCACGGATTTAAAAGGTTTTAACGCCTTCATCACTCGGCGAAACGTGTATGTTTGTGTATGTATAAATTGTGTATACATGAGTATGTATGTATGTCTGGGGAACTAACTTAGCTACTGTGGTGTTAGTACCACACACATATATAAGCATGTGAAAAGGTTTGTCAATAATTTTACAAAACTCTTAAATACGAGTAGGTAGGTACGGAATGGTTCCCTCGGCGTGTGCGAGACGTTGTCGTCTTGGAGTTATATAGGTACGAAGCGAATCGGCAACGTCTTGCTTGTTCTTGTTACATCGCACTTCACATACGCATACCTACCTGTGCGTAATAATTCATTACGCTTAGGTACATATTAATGAATGAACTCTGTGTGCGATAGGTAGAATTACGGAATTAGGTATCCAATTTTACCCACTCGATTAAGAAGTACTTAGTTATTACGATATAACTATTAAAACAAGGTTGGTAATTAGTAAAGTAGAGGTACCCTATAACTGGTTACCTATTTAGTTAGGTACTTTTATTCTGAACAAATACCTAGTACCTACTTACCTACCTACGGAGGTAGGTTTTACTACACTATGAAATTTTGAAGATTTTTTTATCCGTGTTAGGTACCTATATATTCAAAGTATCCGTTGACAAAGATTTTTTTATTTCGTCCCATTGTGATAAGCAGGTAGGACCTCAGAGGAAAATAACTTTCTGGGCGACAGTGACTCACGCTACGCCACTGCACAAAGTACACAATCCCACCGCGCCACAGAGCAGTCAATATTAGCTATAATGAATATACAATTGATACAATTCCATCATATTCCTAATTTTAGTTATCCTATCCACATAACAATGAAACCTAAACTTTTCAAAAGGTTCTACTAAGTTCGCTGCTCGCAGACAAGCTTACAATTTTACCCTCCGATGTAATGTTTTTTATTACTTTACAACGTATTCATACTTACCTCTCGCCTTCGCTAAAACGTAAAGCGAACTCTCTAAAACTTCAATGGCAGAGGGAAAAGTTAAGTGACAAGTGAAACTCGAAGCAATTGAACTTTGTTCGTGCCGAGTTAAAAGAAATAAGTTAGTACCGTACAAAGTCGGGATTATATCAACCGTGTCCTACACTTCGAAGGAGTTTCATACCTAATATAACTACAAAAAGACAGTACACTCATTTCAATGAAGGTCCCTTTAGTGCAATTAATCGTAACTACCTACCTATGTTCTGTAGGCAAGGAAATTAACTTAACAAATATATTAAACTCTATAAATTAATCAATAGTAAGTAAATTTGTAAATTCGAAAAAGTTTTTGGTATCTAAATAAGTAGTGTCCAAATGCAGCACAATGAAATTTGTGCATTCTTAGGATTCCGTATTTCAAAAGGAAAAACGAAATTACGGAACCCTTGAATCACTTTGTTGTCCGTCCGTCCGCCTGTCTATCAAGACAGTTTACCTCGGGAACGCGCGGAGGTATCGAGTTGAAATTAAAACCATATACTCAGGTCTACGGTTAACTCAATCATTCAATCAAACTTCTAAGTTAAAGTTAAAAAAGATACAGCTGTTTATGCCGCATAAACTATATATTTCGACACTCGCTAAAAATCCAAATTTATAGGCCACTTCCAGTTGACCTCGAACTATGAAATTTGCCAAGTAATATCGTCTTATATCACAAGTATAACTCTCTTGACTGACTCTGTGGCGCGGTGGGAGTGTGTCCGACTGCTACGCAAGAGGTCGTGGGTTCGATTCCCACACGGGACACCACTTTGTGTGATCCACAAATTGTTGTTCCGAGTCTGGGTGTACTTTGTGTCCGTGACTTGTATGTTTGTAAAGTACCCCGCGACACAGGGCTTGTACCCTAATGCGGGAGTCGTCTTTTAAAAAAACAAAAAAAAAAAAAAAAAAAAAAAAAAAAGTATAGGCAAAAGTCTGAAAACTATACATTTGTTATTAAATGATAAAAAATATAGTCTTCAAAAAACTGCGAGACTCGATTCCTGAATTATTTATAACTAGGGTTCCGTTCCAACTTCGCATGGGTGGACATAGGGATCCCTATTATTTTCTAGTAATAAATATAGCCTACGTTACTCTGGGATAATGTAGTTTTGAAATCGGTCCAGTAGTTTTTAAGCTTAATCGTTACAAACATACAAAAAAAAAAAATGTATCCTCTTTATAATATTATTAGTGCAGAAGTGTAGGTATGTACCTACAAATTTGTACGGAACTTTCGGTGGGCGAGTAAGCTTCCGTTTTTTCATTTTTCCTGGAATGCAAAAAGTAAAATAAGTTATACCTATATTAAATGGGAACCTATCTGGTATAAAAAAAATATTACCATGCTTGGAAAATAATCGGATTGGGTGCTACTTAAGGTTCTCCATTCTCGATTTTATAAACCTTATAATAATAATATTTTCTTTTATAAATATAATTAAAAATGTAATTAATATGTGCGAAAAATAAATAAACAGCATAATATTAATGATAAAGCTTTGTTTTATTTCATGCAAAAATAATTTACCATACAATATATATTTTTTTTTTTATCAATAAAACATAAATAAAAGATAAAAAAAAACTAAAATGATTTTACAAATTCAAATTATATATTTATTTTCTTAAACACACTTACATTTAACAAATTATAATTTATTATATAGGATTCAAGGTATATCATTTCTCTTTGTCTTTGGCAGTGTTTAGCCAGTCTCGGCCTGCTATTGTTGCTATTTTCTCCGTTCATCTGACATGAGGGCGGCCTCTCGCTCTTCTTCCCCGGAGTCCTGACCACACTACCGATCTTTTAGTCCATCTGTTATCGTTCTATCTAGCTACATGACCTGTCCATTTCCATTTCCTTTGTAGCGAGAAAGATAGGGCGTCGGTTACTCTGGTTCTCTTGCGTATATGATGCTTATCTTGCCCATGATGCTTCTTTCCATACGTCTTTGAGTTGTTAGAATTTTGTTTTTTTTTTCTTTTTGTTTTGTTTATTTTCGAATCAAACGTCCATGTTTGACAGCCATAGGTTAAGCATGGCAGTATGGCCGGGTGTGTATCTATCACATTGGGCATCTATCAAGAGGTTAGGCATTTTTACCGGTACTTCAAAATACAGTCAAGTGAAACCAAATGGTTAAAGATTAAAAACTGTTTTGAATTTCAGGAAGAGTTTCAATTTCTCCAGAGAATTGTCCGCGGCATGCAGTACATGAAAGTGACGGGAACGACATACAAGTTATTGGCGTGGGTCGGCATCAACAACATCGAAGACTATAGGGTCTGGAAAAACCTCGACGGTGAGTTTAAGTATACCTACGAGTACCTACAACTACACTTTAAATATACCTATACATTTAAAGTGTAGTTTTAAATATACCTATACATGAAAGTTGAGCTTTTATCTTGCCGTATGTTTTTTGGTGATGTTATAGGTACCTTATTTGGGAAAATAATATGTAAGTTGCTAATTGTAGGCCAAATTTCTCAATTCAATACAAAACTCGGTATGGTACCTCCCGTAAGACACAAGCCAGGTCCTGCAACCGATCTGTGCCGCGCGTATTGATCAGTAATTCCTGTGGGTTCTGTCAGCTAGGTGGAGAGCGTGATGCAAGTTCTGAGCATGCAGCGATACAGCGTCCGTGGAGAGGGTAGTCACCAGCGAAAATTATGAGGCTCTTGTAACGCTGTTCACCCGACTGTGTAGGAGATTTTTGTTTTAATCATCTGATCAAGATGGTATAGGCCAATGATGATGATGATTAAGACCAGTAAAGCGAAAAGAAGAAAGTAGGAAAATAATATAGGTAAAAACAAAAAAAAGGATATATTTTAATATGGAAAAATTCGTTCGGAATGTCAGCCTAGCCATCCCAAAATCCAGAAAGATGTTTTAATCTCTCTCTGTTCACTCATTGTCATATAATTATGTCGTACATAATCCGTAACGTAACACAATATTGAGCCACGTACCTACATCTATAGGTACGTAATTTAGATTAATTAACAAGTCAGCTTGGTCGGCACATAATGATCAAACTTTTTAATTATACTGACATGCTCACGTATAAATTTAGTCTAGTTTAGGTACTTACGTTATAATCTGAGATTACGGCCTATTAACACTTATTACATTTTAAAAATAAGTAGGTAGGTACCTACCAGTGCCGAAGGGTTCTTAGAAACCATTCTTTTCAGTTTCCCTTTGAATTCTAGTTACTTAAAATGATTGGTACAAAGAACTGTTTCAGCAAGACACATTTTTGTAGCGAACCTCAAGAAAATTTTAAGGTTAAAATTTCGGAGGTTTGAGTTTATGTAATAGGAAAATGAGGTCGTGGTGAGAAAAACCTGGAGCTGGGATTGGACCATGGGAGCAAACTAGAGTAGGGCAGTTTTATGTAAATCTATCCACGTGTCTTTCCCGTAGGTATTATGATGAGTGGCTTGTAAAGGTAATACATGGAGACAGTTAGACGTTAGCACATTGGATAGTGTTCGAGAGCGGGGAGAATTAGAAGAAAGTAGATCCGTATTAAAGTCGCCCATGATGATGCGGTTATCAAACTCAGCCTCTAATGATTCCAAAACAGATTCGAATTCGGTGGAATAGCCGATGGTGGGTGGACAGTAAACGACACCAAGAATGGTTTTGACCCCTTTAATCGCAAACTCAAGGCAAACTCAGCGGAACCTAAAGAATTGGACGAGGAGGCAGCAATTTTAAACTTGAACTCACTACCCTTATAAAAAATTGGAAGATGTGAAAACTAAAGTACCTAACCTTTAATAGTTTAGCTTACTTACTTTTTACATTTCATTCCGTTTCTAGGAACTAATCATTTGCCTACGTATTATTTTACACACTTTCCTACCTATCTGAATATATAGCTAGGAAAGTTGGTAAAAGAAAATTATTAAAGATTATTTTAGTTTTCAACTCTTCCAGTTTAAATCTCGTAAAAATGTTTATATCTTATAAATATGTTTAAATCTCGTATTTTTTCTCAGGTGAGAACATAGAAAATTCTGGCTATCATCAGTGGGCCGGTCATAATGGTGAAGGTTTCAGGTAATAACATTTCACAATCACAAGCTTTTTTAGGGTTTTGACAAAATCTGATTCTTCGGCCGTGACTGAATAAATCCCACCCACTTCTTCTTCTTCACGTTCAGTAAATGACAAAACTTTACTCTTTTTACACAGTGACAACCCTACTGAGCCGCATTGTGGAGGTATGGACGCTGTCAACCCTGGCCTAAGGGACTGGTGGTGCCACCTACCACAGCCATACATCTGCGAGAAGACTTTATAAAACTCTTTTTAACTATTATTATATTCATAGGCATAAATAATGAGACCAACTTTTAAAAACACGTTTAGCGACACGTTGTCTGGTTTCCATGCTTAGTATGGGATCAGATGGCGTTGTATGAGTTAATTTTTTGCAGGTTGCAGGAAACAAAAGTAATAAAATAAAAGCAGTAGGTACCTTCGCAACTACCTGCGTTATATTTTACCAATGTAGGTATCAAGTAGGAATCACTTAGAGCGACTTTAGGCGGGATTATGTTAAAATTCCAATATAAATGTTAAAAGTCAAATATTCGCCGAGCGACCCAATAAAACTTGGGAGGATTACGACAGAAGTTTTTAATTTAATCCTAAATGTATCAGAAATAAAAGCTTAGTAGCGGCGCCTATTGTTTTATTCATTCCCCTGTCACGGCGAGATCTGGTTGGCAATAAGTGTTTATAAACAACATGACACTTTTATTGCTAATCCTTTATCTTTTTGTGTAGGTATAGAACATTGAATTGTACCTAGGTATAAAGGTAGATAAAGCAGTTGTCACTTTAGTTAAACCAAATAATTAAGACTTTTTACCCGACTGCAAGGAAGGGTTATGTTTTTCGCGCGTATCTTGTATGTATGTATGTAATATTATTTATTACCAGATATATCACAATCCACTGAACGGATTTATACAATTAGGACATTGTTAGATTCGTCTTGATCGCCCAAATGTTCTTAGATATGTGACGTTTGAAAAAAACAAACATGGCGGCTGTGAGATGTCAAAATAAAGAGGTGTGAAAAATAAAGCTGTTTTGAATACCTACTGCAATATGGGTATCAAGTTAAAGGGTTTATCTTAAGCATTTCAAAAAGATATAACATGATTATGACTGTAATACCTACTAAAAAAAATAGATAGCAACCATTCTTTTTTCAATTTACAATACTTGGCAATAGCTGTGATAAAAGTTAGTTGTTACATCGGTTACATCCTACAACCACTAAAAAGAATTAAATATATATATATTTACCTGCCATAAGACACAAGATCCCGCACTTTACTAAGTTCATCGAGATTCTTTAATGCCTCCGACTGCATGAAATTATATAATTATGTAGGGGATCTTGTCTCCATCTTTTTTGTAGGTAGTCCTCCTCTTTTTCTTTTCCGGTACTACTTCTTGAGGTTCAGCTACAGTTTTTCTCAAACCCCACTCCTTGTCTCTATAGGTTTTTATCGGAGACGATTTATGTAAAACAATATTTAAATTATTATACTCTTACTGACTAATACAATCAGCGAAAAATAAATAATATGGTTTGTGTCTATACCTGCGATATCACAGTAAAACCCAAAGGTTGCCTGAAAGAAAGTGGCCGCCTTTCTATGACCGACAGGATGCGTAGAAGCCGCGGCGCGGGCAAGCCACCTCTGCAGGCTGCGATTTTGATTATTATTACTCTTTCACGGCAATTTAGTCTACTTAATACTTTGCGGAATTTTGGTACAACTTCAAAGGACATGTCCCATTTTTGGATTTTCATTCCGTTGACCATTTTACAAGTTACCTTTGAAAAATAAATTTATTATATCTAGATATTGTGGCAGGTGAGTCGCCTTGACGCTTCCTTCAAGAATCCCATGCATTGTTTTTTATGTATCGTCAAGACAAATAGTTCACAATAATGAGTTTTCATGTGAGAGGTGGATCGAATCCTCGAGTCACCTGCCACAATACCTATCTACACCTATTATTATATTATACACTAGCTGTCCCGCGCAACATCGTCCGCGTAAATTTTCCCCGTTTTTGCTGCTCCGCTCCTTTTGGTCGTAGCGTGATGTTAAATAGCTTATAGCCTTCCTCGATAAATAGGCTATCCAACAGTGAAAGAATTTTTCAATTCGGACCAGTAGTTCCTGAGATTTACTATTATTATTTTAGAAACTTTGACTAGTTATAATTTTTAAACTACTGGTCACCACTTAAGCCCCTTCCGCGGTCACCCTTGGATCCGCCACTAGAGAGTTCAACAAATTGATCGCCATCAGACACCTCTTGTTCGATTCTATGTCCGTCCGTCATAGAATCAAGGACTATGGTAGAACTTACTGCTTAAAAAGTGAATACCTATTTAACAGGAATGAAGACATAAAAATGTATAACAGTGCCATCTATGAACTGTATGTGGTATCAAAGTAACAACTTTGTTTCTTACAAAATAGTAAATAAACCGAACCTTTCGTTTGAACTACTCGCCACAAGAGAGCGCTGCTTTATTGGAACGAATTCATTCGTCTAATTAAAAAAGATATATTATCATTATTATTACAAATCATTTAATGGTTTTTGAGCGCCGGTTTTTAAATAAACTTTGCAAATTACTGGTTTTTATTATTTTTTTGTTTTATCGCCATTGTTTATTATAGCAACATTCTAGAGTTAATGTCAATCTTATTTATATCACAAATTTGAGGTTAGGAAAATTCTTATTTGTTTTTAAATTATTTGTTCCAAATTTATTATTGTAGCTAACTGAAACTATATTCAAACCACATTAGTATAGAGGTAAAATACTACAACCTTGTTTTATGTTAGACAAAATCAAGATATTTTATCATTTGTTATTGTTTTAGATGAACTTCTTACGAAGAGGCCTATCGCTCCTTTCTTCTGGTATCAAGGCACAATGTATTCAAAATAGAGGTAATTATTACTGCTTTCTATATTCACGGTTGCGATTTCATAAAAAAAGAAGCTATTTTAACAGGTAAACATTAGTTTTATATTGTATAGGTTAGGTGCAGTCTTCCTGAAACTTGTGTACATACCTGATCAATTAGTTAGTATTTATTAGGTACAGACACACACTGAACTACTACCTAGAGTTATTGGTTAGAATGTTAGTTAACTATTGCTCTCAGTTAGTAGGCATCAGGGACAAGACTGTTGAGTTAAGCATTATTTAATGTTCATTTTCTCAAAGTCTAACTTGCCTGGTTATTGAACATGTCATACCCCATTACCTAAACTAACTCTCTTGTTTTGTGTAGAATTTAATTTGTAAATCTGATATCATACTATTTTATTTCATGTTAATTAATATCAGTTATACTAAAGGTTTAGTATAAGTGATATTAATTAACATTAATAGATAATTGCCATTTTAATAGATAATTAAAATGGCAGGTGCCATTTTGATTATCTATTCAGAAAAATAATCAAATAAAATAATTTACAAATAAATAAATTATTTTCTATGATTATTTTTCCAAAAGTATCTGTTAAGGTATTATTTCTTATTATTATTTTTTGATTAATTACAAAGATAAACTTACTTACGTATGTATAATTATTAACAAAAATGTTTTTGTCAATAATATATTTTATTTTAGGTATCTATATTTTTTTAAATGCAATTCCCATACCAGGACTTTTACACTTACACAAACAATTTGAGGAGCACAAAGTAGTATGTTGTCTGGGAATGTAACCCACAACCTCTTGCACTGCTGTCGCATGAACCCCCCCTACACCACTGAGGCTTTGACCCTTCTTAAACATATAGGGGTATGATTCTACAAAAATATATCCCTATATGTTTTTGTAAAAGATAATGACGAAAGAAATATGTTATACTTGTCAGAAACATAACAGATAGTGCGAGTCGAACTACAATGAGTTAGGAGTATTTATCCAGTCACACTATTTTCACAGGCTACATATTCTTTTGTAAACTCGGGCACTTTGTTGTACACTAATTCTATTTTTGTAAAGTTCCCCGGGACTCAGTGCTTGGATGCTAGTGCACCAGTTCTTTTTAAAAATAAAATATAATATTTGATTTTAGAAAATTTAGACAATTGAGTTTGAGTTTCTGCAGCACATTGGCTCTACAGATCTCTCTCAAAACCAACCCTATTTGATAACATAATTAACAAATACTGTATATAGGAAATTGCACATAACTGTCAAATATTGGACACAAACAACATCTGCATCTTATTGCAGCTGCACTTGTATTCATGCAACTTTCATTTCTATCGTCTACATCATAAGAACTAAATTGTATCTTCATAAAACTTACAATAATATTTGTAAAAGATTGTCGCGCGCCTGTCATTTGGAACCCTTCCGCGTGGACACGGATTATGTCCCCTGAGACCGGGAGGGTTGGCAAAAAAAAAGATAGTGTTATATTTTTGAAAGTAACTGTACATTGTTTTTGCCTTTGTTTAAGTTAGCGATTACGGACTAGAATGGCGCGTCTGAGACGCAATGTTTGTTTGAATCTTGAAATGGTGTAAGGTTACTTTGAAGTACTTTGTATCAACACCGTAAAATCCCACGAAATCTTCGTTCGAAACCTTGGCGTTAATAATGCGGCCTACCAATGTTTACTAGATCGACATACGCATTGTAATGTAGTACGTTTAACGTAACAATTTGACCTAGCTCTAAATATCTACGTACTAGGTACGTTTTATTTTTTTCTATTTCTAAATTAAAATATGACCAACTAAAGACTTTTTATCAAGTGTTTCCCAATTTGTCATTCTGTCCGACATGTTTATTTCCAAGTTGATGCTATTTCTAAAGCGTCTAGACTCTAGAACAATCCAATTCCATTTTTCTGCCAACCCTATGTTATTAAAGTTGCGAAGGGTTGCAATGAGTCAGCGTAACTTAGCTGACCGCACTGCATACAGTTCCTGTAATATCAACCATTCACACTTTACCATTGTCCTTCTGTCCGCTTGTCCTGTTCACTCGGCCATGACTTGATACTTCTATTTATTCATATTCGTCTTTATCAATGCTCAATCGAATTTGCGGTAAGAATTTGTCTGAAAAATCTTCCTTGTATGATGTTATGCGATTGTATTTAACGTGTGATGGAGAAAGACGTCCAGAGTTCGGGTATCAACTTATTGATACAATTTATATTGGTAAAGTTATTATTAGCAGCACAATGATGACATGTAACCGATTTCGACTTTTGTAATTTTTTTTATGTAGCTACATTTGAAATAGCCACCCACCCCAGAACAATGCACGCGTGCACTTTTGTAAGTTTTCTTGAAGTTTCGTTCCCGTGTAGGTAAGTTTCATCCAAATTCGTTCAGTTGTAAACTTTTGATTTACGGCTTCGATTTTTTATATTTTCGGCTAAACAATTACATTTTCTGGCAAAGTCGGTTTTGAATCTAGATTAACTAACCTAGTATTGTTTGAAGACCGTCGATCAATGATATTCTACCAATTTTAAGAACCTGCACTGAATGTTTTCCAATTTTTTTATGATCACTATTAATCACATCGGTGGTTTCGTAGGCGTAACGTGGGACCTCCCCGTGCGTTACTTTCTCATAGAAAGTGTCCATCATTGTATCACCCGCGGACTCATGGAGAACCGCTCTTGCAAATATTTGCCTTTTATGGACATCCTAACGGAAGTTGGCATCTTCAATGTCTAAATGATCTTAAACGTCTTTATAAGGTTCTTGTGACACATTTGTAGTTTTTTCTTGCGTGAAGTCTTTGGTTAACAGTTCTATTTATGGTATTCAGGAACCGTTATATTCTGTTATATTGTAAAAAATCAAAGAACTTTATAGGGCCAAGGTTGAGACCTTGTGGTACACCTTTGTCGTGTCTGCTTTAAAAGCTAAATTTTAGCAATAAATCTCGAATATATTTGGCTACAGTAGTGTGTTCCTAACCATCAAAAATACATTAAGCCTCGAAATAGACTTTATAAATTTCTTTATTTTTTTTTAATCTATACTACTAGATAAATGCAGTAAAATCATAACAGGTCCTTCTAAGAAAAATATGGATTTTGTATGAAGAGTGTCCTACGGCGTAATGCTGCTAGGATTAACGTCCCGTGATACATTCCTGTTATTTGTTGCGTCTTTGTTGAGAGGATGAATGACAATTGCGAAAGGCTGTACTACTACAATAGCCTTCGCTTTGCATCTATTATCAGCTCTCTGATAGAATTGTGTTATATTTGGCAGCGGGCTTAGATTAAGTTAAGAATGAGGACGTAGCACATTTTAGTCTGAGAGATTCTATCTGTATTGGATTATTGTAATCCTGCAATTTATGATTCATTTTGGTCAGTGCTTTTGTCGTGTGAGTTTTTTGTTAGACCGTGCAATTTACCGTATATTATATGTTCGGAAATTTACGCGATTTCAATTCAATTCAATTTGCGATTTGTAAGCATTGTAGAATTTAATAAAACAAAGGTAATAAAAATAAAATATTTACGCGATTAAGACCCGTAACTTATAAAATTCTGTTACCATTATATTACCCACCTAGATTTTGGTTACAGAGTAGTAGTTCCTTTTAATATGTTCCAGTTTATATCCGGCGCCGGGTACCCGGCGCGTAGTGTATGGCGATGTATGGTAGCTTTCACATGTTCCGGCGTCCGTCCGGTCCGGTCACATACATTTGCCGCCGGGGAACCGGCGTTCGGGTAGCCGGCGCTTAAAATTCGCATTAAAACCGGAACATGAAGAGAACCTAACAGCTAAATTATTAAAAAAACCGAACAAGTGGCAGTCGGACTTGCCTACCTATTAAAAAATAGTTCAGAAATGGAGTCTCACACATTATTGATAAGTGACAAATCTTCAGAAACACATATTACAGAAGCGTTAGAAAATATTCGCCTAATCCTTTCAACTTTTAATTCAAAGTTCTTAAAATTTCAAGTTGGACATGCGTCTGAGCAAAAAATTTCATTTACAATTAGACAATGTTCCCGGTCCAGAATGTTGCACATTTTACAATTCCGCTGATTGTTATCATCACCAGTTATTAATGTTATTCTTACACAAATATGATTTACGATTCTGGGAACGACAATGCTGGCTAACTCTTGCCCATTGTGTGGGACATTTTTTTCACTGAAACCAGAGTCAGTTGTCAAAGAATCGCTTTAAGTCCGTGTGTCCGTCATCTGCGGACAATGCCCACTATTAGCGGATTATAATCCGCAAAAAGAGCAGGTACTGTCGCGTGGGGGTGGTACAAGTGATAAAATTATGAAATATTATGTTTATTACATTTTTGATTGTATTGACATAGTAAAAAACCGGGCAAGAACATGTTTAGTGTAAGATTCCGCAGCTGTTTCTACAAAGAAATCCACTAAATACGATCTGAAAAAGTGCATCAATAAAAGAGCGTATCTTCATGATACTTGCGCTTTTTAGAATATTTATTTTTATCATTTAACTATCGAACTAAGTAGCGGTTTATACATGACTAGGTGTCATGTATAAACTACTCAATGTATATGGATGAAATTTGAAGTATACGTATTTCAAATTTCATCCATATACATTGTGTAGTTTTCGAGTAAAATGCCTGCAACATACGGACGGACAAACAGATAGACAGACAGTCTGTCTGTCGGTCTGTCTATCTGTCCGTCCGTCTGTATGTAGTACATAGGGTTTCGTAGCCAAAATTACAAAACGAAACCCTCATAGTTTCGTCAGACAGACAGGACCTGCCTGTCTGTAAATTAAATATCAAATTCCGGATCATTTCAATCACTTGTCTTAACCACTACTCTAGGTATTTAGGTACCTACATTATTTTACAAATTAATTAGATATTGTAATAATTGTATTATGTACCTAAGTATTATTTTCTTAGATTCAGAATATAACTCTTTCACAGTCAAATGTTTTAAGACTAGATATCAGTATAACATTAGTTATCCTCTTATTAACACTTGAGTCCAACTTACAGAGATTCTATTGCCTGTGTCATCTTGCCCAAACTCGCTTGTCTCCTCTGCCTTACGTCGTCATATTTGCTTGCATTAGCAGATGCAAGCTTGTCAATACCCATCAACTCCCACGGGATGTTCAAATCCCAAACAATAACAGCACTGCGCACTGGACAGTCCACGTACGTGACCAGCGGAGTCAGTTGCAGTTGCGTTTGTTATTCCATCCTTATACAAATACTACCAGATTCAGCTTCTCAGAAATTTAATTTTGATACAATTGAGAAAAATATGTCCAAAAAAGTAGCAATTCTACTTCTGTTTGTCATTCAAATTGGCAATTTTTGTAAAGGGTTCTTTCTGTTACTCTGTAGAGTTCGAAAGATTATTCTGACATCGCCTATTTAATAACTAAAATAAACCAAGTATTTATTGTTACCAAATGCCTTTTGTAGCTTCCGCTACCTCAGAATCATGCAATAAAATATGCCTAAGCTGGCCAGAGGATTACTATGTCTTTGCTTAGATTTACCACCCTTAATATTTCGACTGTCTATAAATCCTTTATCTTTACTTAAAACAAAGGATGTCCTAATTCGTAGAATTTCATAAATCCCACCTACTTAAACGCCAGTGTTTTAAACTCCAAGCATTTTCTTTCATATCACTAAGGAGAACTACTACTTATTATCCAATATGCAGGCTAGCATCTATTTACAAAGCGGTCACATGTCCCAAAGTTTTGAACACACGCAGCTCATTCAAGTAACATATTGTTACCGTTCATCCCATACTTGTACTACTTATTACATTTCCCATATATCTGTACCCTTTCTTGTTCACAAAGAATCACAAACTGGCCAAGGACATTGACATGTCAATCATACTCCGCTATGCATCCCACGTCCCACGCAAATTGTGGACTTATGCGAATCGAATCGCAAGCCCACACAATAACCACAATTGATACAATATGAATTACGGGAACGCCTCAAAGCCTTCCCAAATAACTGTTTTATTTTAGCACTTTTTGAGAAAACTTCCAATATCAAACACCTTCTGGTCCTTATGATGTTAAGTTAAAGTTCAAATTCCTCTAACTGTTTTGTGGTTGCAGATAAAATCGTGCATACGCTAATCCCATGTTACAATATATATTTAGCACCTGTCTAGTTTAAATGTGGCCATTTTTGGGTAACGGTATGCAATGGTGGTCACGAATTTGACACAATGCGGTTGGAAAGATTATCTTTTGAGAAATGGCACATGTTTGTACTTGATACGGATAGATCTGGATAACTTTTGTTTAGTAAAAAAAACTACAAAGTTTAACGCTTAGAACCTACACTTGAATATCACTTAAAACTAACTGCCGCTTTTAAATGGCAAATCAGCTCATGACTCGTGTACGTGTGTTCCAGGTTACCAATGTGGTAATACTGCCTGTGACATGCCTGTAGCCTGCCTTTAGTTAATACATAAACAGTAGTTTTCAGTAATGCCTAAAATTCCTACCAATATTATAAATGCGATAGTATATAAGAACAGTCAGATGAATGTTAATCCCTTAAAAGATTTTAATGGAAATATCCTATTTTCACTCAAAAGAAGCTGCGGGGTAAAGCTTTAAAGTCATACATTCAGTCAGAAAGGTATCGGAGGGAGCCCCGAAAATATTACAGAAAGCTTACGGTGAATCGACTTTATCAAAAACACATGCTTAAGAGGGATACAAAGCGTAGCGATTGAGATGTGATGGAAGATTTGCCTCGCTCTGGTACTCTGGTCTCTGGTCTCAACGTCTTCAACTGAAGTTAACATCGCAAAAGTAAAGGAAATAGTGACTGAAAATCCTCATTCCAGTTTGAGAGAGATAGCCGCTGAACTTTCTATGTCTCACGAGTCGATCCGTACCTTTTTTAATAATCAATTGAGAATGAAACATGTTGCCTAACAAAAATAAAAAAGAGACCTGAAATTTCTCCAAATATTATAATATTACTCTACTCGCATAATAATACTATCACACCTAATTATACTATCAGATTTGATCGTTAAGCGAAATTGGGAAAAATCTCAGAAGTAACATATAGAGCCGTAGATCTGATAAGTTACGCTTGGTGCCAATCGAAACGGCATTACTACACAAAAGTATATTTGCAATGGCACCAAAGATTTATAACAAATCACCGAAAACTATGAAATCTTCTGAAACCATAAATGTATTCAAAAGTAAATTACAGACATTCTTATTAAATAAAATATTTTATTCAGTAGACTAGCTTTCGCCCGCGGCTTCGCCCGCGTTTAGTTTGGACTACCATTTGAAGATTTGCTTTAGGCTTTGTAGTGGATGGTGTTTTATCCACGAATCACTTGAGAACAATTGAAGAAAATTTGGTACCTACAATGCTAATTTTAAAATCACGCGGAAGAAACCAGGGGAAACATTGTTTGTAAAGGGTAATAGGTACTTTTTTTTTACTAACGCTAAAAGTATAAAATAGGCTATTTTAGGGTACACCACGCTATGACAGGTAAGAGTGAAACAGAAATAATAGAAGAACGCTGGGTGGCTACGATACGATACTGTGGCCTAAAAATATAGGCTAAAATATAGGCATATAATAATATTATATAGTTATTTGTGTGGCGGCATATTTAGGCATATTCCTCCCCCGCCTGCTCTCGGCGGTGGTGGTTGATGTACCGGTGTAGAAATCTAATGCCCCCCCCCCTTCCAGCCATGCGAACTACTTACACTTGGCCCGTTGAGCCAATAGTAGTTCCCCCTGAACATAGTTCTGGATCCGCGCCTGATTTTGTTGCGTAATATTTTAAAACTTTGATATATTCTAAGATATTCATTGAAATCATATGAAGTAAAGACAGTTTTTTTTAAATTAAATATTTGTAATGAATTACGTATTTATTTGGATAAGGGTTAATACCATGTTTATTAGAACACTTTCCCAAATAAATACATTATATTAGAACAAATTTCATTACCATAAATAAGGTCAACCTTAACAGGATAGGCATTTACTGCCCAATTATTTTTTTAGAACTTTTTAAATGGAACAAATACTTCATTCATTGTTGCTGTGTAACTTTAACCGTTTACGCAGCGCACGCAACGGAAGCTCTGAAAAGAAATATTTCATACCCGTTTTTGCAACATTTTTCTTTGCCGCTTCGCTCTTATTGATCATCGCGTGCATGTTACATAGCCTTTAACCTTCCCATCCAAGACATAAATATTTTTTTCAATTCGAACCAGTAGTTCCTGAGATCACCGCGATCAGACAAACTCTTAGCTTCAGCTCTATTGACAGAAATTGGTAGGTAATGTACCGTTGTAATCATAGTAATTCAATAAAAAATATAACAATCAAGACTTTTCGTCCATGTAGGCCTAGGACCTACTTAACTAAACCATCTCTAAATTATAACTTCCCCATTTTTTATTAGATTCTGGTACACCTATAACATATTCATTATTATCCATATTATTTAATTAATTTAATGTATTATTATAATATATAATATATATAATGTATTTATATAATTATAATTATGATTAGTAATTGAAATTATATAAAGATGATTAAGAATGTAGTAATTGTAATGTATGAAATATTTTTCTCCCTATTATAATTTCTTTATTCTTACTATGAAATCATACCTTACAATAGCCAAAAATACTATAATATCACTTTGTATATGTGTAGTGTAACGTTCAGTTCCAGCGCTCTCTTCCACGGTGGCGAGCAGCCCCGCGACGCCATACTTCCAACCATGGGAGCTGCTGTCCAGAGCGATGGCGTCGCTCAACCAGATGCACGAGACCGGACCACATTTGAAGTCTAGAAAGTCAAGAAACCCTCTCAATGGAAACCCTTTTGCTAAGGTATATTTATTATAGTTTTATTGCCTTGTTCTTTAAAAGCTGACCTTACAAGTACGTATTTATCTCAAAGTGTCATTGTGCTTGGAAGGTTCAATTTTGTTTTGGCTAACAACAATAAAGTACTTAACCATTATATTATCAAAAATAAATAATACTAAATCTTCATCATCTCTTTCAAAATAATGATTTTTGGAATAACCTCGAATCGTTAAAATATCACAACCGATGAATATCAAAAGAAATAATAATTTTTAGTATAAAAACAAAAAAAAATATGCACATTTGTAACTATAAATATTTTAGCGGCGGTAGCCTAATGGTTAAGGCCTCGCAATCGTGAAGTCACGGGTTCGAATCCTATCCATTATACTACCGACGTGAACCCACTCCTAACAGCTATTATATAGATATATAACCAGCTAATCTAAATAGCTTGTATTAAGTTTAGTTGGAGGGGTTAATAGAATTGCTAGTAATGTGTGACTAGATGCTCTTATAATAATATAACACCTATAAATTGTACCACATCTAAAGCAAATAAATGATTTATGATTTATGGTGGTTATTGTACCAATAGTCGTATCCGTTAATGGTCTGATTGCCGAGAGCCTCGACCACCACCTTGATACAGACGATACAGAAGGCATTACTTCTGGTCACGGCCCGCAACGTGCGGGGGTTCCTTCCTTTGGGGCGTAACCACCGGTAGCTTGATCCCTGTACCCGATACACTGCACGGGACACTGTTTTTTTTTTTAAACATTTTTAAATTTTACTTTTTTTTTCATTTATATTTAAAAATGTAATTACCCGTCTGTAAAGAAGGGTTATGTTTTTCGCGCGTATCTTGTATGTATGTATGTATGTAATATTCTTTATTACCCGATATCTCACAATCCACTGAACGGATTTATACAATTCAGATGTCGTTAGATTCGTCTTGATCGCCCAAGTGTTCTTAGTTATATGACGTTTGAAAAAAACAAACATGGCGGCTGTGAGATGTCAAAATAAAGAGGGGTGAAAAAAAAGTTGTTTTGAATACTGCAATATGGGTATCAATTTTAAAGGGCTCATCTTAAGCATTTCAAAAAGGTATAACATGATTATGACTATTATACTAAAAAGTTAGTTAGCAACCATTATTTTTTCATATTTCAATATTTGACAACAGCTGTGATAAAAGTAAGTTGTTACATCGGTTACATCCTACAACTACTAAAAAGTATAGCACTTTACTAAGTTCATCGAGATTCATTAATGCCTCCGACTGCATGAAATTATGTAATTATGTAGGGTGATCTTGTTTCCATCCTTTTTGTGCCGGCGGGTTTTTTTATTTTTATATATATATATATTTTTAACATTTTTATATAAATATAATAGTAATAGTGAAACTTGTATATTTTCTAGGGCGTAGTATTAAAGACAGTGATCAAAAAGCCTAAGAAACCGAACTCGGCGAACCGCAAGTGCGTGCTGGTGCGTCTGTCCAACGGCAAGGAAATGGTGGCGTATGTGCCCGGCATCGGACACAATCTGCAGGAACATAACATTGTCCTTGTTAGAGTTGGGAGGTGGGTAACTGACCTACTATTACATTTAGGTATATCTAACGGGGGCTACCGTTTTTATGCTCACCAGTTGGCGCCACTGTTGACTCTGGTCTTGCGGTCAAAGTTTGTTATTATGATAAAAACAAAATCTTATAAGTATTTAAATGATATAATAATAACTTAAAACTGTACCATAAATACAAAGTATGCCGTAGGGTAGCGCAATCCCGTTTTGTTCGAGAAAAAGGGGACAAAGTTTCGCTTAGCGCATCCACAAACAATGAAATTTGGAATTTTGTAGATCTGGCTGGAACCAGAGCATAGCCGCCGCTAGAGGCGCTAGTGTAGATATTAGCGCCTCTAGCGGCGAATTCTCACGCGATAGCCTTTATTAAAATATACTCGACTCACACTTGATCATTATTATTAACTATTGTTGTATATAGTTACACTAAGATCGTTTAGGCCTAAATGTGACGCAATCATTAAAAAACTTAGGATGCAAAACAACTCTTGTGATACGTTGGGATTCTACACATACATGTAATGTCAAGTTCCCAAACAATAGGTAAAGCCAGAGAAAAGAACCTGGCAATAAAAACTCGCGGCCACTCTTTTCACATTGCCAATTTTACAATGTTTGAATGTTTATAAACTTGATATGGGGGTAAGGTGCTGCGACTAATATACTATACACCATGTTAAAGTACTGATGCAAATTGTATTATCAAAAGACAAAAATCATGTTGAAACATGAGATAAACTAAAATCAGCCTCAGTGGGTACAATATAGTAGGAGCATGTACTTGCAACAAAAGTAAAAACTATATTATGTGTTTAAATATTGGCCAAAGTACTTGTAACGGATGATCACGATAAAGCAAAAGAAATACACGCAACACTTAGGCTAGTGTTAAAATATGCGTTATTTTAATAATTCAGACCTAGAATTAAATTTCATAATCAACCTTTTATACTGTTCCAGCTGGCCTCTCAGAGAGGACGCGGCCCGTAATCCTCTAAACGGGCCCAGTATCTATACAGATACGGGCCGTTTTAGCTATATAAAATTAATTATAGACGTCGCACAGTGTTTTATAAAATTATATTTTTAGGACATACCCCTTTTGTTTACTGTATAATCGAATAGATCTCATCATTTACAAGAAGGTTTGTTTAGCCCCATTATTTTAGTAGAAATAAGTTTTCCTAATACAGTGGAATTTTCGAGAAAAAAATAAAAACTTTAAATCGAATTCTAACTAAAATACGAGGTTCGTTGATGCTTCAAAATATGTAACATTATGGACACTATCCATGTCTCTAACATCGTATTTGCGTGTTACGCTTTGTTTGGGAGTAATTAAAAAAATAAACGATTTTCAAAATAATATTTCCTGATAATCACTAATGATAGATAACTAGGGTCAAAACAAAACTGCTTGTAAATGATGAGATCCATCCAATTTTACAATAAAAAGGGGAATTTGAACACTGCGTCGCCCTAATATTGTGAGAAAAGGAAGAAGATAGATATATTATATTCATTATAATCCCTAAATCCGTCTTTAAAATACCATAATCTTAAACAATAATTGCATTTGAAAGAAAAATTTTAAGCCCAGGCCCTGAAATCGAACCCGAGACTTCCGATTGCCTACCATCTGTCGGAACTATGTCACTTAACCTCAAATTCTTCTTTCCTACCTGCGAGTTAGGCAAGAAAGGCCTAAATAACTATAATGTCACAATGATGTTCCAGGTTAAAGGACTGCCCCGGCGTGAAACTAAAGTGCGTCCGCGGCAAGTACGACCTGCCGCACGTCGTCAAACAGAAGGTTTAGTGTTTGTTGTCTAGTTCTATGCCCTTAGTACAATATAACTGTTAGAATAAGAGCTTGTACCTTTTATTTATTATATAATCCTTTACAATACTTTAGGTATCGGTGTGCTGACAATAATTACTTCTGACTTGATCATGAACATATTAGATATATTTCGCTACTTAATCGCGTGAATTATTTAAAGGTACGAACCTTTTATTTACCCGATTTTGATCGAATTGCACCGATCGTGGTCACGGGTCGACTTGTAACCACGATCGGTACCTTTAACCGGACCTTTAAATTATTCACGCGATTAAGTCGCGAAATATATCTAATATGTATAAAAATTGTTATTTAAATTAAAAAATTGTTATAAAAATTGTTATTTAAAAACAATAGTTGATTATGAACATTCGAAGAGAGATAAACTATTGAGTAATATACCTAATTTTAAAATGAGGAATATAGGTAATGGCCAGAGGTTGAAGCGGCGGTAGGCTAATGGCTAAGGCATCGGTCTCGCAATCGTGAGGTTGCGAGTTCGAATCCTACCCATTATACTACCGACGTGAACGCACACCTAACACAGGCCTTTGAGCTTAGCTGGAGAAGTTAACAGGATTGCTAGTAATGTGGGACTCACAATACTACATAGCTTTTTAAATATATACACTGATCTTTAAAATAAAAGTAGGTATTCCTACTTTACCCTATAGGATTTGAAAGCTTTAAAACAATTTTGATCCTCGATACATTATTTTACATTGAAAGAAATGAAATTTTTCATTTGTAACATTGTTGCTACTTTTAATTTGTAATTTTATTTAAGGGTTCGTAAAAGAAAGAAATATTATTATTAAATTCATTTAATTTAGAATTCTTGTCAAGTATTGTTATGTTTAAATCTTACACTATTACATAAATTATTATTATTATACTACCATTACATAATACAAATTGCACAACAGATTGAGAGGTAGATACAAGTTTTACAAACATTTACTTAAATATTATTTACTATCTAAATTGCACAACCTAATTAAATACAAAGTTAAATAATAATATTATCTTGGGACATTTTAATCTAACCTATTTAATTTAACTTACTTAATCTAACTTACTTAAAGATTATTTACTATCTAAATTGCACAGCCTAATTAAATACAAAGTTAAATAGTAATATTATCTTGGGACATTTTAATCTAACCTATTTAATTTAACTTACTTAATCTAACTTACTTAAAGATTATTTACTATCTAAATTGCACAGCCTAATTAAATACAAAGTTAAATAGTAATATTATCTTGGGACATTTTAATCTAACCTATTTAATTTAACTTACTTAATCTAACTTACTTAAAGATTATTTACTATCTAAATTGCACAGCCTAATTAAATACAAAGTTAAATAGTAATATTATCTTGGGACATTTTAATCTAACCTATTTAATCTAACTTACTTAATCTAACTTACTTAAACTAACTTACTTAATTGACTTAATTTAAAAAAGTCTTATCAGCACAAACAATTTTGTTGACAACGTCCACACACTTTCGAACTCAAAGCCGACTTCAATGCGGCGACTTCTTTCCTCAAATAACTCACTTTTAAAGCCAAGTGAATTTCCCTCAACTTCCTCCGATCTCTGCTCTGTTTCGCAGCAAAGTTGTTCCTCTCCCTCTGACGTCTGTAGACGTCATCTTGCTCCGAGTTAGTCGACTGCACTGTACGACGCATGCGTGGGTTGTTCCCAAGCAAAGCACCTCCATTTTTCTCCGCCATGACTCGTAAAGCATTACGCTCGTACTCTTGAAAGTCAGGATCGTCTGAGAGGCTGTCAACATCCACCATGCTGAACGGCCTCTTCAAACTTTGCGGTGATGCAGGCGGTGATAGGGCGACGGGTCTCGGCATCTTCGGACCGTAGGCCACAGAGTCGTAACCAGAAGAACTTCCTCCAGGAGATGCTTCTCCAATTGGCGTGTAATATCCGAACTGGTAGTCCGCGGGTATAGGAAACTGCGGGTAATACTGAATGGGCGACGGTTCCCGAACTGCGGTCTTGGATAGATCCAATGCGATATCGTCGGCGTAAGGCATCCAAAGAGCCATGGTTGTAATTAGTAAGGAAGACGTGTGGTTGCAATGAACAGTGAATTGCGAATGATGGCTTGGGGTGCCCACGCGCCCTTAAATGCAAAGAGGCGGGGTTTGGGAGTGGGGATGGATTAGAAGGGTTGGCTACCTGCGGGACGACCCTAACGGGGTTGCGGGGTACCTAATGGCGTCTGTAGTGCAAGTTGTTGTATGTGTTTGATATAAGAATTATACCGGTTTAGATGCAATTTTTTGTTCTAGGATATTTAAAAAAATTATGTGTATTATTTTTTTACAAGCGTATGTTAGATGTTAAAGGTGTTGACCAATATATTCTGCTTTATGCTATTGCGTGTACATTAACCTAAAATCTATACTAATATTATAAAGCTGAAGAGTTTATTTGTTTGTTTGAACGCGGTTATCTCAGGATCTACTGGTCCGAATTGAAATATTTTTCTGTTAGGTAGCCCATTTATCAAGGAAGGCTATATAACATCACGCTACGATCAATAGGAGCGTAGCAGCAATGTAATATGTTGCAAAAACGGGGAAAGTTGACTCGTACGAAGTTGCACGGGACAGCTAGTTGTTAATAAAAATGCAAATTATTCAATATCGCTAAAAAAAAGTTTAATGCGCAGTTAACTAATATATCTAACAAACAACACAACACAAACAAAGGCTCATACCTTTAAATAATTCACGCGATTAAGTCCCGAAATATATCTAATACTATAAAAATCGTGAAAGTTTAAAAACAATAATATCTAACAAAGTTTTTTAAATACCTGCCAGCCAAAATAGTATATTGATTCAAATATGTCAATAAATAATTATTTATTTAAAATACTATTATAATAATCGGTACTAATGTTAGAGCTGAAGAGTTTGTTTGTTTATTTGAACGAGGCAGTCTCAGGAACTACGGGTCTGAATTGAAAAAAACTTTTTCTGTTGGGTAGCCTATTTATCGAGGAAGGTTATAGGCTATATAATATCATGCTACGATAAATAGGAGCGGAGTAGCAATGAAAAATGTTACAAAAACGGGGAAAATTGACGCATACGAAGTAGCGCGAGTCAGCTAGTGCCTACTTAATATAGGGAAATACCTACCTAATTATGATTATTTTTACATAGTTTAATACCCTTTAGGAAGTGGGAATTTATATATGTAGGTATATTTTTTAACATATTTAGATGAAACATAACATGTTTTGATCATACTAATGACGATTAGTTAATTAACTAAAGACTTTGTTTTTCACGTGCATTGTAAGCCAGCGCAAATGACGTCATTAACTCCTATCCAATATCTATAATAATATACTTTGAACTAATAATGACTTGTCAACAACTTAACTAATTGGTTCTGCAAAAACATCATAAGCTTAATGTTGGTGGATGTATGTTACTTACGTTTTTTTTTAAATCTTTAAAACTATATACATTTTTATTCACAGCTAGAAACTTTACTCTTTGGAATAAACATACTATATCGGAATATGTTCATCCCTTTGAGTGAACTACGACACAAACAAACAGATTTCAAAGCTGCATACAAACTTACCTAATTAACAGGGTAGATGACTGTCAAGTCAAATCAATATCTTTTTAAGAAACTTCAAAACGATGCGCCTCGTACTAATTTATATGAAATACAAAGCAATGACGTCATTCTTTTGTATGGTCAAATCATGTAGTTTCAATGTTTGTTTTGATGTTTATAAATTCATGACAACGTAAAATTGTAGAGAAACATTATTTTCTAGAATATTTTTGCATATGCTATTTCCTGTATAGTGTAAAATAATTTATTTTTATTGTAGTCATTTACTGAATTACCAACTCTATGTACCTAATTGCATAATTAATATAAAATGTATGGTGTACCTATATATATATATATATATATATATATATACTAGCGGCCGGTCCCGGCTTCGCACGGGTGGACACGGGAAACCTAATTTCTTTAGTAATTGCGACTATAAATTGAAATGTAAGCTTTCCTATCTCTCAAGTTGGACCAAACTGCATATTGTGTGCAAATTTGAACGAAATCTGTTAAGCGGTTTAGGAGTCCACCGCGGACAAACATCGTGACAGGAGATTTATATATATTAAGATATACACACACACACAATTGCACAAACAAGTAGCAAAGCACATATACAAATAGTAATGTTTGCAAACTTTAGGTAACAAAAAATACCTAAGTGAACATGAAAGGCACGTGCCGCGTACCTGTGCCGGCGCCGCCATTGTTTATACCTACCCTCCATAAACAACACAGACCACCGTTTACACAACTATCGACAATGCGGGGCCATTATCTTTATATTTTCTAACACTTTACAATGTTATCCAAAAAGGTAGTCATTTTTACGACCTGTAAAGTTTTAACAAATGTCCTAAGTCTTTTATTACTCACAATTTAGAGATTTGCTCAAATATTTAAGTCTTTAATCTGTAACTACGTTTGAACCGTCGGCAAATTAATTCCCTCTATTGTTTAAAAGCAATCTTTATTGAAGATTGTCGATTGAAAGATTAAAGATTTAGACCCGCATATTTAGACCAACATTATGTTTTGTTTTCATAAAGACTCCAAAATAAGCACCTAAACTAAGACAATAATAAAGATAAAGTTTGTTTTAAATATATGCACAACAAAGATAGTAAATGCCCATGACTATGACTTTAGACGTGCAAATTTAGTACCTAATTCATAATAAGTAGGATTTTTGGTGTCATACAGAAGATGCTACGAGGGTGGATTGAAAAGTTCGCGGCCTCAGCAATAAAACAATATAAAATATAAACAAAAGTAATTTTATTTTTCCACGTAATCTCCACTTAACTCAATGCACTTCTTCCATCTGGTTTCCAACGCCTGTATGCCGGTCATAAAAAAAGTTTCTTCAAGGCCTTCAAAAAAGTCACCCACCGCGGTTTCAACCTCCTCATTTGATGAAAATTTTTGACCTCCAAGGTGTTTTTTAAGGTTTGGGAATAAATGAAAGTCCGAAGGTGCCAAATCAGGGGAATAGGCGGGATGGGGCAGTAATTCAAAGCCACAATCACGAATTTGAGCCATTGATTCAACAGACGTGTGAACGCGTGCATTATCCTGATGGAACAACACTTTCCTGCTGAGTAGTCCTGGCCTTTTCTCTTTGATCGTTTCACGCAAATGACGTAAAAGGGTGCAGTAATAAGCAGAGTTTATAGTCTCACCTTTTGCAAGGTAGTCCACCATGATGACACCCTTAGCATCCCAAAAAACTGACGCCATCACCTTGCCAGCTGACAAAATTGTTTTGGCTTTTTTTGGAGTCGGTTCATCAGGTTTTTTCCACTGCTTGGATTGCTGTTTTGACTCTGGGGTGTAGTGGTGTACCCAGGTTTCATCCATTGTAACAAATCTGTCCAAAAAATCTTGTGGATCAGTCTCAAACATTTCCAAACTGTCGCGAGAAATCGTGAGCCGTATTCGTTTTTGTTCAACTGAAAGCAATCTGGGGACCCACCGCGCAGAAACCTTAGAAAATCCAAGTTCATTGACTATGATGTTTTGTGTTCGTTCATATGAGATGCCAATAGTGTCAGCAATCTCCCTGATGGTCAATCTCCGATCTGCCAATATCAGATCACAGATTTTCCCAATGTTTTCTTCAGTCGTAGACGTCGTAGGCCGGCCGGAGCGAGGGTCATCTTCAATACTCTCTCGTCCGCGTTTAAATTCTGCAACCCACTTTTTCACAGTCGTATACGATGGAGCAGATTCCCCCAATGTTGTTGACATATCTTCGTGAATCTCTTTTGGAGTCAGTTTTTTTTTAAACAGGTATTTGATGACCGCACGTTGCTCAATTTTCTCCATTCTTTAAAAACGCTGCACTTAGGCTCACAAAATTCAGTCTAATTTAAAAACAGATAATGCTATTGTGACAGAATTTTACAATGTGACAACCAGAGAGTAAACAAATCGAATGAGGTCAGTTACATTAAAATAAGTCAAGTATTTATGTGGTAGGCCGCGAATATTTCGATCCACCCTCGTATTTCTCAATGATGTTGCTTCTGCCCTGTCTATTGCGAACTAACGTATCTGAGATATACGGGTAAACAATAAAGGAAATAGGTAAAATTATGACAATTTGCTGACCCGCGCAACTTCGTCCGCGTCAATATTCCCCGTTTTTGCAACATTTTGTCATTGATACTCCTCACCTATTGGTCATAGCGTGATATTAAAAAGCCTTTCTCGATTCTTTGATAAATGGGCTATTTAACACTAAAACAAGTTTTCAATTCGAACCAGTAGTGAGATTATCGCGTTCAAACAAACAATTAACTAAAATAAATAATGTATATATGTATGTATGTATTTTTGTATTTCAGTATTTATTTAATATTCTCTATCTAGCTATTTTTATTTGTGTGTTATGTAAGATTAATATAAAGTTTTTCAATAACAATTAGGTTACTGCACCTACACATTCCATTTCTACATCACTACAAGGTAGACTGGCAGAGAATGCTTTTAGCATTAAGTCCACCTTTGTACAACTTTGTGCATAAAGTTTTAAATAAATAAATAAATAACTTTATAATATTAGTTTATATGAAATGTGACTTGCAACTGTCTTGCATTCAATGTTTTCATTGTTCAAATGCACTGTTTTTGTTTACTGACTTTCCATAAAATATTCAGTTCCTTAATACTAAAGCAATTGGTTCATGGTACCATTAACAGAGTAAAGGTGATAGATAGATGCTAGTTGATACTACTAACTTTTTTATAGAACTATTCTATAGCTTTGTTCCCACTAGTATCACTACTGAATAATCTACTATAAAAAAATTATGAGCTAAGGTAGAGATTTATGTACCTACCTAGAATATTATATCTAGAAGCGGCGGTAGCCTGATGGATAAGGCATCGGAGTCGCAATCATGAGGTCGCGGGTTCTCATCCTACCCATTATACTACCGACGTGAACCAACTCCTAAAACAAGCAATCATCTTAGCTGGAGGGGTTAACAGGATTGCTAGTAATGTGTGACCCATAATCCCACCTTAGTAGGTATCTAGTTTTATTTTATTTTTGTAAAAACAATCTATTTATGTCCGTTATAGACTTTGAAACCATCCATCTACCAAATGTGCTCTAAACATATTTCATTTAAACGGAAATATTGCGAAGATGGTTTTAGACCACTGAAACAATTTAAAAAAAGGTTAAAGTAAACAAGCGTTGTAGTACACGCCGGGTATTTGCTAGTAAATAATAAGGAACTGAGCACACTCCCTGTAGCACTCCAGAAATGGCCGACCCTATTATTTGTAATTATTGCAGTATTATGTGCAATTACCTACATTTATTTTCCGTTTTCAGATTAACTCACATTATACTTATTACTAGGGCTAAGAAAAATATGACCTAGGTGATTAAATGGCATGTTAAAGTGCACTTAATGGGCAATTCAACTATAGGTCTACCAAATTATAGAATTTTATAAGCTCCCGTAGCTTAATCCTACTAGCCTAAGTATTTGATTTTAAGGCTAAATATCTTTGTTTTATTGCCCGACGCGACGTTTCGTATTTAGCTTTAAAATAAAATATTTACGCGAATAAGACCCGTAGCTTATAAAATTCTATAATGTGTACAAATCGCGAAAGTTTACGAACTTAAATAGGTCTACCAAAGTTTAACAAAACAGAATTTATATTTTAAAAACAAAAAAAAAAATCTCTTTTTGTTTGGTCTAGCTTGCTCTGCTGAATGATTTTTCAAAATCACAGTAATGTAAATTTGCACAATTTGGCAAGTTAATAGATCTAGGTACATTGCCTTATAATCTTCCACACAACATGCACTTAAGTGTATTAAATCCTATATTTTGTACTAAAACGTACTTAATTTTTCTTTAACAAACTTCAGCAACGAGGATTTCTGATTCAAATTTTTTTCTTTAGTCATTCGGTAAAGCTCAAAAAAAAATCTAGTGCCCTTAACCAGTGCAGATGAAAATATGGTTGTTAGTTATATTTTTTGGAAAATATGGACCTACCCATGAAATATGGAAAAGTATGGAAAATAAAAATCACTTTTTCTCGTTCCAAATATCATAATTTATGTAAAAAAATCCGTGCACTACTTATGACAAGTTTTCTCTTTGACAATATCTAATAACACAATTAAGTAGGTATACGTATGTGGGGCCCTAAAAATATATATTTTCAATCTTTTTATAGATATAACTGTCCCATTTAACGTTATAGTCAGACATCTAAAGATTCAATCCTTTGACTAGACCACCGCCGTGACATAATAATCGCAGTAAAGAGTTGCGCGCAAGCACAATAGTAGCAGACGGACGACAGTTGCGACATTATTGTCGCCTGGCCGATTTTACTGGACGATTAGTCGTGGATATGCGCATGAGTGCAAAACTGAGACGTCAAGGAAACGGACGTTTGTATGAATATAGTTATTAATATAATAGTTTGTCCAGTCATTCTGTGTTTGGGAAATGACGATGTCCGGTTAGAAATAACTTCGGTATAATGGCTGTCGGTAATCTTTTATAATTCCCCAGGGAATTAGTTAAATAAAACTTGTGGATCTCTTACGTAAATCACACTGTGCCGTAATTATAAATGGAAGTCTGCGCTAGGTATTGACCCCTTGAAAACTATAGTTTAAAAAATATAATTTACTTACGAAATTTTAAAGTGTTACTAACTTAATTAGGTACCTTACTTACCCAAAGAGCATGTTATAGTACCTACATTATGATATAAGGGCGGTAAGTTGAAAATTACTGCCGAGGCGATATTGTTAGCCCGTGCCGTAGGCGAGTGCTACAAGAAAGCAGAGGCTATAATTATCAAAGCGCACGTATGTCATACGACGTTTTATCACATATTTGCGAGGAAATAAATAAAACTTGGACTTTCTTAAACGAATAAATCTTTAATCAATTGTTAAAGCAGTTAGAAAAATTTAAACAAAATGTAAAATTGACTATTACTTGTTCATAAATTAGCGATGCGCGCGCATCAGCGTATTTTTTAAGGCAAAGGCACAAAAACAGCCAGTATTACATGAGATACATTACGATATTGAAATTTGTGAAATAAGAGACCCTTTACGAGCAAATGTGTTATAAACTAACCTTACCTACACACATTATGTATTTAAGGGTAACACACATGTTATACCTACATCAGTATGTAAACTCAAATTTATTTCGTAAAATCAGGTTAATAACTATTTGGAAACTGGTCAAATTAATAGATACTAAAAAAATATAGAATATTTATGTTTGAAAAAAAAAACAAAATGAGGTTAGGCGGCAGTTCCAAGTGTAAAGCTCATGAGAAGAAGCTGCCAGAAACTCATGTGCCTCTTTGAAAATCATTAAGTTTTTCTTTACAAAAATAAATTTTACTAAACGAACCAGTGTGTTTGGTGAGTGTAGTCGTTTATAAATTAAGGATAACTGAATAGTAACTCTAAAATAAGTATCTATTTATAAACGTATTCAGCAAACACAATACTTCACTTCTTACAAAGTAAATATAAGGTAAAGTAAATGTAGGTAGGTAGATGAACTATAAAATATCTACCAAAAATCAATATCTCACGGGTGAATGTTAAAATTCGCTATAGTGCAACAATTTAGGTAAAACATTTGAAAAGCCCTTATCAGTACCTACCTAGTAATTCTCACGGATAGACACAGAAGCTCCGACGACTTTCTTCTGTTCCTGACCAAGAATCTACCTAGTGGTCGGAGTTTCTTTATCTTAAATCATCCTTTATGCATCATCAACATTATATTAAGCGCCTACTCCCATCATGTGTGGTCACCGTTCATACGTAGGTACTGACATAGCCAAGTTCATCAATCTAACCGCCATGCCGGCCCTCGGTGTCACCACTGAATGGGTTTTATTCTGACTGTTGGACAACGAGTGATCGATCGATTGCTGACAGTGGGAACTGTACTGTAATTGTTACGTCCGTATTTCCTATTGCGAGTTTTGTAACAGGAATTAGGATGTTACTTGGGAATTATTTGTTACCATTTTTTTCCGCTAGCCCGTTGTTACATATTATGGTGATAAAATATAAGTTAAATACGTGTTATCCTTGGAGTACTTAGCTTTGGTGTGACGTGAAATAGGTACAAGCCTAGGTAGAGGTATCTACCTACATCCTCACAAATTTTCAATTTAAAATACCTACCTATTAGCAGATAGGTATTTTATGGTAGCAGTATCCTTATTAGAGTAGTCCATATTCCTTTTATCCGTAATCCGAAATCTACATATATAAAAATGATTGTTTGTCTGTATGTCCTTTATAGAATCGTAAACTATGCATTTGATCGTGTGATGATCTTCAGCAAAGATTTGTGCATGAGCCCACGAAGGTTTACGGGTACGCCTAGCGTGAAATATAACGCAAACGAAGTTGCGCGGGTTAACTAGTCTAATATAAAAAATTATGTACCGAACTAAGTAAAACAATTAAGAAATGACTCTACATTAATTAAATACCAAGATCGAAAATCTAATAAGTAATAAGTGTCTAATCTACGAGTATAAGTATTTAACGCGAAAAGAACGATTTCTTTAAATTGCTTGTAGCTTGCAATTGACATAGCTAACGATTAAAAGCATATATTTATAGGTAGTGTGAAAATAACAATTGATTATATTTCTTTGGAAAATAATCTATCAAATCATACTTCCTAAATATTATTTACTGTTCGCAGGACTACGTTATTGAAACAGTAAACTTCATCGCCCCTATCCCAATCCCATATGCCCATGGGCACAGTTCCTATATACTTACCTATTACATAAGTACCCCACACAACTTCGTGATGAAGGGTGTCGCAACTTGCAACCGTATTACCAACTATTGACTAAATGACAACCACATGGAATCCCACAATATTTAGTCAAGAATATACTCAATATCAAACCAGCAAGGTATAGTTTCGTATGAAGGGCGATTGTCTGCAGATGCACAATGTTATTGATTTCTTTTAGAAATTTTTAAATAGAATTATTATTGTAGTTGTTATATGAGGATGTGAGCTCACGCCTCAGCTCCGTTAGGAACAGTAGGTAGTATCAAGGTGTCAGTGCGGTTTAGAGTACTTAGGTATGATGGAAGTAAAGTAACTACATATAACTGTGACAAAAACAGGTAGGTATTACACTACTGATAAATATGTAGGTATGTTGTACTTCAAATCACCGAACCACGGGTTGTTTCGAGGCGATAGGGTTTATTTTAAACTCAATTTGATTAAAAAGCGAAGAAAAATCTTGAGTTCTTAATTTTCTGTCTGTAGGTAGGTACCTACCATTCAAACTACTTACTGAAAACAATTTAGAATAGAGATGGTAATGGGCAAGTCTTTAGTATACTTAGGTAGGTATCTATTCTTATTTTTTGTAAGCTAACTACCTAAACGATTTAAATGCAAGTCTATTGTAACACGTCATTATCATGCTGTCACTTTAAATTAGTGATAGCGACGATTCTTTGACAACGACTTAAACATACTTAGTTAAATGTAGGTGGGTATCATTTTAACACTCGAGGCTATTGTTGCTGCTATCTTAATGACCCTACAGTCCAAGCAACATTCAAATTAGTAATAAGGCCCAGATTGTCAACGTTTCAAAAAGAGTTATAAGTACGAAAGTGAAAACATCTCGCCGAAACCACCCAAATACAACAAAGTCATAAAACATTAATTTATGGAACTGTACAATATGCAAACGTCATTTTTATTATTGTGAAACATTTGTAAAGGATTAACGCAAATACCGAGAGCGTCCTAGCTAAAAAGAACAAAGACCATTCTGGTTAAGTTGCGATAGAACAAACGGTACAAAATGGCGGGCAGATGTCTTGCAAGGAGGATTTAACAGTACCATTGAGTTCGAAATAAAAGACTGATTAACTTTGTTAATCTGCATATTTATTAGTTCTATTTTTTATGCAAGACCTCTTGTTCTACTGCCTTTTTGTAATAGCCTCTGTAGCAAAGCAAATAAACAGGGAAAGAACCAAGAGGTAGGGTAGGAACCGGTAGGTAGATAGGTACCTAGAATACAATTTTATTATAACCTTTTACGATTCTCAGCCAATGAGAAATGGTATATAGAAGTGTGCATTGTGCAACGCACCCCTATATAAATACAGACGGGCCAATGACATTGCGCAACCGATGCGCTACAAAAAATGTAGGTAAAGCCGACAAACTTTAATTTGAAACTAGCTATTCCCCGCGCTCCGCTCTATTGTAATTTGGTTATCGTTGTAAGATGTAGGTAATATGTAACTTTAATCTACCTTTATACCAAATTTCATCATATTAGGTCCTATAGTTTCAGAGATGAATGTATCTGGCACTATTTTATTACCTATCTCTGCCTATTAGGTAGGTACGTAACCTTTTCAAAAATACTAATTAAATACTTAGTATTTTTTTTTAAAGAAACCTAAAGTATATTTAGGTTTCTTGTAAAAAAAACACTAGGTATTTAATTGTAAATGTATCATCCCGCTTATCTACAAACTACTAAACCGAATTGAATATTTTTTTACTGTTGGATAGCCCATTTATCGAGGAAGGCTAATAGGCTATATAACATCACGCTACGACTAATAGGAGCGGAGCAGCAATGAGAAATGTTGCAAAAACGGGGAAAATTTACGCAGACGAAGCCTCCGTGCCGTGGAGTCAGCACTAAAATCTCAATTCATAATTTTTAACACTGTTAATATTCCGAGTTCCTTTTTATTCAAAATTGAAATTTTCATAATTCCTAATTTGTAGAATACCTATTTTTCCGAATTACTAATTTTTATAAGTGGGTAATGTACCTACTGATTCTAGAATTTTCCAAATATGTATAGTTTGATACAGAAAGCATATCGTCATCAGGGTCAAAAGTAAAGAATTTAAAAAAATTAAAGCTTTCAGTTAAATAACAAATATTCATTCACCGAGAAAAAGCCTATCATTTTTACTTGAACCTACAATTTTTTTAATACTTCTTCTGGTGAAATTATTCCCTTTAATAAATCATCATTAATATTTTGTTTTTTTTTTAAGTAAACATTAGTTTTTTTTTTTTGATAATTCATATCTAATAACTTCTCTTTTAAAGCAAAATAGATTGGATTTTTCTACTTTTTTATTCAATCGAAAGTGCCATCCGTCTAAGGCATTAGTTGTCCTGTGGCGTTCACGGGAACAACTCCACATGTCTAAACAAATCTTAGTCATCCATTGTTTTTCAAAATTGAAAATAAACTTTTGTGTTACAATATCTTCTGCAGCTTCGTTTAAAATATATAAACAAGCTTCAGGTATAAATTTTACAGGCAGCTCAATTTTACACGCTAAATTGGACGTACCTAAGTCTTGCGCGCATTTAATGGCATAGACACATTACATCGTTGGGCTTTATTCGCACAGCGCCTAATTTGAGTGCCAGTTTTATTCCTAGACTGGTAGTAATATTTGTAACCAGCACGAAGTAACTTTTTCTTACCTTTCCTTCCAACTTCTACAAAGTTTAATTCGACGTTCCCAGTAGGTACTTGACGTACTTATAATAGGCATAATATACGAACTTTAAAATTTTATACCAAATCAATCAATTAAAAGTATAAGATGAATAAAATATTTTCATAAGGGGCGTCTAAACGGACCATTTTTTACGGCAATTTGTGGCGGCAATGCTGTGGCCGGCAACATGGCAGTACTCTCCAATATTGATTTGATGGTTGCCGGACCCGGACGATCGCTGAGCAATCTATTTTTCGCGATGTTGCCCGGCCAATTTTGTTGTTGTTTCAGTCGCCCTCTATTTTATTGTTGCCGGGTTGTGTAGCCCGTTTAGGAGACTGGATACTATGGACTTTGACTTAACATTAGAGATTTTAATCATCTATTTTGTTGAGTAAGGAGTTTATATACATTACAGAAGTTTATGTATTTTCTGTAGTATTCGTTCTTCAAACCGGTAGTCATCCGATTGATAGATGAGTATGATTGTACTTACGTAAGGAAAATAGTAGAACGTGGATTAAAATAGAACTCGCAAAAAGTGAATATATAAATATAATATTAAGGAAAAAGATGAATTTGTAAAAATAAAAATCCGAAAACAAAGGAAATCATTTAGGACATTTTTAACTTCGGACTGTATCGCCGACTCCAGTGAGGGAGTGGATGCCGTAGGTACGTACCTTTAAATCTCGATACTAATTTCATAAACATGATAGGTAGGTTATAAAATTATATATACTACGGGTCGAATAATTTAAGGTATAATACCTTGTTTATTGCCTGACGTTCGACCGTAATATACGCGGTACACGAATAAGACCCATAGTATACTTATATCATTTTATAATGTGTACAAATCGCGAAAGTTTATCAACAATGATAGGTAGGTACCCAAAACTTAATCATTGATCGTCGATTTTATCATTTTATTATTTCTTTTTTCAATGTAGTACGCTTACTTACTCGTGTCCGAACCAAACAGTGGTTTCAGTTGAGTTAACCCTCCACTGTCCAAGTCACGTTGCGCGGAGGGTGCAATACTAATTGAGTTGGGGTAGATCCCCTGCAGCCCTTAGAGCGCAATATATAAACCCTTGCGTGGGTATAAATTTTATTAGCTATGTGTTTATCGATCCAAAGATTTCGGCAGGAAGGGTTCAACGAATTAATGCAATCGGGAGCTCTGTGCATGAATATTTGCTGTCTGGACTTGGAAATTCAATACGTGATGTACCTATAACAAATGCAACTGAACTTTCATCGTAGTTAAAAGGTCATCTTTCAGGTTATTTAATATATTATAAAAATGAATGTTTGTCTGTCTCTCCTTCAGATTGTGATTAAACAATCTGATCAATAGTAATAAAGTATAGAAACGCAAAAGTGCTTTGGCAGGGTGTTCCGCTCGCAATTGTTGCTGGCCGAAATAAGAAAAATAAGGCATAGCGAAGCGTGGCCAGGGTCACTAGTAATATTATAAAGCTGAAGAGTTTGTTTGTTTAAACGCGATAATCTCTGGAACTAATGGGTCGAATTGAAAAAATATTTAACTGTTGTATAGCTATATAGCTGTTATATAGCCTTCCTCGATAAAGGGTATCGAGGAAGGTTCCAGGCTATATAACATCACGATACGATCAATAGGAGCGGAGCAGCAATGAAAAATGTTGCAAAAACGGGGGAAATTAACGCATACAAAGTTGCGCGGGGCAGCTAGTGAGTACGTTATGATATAAGTGCATTATGTTTTACATTTGCATGCCAATTGTATGGCGTTACGTGTATGAACTATTATAATTTTACCACCTCTGTACCACATAACTTGCAAATAAATATATTCTAAAGTAATTCGGTAAGTTGAAAATTACAGCCGAGACGATATTGCTAGCTCTCTGCGGCTCGGACTACAAGAAAGCAGGGGATATAATTATTAAAGCGCACGTATGTCATACGACGTTTTATAACATATTTGCGAGGAAATAAACACAAAACAAAGTATTATTAAATTTTATACGGGCGCGGAATATTTTTTTTTAATACCTATTTATTAAGAAAAAACTTTAACACACAAAAAAAACATACAAAGGCAGTAACATCTTAGGACAACACACACTCGGTCATCTGATCCCAAACTAGGCAGGGCCTGTACCAACCAGACAACTGATAAACATACTTTATATGTTTAATATATATTTATAAATATATTTATTATAAATAAATTACACCCAGACACAGAATAAACTATTGTGCTGCTCACACAAAGGTTTGTCCTGAGTGGGAATCGAACCCACAACCTGATGATATAATAAAAGTATTAAGCCTTAAAAGAAAATTAGAAAATATATTGAGCTATATTTTAAGTTAAAAATAGTAAGTGAGCCTAATCAATTACAAGTTAGCCATATCCTGACTAGATTAAATATAAACCTGTGTTTCTATTATAACACTTAATACATTTTTTTTTAATATATTAACATCTAACTATTTTCACAAACAAAACAAAATGAACAAAATAAAATTTCATATTTATACGTATACGTACTATACTATACCTAATCAATTATATTACAAAAAAGTACAATATAATTTTAAAATTAGCAGTTTATTGTCTGTGTATGCTCAATATACTTAGTTGCTCTTAATATGTGATATTAATATTATGTACAATTTATTGCATAATGTAGCGTTTATAAAATAACATAAGAAATATTTCACATCGTTTGAATAGGCAAAAATTTACGTTACGAGTAGAAAAATTTTTACTTGTTCACAAATTAGCAAAGCGCGCATCAAAACTTTTTTTAGGGCACAGGCACAAAAACAGCCAGTATTAGGTTCTAATAAAGTAAATTAATATTTTTGTGTTTGTTTGTAATTTATGATCAAAATTAATTAAATTAAAGAATTAAATGTTTATTTGTTACCTATATTTTATCTCCAAAAGTTAATTTTATTCATAAAATGTTGACGACTTGACATAAAAGTCTTTGCTAAGATTTAAAAGTAGGTCGCGTTCGTTTTAGACGGAGCATCTTGATAAAACGAGCGTTTCACCTCATTAAAAAAAAAAACTCGTGCGTTTTACATTAATAACGCACAAGTACTTAATGAGATACATTACGATATTGAAATTGGTGAAATAAGAGACCCTTTACGACCAAATGTGTTATAAATTTTTATGCAGGTACTTGCTCTTATGAGCCACCACCTCACCAAAAATCGGTTTAGTTGGTACTATGTATTCTGCTGTGCTAACCAAACATATATTATCTAGACAGGGTTTACTTTCGAACCTACCTAGTTACCTAGCATGATCACTAAGTGACACCTAATGCTGGTTTACTGAACGAAACACAGGTCAGCCTTTTAGTTGCGTGAAGTGTAAGATAAACAATCAGCGTTCCGTCCTTTAGCACCAAATATATAATACGCAGCTGCCTTTATACAAATAATTTGTCGCATTGACTGCACCAAATCTGATAACTCCTATTAATCCTTTCTCTAAGATCCTATCTCCAATTCGTCGGGTAGTGAGTCACACACAATATGGCGGTTCATGTGTCCTGGGTGCCGCGTGCCAGTATTATTAAAGAGATATGAGTAGTATTACGAGTACGACTGCAACCAATATGCGGCTTTCGTAGAACTTAGGCGTGATCGGCAGATATCGAGCTTCAGCACGTTCTACAACATCTGTTTTAGGACGAAGAAGAAATCTTAATACGTATTACCAATGCGAGTAGGTACATTTTTATTTTGTTTTTTTAAAGGCCTTATGCACAAATAATGTGCACAGGCGGACTCAATGCTAAAAATATTATCTACCTGTCAACCTTTGGGTGGTGAAGATATTAGAATTGTGTAGGTGTAGATTGTCAAATACATCAATAAATCTTGGTTAAATAAAATAAATACACTAAGTACATAATGTGGTTATCTGACTCTATAATATATATTTGTTTATCTGATACTACATAATTTGAAAATCTCAATAGGTAGGTACCAACCTATTGAGATTTTAGATTACATACTTAAAGTGAGTAGGTGCTTAGTAACTTCAGCCATATACATGTTAGGTATGTATAAGATGTATTTATGTATGTGTTAAGATTAATCAAGTGTTCAAAAAACAAATTTCACAAAATAATTCTTACTAGGTAAATATAAAGTATTGGTAAAGTTTTGACTAAGAACGAGTAGGCAGTCTTTATTTTGGTGGGCGCGGCCTGCGCACACGCCACCGCTTGCATATTGTTTGAGCACGTGTTGACACCCTCCGACGACATTTTATGGTTATTATTACATAGGCGTCAGAAACCCCTCAGGGATAGAATTTCAATCTTCACTTAGGTACGTTTTGTAAGAAACTCTTTGGTATAGAAATTTCAAGCTTCTAGAACCAGCGGATTCGGCTGGAACTTGTATAATTGACTAGAGGGTCAGTTTAAGAATCAGAAAGTTTATCTTTTTTGATAAGTACTGCCTACCTGCTTATAAACAGTAAATGATAGAAAAAATTATGCCATTTAGATAGTTGGTTGGTTTTTGATTTTGTACTCCATTGTAATTTGTTAAATAAATCTTATAAAAATCATCACTATAAGGATATAATTGGCATTAGAGTTTCGGTTTGTACCACTTCATCTAACTTCCAGCACTCTATTGTTTTGCATAGGGATTTTTTTCTCCTTAAAAATAACTTGTTTCCTAACATTTTCTTAATGTTGATTCTACACTCTTTGATTTTTTCTTTACTGTATTTAGCCTTTTGACTTTTCTCTCTCATATGAATACTTCAGTAGATATCGTTACTTTAACTCTTGACCTCCTCGTAAATAATTTCTAAAGTTTGTGACAGAGATATAACTTTCTTGTGCAGTTACAGTGCTTCTATTTTTTGGTTAACTTGGCTTCATAGTCACTCTGTGATTAGGTAATTTATTTGTTTCTGGCATTATTGATTTTCTTTTTCTTCTTCTTCATATATATATATATATATATATATATTAATAATTAACTATACATAATATGTAACTTTTTTTCTTATCATATTACACATAAATCAAATCATCGTTTTAAGCAAACCCAGAATTTTACTATGTCATAGCCTTAACAAACATGCATTATTTCAACACAAACGTTTTCCAACAAATCTCACTCATACCTTTGAATATTTTTATTTTATAATTCTACTAACAGCGCTTATTGGCTAATATTTTTTGTTATCGAGTATTGTATTTTTCTCTATAAGTGATTATTGTAATCTTTTGAGAAATAAATGTCTTAAACTGTAAACTATTTATAAAATAGATACACTTCCAATACCGTTGTTACCTACTACTCGTTAATTTATATTGTGCTTCAATTATTGTAATTATTCAATCTCAGTAGGTATTACTAGTAGGTATGCTGTGTCGGTATAGTCTCCAGTTTGTTAATTTCCAATACTTAGCTTTGTAATTTAGAATACAAAAAATAATTATTACCTACCTATCTAGGTAGTTACTTCCCCCCTCTATATTGAGGATACCACTACTACTCTATGTTTGGAGAATATTTACAGCGTATTACCCAATTTAATTACAAAAAAACATGTTCAGTAAATAAACCAATATCTAGGCATGCCATAAAAAAATCAATAGGTAGGTAGGTAAAATAAGATTTTGAGTTTAAGATAGGCAAACTGTTGATTGTTTGTTTTGTAGAATTAAACCGAAATACTTAGCAACAAAAACAAAACCAACTATAGTTACATCTGACAGTAGTAGACTTAATATTAAAATAAAAATACTTTTTACTACCTAGCAATCCTAAAAAAAGAATACCAAACCATAACTGCCATAACACCAAAATAGACTGAAATAAAAACCGCCTTGCATTTTCACAATATCAGGATTAAATAACAACGCAAATTGTAAAGACAATCCACGGAACAGCTTTTATCTCAATAAGGCTATAGAAATAGAACTAAAGGCATTGTTTTACGGGAGCAGAACGCGGCAGGTAAACCTATCGTAAAATTAATCCCTTAACAGTGCTATTCCTTATCCGTTAGAGAAAGCGGCGGTGTCATATAATTGACAAATACGATTGCTACCCTATTATTTTAGTTAAAAGTTAAAACATCTGCAATAAGCCGCTGCAAGAATAAAAGAGTTAGAGATTTTTTAATCCCATAATAAAACATTTTATAGGGGATTATAATTCTCTGACTATTGGCAGTTTAGGGTTAAGGATTATGTTTAAGTTAGGATTGTGCCGCGCTTGTAACGTTAAAATATTTTTAGTTATGTAATATTATAACTTATTTGAATACTAGATTTATGTAAATAAAATTATCGAAGTAGGTAATTATTATTAGATATGTAATATAGTTTTACATGCCGACAGGTAGACAATATAGGCAAATACCTATAGCTATTCCTAAATTGTCATTATTTTTACATATAAGTAACCTACTTACACGTAAATTATAACAATCTCTAATTGTTTAATATTCATTTGCATTTGTTCATAATATCTACCTACACGCTTATTGCAATAGGAATATGTTAAGTACATATTTTATAATTTAGATAGTACCTACCTAGTTATAGACACAAACGCAAGACTTCAGAATGTTATATCATTTTTCTTTTTTGGTTTCAATCTATGCTACTACGTCTATAGTCCCTCTACCTACATTATATTTCATTGGTACCTACTCTAATTATAAACCTTAGTAGTAGGTATAGGTAGGAAGAATGTACTTTTCGTAGTTTAAGGGATATGTAGTCAGTGTGTATGTAGTATATACTACATATCCCTTAAACTAGTAGGTATAGGTAGGAAGAATGTACTTTTCGTAGTTTAAGGGATATGTAGTCAGTGTATGTAGTATATACTACATATCCCTTAAACTACGAAAAGTACATTATTCCTACCTATACCTACTACTAAGGTTATTAGAGTACACACTGACTACATATCCCTTATAATAGGGATGGGAATAGGTAGGTATGTGCATCAGTGGTACTTACTCGTAAGACTGATGAAAATGAAATAACTGATTTGTTAATAAATTATATTTATTATTAAATTGCACAAAAATACATGTAGGTATTTAAGCCTAAATACAATTTCTTAACAGCTAATAGTCAATCTTCTAAATTATCATTTATTTATTTGGCGTACAGATAGGTAAAATCAATGAAATACGTACCTACCTGGTAAGTATTTCATTCAATGTTGATTTTACGTACATATTTCATCGATTAAAAAATTATTACAATGGTGTTTTACATTAATGTACAGGCACATTTACAAAAGCACTATTTACATTATCAATCTATCTTCACTTTGAAGTCCAACACAAAGTTTTAACACTCGCAAATTTGCCGACAACGACCACAAACGCCCGCAGTCAATCTAGCTCTTAAGTCGGCCATCTTCTTTTTTAAATAAGTCACTTGGAAGGCGAGCCTCACTTCTCTCAACTTCCTTCTATCTCTGCTCTGCTTCGCTGCGAAGTTATTCCTCTCACGTTGCTTCCTGTAGGAGTCATCAGCCGCTTGGCTCGTCTGCACCGCTCTTCGCATTCTTGGATTATTTCCCAGAAGCGTTCCACCATTCTTCTCAGCCATAGCTTGCAGAGCATCTCTCTCGAAGGCTTGATATTCCATGTCTTCTGACAAAGACTCCGAATCGAAGAACTCCTGAGAATCCGACTCGGGTGGTGACGGCGCGTTCGGTTTGATGTGAGACCAGCTTTCGTTGGAGTCTGGTGACATTTCAGGCACAGCGTACGACATAGGAGGTTGGTACTGGTAACCGTAGTATTGCTGGGTGTCCGTGTATGACGGGTAGAATTCAGGCATCGGCGGTGATTGAGGAGCGCTCTCCTCGGGGACCGGCGAAACTCTCTCAATTTTGATAGAAGTTTTGCTCAAGTCTAGAGCAGCTTCCTGCGCGTATGGAGTCCAAAGAGCCATAGTGACGATTGAACTGGATAACTTGATGAACGTGTTCACTTGACGTGCAAATCACGAATGAAGAAGAGTTTTGGCGGGCGAGCGGGGTAGGAAAGAGGCGGAGCGAAAGTGACCACCCCCGGCAATGGAAGGGTTGATCAGGTAGTCGCCCTAACGGTAATACTGAACGTTGATTTATGTGTTTGGTTTGCTGAATGGGGCAAGGACACCGTACCGCAACTTTTAAAAACTGTGATAGTAATAAGTGGTAGAGGATGGTATATATAATGATCGGAATAGATAATGACCCGTTAATGAGCGCGTTAATTGGGTTTAAAGATATTTGTTCTCAAAAAAGACAAAAAGTCACTTACATAGTTTACAAAGTCAATTATCAGTTGGTCATTTGAATTAATCATTTTTAATGTTGATACAGTTTTTTTGTAAACAAAATTTCTAATTGAGTTTGAGGGGATTATTATGCTTAATTATTTTGTTTGTTATTTAAATACATACTTGATAAGTAATAAAATTAAAGCTATAACATTCTTCGGTCATGGGATGTTTTTGATAGCTACTCCTACAATTAGGTAGGTACCCACCTATACTTAGTTATGTTTTAGTACTAGTATAGTATTATATTATCTGTGGTTTTAGTTAGTTTGTCTTCAGCTCTTCGATAAGTTTTTTTTAGGTATCTAGGTAGGTATACGAGTGAGGTAAGAAACAAACACATGACACGTTCGACGATGAAGCTTGCCCACAAAAGCTGGTAACACTAAACTACTTAGTAGATACCTAATCATTCAATTACTTTCATAAAGGACTCGGTGCTGTTTTTAAATCAATCTTATATTACTTAGTTCGTCTAAATATCTATTAGCATTAGAGCAATACATAAGAAATATCGATAAGCCATACATAAGTTATTTTTTTTCTTCTTTCTTTCTTTCTATTTAAGTAGCACAAACAATATCTGCATTATCGCAATACTAACTTTAGCCTGATGGCATCAAAAATAATAGTTATCAAAGTTTATGACTCTGCAACTGCAGTCTTTAAAAAATAATCCGCTTGGGGATTAACTTTATAGGCGAGAGGACCTTTGTTTTTTCTAAGTAGATTAGGTACCTACTTCTAACGGCGTCGGTTAATGTAATTATTTTCTTTCAATTGCTTTTACTACAAACCTATGTGTTTTAATCGATAATTTCAAACAACTATACCTTGTTAGGCATAATTGTTTAAAAATTATCGATTATTTTATATATTAAGTGTAATGCGGCCTTTTTTTCTTAACATATTACACATAAAATCAAATCATCGTTTTAGCAAACTCAAAATTTTAATTATTGTACATCACTATGTCATGAGCCTTAACAAACATGCATTCTTTCTACACAAACGCTTTCCAAAAAATCTCACTCATACCTACCCTTGAACATTTATATTTTATAATTACCTTACTAACAACGCTTATCGGCTAATATTTTTTGTTATGAAGTATTGTATTTTTCTCTAGAAGTGATTATTGTAATCTTTTGAGAAATAAATGTCATAAACCGTAAATAAGCATGCCTACGGCTATTGCGGTGCTAAATAGCTTATGGACTAATTGGACGCGGACTTCGTTTTTGCCTGACTGCGGAGTGTTTGACGCCTATGTAGGTATGTTCCTATTTCCACTCATAACTCCTCAGGGGTCAACTGATTTTAATAAATTATACGTCATTAGATTTACCTTGATGACGTGAGTGTCACCGGCTACAAACAATTCTTAAACAGTCTAAATAGCGGATTTTATGCGCGTTAAAATGCGGGTAAAAAATATTCTAAGACCTTAGTGGGATATTAAAACAAAGGGCTATAAAAGGCGAGTACGAAATTGTATATAATCTAAGTATGTAATTATAAAACCTTTGAAGTACCAAATTGTAACAAAAACAACGTTAATAATAAAACAAATACAGTAGAGCGTCGATTATCCGAACTAATTATATTCAATTCAATTCAATTCAATCGTTTATTTGCATTCCACAATGTATACTTAGGTGGTAGGCTTAAAATTAGACCATCGTGGACCCCGTTGGGCACAACAAAATAACATAAATAATTATATTTAAATCTAATTAGGAGAGAGGAGGATATCATCTATGTAGCATAATTAGATAATTGTTTGTCATTTAGGTAATCATTTACGGTGTAATAGCATTTTTGTAGTAAAAGGGTTTTTATTTTATTTACATAGCTATTTAATTTAGATTCGTTTCTAATTTTCTCGGGTAATTTATTATATATTTTTATAGACATTACGTAAGGGCTATTTGAGTGCATGCTTAAATGTGAAGTTGGTAAGTTTAATCTGGTTGTGTGCCTTAGTGTGTATTTTGTTTGTTTATCTTCTCTTGTATTGAAAAATTCTTTATGGTTACGTACAAATTTACACGTTTCTAAAATCAAGGGAGAGTTAGTATATTAAATTTGACAAAATGGGGCATGCAGCTATCCGTTTGTTGTATGTTAGCCAATATTCTTATAAGCCTTTTTTGTGTAATAAATAATTCTGTTGTATCAGTACTGTTTCCCCACAAGATAATGCCATAGCTCAGCCACGCGTATGCATAAGCGTAATAGGTGACGAGCTCAGTTTTGATGTCAGTGGTCATTTTCACTTCACGTAGAGCGTAAGAAAATTTAGAAAGCTTTGATTTAATTTTTTGGACATGTGATTTCCAATTTATATGTGTGTCAACAACTAGTCCTAACAGTGAGAACTTATTCACAGTTTCTATTTTTGTGCCATTAAAACTAAAGTTTATTTGAAGAGGTGGTTTTTGATGTGGGTGAAAAGATATAATTTTTTGTTTTTGAAAAGTTTACTTCAAGATTATTTTTTTCTAACCATGTTGTAGTTTGTTTGAGTAAATTATTGAGATTTTCGTTCAAGTTCGTAGCACATTTAGATGAGATTAGTAACGAAATATCATCTGCATAGAGAACACAAGGTCCATTTATGTTTTTCATTTATTATATTACTATCTGAGCGAATTTTTTGTATCTCGTTAGTTTTGTAGTTAAAGAATTCAATTTCAACCCAGTGTTCTCTGTTCCTTAAGTAGGAAGTAAACCAATCGTGTGCTTTTCCTCTAATACCTACTCCATACAGTTTGTTAAGCAAAATATCGTATTGTACTTTGTCATAAGCTTTGGTCATGTCTAGTAGAATGCCAACTGCGTAATTTCTAGTATTTATTATATTAAGCGCTTCTTGGATAAACTTATAGACTGCTAAAGTAGTAGATCTGTTCTTGCGGAACCCATTTTGACACTCATCAAATACGTTGTACTTTTCGCAAAAGGAATTGACACGAGTGCAGGCGGCTTTTTCAAAGATTTTTGATGCCGTTGGCAGGAGTGCAATAGGGCGATAGTTGTTAGGATCTACTTTGGAGTTCTTTTTATGTATTGGTATTATTATTGCTTTTTTTAGCATTTCAGGAAATTCACCGTCATCAAAAGATTGATTTATTAGATTGCAAAACGGTAAGGTTAGTTCGTCCGCACATTGTCTTAATAGGATAGCTGGGAGCTCATCTATACCATGGCTTTTTTATTTTTTAAGCTTTTAATTAAAGTGTTTACTTTATAAGGGTCTACGGGACTAAGATATATAGAGTTATGACTAGGGTTGGCCACTGGCGTACCTTTAAGAGTGGTAGCGGTATAATAATAATATAATGGATAATCGAACTGTAATGATTTGCACATATATATTTTTGTAGTCATTACCCTTTTTCTGCTTTTATTTTAGGTTCCTACTGTTTATTGACTAGCCGCTAAATGGAAGAAATTGCCATACAGCTAAAAAGTCAAGAATTGTAGCGTGGAAGGAAGTAGGCAAGCGTGAGTCCGGCGGGCGTAGTAGCTCGGTTAAGCGATCGTTCGGTTAATCGACGTTCAGATAATCGACGCACCACTGTAGTTCTTATTTTTACACTTTGAGCAGTCGGAGGCATTAATAAATTCTGTTAAAATATATTATTATATACATAATACTAGTTATGAAGGGTTTTTTTGCAGGCGGTTTTTTTAGTTTTTAAATTGTTATTTTTTATATTTTTACTCATAATCAAAGAATAATCAGCACTTCCGAGTCTTGCGCAGTATTTGCATTGTAAGACCTTATAGATGCAATAAAAATAGACGTCCAATTTGATTAGATCAAAACCAGGAAATTTGAGAAGTTACTGTATAGTATGCGTAGATAATAATGCGTATCATAATGATTAACGGCCGGTCTCAATAACGTAACTACCATTAACTGCCTGTAAAAATAGCTAACTTAGGTGGCGAAACTGGCATTTGTGCGTCTCAATAACCGTCGATGGGTAGAAAATCTTACCTTTGACATTAAACTATCGTTGGGAGGACTCTCACCTAACTCGGGTAATAATCTATATAGAAAAATAAAAAAGAGCGTTTCAATAACGCTTTTGATAGATAACTTTAGCTCATAGAATAACTAGCTGTTACAAAATTATAAACTGCCAAAATCGACCGTTTAACAATAAGTAAACCAATGATATGCGATGAAAATTGCCAATACAACCTTCAAAAGACATGCAAAAATCAAGAAAACGAGACAAGTAAAATCAAGAACGCATTTATTACAATTTTGTATAATTTTTGTAGCTAAACGTAATATCACTACTATCGTTGTAGGTTAGGTACAGCAATGAGATCGTCGTCTCAGTACCCAGAAACATACATTACACTACCCGAAATCAAGGTCCTAAATCAAAGGTGGCTTTAAAAACTATTTAGATTAACCGTTAAACACCTTTCTTTTCAAGGTTTTAGATTCAGTGTAGGTATAATAAGCGCATCATTAGCAAGTTAGAAAAATAAAAACACTGACGTCCTCAAGAACTAAGATTTATTTAACAAATTTCACACATCACATTTTTAACAAATTAAACACACATCAACCTTTAAACTATAGAATGGTTCAGTTCAATTTTCACCCACTTCAAGCAGTCTGAATAATTAAAAATCTTGCACACAATAAAATCCGATGAGAGTCATTATCAATTATTTATGATCAATCTTTGTATTTTCAGTCGAACAGATAAATCGCGTACATTTTAGTCAAATCTTCAGGAATCGGTTTTCATTTTTTATAAGTCATAGCTTATAAACGAATGCTGTAATATTTTATTAAACTTACAAAGTTAAGTATTTATTAATATTACTATTTATGATTATGAATGCGCGCCTCGACGATGCGCGTGTATGCGTTCAACTAGCGCGTTTAGTTGTTTTCATTTTTTCAACTATTTAATATTTCTAAATATAATAAACATAGGTTTTTTAGTATAATTATCAAGATATATAATAAAAATAGAGATATTGTTACTAATCTAATTCGTTTTATTAATAACAATATTTTTTTAGAATAACTAACATACAAGATTATTTTTACTGCGTGCAAAAATAAATCGTCTAGGAGGGAAACAATTACAAGAGTGAGGAGACTTTATCTATCGTTAGTCTAACTTAATTTTACGTAAATATTGATATTGAAACGACGGTAACGGTAAAAGTAAATGTTGTTCTAAATTAAACTATCGGTAATTTATTGAGATCGGCCGTTAGTCGTCATCCCTTTAACCCAAAAGTTTTAGTAACAATCTATAGCAGGCACCTAATATTTTAAGCTTCACTTCGGTATCTACATTCAAATATGTCTGCCGTACCGGCATAAGAATAGTACCACCCCATTTTTCCCATGGGTGTCGTCAAGGCGACTAAGGGATTTCACGCCGGAGGACGGGCAGCAGCGTAGGTACTCAGCGTTTGAAGCCTTACTGCGATCGCCAACCCACTCGCCCAGCGCGAGCGTGGCGATTATGGCAAATACTGCCAGGATAATAAGTAGGTACTAGTATATCTGCACCGCAGTTTGGTACGTAACGCAGCGATACCTCCCCAATTTAGCTTGTCCTAGTGGCATCAAGTAATCCTGGACCACTTTGTTCTAAGAGTGTTCCGAGGTTCCGTGTCTGTAAACGATGTGTGCGTTGCTTGAATGAGGTAGGTACGTATGACGCTGTCTTTGGTACTCATATCCCCTTATTCATAATAAATTAGTAAACGTTTCAATAGCATTTTAACTAGCGAAGGTTTTTATTTGCTTTTCATTCCATTTTCAAAATAGCATAAGAGAAGACAAAACAATCGCTAGTTAAAATGCTGTTGAAACTTCTGCTAATATATTATGCTATATCATCGGTTAGTGTTTCATAATAATATTTTAATAGTAATAATATATTGGGACAACTCACACAACGTCATCTGATTCCAAACTAAACAGAGTTTGTACTATGGAGACTAGCCTACTGATAAACATACTTATATATTTCTAAATACATACATATTATGGATTAATAACACCCAGACACAGAATAAACCATCATGCTCACCACACAAAGTTTTATCCTGGTTGGGGATCGAACCCACGATCTACGGCTTAGCAGTCAGAGTCACTAAGCACTATACTAACAGGCCAGTTTTGTGCTTAATGACACAGATTCTTGAATCCATCACAGACATGTTTAAGTTGCCAAAAACTCAAAGTAAACTGAAAATCTGTCACACGACAATAAATATGTATATTTGGCGCCAAATACCAGCATGTAGCAGAAGGACACAAATTCCGTGCCAGACACGGTCATTTAATTAGTGCAAGTCATTTGCAACATTCGCAGAAGTAACGCTTACAACGCAACATGCAAATTGTATAATCCCCTTTGTTAGAACCAACCCTTTATTTTGACCAGAGACAATGACGTATTCTCTCTGCCATTTTGCGAAATTGTCGAAACAACTTTCTCTATTATAATAAGACCGTTATTTCGCTTGTTTACACCGTATTAACGCGGCAAGGACACTTCCTAAAATTTAAAGCCTGAGTTGGTTGAATTCTGTTTTGTGTTGAATGTTTGAATACCGAAATTTTTTACTAAAATAATGAAACGGAAACCTTTGTCTACTATTTCACCCGCCTAAATATAAAATAAATGACTGCCTCTGTGGCGCGGTGGGAGTGTATCCGACTGCTACGCAAGAGGTCGTGGGTTCGTTTCCCACACGGGACACCACTTTGTGTGATCCACAAATTGTTGTTCTGAGTCTGGGTGTACTTTGTATCCGTGACTTAAAAAAACATAACTAAGCATTGTTCAAGTTAAAATTAAAGACCTGGATATGTTAGAAGGTTGTATAGACCGTTGCTCTATAGATTTACCTGAGTAAATAAAGGCCTCCTCGTATACCTGCCTACTGTAGGTAGAACTAACTAGTTCACAAAGTACATTTTTTGAGTAGTTGCTGCCTTATCTTCAAGCTATATAAGTTCCAAATTTTATTTAAATCGGCTTAGTAACTTCGAGCTTAGTGCGTTTAAACAAAAAACACCTTTATTATGTTAGTATAATACTCTTATATGAAATCAGATTAAAGTAGATACAAAAAACAGAATTACCTACTATAAGTACTCGTACCTTCAAAATGGCTACATATTGGCTGACTTTTGATTTTTCGATCATAAAGATACGTCTCGTTTTACCTACCACATTACACATTGGCCTGTTGGTCTAGTGGTTAGTGACCCTGACTGCTAAGCCAGAGGTCGTGGGTTCGATCCCCACCTAGGATAAAACTTTGTGTGATGAGCACGATGGTTTATTCTGTGTCTGGGTGTTATTTATCTATTATAGATAAATAACACCCAGACACAGAATAAACCATCGTGCTCATCACACAAAGTTTGTATGTATTTAGAATTATATAAGTATGTTTATCAGTTGTCTGGTTTTCATAGTACAAACTCTGCTTAGTTTGGGATCAGATAGTGTTGTGTGAGTTGTCCCAAGATATTACATTATATATTAGACCGATCATTCGATACAATTGTCACAATGTCAATTCAGAAATACAATGTACAATTCTATAACATTTTCATACATCCACTTATGGTGAACAGAAGAGACGCGTGCGCAAAAACAACACGAATCCTTTCGTCTAACAAACATTGTCACCGTTGTGTTGACACAGGCGCAGGCGCACCGGCGCGAGCGCAGGCACACGGGCAGACACGCGATTATGTTTTTACAACGGGATTCACGTGAGAATATCGATAAATTGAATGTAAGTTAATAATTATGGGAAAATATACAATTATGTGTTGCAGTCATTAAAATTAAGCGTTGATGTCTTTTCTATGAACAATGTGTAAGACAGAATGTGGTCAAAAGAAACTGAAGTTACATCTGTAAATTGATAAGGATAAAGATTAGATATATTTCGGGACTTAATCGCGTGAAAATTATTTAAAGGTACGAACCTTTTATTTACCCGACGTTTCGATCGAATTCGTCGTACCTTTAAATAATTCTCCTGAAATATATCTAATATGTATTAAAATCACAAAAGTTTAAAAACAATAGAATAAAATGCTGCTTCATTACTAAAAGAAGAAATATTATTATTATTCTTTATAGTTATCTAGCAATGTGGGTCGCACTTTACTAGTAATCTTGTTAATCCCTCCAGGTAAGCCAAATTACTTGTTTTAGGAGTGAGTAGAATTCGAGCCCGCCACCTTTCAATTGCGAGTCCGAGGCCTTAGCCCATTAGGCTACCGTCGCTTTATTTTTATTTTCACCTACTAGCTTCCGTTTGTATCTCCGTCGGCGTAGATGTTGGTTTTATAAAATTCCAACTCAATTTTCCATTACTGTGCCACTTTTCATTTTGTAAAAGAACTTTTTATAACACTATACATTCTTTAACCAGGGGGCCAAACAAAGTCATATTCGAATACCGATGTCGTTTTTAGAAAAGTAGGTACAAAATGTATGGAGTTGAAATATGTCACGTGGTCAATCCAAGTCGATGCGTAGATAAGTCTTCGCTATTTTTTCCATTCTAATATACTTATATTCAATCTAGCGAACGGTGAGACCATGTAGAAAACGAAATAAAATGGTGATATTATTTGTTAAGAATTTTACGTTTGTGTTGGAGACCATAGACATTTTTTTCTATTGTTTTACGAACGATCGTTTGGAATCGACGTCTTGTAGGCCTTACCGAATTCGCCACGGAGCGAATGTACCTTGTCTAGGCCCCCTGGTCAGATGACATCTGACATTAAAGTACGTTACGGTACAAATAAAACATACTGCGCCAACCACCGCATAAGTTAAGATAAATAAATGTTTTTCTTTTCTCTTCGTCTCGATCGATACGAACGGGTTTTTTATAAATTTCGATTTAAAAAAATAAAATTTCGATAAGTGTTTCTCGCATGAAACAAATATAAACAGGTAAATGTAAATGGATAAAGAGATAAAAATATAAAACAGAAGATAGTAAGTAAGTATCTACTTTTCTCAAGATTTATTCCTTTTAATATTTTTCATGCATTATTTCCTTCATAACAAAAACACAATTCGCTAACAATTCCGTCTTACCCAATGTCTACATTATTCGGGTACCATGAATAATGTTATGAAGGATATAATCACTTGTGTGGACCTCTTTCACGTGGACCAGTGGTGCGTCAATAATGTCGCAACTGTCACATTTCGGACATGATACGATTTTTTGTCGTAAGTTTGTATTGTTATTTGAAGTACTTCCGAATTGTATATAAGTGTACTTTCTTTGAGTGATTACTGATTACTTTCCTCGGTGGTCGAAAGCTACTACAAGCTATCGTTCTTAGTTCTTCACTTAAACTAACTTTATAAAAGTAATTCTGACTGTCTATCTATTTGATATTCACAACTGAAACGCTAGGTCTATTTTAATAAAATATGCGTTTTGGCAGTTGCAAGCCGTCCTAATCTTAACACAATAACTATGCGGGCAAGACCTTCATTATTATTTTTTTAAAAGACAAGCCCAGTGTCGCGAAGGACTTTACAAAATATTTAATTAAATGATAGAAAGTAGTACACTGCCTCTATGGCGCGGTGGGAGTGTATCCGACTGCTACGCAAGAGGTCGTGGGTTTTATCCCCACCCAGGATAAAACGTTGTGTGATGAGCACCATGGTTTATTCTGTGTCTGGATGTAATTTATCTACAATATGTATGTATTTAGAAATATATATGTATGTTTATCAGTTGTCTGGTTGCCATAGTACAACCTCTGCTTAGTTTGGAATCAGATGACGTCTGTTTGAGTTGTCCTAAGATATTATTATTATACCCAGACTCGGAACAAATATTTATAGCATACACAAAGCTCTGTCCCGTGTGAGAATCGAAGCCACAACCTCATGCACATTGTCATAAGCACCCGCTGTACTATATAGTGGTAGGTTATGAGCTAAAATATGAAATTGCCGTGTTATAGTAATAGATACCTACTTTGAACTGTGTGAGATTTTCGAGTAAAACTTTTTGATACCTATGAGGTTTTACTTTTTAAAAACCGGGCGGGTTCAGTCGAACCATGCTCAGTGTAGTGTTCCGCAGCCATGAATAATGCGTCAGCAGAAGAGCGTATGTTCATGGCACGTACGACCTTTTGTTTAGAAACTCAGTGTTTAGGCAATAACTCAATGACGGTATATCCGATCACATCCAAAATAATTATAATTTAAAGTATTTATAATATACCTTTGTGATTATTTTCATATTTTTTTATTATTTCCAAAAATATTTGTTCAATCAAAAACATTTGTTAGAAACATGTATCGAGTGCTCTCCCCCCCTAAAATATTTATTATTATTATTTAGCTATCAAACTAAGTCGCGGCTAACTACAAGACACCTTTTTACCAAAGTTCATCATTATTTATTTCATAAAAGCACCGTGCGTTTTTGATTTAATAAGTTTAACCAAAAAACGACGTGGTTAAACTTTTTAAATCAAAAACGCACGGTGCGTTTATTAGCAGTCTCCTCACCAAACGCAGCATGAGTACCTAACTCTATTTTATCTGTGCGCAGCATTGACCTGCATTCATATTGCGAGTCGTTACTGCCGCGTTAGATCCAGGTTCCGCGTCGCAACTAGTATTTAAAAATATCCATCTTGCTCGTCTGAGCTAAATAAAAAACCGCAAACACAAGCAAATAAAGCTGAATTGAAACAGAAGGTGAAAGCCGATCCGTGTTAAACTACCCAGGAATTAGCAGCATGGTTTAATGCAATGTTGACCCATTTGTAGCAAATCGATAACATTCAAAAACTTGGAAACAGGTGCCTCATGATTTGACTGACTTGCAAAGAGCAGCGCGCGTGAAATGAAGCGATTTTGAACCGAATTGTGCCGGGTGACGAAAAGTGTTTTTTTTATACGACAATCGTAAGCGCAAAACACAATGGCTTAGCCCAGGTCAACTGCCAAAACAATGCCCTAAAGCGACGATTACCTATAGAAAGGTGATGGTAACTGTTTGGTGTTCACTTCATGGTGTAATTCACTTTAGCTTCCTCAAATCCGATAAAGCAATAACAGCAGATTATGTACTCACCGAACCTCGCCCCAATCGATTACCATGATTTCCGCGATTAAAAAAATCTCTGCCTACAAAGCAGTACAAAATGCCTTCACACAGTTTGTGCTCCCAAGATCCCCAGATTTTTATCGCAAGGGCTTATAAATGATCTTCCAATTAAATGGCAGAAATGTATAGACAACGAGGGTAAATAGATAGTAACTTTGACTAAATAAATATATTTTATCGCATAAAAAACAAGTTCTCATTTTTCAGTACTTAAGGCACCTGTCCCACCTACAACAATGAGCGAAAAGTAGCGATTTATCGCTCAAGAAACGATCAGCAAATGTATTTTGTAGATCCCGTCTGTGTAAACAAAAGAGATGCAGTATGGAGCGAGTACTCGCCGTCAGTGGGAACACTCAGCGATCAACTATTATAGTATCTGTATCTCTTTTGTTTTCACAAGATCTACATAAGTATGTAGGTACGTTTCTTGAGCGCTAAATCGCTACTCTTTTTCTCGCCGTTTTAGTCGCACAGAAGCCTTAACCTAGTAGGTATCAATGTTCTGTGCTTTAACGCCTAATACATAGGGACCTTATACCTACATCTGCATCATACTATGTACATAGTGTGGAACTACATACATCTATGAAAAATAACCTAATGTAGGTACTTAGGTGTTTCTTAAACTTTTATACTTACTAACGATACCTAATAAGAAACGGGACGACATTTCAGTTTGTCAAGTGGTAACAAAATACGCACGCACCTAAGCACGCTTTCACACTCAAAATCCAATTCTCTCATATTTCATCAAACATAGCGGTCACATTATTCGCATTATAACGGGGATTGACATGAACTTTTATAAATACGGAATAAGGAACTAAATTAACGCATCTGCCCTATATTTTATAAGTGCAACCAGTAAACACTTGTATGGCAATAACAATAGAATTCAAAATATATTTATGAGCATTTGTATTGCAACTTGCAATGATTGCAACCCTTTTCCTAGTTGTGCTCATTGTACCTACAGTAGACGTAGTTATTATTATAAAAACCCAAATGCAATGTGTGTAACTTGCCCCCTTTGTGTTACTGCCTAACTGCTCCTTCCTACCACACATATACTCACCTAACTGTTTAATCTTATGCCTATGTACCTACTAGACGGAAGACACAATATGTATTTATATTTAAAGCTACTCACTTCGGATAGGTAGGTAGGTTTGTTTCTCAACATTATTTTGATAGATACCCAATACTTTTCTTGAATACCTATTACCTACAGTAGGTAGGTATAATAGGGGTAACATAGGTATGTATCTATAGTCAACCTTAATGCGCTTATTACACTACACTAAATCAAGTACCCCAAACCATTAAAAAGAGAGGTGTAATAAGAGTTAGGTCCCTAATTCTTTAACATTTTTTTAAGGCTACCTTGATTTAGGGTAGTGTAATAGACGTTTGAGTAGGTACTTACTTACTTGCCTGCTACGCAAGGTGGTTTTAACATAGTGGTCTAAACACTCATCTATAATCTAGCTAGTTTTCTTAGACTCTATTAAACAGACCTAATGATGCGGGAATGAGTACCTAGGCGACTAACTAAGCATCCCTTGCGAACTAATCGTGTAGGTACTAGGTACTTATATGTCGCAGTCGAATAGCGTAACACGGCTGTATACAAACGGCGTCGACACTTTATATATTTTACAAACCAATAATGTGACACTTTTTATGAAAACATTGATGACATATCGCCATTCGCGTTGCTAGCAACCAGCCAATAACGTGACACTTTTTATGAAAACATTGATGACATATCGCCATTCGTGTTGCTTGCAACCAGCCAATAACGTGACACTTTTTATGAAAACATTGATGACATATCGCCATTCGTGTTGCTTGCAACCAGCCAATAACGTGACACTTTTTATGAAAACATTGATGACATATCGCCATTCGCGTTGCTGGCAACCAGCCAATAACGTGACACTTTTTATGAAAACATTGATGACATATCGCCATTCGTGTTGCTAGCAACCAGCCAATAACGTGACACTTTTTATGAAAACATTGATGACATATCGCCATTCGCGTTGCTAGCAACCAGCCAATAACGTGACACTTTTTATGAAAACATTGATGACATATCGCCATTCGTGTTGCTTAGCAACCAGTCAATAACGTGACACTTATTCGTGAGCGCACCCGGTTATTGATTTATATCACGTTAAAAATAATATTTTGCTACAGGTTTAATAAGAACTATAAGAATGCGTGCCGTATTTGTATACTTTCAATATACCTACGCGTCCCAGACCACCGCAACGCAACGCAAATCAAGCGACAATAAATGTCTACATTATTCATATAAAAGATACAAAACAAGCAAAGATTACGAACCTAATCTTTTCAGCTCCTGTTTCATCATATAAAACCTACGTAGTGAAGTGGAAATCCTTTTAACTATTGCGTCTAGTACGAGCAACTATTGTCTATTAGCCAAAGGACATTATTAACGAGCCAGCTCACAAAATGCTGTTTTATAAATTAAAACTTTATTGATAAATGAATAAGGTTCTATTTTAAACAATGTCGTCTCACTTTGGGCGGGCTGATAATTCAAAAGATATGACGACACTCTTCAGTTGTACAATTACAATTGCAAGACCACCAACATTCTGTGTAGCAGTTGACAAGATTTTTTTAAATGACAAAAAATAAATACGATTAGGCTTTGTTAGATGCTTGGAGGAAAGTGACCAAAAGTGGAATCCGTCACTTTTCATAATACATATGTTGTTAAAGTTCTAGACACAATTATGGAACGCATTCTATCTTATTTACCTACTCACTATATTAAAACCGAAATTCATGAATGTTCGTTTTCTTACATTTCTTGAGTTTACAGGGACTATTCTAATTAATTTTTGGAGATGTTGCTGACTCTGTATCACCACCTCATTTTTAATCGAAACTTCTTAACCATAAGTGCGTGCTCGGTGCATATATCTAACGACAAGTGTGCGAGTTCAGAATTCGATTCGTGATTTTTATAAATACTTTTTTAAACATTTACCCAAATTATAAGACCTATGAGAGGTTAAAGTACTTATTTATTTATATTGATTTACTTATTGCTGAGACGTATAACTAAGAGTATAACAGTACAGTTATACTCTTAGTTATACGTCTCTATTCCTGGTCTATTCCATAATTGGCGACTTTTGTTGTTTTGGTTTTAACAATAATAACATTATTTTAAATTATTAATACTTATAGAAAACAAACGGCTGTGTAACATATAATTATCATGAATAATATTTTTGATTTAGGATTTTTGTTTATTCATCTAAAACAAAATCCATATTTGGTTACTTTCTTCTAGTAATACAGTTTGTACTTTTTATCCGCTACTTCTACAAATACAGCGTCAATGAGAATCCACTTAGTGCTCTGAACCTGTAGGTATAAATTCATATCTACGGAACGAAAAGCTGTAAAAATTCACTCGGGTTGGACTCTAACCCGTGAACATGAGGTTACCGTTCCTAGTTCCTTATTATGGCGGCGCGCGGCGGCGCGGCGGCGTTAACCGGCGCTCCACCGCTCTACCACAGTACCTACCGTTGTACTACCGAGCCACGCACGAACAAATTGAAATAAAATAGGTAAAGCCGTTCTTTATTATGATTATGTCGTGACTAAGGGATATAGAGATTCATTTTTAATCAAGTAACAATAAATATGAGTTATTCGAGATGATGTATAATAGCTAGTCATTATGAATAATGACAAAGTCGCATAGTAAATATGACAAAATAATGATTTTAACTAGCTGTTATTCATAATAGGTAGTTGATCTTAGGAATAATAATAATATATTGGAACAACTCTCACAACGTCATCTGATTCCAAACTAAGCAGAGCTTGTACTATACTAGTATACCTAGCATTATATTATCTGTGACTATGGTAACCAGACAACTAATAAATATACTTAAATATTTCTAAATACATACCTACATATTATAGATGAATTACGCCCAGACACAGAATAAACCATCGCGCTCATCACACAAAGTTTTATCCTGGGTGGGAATCGAACCCACGACCTCTTGCATAGCAGTCGGACACACTCCCACCGCGCCACACGCGCATTCTATCAATATTAGGTATAGTATCGATGAGCTGTCAAGTTTATATGAGATCAGATCTTAAGAATCGCATCTTCTCCGGCGCTGCGGGAAGTGCAGCCTTTTCACCCTTGCGTACCAAAGCGCCTTCGCATATATACGGCGGGCGGAGGCTGCACTCCCTCCGCGCCTCCGGTTCTAAATACCACCCTCGGAGTGTCACAAACAAGTACCACGTGAAGTCGGAGTGGGCTAATTGGCTTTTGTCATACTTTTGAACTTGATATACTACATACTTTAGATAATTCACGTTTCGAATGATATTATTTAATGTACCCATTTTATTACTTTACCTAAGACTAATTCCTAAATATTATAGGTACATAATAACTAGGTAAAATGATTAACTAGGACCTTAAATATATTACAATTCCTAAAATGCGTTTTTGTTATGCACTTCCTAGTGACTATATTTAATCACTAAATTTATCAAATTTATTATAACTTTATATAAAGTTACATATGCTGCCATCTTGTGTTCGATAGATGACAATTCTCATTATTTTGTTTCCACTACTAGACACAAGAGGACAGGTTTGGTGGAACCTTAAAAATAATATTATAATTAGTATTTTCCAAACAATATATTCGTTTTTGTGTCATACGCCTGTATTTATAAGGAATCATTTCTTGTTCATAAACCTGAAGAAACTTCCATAAAACCTAGCTGTCAATTCAATAAAACCAGATATTTGTTATCTGTGGTCGGCCATTTTGGATTTTGATAATCTGATTGACCATCGAAACAACTTTGATGTTTTTCAATCTACCTGTAATTTTAATAATAAATTAACGTGTCCAGTACTCGACATAATCGCCGCCCTATTGTGACTATCATCGCCTCGTGGTCCGCACGCCTCCGAACCTGTTAAATTGTGGCTTTACGATCAGCTGTCACGTACTTCTGACGTGTAGAACACAAACAAATCTGATATTTTGGGTCTGCTATGCTGTTTTTACGATGAACGGCACGTTTTACGAGCAGCTCGGGGGTGTAGCCGGGGTGTTTCAGCAATGGGGCGCGTGCGAGCAGACGGTGGTAGCGTGTACGTTAGCTCGGCAAGTGCCGTGGCCGGGGCTGAAGCTGGTTCAACGGGCAGTAGAGTATGCCCTGCGCAGTCACGTCGACGATGAGCGACTGGAGCGCGAGGCCAACGACGAGGTGCTGCTCGCCAGCCTGCTCACTGTACGCGACGATGAGGACGAAGATGGTAAGGCGAAGAAACTTCACAATGTTTTGTCATGTTTTCCTTATAAGAAATCTTAGCGCAGATTCGCTAATTTATGCAGTCTAACGAACGGCTCGTCTGTTCATTAACGCTTTTCATAATGTGAATCTACCTTCTCTTATGTACAAAGTTAAGTTAAAACTATAATGAAAAATAGTTTTCCAAAACTTATTACATCCATTTTACTCATTAACTTCTTCACATAACATGAAGATTATGTTCATAGGTACAATAATTTTAATATTATCAATCAGAATTGCATAATGTCAGATAAAATAATACTTCCTTGGTAACTCTTATCTGGTAAGGTATTTTTATGCTGAAGTAATTACTTTTATGCTAAGCAAAATAAATGTGAAAGTTTAGATGCTTGTTTATCAATCATATGGAAACTCGCTGCATAGATATATAATCTTTATCCTAATTCCCTTTTGCCATGGACTACACAGGTAAAATGTGGGGTAAGTATAAATAAATGTTATCTGACTAAAATAGTGGATTCATAACTACTAACAGGAAGCTGCTGAGAAACTAACACTAACAGACTATTGATTAATCATAATGAGACCATTAAATTAATTTATATTTATTGGCTATCATGCCTTTACTTGAGGACTATACTATACCCACCTACTTATATCAAATCAATTGCTCCCTAGTATAGTTGGTGAGTCATCTTTAAAAATAGAACTTAAAGGCAAATGAAAATGGATATTATTTTTTAATAATAATACCTGTTGTGTTTTAGGTTCACTAAAAGACCTTTTACAATTTGAGCAGTGATTTAGTAAACAGAGAATTATGATTAATACAATCTTTAATTAGCTTTAATTGAATAAACAATTTGCATTTGAGCATAGGTAGTTGAAGTACTTCTAAGTTAAAGCCAAAGTGCTATTTATTCACTTAGGTTACAGACAACGCTGACAATGACAATGACAATTCCAATCAGTCCCCAGATCTCCGACATTTCAAGTCATAGAAAATAATTTATTGAAGTAAAATTGCTAGTTGCCATTACTAACAATTTGAATTATCTCGGTACTCTGAATATAGAATACAAACAAAATTTTAATATTTAACACAAATACATAATTCGGCATTATTATTTCTATGACCATGAATTTTATATCATTCAAGTAGGTACCTACTTAACCATTTAAAAAAATTAAGTAAGCAAGATTTGAAAGTTAAAAAAATATCAATCATAAAAATAAAATTCATAACTCCAGTGTTTACCATTACTATAATGACCATGGCTTTTGTCATTTAATTAGTTATCTATACATTAATAAGCTTTCTGAATAAGGTTGCTCTTAATTTCTAAAATAATTTCTAAATATGAACAAGTAGCTTATTGTAAAAACAAATACCAAGTCCCTTAAATGACCTATGAACCTTTTACAGATCCCAACAATTTCCCATGCATGAGTCTTGGTCCAACACTGGTCAAGTGTGAGTTTCCCTATAAGAAGTCATGAGCCACTGTGGTTTTACATATCCTGCATTCTTGGGAAAAATACATGGACTATAACCTATAATAATAAAAGTCATGTTACCTCCAAACTAACATTTAATCTTCCAAACTCATGGTCTTTGACCACTTTACTAGACCACACTACAACACATATGTTACAGGCAATCTGACAGTGTCGGCCCAGGTTGGCAATTCATATATACCCCATGGAAGAGTGGTTCGAAAACTAATCAAGTAACTTACTGGTTACTTGATGTACCACACTGCATATGTGTGCAAACCACAGTTAACAAACAACAGCACCATACATAGCCAGGCTTTGAAAGAGAGGAAGGGGAATTTGAGTCCTTTACTTTCCTTTACCTCTGCAGTGTACATTAAATACATTACTGCTTTATAATAATATCTTGGGACAACTCACACAATGCTATCTGATCCCAAACTAAGCATAGCTTGTACTATGGCAACCAGACAACTGATAAACATACATATATTTCTAAAAACATACATATAATAGATAAATAACACCCAGACAGAATAAACCATCATGCTCATCACACAGTTTTATCCAGGGTGGGGATTGAACCCACAACCTCTTGCATAGCAGTCGGATACACTCCCACCGCGCCACAGAGGCAGTCAATATGTGTGTAGTTATATTTAAATTTTCTTGTAGTACTTGTATGTGTGTCACATGAATTAATTGGTGAAACTTTTTATGTTATGAATTGTCTGACATGGTCTTGTAGTAGTGTAGCTGCTAGACAAATGCTAGTAATCATCAGCTATTGTATTGTTTACATGATAAAAAAAGTACCTAAGTATCTTATGTGTTATTTCATGTAATGAAAAATTTCATAAAATGTATCCAAATGCCAAATTTACAAAACTATTCAGTGTCCATTTTAGAGTGATTGAGTAACAAACATTCAAACTTTCACATTTATGATATATAGGATGTATTATATAAAAAACTGGGCAAGTGCATATCGCAATGTAGGGTTCCGTAGTCCCCCCCCCTCCTCCAATCCGAGTAATGCGGCTGAAGAAGTAGATTTTCTTTTGTTTTTGTACTCGTTTACGTTTCATACTTACAACATTATACCTACTTAATAATAACTTTCAATGAAATTTGTACGAAAATTTTGTTACTTCTCATTTGATCAGCGGTTACTCGTCAACTTCTAAAGCCTACTCAGCTGTGATAGTTCTCCTTTAAATTTCACTACATATACTACTACCGTGATTTTGTTCACATACCCAAAATCAAGCATTTAGCAGGCAGGGGGACTTGACTCTATATATATTATTATATAAAATTGATCTTCACAAGCCCTAAACGTTTTTAAAAGACCTATCTTATGATACCCAACACGATGGGGTAGGTGAAAAAAAATCGCATCCCATCTTTACATATAGGGGAGGGTACCCTCAAAAATAATGTTTTCGAAAATTTTATTCTTTCACTTTGTTGGCGTAAGTAATATGTGTATTCATGCAAAATTACAGCCTTCTAGCATTGACAGCCTCTGAGCTAAGCTGCGGACGGGCATGGCGAAATTATAAGGGTTTCGTTTTGCCATTTTGTAACCCTACAAACTAAGTTCCGATACCTAGCTACTAATACTAAAGGTTATTAACATTTATCTTGAAGGTTATGTAATAATGTCTGGCACCGGGTATGGAAATCCCAGATACAGAATGAGTCATAAATTTGTCTTTTACATAATATAACTGTATTAACTATTGATCACATTTCATTATAACGCTCGAACTTGTATCATTAGGTGGTGAGCGCCTTCGTCAGCTGCTGACCTTATTACCACTTCTAAGAATGGACAATGACCGAGTAAAGGAGCTGTACGTCAAAGCGGTTCCTGCGTTAGTGCAGCGGTGCGTGGACGCCCCTCGACGGTCCTCCACCGCGCCCGACCTGTGCCGGCAGCTACTGTCGTACCTGCTCGTGCACCCAACTCTGACACACCATGACCAAAGGTATGTTGCTTTTGTACGTACCTTACGTTTGTTCTACACAATGTTCATAAGTTTAGCTCAAAGGTTTTAGCTGACATAAGCTGCAGACTGCACGAGGTCAACCGATTACTGGTTTTTATGAAAATATATTCAAGCAGTTAATTGAAACGGCGGCTTTGTCTTGTAACTTTGGGCTGTATTTACCTGGTAAGTTTATAGGACAGCTGACCCGCGCAACTTCGTTTACGTCATTTTCGTATTTTGGTCGTAGCGTGACTATAACGTGGCTTACTCTTGGTAAAAGAATTTTCAAAATCGGTTTAGTAGATCCATAGATTACCCCCCTACAACCTCACAAACTCACAATATAGATAGAGGATACATATATATGTATATTGTCATGAATTTTAATATTTCCTGTTTCAGTACATTGAAACAATGGTTAAAATACTTAGAGAACCACATATCCGGCAACAGAAACACAGAGACACTGTGGCAACAAAGGATAGACTCGTGTCTGATGCCAGACGCTAACATTTGGAGTACAAACAACACATTTAGACGGACCATCGGCAAAAATGTCGAGTTCAGAGGCGTAGACTTCATCAACACAGACCTGCTGCAGGAATCCTTCTCGAAAAATGGCCGAGACGTAGACATTAGTATAGAATCTGACAAACTAAGTTTCGAGCCGGCGATATCGCAGCCGAAGTCCCAAAGATCGAACAGTCTGACACCTCCTTCGACTAACTTCATGCATATGTCTTCATCTGCAGAGAATTTAAGTGATGAACCCTTTGTGCAGAAACCTAGAAGTTTTTCGCTGTCGAGTGAACACAGTTTAAGTCAAATTAGGCCTATTAGTATTATGTATGGGACGACAGGAAGTGAGACGCGGTTAGATGATCTAAGGTCGCATAATTTTGGCGAACATCCTGGCATGTCCACTGTGGCACAGTGGCTGAAGAGCTTAAGGCTTCACAAGTACGTGTGGCTGTTCACCAACATGAGTTATGAACAAATGATGACCATGGATGAGAAGTACCTCGAGAAATTAGGTGAGTTTACTTTTACACTTGTTTTATTTCTTTTTGTGCATTGTTTTTAGTCCAATCCAGATCAGAATCACGTCCACAGGGTGATAAATTTGTGTAATTTTGAACATATATAATAATGTCGCATAGTTTTGTGATGTGGTGAGTCACTCGCAGTTACTGCAAGGAAATAACCCATTTGAATCACGTTGTCTGGCCGTCCAATAAACCTTTATTTCCTCTCTCTACATATGACATAGGTATATTGAAATTGTTTCGATGCGTTGGTTACCGGGAATTTTGATAAAGGCACTCGGTTGACCTCAATACGGTAAATATTGTCATTTTCTAAAGAAATTGGAATTATCATCGCTGTGGTAAATCCCTACCACTTAAACAGAAGATAATCATAGTGCCCCGTTGGCAAGTGACCATCTCAATGATCCGATTTAACTTATAATTTTTAAATTTTGTTAAAATATTTTGGTTCAGAATAGGTGTAATATATCAAAAAGTAACATAGTGGTCTGAATGGTACAAAAAAAAGTATGAATACAATGAGTCCAAAGTCTTTTTCGAGGCTTTCGCACCGTTGAAGGAAAGACGTAATACGCAATGTTTTTGTCACATTATATAATAGGCATATGGCAACACTAACCATAGCTGCCAAAGGCCCGATGGCCACTAGACCAATCTTGAGAGCTCTCTATAAACGTAAAGGTGAAAGCATAAAGAGTCTCGTTTCTTTATGTTTCGACGCCAAGGTTTCGAACTGGATACGGAAGGACAACCGGGTGTCGTGGTTTAAATTAGGCGAGGTTTGCATAAGTCAAACTGTGGACGGATGCAGGCGGATTGTGAAGAGCGTCGAACGGGGCGCCAAAGTTTTCACAGCGTCACAACTAATTATATAGATATAGAAAGTCGGCTCTGAGGTCAACCACAAGTCCACACGCACAGATGCGCACGTTCGTCGATCTCGACGTGCGTTGACTCGATTGTGATCTGACCGAGTTCGACAGATCTCCGTACATTCCCGGCTATACGTGCTGGAGTTCTTTCGTCGTAAAAGGCCGGCCTTCTGTCCCATTTATTTTGTGGTGTGAGGGACTCCTCGATCGTTATCTGTCGTGTTTGCATTCCAGGAGTAACGAAAGGAGCCCGGCACAAGTTGCTGTTGTCCATAAAGAAGCTGAGCGAGCGCGGGCTCGCGCTGGAGGCGGCCGAGGCGGAGCTGCGCGGCGCGCCCGCCGGCGCCGGCCGCGCGCTCGAGCGCCTGCGCGCCGTGCTGCTCAGTCCCATGCCGCCCGGCAGCGAGCTGCCCGCCGGCATCGTGCGAGCGCTGCATCTAGGTGCGTGCAGTACATACACAGTCGTACGCAAGCATCAACCGTTTTTGTTAACTTTGACCATTTTCATTGAAAGAGGTTTCCTAAAAGTCAATTTTGATTTTCAGCGTCCAAGTGCCTGAGCGCGCTGCCGGCGGGCGCGGCGCGCGCGCTGCGCGGCGAGGACGAGGCGGAGGCGCCGGTGGACCCGCTGTCGCTGCACTGCTGGCTGGTGGAGAAGGCGCTGCACCACGAGGCGTTCGCGCGGCCCGACCTGCTGGAGGCGCTGCGCGGCCTGCGCCACCGCCTGCCGCCCGGACAGTTCTTCCACCACGTCGGGGACATGCCCATGAACAGGAGGTGCCCTAAGCCTAGGTGAGATATGTGACTACTCTCATTTAGACTTACGGCCGTTTAGACGTTAAAGTTTAGCGATATGCTATTTACAAAAGTACATTATAATGCACACGAAAATACTCATCACTTTGTTATCTAATATATTTATATTTCCTAATAATTGTTTAAGTAGGTACTGAATTTTAACCGTGTAATACCGGCTCCCAATCTCTTCCCGTGGGTTTTGTCAAAGCGACTAAGGAATTTCACACGAGAGAACGGACAGTAGCGTCCTCTGCATACTTTAAAGGTTAACTGCGACCGTCAATTGCTCATTTTTTTTTATTAAATTTAATCCTGTTTTAGATGATTCTTGTGAAAAAAATTTACGTGACATTTACCAAGACCCTCCCCCCCCTACCCCACGTGACAGTCGGTGAGATTCGGCTCGACCCGCCACTCCCCCTAAACACATATTTATATAATTAATGAACACACCCTACATCCACAGCTAGTGATGCATATTTCCACGTATGTACACAATGTAAGTAGCGTTAGTATCCCCAGATGGCGGCTGGGGCCGCACGGCTACCACGCGGCGCACAAGCGCGCGGGCTGCAAGGCGCCGCTGCCGCGCGGCAAGTCGCACTCGTACCCGCCGCACGGGCCGCCGCCGCGCGCGCCGCCGCGCCCGCCGCCCGACGACTACTCGTCGCTGGACGCGCTGTGCCTGCAGATGACGGAGCAGGCCATCAACTGACCGCCGCCCGCGGTCGCGCCGGTCGCCGGCCCCGCGGTCGCGCCGGTCGCCGGCCCCGCGGTCGCGCCGGTCGCCGGCCGCCGGCACTCCGGGCCGCCGACCGCGCGCCGGCCTCCGCCTCGATTGACATTCTCGTCGGTACCCTTCGGTGAAAGCGACCTGTGAGTCGACTCGCTCGTGTCTATTGATACGGACGACATAGATTTAATTTTTTCGTTGGACGGGCCTCGCACGGGACCCCAGTGTTCTAGTACCCGCAAGTAGCTAGAGAAATTCCGGTGGCCGTCTGAGGACGGCCTTTGACGACGTAAAAAAATTATTACTAGATAGGGCGAAGGTATAGCTTTTTATAAACGAATCATCCGCATTTTGGTCTCGAACAGTGCTGTATATTCCCCGCTGGATACTAAAGTATATGATATAATGATAATACTAGTTTAATCGTTGACATCGACTCGGTATCGTATACATCTAAGGGTCGGTTCCTATTGACGCTACAATGGGAGGAAATTTTAAAATTTACGACAAAATCTCGCTTCATGCAGATTGATGACTGTCCAAACTGAATGATTCTCAGCACAATTTTCTTTGTGTTTCCCTCCATTGGGGCGACATTACGGAGAGACCTGATCGTGTCCTAAATTTCTCTGGTGCTAATTTGTGCGAGTTTTATTTGTAGATAGGTGTATAGTAGCTAGGTGTAGTTAGGTCTTGTTACTGTCGCGTATTGTGTCGATATATAACTGTTGTGTGGTGACCGTGCCCGTACGGACGTACCGCTGGTACTCGTACGTACAATTAATATACTTGTTGACTCTAAATTATATACTATAATTATATAAATATGATCACTGACGCGTCCCTGTTTTATGGTATAATGTTATTGTGTATTAGTTATAAAAGTTGTTGACTGATGTTTGCATAATTTATAATGTTCGCAAGCTGTTTATTTTAAATGTTTTTTTATTAATTATTATTTAGTGTAATGGATATTTTATATTCAGCAATTAATGTTTTGACTGGATCAAAAATCTGATTGTAATGTGCAATTTATTATTTTTTTATTTACGCAATATTTTTGTCTATATTATAAACTTATAGAATTGATGTAAATAAATGAACTAGAATGCATTGTATTTATAAGGGTTATTGTTTTGTACAAATGTGTCGATGACAGATATAATATATTAATGAAATGATTTTGAATATTATTAAATATGAGATGAATATTGATTCAAGAGTTGTTTGGTAGGTGCAGGCACGCTCGGGGGAGCTGCCCGTTGACTATGGATGAATGTTTATTAGCCAATTGTACAGAAGTATATTTATTGTTTCCCTCAGTACCTCAACTGTTTGTTCTTTTAACATTCTCACTTCTGTGTTCACGAGCTTTAGTTACTAATCTGTAGCGGACTGTGATACGGTTTGTTTTTGGATCATGGATCATGATATTCATCAGCACTAAAATAAATATTGTATAACATTATGTTGAGTTTGTTTGTTTTGTCACCTACTACCACTAACCACGGAACACAGAGAGAAGACAGAATATAGTGACACCTGAATGAACAAAGTGGTTCAAAATGATGTGTCTGTGAATCATGAGTGGGTAAAGAAATCAAATGAATTTACAATTAAATATGCAATGAAAGTATAACTATTTATTAGACTAGATTGAATGACAAGTAAAAAATTTGGTCACATTTCAAATATTACAGCCACTAATAATAAACACAATGTACATAACTTACAAAAGTCTCTCTTTGTGTGTACCAATCTTATGTCTAGCAAGATCATTCTTCCTGTAAAATGCTCTTGTACAACGGTCACATGGAAAAGGAATATGTGTGCCATGGAGCTTCGCTACATGAAAATCTAGCATCGGCCGAGAAGGAAACATCATGGAACAACCTTCAACTTCACACTTATATTTATCAATCTTTTTATGTTTGAAGTTTACATGACGAGCCAGTGCCTTCAGTTCAAAAAAGCTGCTAGTACATATTTCACATTTCAATGGTCGTTCTCCCGTGTGCCTCCACATATGAGCTTCTAGATTAGGCACATGTCTAAGACACGACTCACAGTAACCAGATTTTTCTGAATGCTGTCTATCAATATGCAGTTTTAAATTCCCTTTAAATTTAAAATTACGTCCACAATAGTTACAAATAAAGCTAACAGATTCAGAATGCAGTCTTTTGTGTTTTGTTAAGTTTGACTGGTGCTTAAACAATGTATTACAGATTGGGCACTCATATTTTTTTTCTTTTGAATGCACAACTTGATGCATTTTTAGCTCCTGTTTAGTGCAAAATCTTTTTGAACAAATAGAACACAAGTGTTCCCTTTCACCAGAGTGCCGCTTCTTATGTCTCAGCATTGCACCTATCTGCGTAAACTTAGCAGAACACTCAGTACATTTGTATGGAGTCTCACCTGTGTGTGTACGCATATGAATAGTTACGTCACTCTTACTAAAGAAACCCTTACCACAGGTCTCACAAATGAAGTTACGTTTCCTATGCACAGAGTGGTTTCTGTTCATGTGACGTTTTAAATTGCCACTGTCTTTATACTTCTTGTCACATAACAAACAAGGAAATGGATACTCATTAGTGTGGGATCTCATGTGTATTATTAAAGTGGAGGGGTTTGAACATTGACGGCCACACACAGTACACTTTGTCACCTGTCCGGTTTTATTGTTCCTGAATTTAGTTCTTGATTTGTAAGATTTTCGCTTTACAATTTTGTTTTTGGGTTTTTCTACTTCTATTGATTCAGTGTTTTGCCGCAATTGTTCTAGAGGCACATCATCACTATGTAGGTCTTCTAGGTCTTCGTAGGGTGTCTCATAGTCGCTTAGACATTTTATTTCTGTTTTAACTTCAGCAAGATATTCACTATCGGTTTTTTCAACGTCACAAACTAATCCAAGAGACTGGGAACGTAGTTGCTTGTCGGACTCTTCGCATTTCAATACAAATTGGTAGCACGCATTCAGTTCTTGTTCACAGTCATAGCAAATAAATGATGGTAGTCCGTCGCCTTCTTCGATAATTACTTTTGCACAACAGTACATTATCTTTGCGCTTGATTGTATATTATCAGGATTGTAAAGAAAAATAAAGGAAACGCCTTCGTTTTTACAACACAGTCTACATAATTTACGATCCATAACTTACTAATTACTGTTTTCCTCTTAGTCGAAATATTAAGTAAAACAAACATTGATTTGAATCCTGTAATTGAATCAATTGAAATAATGAAAATACAAACAACAACATACATAGGACATCTGTCATCCACCTCAGTGTGGTAACTACTTGATTTTTAACTACCACGCCATAAAAGTATATAATGACGGACGATTAATACTTTCGATGACAATCAAGTAAGAGATGTGTATGTCTGTGACCTCTATCTAGACTACAACTTGTACTACCCATAGAAAATACTTATACTGTTATGGTAGGAAAGTTTCAAAGATTATTTCCTTTCTAGTTTGAATCGCAAGGTTTCATTGCCAGTTTCAAGTTTATTTCTTTTCTTTCTAAATTCGTCTTTGAATCACAAAGTCTCGTTCATAAAGGGTATAGGAATTATGTCTAGCACATTCTATGCTTATGTCTAGTAAAATAGTATAACACGGTTTTGGCAATTCAGTGGCAATAGATAACCGGGTGCACGTACGAAAAAGTGCCACGGTCCGTCACGTTCCGCCTGCTGATAGGCTGAAATATTGGGGCCGTCGCGTCGGGCGCATCCGCCCGAGTCCACTTAAGCTGTCACAGACATGGTTGTTAAGGGGCGACAAAACGAGCCATTTTTTACGGCAATGGGTGGTGGCACTATTAGCAACTAATTGCTCGACCAATACTGGCAATATGTCTACAATTGTATGGCGCATGATCCAGTCCGGCTACACAACCCGGCAACAATAAAATAGAGGGCAACTGAAACAACAACAAAATTAGCCGTGCAACATTGCGGAAAATAGATCGCTCAGCGATCGTCCGGCAATCATCAAATCAATATTGGAGAGTACTGCCATGTTGCCGGCGACAACATTGCCGTAAAAAATGGCCCGTTTAGACGCCCCTTTCATAATACAATGTCATCAATGTTTTCTTACGATGCTACATACACTCATTTAAGTATGTCAGTATTTAACTCAAAAAAATGATTAAATAAGTACACACTGTAAGTTAGTCTGTTTTTTGGGTTCTGTAGCCAAAATGGCAAAATGGAAGTCTTATAGTTTCGATATTCCGTCTGTCCGTCCGTCCGCAGCTTAGCTCAGAGACTGTTATGATACAAATGTGTATCCATGCAAAATTATTAGATTTTATTATTTTATTTTGTCGGCGTAAGTAATGACTTACGCTGACAAAGTAAAAGAATAAAATCTTGAAAAATATTTTTTCAGGATATCTCTCCTGTATGTAAAGTGGCTCAGATCAAATACTACTAGATATGTACCTAGCGTGCCCACCCATGTTTTTCTCGCTTCCACATTTGGGGTGCCAGAAAAAAGTTATTACCTGTTAATTAGGGTAATTTTGTCATATGATGTCGTAGATGAATTTCAGTGTATTAACGTCTACTTCGATGTTATCCCCTTCTAATCAAGCTTTATTCTAAGATAATAAAGCTTGATTTAAAATAGCTTGAATATTGACATTGTTATAAATGAATATAATAGAGAACTATATTGTTAGTCACAATTTTAACCTAATCGAATCTATTTAGTGAAATAGGTAGGTTATTTGAACTTTATTTTCCTATGTTACAGATTCCACGGATATGAGTTTTCATGGGAACCCCAAAATTTTGTCCGTGGCACATGGCTAAGTGCAGCGACAAATTGTTATGCCGCGGCCATTTAAAAATGGCGGTAATTATTGTCTAGTAACGTAGGTAAACGGCGTGAGGCTTTTTGTAAACGTATAAAATGCCGAGGCCGTTTATACAACGCCGTGTTTTGCTATATGCCTTCGACACATACGCCTGTTTCAAGTTTATTTTCTTTCTAGTTTTCGTCTTTGAATCACAAAGTCTCGTTCCTAATCAGTTAACAAGTATTTCAAGTAAGTATATTAAAAAAAAAATATAATTATGTTGGTTTGGTTTGGCCGTTAATACTAGGTAGGGATTAAAGCTCGCACATTCTGTGTATTTTCGACAGTTTCAAGTTAATTTTCTTTTTAGTCCTCTTTTTTCGCTGAACAATATTGCAATTGGTTTGTCGCCAGTATTGCAAATAGTGCTACCACCAGTTTCGCGCATCTGACGTACAAGAAACATTAGGAGTCGTACCGGGCACTTTTCATTAAAAAACGTCCATTACTCAAAAAGTATATTAGACAGTTACACAAGGAATATATTTAAAAATAGCACGATATCGGTCCTATACTCAAGAGGACAATAGGGACGGCGTAATGTGAGCGATTGTCGAGCCTGTGACTAAATGCACGTTATCGGTTATATCCCGTAGGAATGAAATATTATAAGAATTAATAAGTAAACAGGCGCTATACTTCTCTGAATCACAAAGTCTCTTTGCCTGTTTCAAGTTTAAATTCTTGCAAGTTTTCTTCTTTGAATAACAAAGTCTCGTTCGTATCTAGTTATCATGTATTTCAAGTATTTAAACTTTTATATTTTATTTTTGCATGATTAAAACTATTTATTAAACAGGAATTAACGCACACTTAACGTTTACCTTAAAAGTGCTTGTTTACGTTTCGACCAGGTTGCACCGGCCGTGGCCGGGTTTCGACCAGGTTGCAGCGGACTGTCGCTGCGATGTTAAGACTCCGTAAGGCCGATGAATCTTCATCTATCCTCACTTTTTTGTTTCTTGAAATGTTAGGGTCACTGCACACTACACTGATTGTGTCCATGTTAACCGACTAGAAACTAAAACAAGGTTGTATTTTACGAATCACTGGATTCTACGTCACGAATAGTTTGAAGCCCTCTTCCCGATTGAAAGTTTTATGTTTTTTAATTTCGTGATTAGTGTTCGATTGCAGTATGTGTTCTGCAATTGATGATACATAAGTTTTATTGAGTAGAAATTGATAATGAATCATTAAATAAAAATTAATCTAATTCAATGAAAAAATACAACGATTAAGACTTCTTCGTCCTAGTAGGTTTAGGTAGGACCTACTTACTTTAACCTTGTGCTACAATCTCTAAATTTTATTTTCCGTAATCATCAGATTTTGGTACACCTATTCATTCATTATTTTCATTCGGTACTCTTCTACAACAAAATTTCCACTAAATGATGTATTTTCACAGTTGACTACACTATGGAAACTTGTCAATATTACAAATTCCTAGAGATGCGCCTTAAAAAATTTGAATGTCAACTATTCTTAGAAAAGACAATGTCAATTTTCACTTTATAGAGAAAAATTACTACACTTGTTAACACTTTTTCAATCTTATTCGGAGATCCAAAATTATATTATATACTTAACTCTGTTCGTCTATTTACGTTTTCACGTTTAAACCGCTGAACCGATTATGATAAAATTTAGTATGGAGATAGTTTGATATATCGTTGTGGGGGAAGCCGCGGCCGAAACCTAGCATTATCAATCAATCAATAAAATTATAATAATATAGTTGGTATTTTACAGTTAGGTACTCAGTAGACTTGAAACCAAATAAGTTTCCTATTGGGATAAGTGAAATTGAGCTTTTTTAAACTAAGAATATTTTTGGAGGTAACTTATTTAATGCTGATCTTCTTTTTCCTCTCCTTATCCCATCACTTGGGGTTGGGCCTCCGCACTTTGCTGCGCCAAGTCAAACGATCTTGGGTTGTTGTTTCGTGCAGCTGGGCTTTTTTGAGGTCTCTCTCTTTCAACGGAGCTGCACCACGTCAACGGCGGGCGGCCTCTCCCTAGCTTTTGTTCTGGAAGGTTTAATCCAGTCCAAACCAAATGATCCTTTTCTCGTCTTCTGACATGGCCATATCAGCATTGGCGGTTTTCGGTAATTTTACCCACGATTGGTGCAACTTTAAAGCTTCTGCCCACAAAAATAGATAAACTGTTAGCCGAAGTTAGATAATGCTGATACTTTATTATTGTCTAATCATCGATTACAATAATGTCGAATGATATGGCCCACAACTCTAAATGTGTCAAAATAATCGAGTTTGAGTTCGAAGCATCAATTTAATGTTCTGTTGGATAAAATGTCATAATATGGAAAACAAAATAGGTAGTTTTATCTTCAGCTACTTTAAATACAATTTAAAGTAAAGCATAATATTACCTTCCGCATTCACATGTACTTAGTCAAATAGTAAGCTCACAGAGAGCCCAAGAAATGGAGTCGAAAATATGTCGAATTTGTCTTAATAACACAGCTTCTATATCTATATTTGAGAAGAAGGGTGATATTCAATACAGCACGAAGATAATGCGGTGCGTCAACGTAGTCATCGAGGAAGATGATGGGCTACCGAGTGCAATATGTGCGAGCTGTGCCGAAGAGTTGTGCACCTCGTACGAATTTGTGAACAAGTGCGAAGCATCCGATAAGGCGCTCCGTTGTACTAAAATGACCGATTTGTACGTCGATATAGACCGATTTGTACCTAAGAGTGAAAGCGATATCAAGCTAGAAGACATTAAAATGGAAACGCTCGAGGATGATGAACACTTCGATGATTTATTGATGGACGATCACAAGGACACTTATGAGATTTATGATATCAAAAAACCGAAAAGAAAATATACAAAAACTAAAAAGTTTAAAGAAGGAGTAGATAGGCGGAAAAATCGTAGTAAAATGGGACCAATTAGATGTATAGTGTGTGGGCATGTTGCTGCGAGCCGATCTGCAATGGAGAGTCACATGAGGACACATACTGGAGAGAAACCATATGTATGCGACTATTGCGACCACAGATTTAACTTAAAGGGCTCACTTAAAAGGCATATACTCACACATCACAAAGAAAGAGAACGAAAGTTCATTTGTGAAACGTGCGGCAATAGCTTCTTAACTAAGAATAGTATTATAACACACATGCGGGTACACACAGATGAGAGACCATACATATGTTCATTCTGTCCGAAGGCCTTCAGACAAATAGCTTCAATGATTCGCCACAAACGGATGCATACGGGAGAACGTCCATTCACATGCCCAGTATGTTTTAAAAAGTTTACTGATAAAAGTCACATGATGAGACACCAGGTTGTACATAGTGATGAGAAAAACTTCCAGTGTCATCTGTGTAGTAAGTCTGTTAAAACGAAAAATGCTCTTAAAACACACATGCGGACACATTCTAATGAAAAACATAATGTTTGTAGTTACTGTGGCATGACATTCTCATTGAAGGGGAACCTTCAAGTTCATATAAAGAGAATACATTCAGAGAAGTCTGGAGAATGCACAGTGTGTCTGAAAACATTCTCAGATTTAGCATCACATATGAACAAACACACGGGAGAGAAACCATTTATTTGTAAATTATGTGATCAAGGATTTATTAGTAAAAGAAGTTTATCTAACCATATGGGTTTTAGACATGAGAATGCATCAAAATTCAAATGTTCAATAGGAGAATGTACAAAGACGTTTCCTACGGCAATGATGTTGGAATTCCATTTACTGAAGCATCATACAAACCACACTCCTTATGTCTGCCATCATTGTTCTAGAGGATTTTTCCGAACCAGTGATCTCTCTCGTCACCTCAGAGTGAGTCACATGGACACTCATAAAATTTCTGGAAAAAATCTCGTTACATAATGCATAATTCTAATAAATTCCATTAAATGAATACAATGCTAAATAATTGTTGTGATGGTAATAATGATGTCCTGTAATGAGCCAACTGAGAATACTTTATGTTAATTTTGAATTAATACCTAATTAAATAATGGACAAAAAGTACTTATTGTAAAAAATGGACTTAATGCAAGTACCTATTGTAATGAGGGATTATCAAGGCTACATTTAATATTTATTATTGATTACCAAGGTGTACAAGATTTTTTATTTTATTGGGTACTGCTTGCCTTGCCTTGCACCCAGAGATAGTGTTGGATAAGTGTGTGGAGGCAAACTACAAATTGTGCTAAACCCATATAATGGGAATAAAGGGCAGGAAGATGATGATGATGACTATTTGTTTTGCTCAAATTCAGGGCAACTGGCAATCACATTTAGTTGATGTGCCATATTTAAAAAAATGCCGATGTCAGATCTCTTCAGCTATCTTCGTTGAACTGATCTCCCCTCCCTTTGCCCCAAATATGGGATTGTGTGCCCAAACTATACTGTTATGTGCCATCCGTGACACAAGTGACTGTTTCTTTCACCAAAACTCCAAAGGGATTTTGTATTTATTGTTCAAGGTTTTTTTATTATTCCACTACAATCTCGAACGGCGATGATAAATGGTTTACGTTGTTTTTTCTCATTAGTTGTTTTTGTGATCTTATGTAGGTATGATGTTTTAGATTTCCTTAGATTCTAATTCATTTTTGCAGGAGGCGGTTTGGTAGTTGAATCCTTATACAATTTAACGAGAATTTATGTTACTTGCTCTGGATATTGCATAATTTTGCCTTAGCGATTGTTTTATTTTTGATCGGAATTTATGTTCATTGTACTAGAATAGGCCTCCATATATATAATTTGATAAAATATACCATTTGTACCCGCTGTTTATGATCGTAGTGAAACGAATTCACATATGTAAGGGAGAAAAATCTAGTGGAATTATATTTTTTGTGCTAGTCGTTAATTGTAAAAAACAAAAAATATTTTCTACAATTTAACATGGTTTTGTTATTTCTGACGTTATCTCGGTAACCTTTGTTTGACCCGAAAATTGTACTTTGATACTAAATGTAGGTATCTAATCGTTAGTAAGTAGGTAGGTAGGTATCTATTGTTACAGTAAAAATTGCTAAGTGTATTTAGATAAATAAGGATTGTTTTTAAATAACATCATCATCAACAAGTAAATCGATACTTAATATTATAAAGCTGAAGAATTTGTTTGTTTGAACGCGGTAATATCAAGAACTACTAACCCGAATTAAAAAAAAACTTTCACTGTTGGATAGCCCATTTATCGAGGAAGGCTATATAACATCACGCTACGACCAATAGGAGCTGAGCAGCAATGAGAAATGTTGCAAAAACGGGTAAAATTTACGCAGACGAAGTTGCGCGGGACAGCTAGTATATTTTATGAATGGCATCATGACGCCAATAGTATCTAGTTGTAGTTACCTTTAGTGGGATAGTATTGTCGCTTTTTCAAAGTCAAAGTCAAAGTCAAATATCTTTATTTCGTAAAATCAGGTTAATGATTATTTGAAAACGTCAAATTAAAACATAAGTACCTACTAAAAATTTTATAAAATTATGATTGTTTGAAAAAAAAAAACAAAATGAGGTTAGGTGGCAGTTCCAAGTGTAAAGCTCATGAGAAGAAGCTGCCAAGAAACTCATGTGCCACTCTTTTAAAATCATCAAGTTTTTCTTTACAAAAATAAATTTTACTGAATGAACCATTGTGTTTGGTGAGTGTAATCGTTTATAAAATAAGTAATAATACTATTTGTAACTCTAAAATGAATATATATAAACGTATTCAGCAAACACAATACTTCACTTCTTACAAAGTAAATATGTATATATACATATAATCTTAAAGTACATTTTAATAGCCTGTGAGAGAAAGCAGTTCAATCCCAAGCGTTTTTGTCTTCCATATAATCAATTATTGAGTAGTAACTTTTCATACACAATTTTTTCTTAATGATACACTTAAATTTATTACGACTTAATTTTTGAATATCGCTAGGGATTTTATTGTAGAAACGTATACATTGGCCCCGAAATGATTTGTTTACTTTTTGTAACCTTGACGCTGGTACAACAAGTTTATGTTTGTTCCGCGTGTTAATATTATGTATATCACATTTCTTACAGAAACTATCAATATTTTTGTGAACATATATAAGGTTTTCATAGATATACTGACATGCAACAGTCATGATATTGATTTCCTTAAATTTTTCTCTAAGTGAGTGTCTACTACTAAGATCGTAAATTGATCGAATAGCCCTCTTCTGCAGAACAAAAATGGTTTGAATGTCGGCAGCATTCCCCCACAGTAGAATACCGTACGACGTTTTGTAATCCATAATCCAAGACACCAGGTTGCAGCGACAACGTCAATGTCATAGGCGGATTCAGTGCATAGATTATACAGATATAGCTGGGTTTCAGTGTAGGTATATTTATTTGCGGCACGCCCCGTCGTACGTGCGACTCAAACATGGCCGATGTCGGATGAAACGATGAACGCGTTCCCCGTAAGTATCTTAGATTCGGCACTGCTATTTGCCTTTTGTGCCCCTCTCAGAATACAATCCTGGATCCGCCCATGGTCAATGTCATGGCAAACCGGCCGAAACGATTGACAGTCCATAAGGTAGCTGAATATTTACTTGGCATGGACTTTAATTTTAACAAAGTAATAATTCTAGGGAAAGCTTGCAAAGTTTTTTTTTTTTTTTCTTTAAAAAGATAACTAGCAATGTGGGATTGAGTCTCATATTACTAGCAATCTTGTTAACCCCTCCAGCTAAGCTCAAAGGCTTGTGTTAGAAGTGGGTTCACGTCGGTAGTATAATGGGTAGGATTCGAACCCGCGACCTCACGATTGCGAGACCGATGCCTTAGCCATTAAGCCACCGCTTCACTGTTGCAACTTGGCAAAGTTGGTAAAATTGGCCAAGTTGCAACAATCTAGTCGGCCAAAGTCATAGTCAGTCATAGTCAACGCATCTCTATTAGGTACATAATAGCATTTGCCCTGGGTTTCGCCTCGTGGATCGGCACGCTTGACTGCGTGTCTTCCTGAATGAAATCCTTCCTCGAGCTTCAAGCTACTTCTGTACCAAATTTCATCGAAATCGGTATCCCAGTATTTTCGGAAGTTAATTACCAATAGAAACATGTTACAAACGTAATCGAACTTTAATGAAACAATTAATAATAAACATAATGTTAAACTGCTGTGCGTGGCACATATCACACGTAGCCCCGACTAGTCTCGCCGGTAGTGCATTCTACATGTGCCCAGTTTTATTGCAGTGTTTATGCGCTTATTACACTAAGTACACTAAATCAGGGACCCTAAATCCTTAAAAAGAGCGGTGTAATAAGAGTTAGGGCCCTAATTCTCTAACACATTTTCAAGGCCCCCTCGATTTAGGGCCCTGATTCAGGGTAGTGTACCTAATAGCCGTTTCAAATGATCCAATCTTCAGCCGGTGGGAACTCAACTTTGTTGCAAAATATACAATGAAACTCATTTACGTTTTCTTTTTCTTAATTTTTTTTTTCTAAATTTCGGACGCTGAATTTACCCTTGATTAGGTACCTACTCTTTTTTTGTATTTTTGAAATATTTTCCGTTATTTTAAGTGAGACAACTTTCTTAGTTTTTTGTCTTTTATGTTTTTCCCTTTAATGGAGTACCTACTGGGTATGAAAAATAATAAATAAATTCTAAACAAAGCTGAACTAGTCGGACTTTTGGCAACCGTTTATTAGACCAGTTGGCTAGTCGCTCAAAATCACTAAGGGGTAATTGGCGATCTCAATTACCCGCGAGGCGGTGTTCTCAATTACCCGAAGTAGTCAATAATCAAAATAACCGCCACCCCATCAGTATTGTTGATAAACATCAGATCACGTGGAAAATTGAAAACAGTTATTACGTGCATTATAACAAAATATAGTGTCCTAGAGTTAAAAAAAATTACATCTATTATAACACACGACAAAAATTGTAACAAAATAAATATAGAAAACGCGCGCGCGGCGTTAACTCCCACTTTCGGGATGCGTCTGTTACATTACATGTTACAGGTGTTCCGTGGCCCGTGTGAGATGGTGAATAGTGGTGGAAAATATTACTTATCTAGGTGTTCCAAATTACCGGTCGTTCTTACCTACCTCATTCTCCACTACCAAATTTTATCTAAATCGGTATCCCAGTATCTTCGGCGACTAAAGCGTTCAAACATAAAAATCTTTAGTCTTTTAGATAAGTATGTAATACGTAACATGGACACTGGTTTTCTTTAAGGTGAATAATGTCCCTAGTTTTAACAATTGAATTTGCGAGCTAAACCAGAGAGCTGCATTCATAACGATCTGCACTGCTCTTGCTATGTGCAAGTTTCTTCGGCCTAATTGAAGAGTTTTACTGGGAATGAACCACTGGTGGATAGTGGCGGACGGTCCTAAGAACACCATTCTGTTCGGTTTCCCTTTGAATTCTAGTTACTTATTATTGTAGGTACAAAATCCGTGTCCAACAAGATACATTTTCGTATCGGGTTATCTCAGGAAAATTTAAACACTTCGCCTCTGATATCCACTCTATAGAAAAAAAGTCAGGCGCAGATCTAACTTTGTTCTTGGCCGGGGGGCAACATTTGACTCAACCGGGCAAGTATGAGTCGTTCTCATGACGCGGTGCGGTGCATTTGATACAACACCGGTACACCAGCCAACACTGCCAATGGGGGGAGGGCAATTGCCTGACACACCAGACCATTCTTAATTCCACAAAAAAGGGTCATTCAGCCGAATCTGGGGGGGGGGGGGAATTGCCCTTGTTGCCGTGGATGAACTTAGGTCAGACGCGGATCCAAGCGTAAGTAATAACCTAAGTTCATCCGAGATCAAAAAAGGAATGCCGTTATATAACTGTCTCTGTGGTGCGGTGGGAATGTGTCCGACTCCTACGCAAGGTCGTGGGTTCGATTCCCACACGGGACACCACTTTGTGTGATCCACAAATTGTTGTTCCAAGTCTGGGTGTACTTTGTGTTCGTGACTTGTATGTTTGTAAAGTCCCCCGCGACACAGGGCATGTACCCTACTTTTTTTTTTCACGTTGCCATAATCATCACTCTTGAGGTATGAAATGATGACTTGCAACCAAATCTACGATTACATTGAAGTCGTTTTTGAGATTTACATAAAATACCTAGGTAGGTAGGTAACCACTACTATAGGTTTGGTACCTAGTTTATTTAAAGATGCGGTTGTAACCAGAGGCAAACAATATTTTAATTGAACGTAGGTAATAGACAGAAAAATAAACAGTACCTAATTAAAAAAAAAGGTAAAAAGTAAAATGTAAATAATGAAATAATACTTTTTTAAACACGATATTAAATTATATTTTTTGAAACTTGCTTACAAGAAGTCGGTAACTACTCTGGAACCGACTTCCAAAAAATATAGTTTGATATCTTGTTGTCAGAATTTTAGTACAAATCATAATTTGCACTAAAATTCTAACTAACATGGTTGAAATTCTTGTGGTGTGTTCTCTTTTTTAGGGTTTCGTATCCAAAGGGTAAAAACGGGAGCCAAATAAGACTCCACTGTCCGTCCGTGAGTCACCAGTTTGTATCTCATCAACCGTGTTAGCTAAATAGTTGAATTTTTTTTGTCTCGGCACCGTAGGTCCTATCAGGGAGGACGCACTGGTTAAATACCTTGGTCTTCAGACATTGCGGTAGAGGCAAAGAGAAGACTCGACGAAGTTTGATATACGCTGCCCAGCCTAAGTTGATCCTTCTGTCAAATTCTTTCTCAAAGTTGTTTCTACCAAGCTGGATAACTTGCCCAAGGTACTTAAATATTTTTTTGGACAACTTCGAGTATCGACCCTTCGACATATATTGGTCTCGGCATGACATGTTCATTTAACATGACTTTGGTTTTTTCCAAATTCATGCTGAGATCCACACATCTAGAGGCTCCTTTTATGCTGTGCAGCATCTCGCGAAGCTGCTCCAGCGCCTCTCTCAGCCACTATAACGACATCGTCGGCAAACCGAAGGTGTGAGATGTACTACTAGGTATACATTTTTTTTAATAATATCTTGGGACAACTCACACAACACCATCTCATCCCAAACTTAGCAGAGCTTGTACAATGGCAACCAGACAACTGATATACATTCTTATATATTTCTAAATACATATCTATACTAATATTATAAAGCGGAAGAGTTTGTTTGTTTGTTTAAACGCGCTAATCTCAGGAACTACTGGTCCGATTTGAAAAAAACTTTTTTTGTTGGATAGCCCATTTATCGAGGAAGGCAATAGGCTATATAACATTGCGCTATGACTAATAGGAGCGAAGCAGCGACGAGAAATGTTGCAAAAACGGGGAAAATTTACGCATACGAAGTTGCGCGGGACAGCTAGTTTATCTATAACTAGCTGTCCCGCACAACTTCGTATGCGTAAATTTCAACAAAAAAAGATTTTTTCAAATCGGACCCGTAGTATCTGAGATTAGCGCGTTTAAACAAACAAACAATCAAACAAAGCAAACAAACAAACAAACTCTTCCGCTTTATAATATTAGTATAGATTACACAGAATAAATTCATACAGGGTTGCGAATGTGTTGTTTTACGAATGTGGTCTTTTGAGAATATGATATTTAGCGACGGAGGGGCGTAAATATTTTATTTAAAGGCTAAATACCTTTGTTCTATTGCCCGACGTTTCGATCGTATTGCAACGACCGTGACCACGGTCGAAAACAAAGGTATTAAGCCTTTAAAAATTAAATATTTACGCCATTAAGACCCGTAGCTTATAAAATTCTAAATTTGTATAATATCCTCGTGGCGCCCAAGCGCCTTTAGATAAACCAAAATAAACATGGCGACTCCAGCCCAGAACTATTTTCTACTAACTTTTAATTACTCAGATAGATAATTTAAATTGAAAACATATCGTAATATAGTCATAACCATACCCCAACAGTTTCACTTTAAACTGGTAACTCTAACACGTATAATTTGTAACTCAAAACCTTGGGCGTTTAGGACTATAACAATTATGTCCTATGAGAAGGACCGTCGGGCTATAGTCAAGGTAGAGCCAAAAAATCTCTGGGCGCCACGAGGCTATACTAGCTGACTCGCGCAACTTCGTCTGCGTAAATTTTCCCTTTTTTCTTCCTTTTTTTTTTTACAACATTTTTCATTGCTGCTCCGCTCCTAATGGTCGTAGCGTGATGTTATAACATATAGCCTTCCTCGATAAATGGGCTATCCAACAATAGAATATTTTTTCAATGCGGCTCAGTAGTTCCTGAGATTATCGCGTTCAAACAAACAAACAAACTCTTAGGGGTATGAAAAATAGATAGTAGCCGATTCTCAGACCTACTGAATATGCATATAAAATTTCATAAAAATCGGTCAAGCCGTTTCGGAGGAGTATGGGAACGAACACTGTGACACGAGAATTTTATATATTAGAAGATAAGCCCTAATAGATCATCAATTAATCCTAATCCTAATTAAAAATCACGCAATTTGAATAGTATTACATATCCACAATATCATTAAAGCGAATACTTAATATACTTTTTTGAAGTCTTGTAAGAAGTAAGTTAAAAATAAGACCAGTCTTGAGAATATTGGTCAGAATGTACAGTTGTACATTCTGTAATAGAACCGTCTGAGCGGTTCTCACGCATAAAAAGATGTTTTAATCAACGTTCCGTTACAGAAATTATTAACAGGTTCCTTAATTAATGCCCTCTTCCTGTCGACCAGCAGGGGAGCGACCGGGCGACCGCGGCAGACCCTCCCGAGGCAATGGCGCGGAAATCCGCGCTCAAATTTCAAACACGCGCCCTCCCGCACCATCGCTAAAGCAGTCTTACGGTCGGCAAAACAGACTCAGGTGTTGTGAGTTGTTATATCTCTCTCTTTCGATTGTACGCCATAGTAGCGCCGTCTCCCTCTCCCGCCAATTAGGCGGCCAGGTGAGTGATACGGAGGCTTCGCTCGTCGCGGTGGACTCGCGTAGAGGACGTTAGCCCGCGACCGCTCGGCGTAACGCACGTATCGGTCCACGACTGCACTACTACCGTGGCAGGTGTCGGTGCCGTGATGGTTTAACTGTGTAACAGTTCGTGTGTGTTTGACTTTACTATTATTCTGTGCGGATTGTCGGATATCTTCGTGTTTCATTATGGGTGAAGTGAGTACCTAAAGTTATTTTGTCAGTAGGTACTTATTGTTTTTAGTAGTTCGGAATGCGAGCGTGCTCCAGATTAGACGGTGGCCGAGAGGCTAGTCCTGATCGTAATCGTAGGTTCGTAGGTCGTCGGCATCGGCATGAGGTACAGTAATACATCTGTGAGTCTGTGGCGCGTGCGGCGCTGCGTGTCGGGGGTCGCCGCTCGCCGCTCGCGACTACCGCCAGATTAATTAACGCTTTGATACACTCAAGAATAAAGGTGTGCGAGTTCGGCGACGTGTGCCGTGAGCCGTGTGGATTGTGGACCAAGCCCAGGCCCCGTAGAAAGCTCTGGCGAGATGTCGCGGCCACATCGCTATACGCACAAGAATTCGGGGCCGAAGTACTGTTACACATCTGATAACGCGCCGATACATTATCATCGATACTGTTCAATTTTTACATATTGAACGGACAATCTTGCAATAACAAGCGAGTGGGCATTGTCTTATCTGTAGGAATTAACAGGCTACGTGTAAATTTATTAATCTATGGAGAGCACTTGGCAATAATAGGTACCTAGGCAGGTAGTTACGTGTTAAAACTCACGATTACAGATAGTTATAAAAGATATGGAATATCTAGCTACGTAGGTACTACATAGTCGAAGAGAAATATTATGGTAGCTTATGGTTTTGGTTGGAATCCGATGCTATAAAGTCGGAACATGGCAATGTCGCCAGTGGGGCGGAGTAAACTGGCCGGTGAAACTGAATATGGCAGTGCGTAGGTCAGCGCATATTGCACTGGATGCCAGTCGCCAGTCGCCACACGCTGTGACCTCTTTTCCAGTAATAAACATATAGAATGGCGAAATATATTAAATTGCTGACGCCGTTATCATAGAGAAACGCTTCCTTAACAAAATATAGAAACTAATTATGATGTATAAGATGACACTAAGCATGTCAGTGAAATGTAAGCCGAAGCAAAGTCGACACACTTATCTGCTAATAACATCTTTGTAAAGTCTCATCGAGGTCAAAGAAAAAAATACATTAATAATAAATACCTAACAAGAGACTCCCACGTAGGTACCTACTGAGAACACTATACAAACGAAGCAGAGGTAAATTAACGAGAAACAACGAGCATGCACAATGAGAACATTTATTATGCTATATGATTAATATTAGATAGGTTGGTTTTGAAGAGTGAAATGAATTACATACTAATAGGTATGGACTTATGGAGAAAGTGTAGGTTTTTATACCCATACCTTCTGCTAATATAAAAATAGTATCTAAGCATATTTATGAAAATTATCATTCCCTTTCTAAACAACATTCCTATTGGTAATTCGTCAATCAATTTTAATGACTTATGAAAGACGGCTACACGGATTGTGGTCAAAATATGGATTAAAAAAAATAACAAATATTACATAGATCGTTTGTAAAAATGATTTGCATGTTTTTGATTGCTTTCCATCGTTTCGTTGCAAGAAATTTGATTCTATCCCATTCATTAGAGCCTGACGTGTGTCTGACTATGGATATAAGATAGACTATGTTATGGGGAGAACAGGTTACTAGAGTAATAACTTACTCTTACTATATTGGAGCTGCCTTGATGTGGTTAGATCTATAAATAGATGAACATTTCCCGTGAGTAAATTGGTTCTAGTTCTACCTACATTCTTGCGTCTGAAAGGTTCCCAAGAAATGCGACAACATTTTTCAATTGTATCTTCTACTCCTTAGTTAAATGCTGCTTTTAGCTTGACTACACTTACACCGAGCCTAATAATTATATATAATTCCACAGTCAGCCTTGAAAACATCCATGGGAAAAGACGCGAGTTACACGTTTCTAGAAATCCAAGTACCTGGACGTGTAGATATTTCTCGGGTGGAATTCCTTAAATTTGTAATCACAAACGACGTAGGTTTATCTAATAAATACAATAATATTTGCATAAACGCAGGATGCCGCTATCTCTCTAAGGGAAATTAGTTTCCTAAAATTGTGATAGTGATCGGGCCGGATTGCACTACAATCAAACAGAATCAAAGCACTAATCGAAGGTTCTTTCTGTAAAGTCACGTCCCCCGGCCACGTTCTGCATATTTTAATGTACTTATCAGAAGATAAACGCTTAATAAAAGATATTTCTGGAAAGTAATCAATGTATCGAAGCAATCTATTGATAAAATTAACGAGATAACGAGAACAATGAGCACCGTGTTCACATTTTTCGTGTTTAATTTATTGTATAAGCGGGTTATAAATGAAGACAAATAAGTATAAACGTGCAAGGCTCATACTAATTTAATCAGTTCAGAGCTGGGAGCGGCCCAAATTTTAGTATGAAAGGAATTAGAACCATGGTAAACCATTTTGGCCAAATGGAGGATGAACAGGTTGGTTTTTTATTTAGATTGTCTCAAATAAATAATAGACAGGTGCCTAATTTATTTTAAAGCCATCGTAATCCCACACCGGAGAATACACTTTGTTTACGTTGCAAAGCAAACATTAGAAACGGTGCGTCTAGAGTCATTACCGCTATATTTTTGTAAATGCGAAGTGTTGTGGAATTGATCCCCGGATTTACGGAATTTAGTGCAGAGGCGTTGACACCGTTGCGCCACTGCACTGTCCCGATGTCCATCAGTGCAATATTTGTGTAACTAACTAAAATCTTGATATTTCGAGGTGCAAAGTAATTTATTTCTGATTACATTGATTTAGGTTTCCTAGTTGTTGTAACACTGAACTTTGTCTTGGTTGAGTTCACTGCTGTCGACTGTCACTTACAGGTGTTCAATTTGGGCGGAATTTTCTTTTAAATATTTATTAAAAACTTAGGCAACAAGATTCCTCCTTAGAATTAAATAAGTACCTACATTTTTCCAAATGACTGCCTCTATGGCGCGGTGGGAGTGTGTCCGACTGCTACGTAAGAGGTCGTGGGTTCCGATTCCCACACGAGACACCACTTTGTGTGATCCACAAATTGTTGTTCCGAGTCTGGGTGTACTTTATGTCCGTGACAAGTATGTTTGTAAAGTCCCCCGCGACACAGGGCATGTAAAATAATGCGGAAGTCGTCTTTTAAAAAAAAAATGTATCTAGTTTTGGTCATAATTACCTATAAACTTAATTGTTGATAAGGTTATTACTTGTTTAGATCAGTATTTTCCTGTTATAGGAAACGACTTCTCATCAGAAAGTAGCTAATTATATTACGAACATTAAAATAATTGATTTTGCGTCGTCTTATTATATTCAGGTTCACAAAACATTGAATGTGCAATATTTATTTACTTACATAATCTTGTTGATATCAAATAGAACGAGTCTACTATCAATCACTCGTATCTGTAAGGTCGATATGAGCCGACGTACGGCAGCGATTGGCAATGCGACCGAGACATACTTACACGCTTTACCTACGATAGGTTGAAAAACCAGTACCTATTAAACTGCCGTATGATATGATAACACTGACCTCTACTTTATGATAGCACAAATGGAGTATCTAAATATAGATGCTGTACATAAAAACAACTTTTTTTAAGGAAAGCGTATAAGTAAGTGTGTGGAAAGATGGTAAACAAATGAATTTGGTGGAAGGATATGGGTTAGACAATCCCATAAACTTGGATTTACCAAGTTTACGTGATTGTCCAACCCAGATTCTTTAATAAATAAGAATGGAATACTTGACCTAAGCAATTTTTTCATGATAAATATTAAGTTTAATGGAAGATGTTATTTCGTTATTATATACGTAGGTATACGTACTTTACGATAAAAACCTTTTCTTCTTCAGTTAAGTAAAAAATGTTTTGTTTCTGTTTCAGTCGTTGCTTAAAGAAGATCCCCTCTCGCGGATCCAGCGGGAGATCATCGAGGTGACGGAGCGGGAGCGTGAGTTTAAGGAGGGACACTTCCGCATCAACAGGCTTTTATCTGAGTCTACCATTGAAGTGAATCATCAGAATGGGCACATGAATGGTGACACCGAGCACAAGATGATAATGCAAAAGACCCTCAACAGAGCTGTCTCCACGTCGCACCTACTCGGACCTATTGCCCCCTCGCCGCCCGTCACGCCTTCGCTACTCAACACAAATGGCTACACGCGCCGCTTCACACCTCAGACAGGAACCAAAGGCATTATGCAAAGGTTTATCGCCAATAAAGGAAAACTGCCAGGAACGCCCGGAGGACCAGTCCCTCAGACGCCTACGACCCCACTTACTATGGCACCACCTCTCGTATTCCCCACTACACCGGTGATCAGCCCAGTGGTCGCTCCACCCGTCATCACCCGCACGCCCGAGGGCAAGCCTGTCAGGAAGGGCTACGTACCTGTTGAGGAGAAAATTCAAAAAGAATTACAGGAGATGAAGGACAGAGAACACGAGTTAAAGAAAATGAGAAAGAAGCAGAGACCGTTCGATTTGGAGCTGAGCGATAATGAAACCAGCTCAGAGTCAGAGGACGAGGAAATCCCGATGCCCGGCAAGTTAAAGGCGACCAAGTCGATAGGCGAGCTTTACGAGGCGCTTAATGAGGAGCTGCGGTCGCCCTCGCCGAGGAACAGCTCGGGACACGACTCGATCGGCAGCCTTAAGCCGGCCAAGTCGTTAGCAGAATTGTGTGTGCTCGCGCCAGGTGAAGAATTCCTCGCTCCAAGTTCCACGCGTCTGATAGCGAAGTGGGAGTCGCTCATACAGCAGAAACAAGAAGCCGGCGCCGCTTAAGATAGTTTAAAAGTTCGGAAAGGCTAACTGGTTCAAATATGTTTATGTAACGGGCGCGTGACGCCAGCTAAATACCGTCGCGTTTGGAAGTGCATAGTGAAAATGTATGCAAGGTCGAAAGTGTCAGCTTGCGGTGGTTCGGGAACTGTCGTAGTGATACAAGTGAGTGTTCAATCTCGGACAAGATCGATTCGTACACCCGCCACATTGAGAGTGCATATTGCGTAAGTGTTCAAATTCCTCCAGTGCTCGGTGAAGTCTTGTTTTACTGATCGATTTCTTTTGTCGGCCAATCGATTGTGTAGCAATTAATTTTCTCCAGATTGCGAACAATGCAAATGATGGTTATCCGTAACAGCAATTATGTGCGCGCTCGCGCAGTTGGAAAGCGGCCGACACACGACGCTCGTTCGTCTCCCAAGTGTGAGTAAAATGATTTCTTCCTATTGTTCACGTCACTCTGTGCGCTGAAAAACTTAATTGGAGTTTTTCGGTGTGGCGCTTTCCCGACGCTGAGAGCTCCGCACGGCGCGGCGCGGTTAAGGCTCGCAGCGGGCGCTCTTTGTCGTTGTGAGAACGCTATCGAGTGCAAGAAACTAAGTAACACCTTGAAATCGGCTCCCAGTATTGTCGAGATATCGCACCGGCAGATTTATGACCCATTACAACACGTTTCCGGTTTAGTTTGTAAGCATTCGAGTAGTGGCAAACGCGTAGTTTTCATAATACCTACCTCAAAGAAGTTGGTAGCGATTAATACAGAAAGTTTTTTTACTCACATCTTGCTTTCGCTTTTCGCTAAAGTTAGTGGTTCCGAGCGCGAAACAATATGATTAACTCTTATATTCTTTTGTACTTTCGTTTATTGCATTCACTATGGCTCGCGGTTACATGATTTATTCATCGTTTGAAAGATTATAACATTCTTTCACATAATAAAGTGTGGTCGGGCGCGGACGTCTACACCTCCTCGCGGTGGCTCGGCGACGCGTTAGCGACGTAACGGCGACCTTATACGAGTTCCGCGATAGATAATGAACTAGTCGAAGCTGGACTTTGTGATTTGTATTTATTGTAAACGTTTTAATTATATTTTGTAGAAAATATTTTATCTGCGTCAGGCTAACAACTTACATAAAAACTTAAGTCATACTCGGTTTCATTATTATTTGAAATGTTAATATTTCCGACTCTATTACTAATTAGAACTGAAATCGACAATATGCGGAAAGCCCTCAATGTTTCGAATTTATTATACGAATTGAATATTTTAACGAAATGAGCAAACTGTGCCTTGTTGCCCCAGTCAATGAATTTATAATGATTGTTATGGTAATACCTGTTATTGGTAAATGTTAAAAAATATAATAAAAATAGAGAATGCTAGAAGAAGTGTCAAAAGCCTGTGCCTTACATATTTAGAGTTTAGCACAATCTACATTATAATAGAGCTAGAAAAGTGCATTTCCTATGTATTTCAAATATGACAAAGTTATATTTAGTTATTTGATGAGGATGTCAGCAAAGTTATATTACGACTTTTCTTTGGTGTATCTAATAAAAAGATTGTATTTAATTCTTAAATAATTCGACAATTAAAAGAACACAAGTTACCTACTTGTACCTACAACACGCAATAAAATTTTATGACAATGTTTTTTATTGATTACAAAAAATACTGTGTTGACATCTTCATTGAGTGTTGCTATCATATTAGTTAATGGCAACAAAACATTATAATAATTATTAGCACTAGCAACACTATGTCACTAGTACTAAATGTATAAATTATTTTAATACGTAGGTACTTAACGAAACTTTTCCTCTAGCATAATAATAACTTAGTCAATTTAATTTAAAAAGTAGAAAATAGATCAAAAAATAATAATTTACTGAGATTGATAGCGTTAATTGTTGCAATATTTTTAAGTAGTATTTTTAAGTTTGTTTCTATTTATAATCTGTGCCAGAGGGTATAAAAAAATATTATACATATTTATAGAAAAGAGGCCTTGAAAATACAAATTCCTATTTATACAAATGGTATAGAAATTTTTCACCGTATTCTTAACGATTGTGATATCAAATTGCCTTAAAATATAACATTATAGATAAAGTGATACAAATTTATATCTGTCAAACATACAACTGTATAGAACGTTAAGATGTTAAAGTAATGATGAAGGGAACTATCACTGTCCATATTAATTATCAGATGTTAATTTATGTTTGTTTAAGAATTTTTCGCAATAAATATTGTAAAAAGAAATGTTTTGTATGTTTTATTGACCTCCCTCATAATGGCGCGATGTCGCATTGCGTTTCCCCGGTAGGTAGGTACACTGGGACGCTTCAGTAGTCTATACAAATATTTTCACCTCTCGAATATGACGGTGACATTTTTAAAGGTCATAAAGCTTTGGAAACATATTGTTTGTTCTGGATGCAAAGTTGAGAAAATACACTTCACAACTGCAAACCGTATCACCGATGCCAGTTATGTATTTGAATCCTGGATTCGTTAAATATAACGAAATTAATAAATAATTACTTACATTTTTTTTCCTTTTTTTCCGATGATTCAGGAATAATTTACATTTTTTTATTATAAAATTAACGGAAAGCTATAATGGCTGGCAATATTGTAAAGATTGAATGTGTCATAGTAGAATGGGGGATTCACGCGATTAAGACCCGTAATATATATATTTAATTATTGTGTACGAATCGCTAAAGTTTATCAACATTTATACTCGACATTTCGGTAAAAAATAAGACATACTTCAATTTATATTATATGAACCTTAAAAACAACAATATTGCATTAAAAAATATGCTTTATTTGTACTCTTTTATTGGGTTAAACTTTTTTTATCGGATTTTAAGCGTTTGCTATCATGAAACTAGACATTTTCCCGCCAAAGCATGGGTGTTTTAGAACTTTTCGTATGCTTTCTTTCATTGGCACTCACGTAAATTTTCCTCCCTTTGTCCCGCTTCCAGCGTGAGTGGTACTTGCGTGGTAGGATGACGAAATCCGGATGCGTAGGTACAATGGTTTTGAACTGTAAGCCCGTGTTCCTTGTAAGCTTAAAAATAAGATGGGCTGTTGGGAAAATATAATGTAGCTGATAATCATTTTATATGCGTCGGAAACATGTTCCAAAACGTGTTGGATTTACGTTTTGCAACATATTTGCGAGGAGAAAAAATGAATAGGAAGCTTTAGACCACGTGCAAAATGTTCAATTATCCTATAGGGCAACAAAAATGAAATACAAAATTGATACCTAAGACATTGTTATGGCGAAATATTCTCAATTTTAACACAAAGCAACAAATAAGAAAAACTTTTTTGAATAAAGATAAAAATAGGTAAAAAAACTTTTTAAGTTAAACGGTTTTATGTTAAACATACATTGCAATGTTTAAGATAAATGTACTAAAAACCAAAAAATAATAAAATAGATACAGTCGTGGGAATTATAAACATATGCATAGACTAGACTAAAATAAAACCGTGGGGCACGTATAACTATTGGAATATGGACGTATACGTGCGTACGAGTGTATAACTATTGGAATTTCCATGAGCAAGAAAATAGTAAGTAATTTCCTCACCGTCTGCGGGCCAACTGCCTAACGACGAATTAAACGATTCTTCTATCGCACATTAAGTCGATAATTTGTAGACAATTGACGTGCCCCACGGTTTTATTTTAGTCTAGTCTATGCATATGTTTATAATTCCCACGACTGTATCTATTTTATTATTTTTTGGTTTTTAGTACATTTATCTTAAACATTGCAATGTATGTTTAACATAAAACCGTTTAACTTAAAAAGTTTTTTTACCTATTTTTATTTTCTAGTTTTTAGTTTTTATTTCGCATTCTGTTTAATTCATTTAGTGCTTCATTATTGCAAGGTTTCTTGCCCGTTAGTTTATTGCAGTCCAACTCCTCTATACGTAGTCCCTGCAAAGATGTTACTCTACTAAGAGCCACGTAGGCTTGACCTTCTTCAAACAGTTTCGCACCTAAGTATACGACTGCGTGATCCACAGTGCTGCCCTGCATTTTATGTATTGTAGATGCCCATGATAGTATTAAAGGCAACATTCTTTTTTCAGCCGTCCCGTAATTGTACTTAGCTGGAAACTGTATGGCTTTCGGGTGTATAAGATGTACTCCGTCTCTTGCGAAATCAATTCGGACGGAAGGTACATTCAGATACCTAAATTACAGATTCATTTTCTAAATTTAAATCTTATTATTATACGCCATTTAGTGGCTGCGCCCATCTTAAATATTGAGGTTGTATAGTGCACTGTATTCTTCTTGTCAAGCCCTTTTATTTGATACCCATATTGGTGGGATTGATAAAAAATTCTTATCAGCCATTTGGTAGCGGCGGCCATCTTAGATTTCAATTTTGCATAGTAAATTGTATTCTACTTGTTGAGACCTTTCATTTGATACCCATGTTGAAGGGATTGATAAAACCTATGTTATCCGCCATTTTGTAGAGGCCGCCATCTTGGATTTTAATTTTATATAGTACATTGTATTCTACTGGTTGAGCACTTTCATTTGATACCCATATTGATGGGATTGATAAAACCTACGTTAACCGCCATTTTGTAGCGGCCGCCATCTTGGATTTCAATTTTTTATAGTATATTGTATTCTGCTTGTTGAGCCCTTTCATTTGATACCTGTTACAGTACAATATCTTTGTGCTGTATCTACAATCTACATCACAATCTTATGTTCCTTATCGCACGTTCAGTATATTAAATGTTTCTACTATCTGTTATCAACACGAAGTCGTTAGTATATAAGATGCACCTTTGGATAATTATAACCAGACTATACTACATCTTTTGTCTCATTTATACCTAATCATATACTGCCAAGAAGTTTGGCAAATTGGTGACCCCGACGAACGAATACGCAGCAAGAAACATGGCACAATCACCGTGCAAGGCGAACATAAATCAGCAAGGAACACTTGAAGTAGCTGCTGGCACCTCGGTTTTATCCCGCATTCCGGAATTTTGGAAAGACCAACCAAGATTATGGTTCACGCAACTAGAAGCCATATTAGCACCACAGAAGCAAGGAGACGAATACAAATACTGTACAGTAATAGCAAAGTTATCCAAGGAAGAAATACTACAAGTTAGTGACCTAATCACTTCACCACCGACTACAGATAAATACAAAAACATCAAGGAACGTTTAATTGATTGTTACGAAGAAACAGAACAGCGACAGTTTCAAAAATTAATATCAGAGACAGAACTCGGTGATCAAAAACCTTCGCAGTTATTACGTCAAATGCGAGTCCTCGGGAGAGGAAAAATCAGTGACGAAACAATTAAACTACTATGGTTCAGGCTTTTACCAACATCAGTTGCTACGGTTCTAGCAGTTACGGAAGACATGGAAATTGACAAACTGAGCCAAATTGCAGACAAAATAATAATGAATTCAAAAGTAACCGAAATATCAGCTGTTAGCAACGACACTTCAAACGACAACAATACAGCATGCATTTTAGCCCAGCTAGCAAAATTACAGATAGATATTGACGCAATTCAGCAAGGTCAATATGGCTATCGACCCAACACGCACAATCATTTCAAGAAACGTCAACAATTCCCGATTATGAGGCCGAGAACAAACTATAGAGGAGCAAATCGATTTTGTTACTACCACGAAAGATTCGGAAAATATGCAAAGAACTGCATTAAACTATGCGGTTGGAAACCAATGACTTACGTACGGAACCAGGGAAACGAATAAGAGCACAGACAACGGCGAAACTCTGTGCAATCCACCCATCCAATCGCCTCACCATTACCGACCGAAAAAGTGGTATGAAGTTTTTGATTGACACGGGCGCAAATATTTCAGTCATTAGCAAGCAACAGAGACATTCAATTTTACAAAATGAACAATACACACTATACGCTGCAAATGGGACTAAAATTAGGACTTACGGCGAGAAGACGCTTACCTTGAATTTAGGACTACAACGATGTTATAAATGGAATTTTGTAATCGCCGATGTTACACAACCAATAATTGGAGCAGATTTTCTAGAGCACTATAAACTATTAGTCGACATAGCAGGTCGCAAACTTATCGACAAAGTTACAGAGCTGACAACGCATGTAACTTCGGAAAAAGCGACACAACAAACAATTCGTACTATCGCAGTGGGAACGAATCCACGTATTACGCAACTTTTAAACAAATACGAAGACATCACGAAAGGGTCCTCTCTCCGTAATGCGCCCAAACATAAGATTGAACATCACATTATCACTACAAGACCACCCGTCGCAGCTCGGGCAAGACCATTACCTCCAGATAAATACGACATTGCCAAAAAGGAATTTCAAAATATGATAGAACTCGGAATTTGCCGACCGTCAGATAGCCCATGGGCAAGCCCATTACATATGGTAAAAAAGAAAAATGGCGAATGGAGACCGTGCGGAGACTATCGAATGCTCAATAGCACGACAGTACCGGACAAATACCCACTACCAAGATTAACTGACTTTACATACATATTAGAAAATAAGAAGATACTAAGCAAGATAGATATACGTAAAGCATACCATTGTATTCCGGTTAAAGATATAGAAAAAACAGCCATCATCACACCTTTTGGACTTTTTGAGTACTTAAGAATGCCTTTCGGATTACGCAATGCGGCACAAACATTTCAACGATTCATGGATTCCTTATTTAGAGATTTAAACTTCGTATTTATATTTGTAGACGACTGTCTCATCGCATCGGACAACGAAGATTTGCATTATCAGCATTTAGAAACGGTTTTCAAACGTTTACACGAGAATGGAATAACCATTAATCTCGAAAAATGCGAATTTCTCAGAAGGGAAATAGATTTCTTAGGTTATCATATAACGAGCCAAGGAATACACCCTACCGAAGAAAATTACAAAGCAATCATGGAATTTCCCAAACCGAAAACAATTCAAGAATTAAGAAGATTTTTGGGCATGGTCAATTTCTACAGAAGTAATATTCCACGCGCAGCGGAAAATCAAAGAATTTTAAACGAATATCTACATGGTTCAATAAAGAACGATAATTCACCTGTTCCTTGGACAACGGAAGCAGACAAAGCTTACGAAAAATGCAAGGAAAGCATGAAAAACGCAGTGTTAACAGCGCATCCTTCCCGCAACGCATCACTAGCGCTCATGACCGACGCTAGTGCTACTTGCGTTGGTGGAGTTTTACAACAAAAATCCGGACGCAATTGGGAACCATTAGGATTTTTTTCACAAAAATTGAGCGAAACTCAACAAAAATATTCTACGTTTGACAGAGAGCTGTTAGGAATATACATGGCCGTCAAACATTTTCACAGATTAATCGAGGGAAGAGAATTTACAATATTTACGGATCACCGACCTTTGACATACGCATTCTCCCAAAAACCATCATCAAACGATACACCGCGACGGGTCCGGCAGTTAGATTTCATTTCACAATACAGTACCAACATTCAACACATAAGCGGACGTGACAATATTACCGCCGATGCCTTATCTCGAATAGAGGAAATATACGTGCCATCACCTATCGATTACGCTGAATTGGAAAAATGTCAATCAACAGATAATGAACTAAGTAAATTACATGACAATAAAAGATTAAAATTCAAAAACATTACGCTTCCGGGTTCCACAATAAACATCACCTGCGACACGTCTACTGGAAAAAGCCGCCCCTACTTACCAAAGCATTTTCGCAAACAAATTTTCGATACCATTCATGGTATGAGCCATCCAGGAAAAAGAACTACGAGAAAAATGATAACCCAAAGGTATTTATGGCCGTATATGAACAAAGATATCAATAATTGGTGTAGATCATGTATAGCCTGCCAAAAATCAAAAATACAACGACATACGATATCACCTCCTGGTACATTTATGACAGCGCAACGTTTTGAACATTTACATATTGACATCGTCGGACCACTTCCGATTTCACAAGGGAAGAGATATTTAATCACAATCATAGATCGTTGTACGTCATGGCCCGAAATATTTCCGGTAGAAGATATAACTGCAGAAACAGTAGCCAAGACACTTTTCGAAGGATGGATTACTCGTTTTGGATGTCCATTGCGCATTACTACGGATCAAGGCCGACAGTTTGAATCAAGAATATTTGAGTCACTCTCACAATTTTTGGGAATACATAAAATTAGGACAACACCTTATCATCCACAATCCAATGGAATGATAGAGAGATTTCATAGAACTTTAAAGGCGGCGTTAATGACAAGAGTATCCAACGAAAATTGGTTAAAAGAAATTCCAACAGTTTTACTCGGGTTGCGGAGTAGCTTGCGAGAAGACACAGGTTATAGTTCAGCAGAGATGACATATGGAACGCCAATACGACTCCCTGGAGGATTTTTTGAGTCATCAGCAGCACAGTTATCAACGTACGAAGAGTTTGTAAAACAAATTCAAAAGGACATCACACAAATGACATCAATTCCGAAAAGAAAAAAACACAATCAAGCTATATTTGTGCATCCCGAACTCAAAGAATGCTCACACGTATTTGTTCGGTGTGATAGAATTAAGAAAGCCCTGACACCGCCGTATGAAGGACCCTACCCAGTAATTAGTAAAACAGATAAAACATTTTGCATTAGAATTAGGGATAAAGAGACAGTGATATCAATTGATAGATTGAAACCAGCTTTCATGATCAATGACGAATCAAACTACGTGCCAGATTCAAAGGATTGCGACAGGCATTCACACACGTACACTACACGATCGGGACGTAAAGTAAAGCCAGTAGTACGTCTATAAAAAATCGCTGATATAAGCAAGCTATTCGTATATATATTAACATAGATCTTAACATATACCATTAATTCACAACTACTCGTAACAACAAGACATCTAAAATGGGAAATCAAAGTTCTAAGGACCAGATAACATACAATACGGACAATTGCCTCAATCAAAACGAAGCGGACCAACTCCTTAACCTCATCCAGGAGGACTTACGGTGGACAAGAAATGTTGCAATGGGACAGATTATTTTAACAATCGGCGTGATCCTAATTTACGGCATAATGAAAACACTGGACAGAAGAATGAAGAGTTTAACGGAAAAAAATAATAAACACTCGTGCAACAGCTAAGTCAAAATTACAGACGTCAGCAAATCACACCACAACAGGCGTCATCAAATTCCACCGCGTACAATAGCATTATTATTTATATACATCAGCAAATAACTAGTAAGGTCTAGGTCAAATTTATATTGTAAACACTATTACCATAAATTTTTTTAAAGGGGGGTGTACTGTTACAGTACAATATCTTTGTGCTGTATCTACAATCTACATCACAATCTTATGTTCCTTATCGCACGTTCAGTATATTAAATGTTTCTACTATCTGTTATCAACACGAAGTCGTTAGTATATAAGATGCACCTTTGGATAATTATAACCAGACTATACTACATCTTTTGTCTCATTTATACCTAATCATATACTGCCAAGAAGTTTGGCAAAATACCCATATTGATGGGATTGATAAAACCTACGTTATCCGCCATTTTGTAGCGGCCGCCATCTTGGATTTCAATTTTTTATAGTATATTGTATTCTGCTTGTTGAGCCCTTTCATTTGATACCCATATTGATGGGATTAATAAAACATAAATTATCCGCCATTTTGTAGCGGCGGCCATCTTGAATTTATAATGATAATGAATAAACATAATTGTATTGTCACCAAAATCCAAAGTGTATACAAAATTTCAGATTAATCGGTTAACAGGAAGAGGGTGAAATTTGAATTACTTAATTTGACCCAAGAATAAATAATAAATAAAACAAACGGGGTGAGCTAAATAAAACCGTTTAAAAAAGAAGCATGTCCCGCTAGTAAAATTAAAGTAATGGTTAAGTGGGGATGACTGGGACGAAAATCAAAATCGTAGAAGTAGCCTAATGATTGGTTCCGACCTTTACTTCGATGAATTCGCGAGTAAAACTCTTTCAGGTATAGTAAGTAGATCCGCCTATCATGATAATAACATTAATAGGTGGTTGATACGATAAACCAGTTGGAAGCCTATTCTACAGTAGTTCCCTTTCAAATGAAAGGTATCTAAACTAAAAGCGCTGTTTTCGTTAATTGTAGAATTTTCTGACTGCATACGCTATTTAATCGAGTCAAAATTAGCCAAAATTGCCTTCAGAGTTAGTCACTACCTTCATATTAGCTAAGGTAAGCGAAGATCTGTGTAGGTCATCTGTCGGTGATTAGCTAATCAGCCATCAAACGAGACGGGAACATATTTACAACGTAATTAGAAAAGGTCAGAACAATCTAGATGTTTATCTAATTATGACTAACATTATTGTCGAAGTCCATTCATAGTTTTTTGACAGCTTTAAAAAAATTATCTCTTTACTGGCGTGGACTTTGGACCGATTTTGAAAATCGTTTCTAGTTTCGTTCTACATTATTATGAAAAACTGACAAGACAGACATTATGTCAAGCAGAATGATGTACCACCTACTGAGACATTGCTGTGCTATAATTGCAATTTCATAAGGGTAAGATATTTATTATTGTAAGACAAATTGGACTTAAACTATAAAAACTTTGTAAATCTTAGATTTACCGGAAATCCTTAGAATTTACCACAGGTAATAAAAACGTTACGCAAGAGTAACAATATGTTCCCTACCTACATGATTCAAAGCTCCTCTGCTGCAAGGTATCCATGTTGAATGTCACATTGTCAGGATGATGCAATAAATAAATGAGGTAACCTTTAGTACCTTCAATAATTTCATTCATAATTAGTTACGTAGATAGTCGTGATATTGTCGCAAACGCGCATCAATGCTGCCTTGTTCTGCTTTGCTATTTCTTGTTTCACGCTTTCATAATACAAAATTCAATTAATACAATAATGACAATAATGGGACAATGGTTGTCGGTAAAAATAATAGTTTTAATGGGAACCTTTTTGTTATTATACTTGTGATAAATGACTAGCGAACAATCGTTGGCATGGATAGAGTCACGGCATAAGATTAAGAAAAACTGCAAAGAAAATCACAGCATTGTGAACTATATTGCGTGCTGTTAAAGAGGAAAACTGTGTGAATGCTTTTGTAATAAATTAAAAGGAAGAAGTTAATTGTTAAAAGAACAGATACCTTCTTGTTGGTGGATTTATTGTTCTATCTGTTTGTCTATACCTTGAGACGGTTATTTTGATATAATGTAAGTATCTGTAATATCGTCGACTTCTTTATAATGTATGACTATAGGCCGACCGCTTAACTCGTATATCGCCTGCGCGGTGAGAAGGGAGCGCGGGGTGATGTTAACGGGTGGGTGAGCGGGGTGCGCGGGACGTTCTCTGTCCCGCGCACACCGCTCACCCACCCGTTAACATCACCCCGCGCTCCCTTCTCACCGCGCAGGCGATATACGAGTTAAGCGGTCGGCCTATAGCTGTTCCGACGAACTTTGTACTGCCCCGTTATTTTCTTTTTTTTTACGTAAGAACCTTCTACAGAGTATTCGAAAACTAAAAAAAAAAGAATGAATGAAATCGGTAAAGTCGTTTTTTAGTAAGTACGTGGGGTTTCGTTAGATAGGTCTTTTAAAATTATTTCGCGGTTGTGCAAATCATTTTTCGATTTTGGGATCCGTTTGTGAAATATTAAGCCTTAAAGTTGTTAGAGTCAAGTGTCCCCCCGCCCCCTGCCAGCTAAATGTTTTTTTTGGAAATGTGAAACCCTGTCAACAAAATGGTTGTTTTTAAAGATGTAAAAAAAAATCAAGGAAGTAGTATATAATGAAATTAAAAAAAAAAACTATCACAGCTAAGTGGGCTTTACAAGTTTACGAGTAACAACCGTCCAAGTGGGAAGTAACAAAACTTTCGTGAAAATGACATAAATAACGTTGTTAGTAGTACGATGTAAAACCAACAGAAAACCCACTTCTTATACCGCATTATTGTGCTGGGCAGCTACGGAACCCTACATTGTGCGTGGCCCGACATGCACTTGCCCGGTTTTATATAGATTATCAGGATAATCATTATAATATTTTAAATGCCAAGATCACTGGATCAATTATAATGATTAAATCAAGGTCTTACAACACCAATAAAGGAGAAAATAAAAATCAAAGTTGATACTGCATTATAAATAAAAAATTATAAATAAGCAAATTCTCAAAATACTTATTCGATATTTACACACCGATTGTCTATAATTTTCAAAACAATAACATAATTGTGCGTGCGCTGTCATATGTTGAGAATTTCCTGTCACTATCGCATTCATCGTCGACGCACGTTGTTATAGAATAACTACAATTTATTATAGGTATGAGACTTGCACTATAAACTGAGGTTGATATATATTTACCCTATTTAAATAACCCTTAAATGGTGGTGTAGCTGTTGCTAATATTTATTTAGGATCAGTTTGGGGACACGTTTATCGTTTGTTATCTTTCCGTTTTCTTACCAGGTTTTGTTCACACGCTTCTGAAATGGGGCCACGCCGTTAGAACCTCTAATTTTATAAGCCAACTCCTGACCGGGAATATTATAACAAGCGATTGTTTGACTTGCACTGGTTTTGTTTCTTCCGCTTCATATTTAGGCGGTTTTACATCGACCCATAAATGAAATATGCGTCGGCTCTAGTGATATTCGGATCCGCGACTTCAGGGGCGGATCCAGATCCAGACAGTGATCTAACATGCATACGACAGGGGGGAGGGGTGCATTCAGTTTCGCCCGACACCGGCCAAGTGTGAGTTGCACGCACGACGAAGGACGACGGTGGATGCCTAAAAAAAAATCGTTCTGGGGGGGACAATCTCTACTGAGTTCTGCTCAAAAGTCCCTATATTTCTCTCGTAATTGTAGCTACCATCGTATAGGTAAGTATGTGTTTTATATTAACCTAGAGGTAACTACTAGCAATAACAGTTTGAATAACTGAAAGTTTAATACTCGATCACCCGAATCCAGAACCAGACATATCTAATAGATGTATGTATATTTTTTAAATTACTCTCTGGTACCATTATCTGGTCAGACAGTGCCGCGGGCCAAGTCATTCATATTAATTTGTCAACTGTTTTCAATATCATCTGTATTAATGACATCCGATATTATATACCGTTAATAATTAAATATGTAGATGTATGCAAAGTAATGCGTTATTCTATAGTTCTGAATTAGTTCAACGCGATCATTTTGACTCAACAAAAAAGAACTTATTGTGGAACTTGTTTGTGTTGGTATTCAATATAACTGCTTTTAAACGAAATAACATATTAATGGATCGTTAAAGTAATCTGATTATTTGTACAGTTATGTAATGGTGTTGATTTCTTAGCTATTAATTGTGATTATCTATTTTTGTTCCACTTGCCAGTATGTTAAGCTGTCATGGCTTACCGCTTGCTTGTCACACAATCTTAGTTAGGTACCTAAATCATAACGGGTTCAATAAAACAAATTTTAGTAAAAAATATATTTTAATTAAATTAAAATGAAGTATGACGCAGTAACAAGCTTAAGTATTGTTGTGTGTAGTGTGTTACCGATTGTACCAAAATAAATAGATTTCATAAGAATATAGCAATGGGACGAATAGCAGAAGCAAAAAAATATAATTATTAGATCTCTATGATTCGTCCCATGGGCCGAAAGAATTGTGTGACGAAACAGCGAACAAGCCTCCTAAGTGATGCGTTTACTTATTATAGATAATTGAGATTTATAATGATAATACCTGACTTAACTACACAACTAAACATGTCATTTTATGAGTCACGACATAGCGCCTTTCAGCATATTATTTTTATATGTATACTAAAAATAAGTAGTTTACCTCAAAATTCAACATTTCTTAAAATACTAATAGTGAAACATCGTGAAAAATGCAAGGAATAAGGCCGATATAGGTACATTTTTACATCTGTCTAACAAAGTTTTTTTTTTGAGAATTGGATAGTTATAGGAAATCATTCTTCATGCGCTTAGGAAAGTGACATAGGTAGATTTCCTCATGAAAATGTACTTAACTACTCAAAAAAATCTAATTATCTTAACTTAGCCATCCACATTTCATACTTACCACTAATTAATATGCAAGAATAACCGTATCAAAACATATCGATCGGCCAAATCATGGGGCCCATTTTAATGACTTAAAGTTGAAAGCTTGAAGCTTAGAGTAGAAATAGTACATTCACGCAAGCGGAGCTGAGAGCAAAGGTAAGTTTATAATATTAGTAGGATACTAAAATGTAGTTCATTGTACCTAGTGTTAATGCTTAATGCGGATACAATAAAATATAATAGGTATTATAATAAAGATAGCTATCTCTGGCGCCTACACAATAGGTACACTGGTAATGTCAAGTTCGGGCCAGGACTCGCTTGCCTTGGCAACTTGGCACCGGTCTCGCCTCACCTCCTCCACTCTGTGCTCCTTATCAACGTGTATTTAAGATTCACAATTGTGTGGCAAAGCTGTTTAGTGTGGTCACTCGAGTTCTTCCAACCTTGTACTGCGAATAAGCTTTGTTTGTAGCGACGTTAGAATACTTAGTAGAGTAGCCCACGTAGTACCCATGAGGTATATGTTCATGGCAAATAAAGCGGCCTAATATAAAAATATTAGGTACTAAATACTATGTAATATTAGGTAAAAATATTTGGTTTTAAATTAATTTTAAATATCTACCTGCTTTATCTTTTGCCATCATTTATTGCATCAGGGACGTACCTTTTTCGGCACGGGGGGGGGGGGGGGGCGGTAAGGTAAGTATGTTCTTATTCATCAGTGTGTGTTACTTATGAGTTCACTAGCTAGCCCGCGCTTCTTCGTTTGCGTCAATTTTTCCCGTTTTTGCAACATTTCTCGTTGCTGCTCTGCTCCTATTGGTCGTAGCGTAATATTATATACCCTACAGCCTATCTCGATAAATGGGCTAACCAATAGTAATTAAGAATTAATATTCAATTCGGATCAGTAATTCCCGAGATTACTGCGTTCAAACAAACAAACTCTTCAGCTTTATAATATTAGTATAGATTAAGCTATGTCATCAGGTAGGATATATTATCAATTAAGTATGAATGACTCTAATTCACCGGGAATTAGTTATATTAGAGAGTTTAATAATAGCCAGAAGCCCCACTAAGTGCTGACCAGTGGAGTGGAAAGGAACTTCCTCTAATGAAAGGACATCCGTAGCAATAACCGAGGCACTGTCACACGACCTATCGTTTATTTCACACACGACCGGTACTTACGAGTACCACTCACTGACCCAAAACTTAAGATATTCCTAATTTCAACCAGCTTTAGAGTTATATGTTCGTAAACTTTCGCGATTTGTACACATTATAGAATTTTATAATCGCGTAAATATTTTATTTTAAGGCATATTGCACGAATGTTGCAATACGGTCGAAACGTCGGGCAATAAAACAAAGGTATTTTGCCTTAAAATAAAATATTTACGCGATTAAGACCCGTAGCTTATAAAATTCTATAAGCTTTAGAGTTAATTGAGTAAGTATGATGTATTACGGGAAACGCATTCGGTACAAGTAGTTAACGCTAAATAGTAAGTAACAAACAAAATAGAAATGTAATTACTAATTACTTTTTAACCATCGCCTGTAAACATGGCAAGGGAAGCTTGAGTAATGATGAACGACTAATCTGAAAAATAATTGATAATGGAAAAAGCAAATCTTGGCCTCTTATAGCCACTTTTACAGCATTATTCTTGGTATAATCATCATCATCATCATCATCATCATCATCATCAGCCTATCGCAGTCCACTGCTGGACATAAGCCTCTCCAATTGCACGCCACTTTGTTCTATCTTCGGCTTCTCGCATCCAGCTTCTTCTTGGTATAATAGAAACCTAAAAGTGGTTTGCTCAGAATTAGTATTACAATCAAATGGGGTAGTTTTTGAACCTGGTTAGATTTTATAATTAATTAAATTATCAATCAATAATTAACTCATAAATCATTTTACCAGTCCAAATCCTGTTCTCAATGTGTTGTCAAATGTAATCATCACTTATTTTCAATTATAACCAAGGATTACGTACGGGATGTAATGAGCACATTGCGCGGAGAACGTCGAGAAGTTGTTCGAAGGAGATTTTATTCTGTATGATTTCTTGAAATAATAATCTTGTTGGGGTATCAGAGCTTTGCACTATAGCAAAAATAACCTTGTATTATTGAGACGGCAAATTGGCAAATGAATTAAATCTTACGAATTCGTCGATATAAGCTAGGTACCTATACATTTGCGACTATTAAAGATAAAATAGTTATAAGGTTTCTGATGTGTTAGATAGTTGAAGGGATAAACCGCTTCCTGCGAGGCGTCGCCGGCTGTCGCCGACACTCCTGCGCAGCCGTTAACGGTCTGTCCGTCCTTACGTCACTGTGTGTGGCATATGACGAGGGGGAACTTTGTCATCGTTGCACTTATTATTCACTTCACTTCTGTTCTCAAGGTGAAATATCTTGGTTTACTAACTAAGTTTTGTTTTTAAAAACGGTGAAGGAAATCGCCACTCATCAGTGTGTCATATGCTTTTATGTTCTTTTTCATTCTTGAACTTCACCTCGCGGTTCCAGTACAAATTGATATTCGTATTGGACCCGCAAGGTGGAATATTGTCAGTACTTTCTAAGGCTAGAGAAGAGAGCTTGAGAGGCCTGCACTTAGAGCTAGGAACATGAAAAGATTATGATCTTGCACTATTAAAAGTATTTTAGTACTCGTTCTCGACTAATCGACTCGTTCATGCATCGTTTGTTACATATAGGTAATAATAATAATATCCTGGGACAACTCACACAACGCTATCTGACTCCTAACTAAACAATTAAAAAACCAGATAACTGATGAACATACTTATATATTTCTAAATACATACATACTCGTATTATAGATAAATAACACCCAGACACAAAATAAACCATCATCTTATCATACAAAGTTATATCCTGAGTAGGGATCGAACCCACGACCTTCGGCTAAGCAGTCAGGGCCATTAACCACTAAACCAAGAGCGCTCTTTATGTTAAAGTCAAAGTACTTTATTTACTTAGGTTTCAAAATGTAACGCTTATGAACGTCAGACAAAATTTTGGAGTAGAATGATCCTACATTTAATGCCAAGTTCGCAAGAGTAAAGCCGTGAGAAAAGAACCTGGCAATAAAAATTTGATATCTAGTTCCCATATCGTATGGCTTTTACAGTCGTTAAAGGTGGTAATATATAGTCCCAATGTTCAGAGAGATTAAATAAGGTAACGCTATTCATCTAGCCTGTGAACTTATGTCCGTTGCTTCAGCAGACCATACGAATGAAGGAATAGAATATGTATCTATGTCTATATTCATTCATACAATCTTAACCAAATATTTCGATACAAAGGTGAGTATCACGTGACACGCACGTCTCCTATTAGCGAAATGTAGGTGAGGCGTGTAGGAAGTCTATGCTAATGGGATTACACGCGACTATATAGGTTAGGTTATGTAGTCTTGGTCAGGCTTAAGAGGCTTAAGGATGCATAGAGCTATAGAAGACATCAGGCCATCTGGGAACAGTATCTGAGTTATAAGAATGTTAGTATTACATAACACATACAAGTTATTTATCCTTTATGGTAACACTGCTGGGACACAGGGGCTGTCGTCCACCATGGGGTGTAGTTTAGTTGTTACAAATCTCCGAATTTTTAGTTTTATGACAATTAGTTTTTTCATGACAGTTTCTCAAGTCTCTTTTTCATAATTACCGCGCTAGGTTACCTATTACTATATAGGCCACAGCATTAAACTCTCTTTAAGGCGCTTCCCCGTGCAAAACCTAGCGCTTGCCGTTTTTTTGAGCACTTTTGTGGAGCTATCGGCTCTTTATTCAAAAATAAATATAAACTAATAAAAATACATTAAATTTCTACATAATTTTGACTCCAAAATGGTGGATTAAAGGAGTATAATGTTCATAACGAAACCACAGAAATGAGAAATAGTTATTGATAAAATGTATCTCGTAAAGTACCATTTTCTTTGATTTGCTACTTACACTAATAGATAGGCAATTTAATAAAAAATATTATGATAGAAACATTTTTTCCAAAGGACCAAAAATTTTATTTTAAAAAGATTTTATTCCAAAAACTGAGCGCATTCGCTACGGTGCGGCGAAGAGGAAAAGAAATAAGGCCGTACCCTGACCAAATAACCTTTGGTAAGGGTACGGCCTTAAAAGTAGTCTTTATTAGTCTATGAGATTAACGATCGTATTTTAAATTCAATCAATCATTTGTCAAATACATACAAGTGGTTCATGGGCGCACCCAAGGAGGAATTTGGGGGTTGAAACCCCACTCCCCTGAAATTGCAAAAAGGTACTTAATTGGCCAATTGTACCATCTAAACACTGGAAATGAAATTGTAAAAAACCTCCTCCGAAAAATGATCCCCGGCCATTGAGTGATTGTACTACTATATAATAGGTAAGTGCAGTTATAAGTCACACGTCAGCTACTTTATTGACATTTTAATTTACGATGTTTTTATTTCAACTTTCATCTGACATTGGTTAGGTGCAAGTGTCAGTGCGAGCGGAGAGAGGGTTAGGTTACAAAAAGCTTGGAAATTTAGGTATTTTTAGTGATATATTTAGGTACCTGCTTTAATTTTTTCAATAGTTTGTAATTTATACAAGGCCTAGAAATTTAAGTCGGTATAAATACCAAATAAGATAAGTTGCATTACAAATATCGGACATTAGTCAGCGATGAAATCATTGTTCGATAATGTTATATATATAATGCTGCCTATCTAATGATATTACTCGTTATCAAATATCGATTATAAAATAATTAGAAAACAAGTTGGTTTATTAGTTATTTTTGTTTCTTTTGTCAAAAGTTATAATGACCTGGCAGACTCCTCTGTACTCATCGGCCTACGGATGAACTTGGATAAAACCAAGGTCATGTTCAATGAACATGTACTACCGGAAACGACAGCGGTGCACGGCGCATCGACATAGCTCACCGGATTATCAAGCTGAAGTGGCAGTGGGCTGGCCATATTAGCCGAAGAACCGAAAATCGTTGGGGTAAACGAGTTCTTGAGTGGAAACCGCGTCTCGGCAAACGTAGTGTAGGACGCCCTCAGCCCAGGTGGAGTGATGATTTACGCAAAAAGGCTGGCAGGAGCTGGATGCGAGAAGCCGAGGATAGAACAAAGTGGCGTGCAATTGGAGAGGCCTATGTCCAGCAGTGGACTGCGATAGGCTGATGATGATGATGATATATTTGACAAAACTAAAATAACCGATAAATCAAACCTCCTGCACTAGGGATATTAAAGGGTTTGGACTTAAAGGAATTTGGTTTAAGTACACACGGACTATTAATTTTAGTTTTGAATAGTAGTTTTTTTCATAAGGAGGAAACTATTCTTTACTTGGTGTTGTCCGCGGACAACAGCGTAAAGTCATAACGAGATGAGGTGAAGTCGTTAGACTTTAGACTTTACTCCGTTAGGGTCGATTTTCGCTTTCAATCAATATTACAACCACAAGCCAAATACAAATTATCACATATCTCGCTTCAAAACTGACGAAATAACATACAAACTTGCAACCCCTATTGTACTCCCTTATGGGTTGATTATCCAAAAACGCTGAAATACCTACGTGTTTATCTATTTTAAACCAAAAAGCTAAATACGAAATTTCACGGATCAAACTATAAAATTGACTTCATACAAACTTAGAACCACTATTTTACCTCTTTTGGGGATGAATTTCTAAAAATCCCTTCTGCCTAAATTATATATGGAATACGTCCTCGAAATTGCATGTCTCTTTGATCAGTGGCTTAGGCTATGCGTTGATCCATCAGTCCGCCAACCCAATTGCAGAAGAAAAGAAAAACAAAATCCAGATATAGTAGTCGATCGTCGATACCAAATTCAAGATTATCCTTGTTGTTAAAGTAAATCCTTGTCTGACATTAGTGTCAGACAAGGATTTACTCATCCTTCGCCTTCTTGATGTGTTGTGAATTGTGACAATTATCTGGGTCTAGGTGGGCGAAGTGATATGGTTTGGGTACTATCATTAGTCACTTATCATCTTGTCGTGTTTGTTGATGTTCGATGTTTGTTAGGAGACTTTCCACTCTCAGTAAGACCTCATCATCCCAAACCTAGTTAAAAAGAGTGACAGCTCGACGAGTCGCCTCTAACTGAAATATGATATGCATACGTAGGTAGATAGCGAATTGTGAAATAATGCCCGTCTACAATATAATACGTTACCATTTTTACTGAAATGGTATTTCAAGGTTGTTATGTATTAAATGACTTGAAGAAACAGACAGATACATATTAATTTTTATTTTATAGAATTGGTATTTTAATAATTCGTTACAAAGAATATTAGAATTATTTTATTTTGCAATATGTCTAAGAATACAATCTTTGATACACTGCACATGCTGTCGAATCTATATGCTAATGCTTTCTTACTAATATTATAATGACTGGTGCTTAGCCGCTGGCATAAATTAGCGAGTATATATTCTCAAATAATAAAAATGATAATAAATCAATTAGATTAAGTAGTATTAGTGTGTCAACAATCAACATTCCTATCAACTTTCCTTAGCAGAACAAACAACACACTCGCTTAGAAGAACGATGTTCCTACTCGTAGCATTACTGCTAATACTCGACTATTACTCGTAATTACCGCACTGCTTCTATCAATTACTGCGACTGACCGATCATGCGATTAATCGGACTCGACCGAAATCTAACCAAACGAAAAATAACTTTATTTTTATAGCTTACGGCTACTTTTTATTTGTGATCATAATTTGGCGGTTCGCACAGAACCTGCGAAATTTTGATTTTAAAATTATGCTTTATGGCGATATGGATAAAGTTTGTTTTACAGTTACATAGCATTGCATTGCATAGTAAGTGATGGATGACATTTTTAATTAGAAAGGCTACAATTATGTTCTAACGGTGTTCGGACGACAGAACTAGATTTGAATCAATACGTAGGAGTCGGTTTTGTAGGAGATGTATAATTATAGATCTATTATAAAGATTGTTGATAATGTACTTAATAAGCTAAAAGTGCTTTTTATATTTCTAACCAACATCTAAAAATAAGGGGTTATTTCTCCAGACTTATGACACATGAAGGAGGTTACGTTAATACATAATCTTTAAAACTGATCTGATTTCGATGAATTTTGCTATGGTAGTAACTTGAAATTTGACAAAGTACTTAGCAAAATCACCATCTACGCTGGAGTCACACCAATATTTAGTGAACAATAAATGTCAACAAGAGGTACGCATCTTCTGCTACAAAAGACATCAACGCATTTATTCCAATGTGTCAAATGACCTCTTTAAACTTATTTTTTAAAACAACAGGCATGCATTGCAGGGCAACATATACAAAACATATTTTATCTTATACCTCATCACAGACACAGAGACATCCACATCCAGAGATTAACAATTTAGGGAACCACATAAGAGGTGTTCCGTGTTGGAATCGACTCCACAAACTCTTGCGCAGTAGTCGTACACACTTCCACTGCGCCACCGAGGCAGTCAGTTATATCGATCACATAAGTCATTCCCATATAGACCCTGCAATTGTCCCAGTATCGTATTCAATTAGTAATTCAGTCTGAGTTCGATCACTAAGCGTCAATGTTGTTTGATCGCAAGAACGATGCGCGCGCGCCATGCAAATAGAACACTTGCACGTGAGTTGCAAACGAATGTGCTGGTTAATTGGACATATTCTAATGGAATATGAGTAAAGGTCTTTCTTTATTGGCTATTATTTGGTTGTTTTCTCTTTCTTTCATGGAGAATGGGGCGGGCACAGGAAGAGTGAGTATTGTTACATAGTAAAGAAGAAACCATCTCAGCCGACTCAACTTCACGCTACTAAAGGGCCTCACTGACTGTGCATCCATCAATCCAAATGGCATGGATTTCTGTCAAAAACTTATTGTAAATGTCAAAAGCGTAATCCATTTCAATAGCGAGCAGTTTTGATTTATTTAATGTAAATATAAGCTCATTGAGAAATAAGTTAGCTTGTGACTTCCTTGATTTGTATCTCTAGTATAATCTATTGTGTGTATCCTTTATATTAGTAGGTGTCATATACTTATTTATATGTAATGTTCCAAACTGATGTTTGTCCAGTCCAAATGGACGTATATTACGCCACCGCCGCCGTCAGTAGGGGAAACCAAGAAGCTTCTCTTGTATTGCTTAGCAAAAGACCCACTTCTCTTTTTAAGCATAATGTCAAATCATGGTTATTGGAAAAAGTCAGTGTCGTAAAATGTCAAATTTGTTCTTTTTAGTTCTTAGTTCTTCTGAAACAAAATAGTGTCGACAGCAGTGTTTAGTATTACCTGCTTGTATACATTCAAATAAATGGAAGACGTCCAAATGGAAGTATAGCTAATGGTGCCATAATTTTGGGTACATCCAGACGTATTGTCTGTTATTAAAATATATATATTACGGGTCTTAATCGCGTGAATAATTTAAGGTAAAATACCTTGTTTATTGCCCAACGTTTCGACCGTATTTAATTCACGCGATTAAGACCCGTAATATATATATTTTAATAATGTGTACAAATCGCGAAAGTTTATCAACGTATTGTCTGTGGCCACCTTAAGATGTTTATATGTTTGTGTTTGTAGCATCGCAGCGGGCAATATATTAATTATATTTTTTAACAGGCAACATGGCTCATCGTATAATGTTTCATATATTATACTTATAGGTAAGTAGGCAGCAGGTATATAATTTCTAGGACAGATTTTAAAACACAATATTTGTGAAATACAACACACGATGCGAAACACTCCCATCTTGATTTCATTACAAACCTTTATTATTTTTTGGGTTCCGTATCTCAAAAGAACAAATAGAAATCATGTTGGATAGCTTCGTTATCCTTTTGTTTTTCACTTTTTTTAGGAACATATCCACGTGTCACGGAGAAAATAATGGCATGGTAGTATTTACTCACGACGGAACGGAGCAGGTGAGAGATTGTTTGTGTGTGCACTCGAATGTTACCATTTATCTCAATAACGGTTTTCTGTAAAGAGGTGTAATTTGTCTGCGATGGTTCTTAGACATATTTTATGATGGTAACTCGTAAAATTAAAAAATAAATAACATTGACAATTAAGGATTAGTGTTTATAAGCAACAGTTCTTAAATTTATGTTATGATGTTTAATACACCAGAGTGAGCAGCAAAAATGAATGTGATTTATCTCGAAAATTACTAAAAAGTATTAAAAAAAACAAAATTAAAAATTTAGAATTTTTTTTTTTTTTGATATTTTCGAGATGAATCACATTCATTTTTGCTGCTCACTCTGGTGTATTAAATAATTTTGTAATGAAATCTTTAAATCTCGACGGTCCTTTCGAACTGTAACAATTTCAAATCTTTATTTCTTAAAACCAATTGTATGAAGCAGTTGATTGTTTGAAAAGAATTCCGAAAAGAAACATTCTAACGTTTATCATAAAGCTTGTAAGCCAATTCAATCAAGTACTTTAGGTACAACCAACACCACAGTACGGAACCCGAGCAACACGAGTCCAACTCGCACTTGACTGGTTCAAACATTTTTCCAACAGACACATTATAAGTTATGGCGCTCATTCTTAAATGTCATGGATGAGGGAGAAATTTGACCAAACAGAATGCGGAAGGAAAGTGTTACTGGCTCATAGTAACGTTAATTGTTATAAGATGCGCATGCGTGGCACTACACGTACCTACCACACGTACTAATAACACTCGTTACATTAATTATTATAGTAATTATAATTATTTAATGACCTCGTAAACGGATTATTCTAGGTCATTATTAGGTATTATTATGATTTTGACTACTAGCTTTAGGTAAATAAATAAAATAAGAAGTTGGATCATGTAACGCGTATGTCTATCCATCCATCCATCTATGCATATGCTAATATACAACTATATGTTAAATATAATACAATACATTTACTACCACAATAAAGAGCAATTGTAGAGTCAAATCAATTCTGCCAACGACTTATATCTAAAGTGGTTGACTATTAGCTTTAGATAAATAAATAAAATTAGCAGTTGGATCGTGTTACGCGTATGTCCATCCATCCATCCATCCTTGCATACGCTATTATACAATTATATGTACAATATAATACAATAAATTTACTACCACATTAAAGAGCCATTGTAAAGTCAAATCAATTCTGTCAACGACTTATCTAAAGTGATGCATTATGCTGCAAATGCTAATAAAGTGTTAGGAGTAGAGAGTATTCCGCCCACCAAGTTCCTGTTGTTATTATAAGTATACTTACCTATTATATCAATAACTGTTATTATTTTACTACAACACAAAAAAATTTGATTGTTTAATTTTCTCATTGTTAGGTTATACAATCTTTTGTTGTATAAGTATTTGTTTTTTCCTGGCTTGAATAACTCCAATCGTGTAACGGCGACATATTTTATTTTCATCCGCTGCGTTGCAATACTTATTAGTATACAACAAACGCACTCATTGTGAATTACAGAAACAAACAAACATATCCAGCAATAATTTTAATAGCTGTATTCACAGTCACACTGATAAGTGGTTTTTCAAACGGAATTGTAACTAAGTATTACAATCTTTTAACAGTAATAAGCAGTGGTAGGACACGCCTCTCATTAATCATACAATAAAACTTGCTGTAAAATGCGTTGTGAACTAAGTCCAACGATCTGAACTCGACAGAAGATATTCTCGACTGACAATGGGTATTAGGAATCTGGTAACATACGCCACGACACCCGGTCCTTCACTTCCAGCATCCAGTTCATCCCCTTGACCTACTTTAGATGGTCGGTCCTAAACGTAACTCCTTAAACATAAGATAAGCCGACACGCAGCCAGAGTGCTAGGCATCACGAAGCCATTACGAAGCGTTTGCTCCAGCAAACATCCTTCGGCAGAAATGCAAATCGTGCTTAACCTGCGAGCTGGTAAAGCAACCTTTTTAGTCTGTTTATGTTTTTCCAAAAAAGTAGGTTCATTTACTCTGTACCTAAGTATAATGTATTTACAGAAAGCGGAGAAAAGAATGGTCGAAAGCCGGGGCACGTCGTTATTTGTTTAGGTATTGCTTAAGTAAATAAAACAGTACAAGCGAACATGGATTGAATTAATGAACGGACAACGAACATTCTTGACATAATTTCTTCTTAAGCATTAATATGTCCATATGAGGTAAGCAGAGCCTGTAATTACAAGTCAGTTATGTCACCGTTGATGTAAGCTGTCGATGTACTCGTATATGCACTACATGATTCATGACGCCATCCCTGTTGTTCTCAGGACATGACTTACATACCTATTACTTAGAATGTGTGTGTATTTCTCCTCGAAATTATATAATAGCCTAAGTTCTTTCTCAGGGAATAGGGAAAGTAATTTTACTATTAAGTATAGTCTTTAAGGTCGCTTACAAAGCTATGACAAGGATAAATAGCAGCTATTTCAGAAAAAAAAAACGTGGTTCATTAATCGTTATTCCGAATTTAGCCGTGCCGTCTCCGGTACCACAATATGGCACAGGAATTATTTCATAGTACAAGTCCTGCTTTTCAAAAAAATGTAAAAATTAATATTGAAATAATAAATGTGAATAAAAATAAAATATACTACTATATCGTCATAAATGTGATAGCGGAGCACCGTAAAAGACAAATCAAAGGTTGCCAAAGTTTCAATTGCCTTTATTTGAACATAATATTTCTTCACGTAAAGGTATTCTCAGAATCGCAAAACCTGACTGAATATCAGTTGTCTCATATTTAAAAATGCGATAGAACGAGACAAAATTATGTACCGTAACGTAAAAGTGAGCCAAATTCTCGTGGCCGATGACACAACGTCCTTGCAGAGCGGCCTACAACTTATACTTATAAGTAAACCATAGGGCTGTTGAACGACATGACCTGGTTTTGTCTCATACTGATAGCCATAGTCATGCTCTCATATCCATCTAACATCGAATGAACAGCGGACTGATGATCCCCTTCTAAAACTTATTTATTTATTGCTTCATGAAATGGTAATAAAACCTGATAATTTAAAAAGAGTGGGTAATGATGGGATGTAGTACATCTAGGAACAGCCGCTCAGTGTCCTATTTCAATTTTTTTACGTATTAAATAATACCTGCGCTATTATACACTACTATATAACATCACACTACGACTAATAGAAGCGGAGCAACAACGAAAAATGTTGCAAAAACGGGGAAAAATACGCATACGAAATTGCGCGGGTCAGCTAGAGCTAGAGATATTTGCTATTGAACTGTTGCACGAACACAAGGTGAAGCTTCAACCCACAGAAGGGGTCACAAGGTGGCCTAGTACACTAATTTCAAGTATCTACTGTACTTATTGTCTGTTTTAAAATTCTATAATCGAAATAACCTCAGAGGTTACTCTCATAGTGTCGCCATGACCCGCGATGGCGCGCGGCGCAAGGTGACTGCGACGTTCATATTTTATGAATGGAGTGTGAACCGGGACATCAACTGACATCTGCCTACTTGTTGTTATTGAACCAATTAATTATCAATGTATGTTTTTAAAAAGGCGTTTTTTTGTTATTTACTTTAAATACTGTTTGCCTGTGTAGATTTCAAGTACTACAAACATACATATTTGTTAACTGGCCGTTGGTCTAGAGGTTAGTGACCCTAACTGCTAAGCTAGAGTATCCAGCTTAGCAATCGATCTAGCTTAGCAGGGTTCGATTCCCTCGCAGGATAAAACTTTGTGCGATGTACGATGGTTTATTCTGATAAAACTTTGTGCGATGTACGATGGTTTATTCTGCGTCTGGGTGTAATTTATCTATACTTACTAATATTATAAAGCTGAAGAGTTTGATTGTTTGAATCTCAGGAACTACTGGTCCGAATTACAAAAATATTTTACTGTTGGATAGCCCATTTATCGAGGAAGGCTACTATAAGCTATATAACATCAGCAATACAAATAGGAACGGAGCAGCAATGTTGCAAAAACGGGGAAAATTTACGCAGACGTAGTTGCGCAGGTCAGCTAGTTTAGAAAAAAATACCTATCTAGGTATGTTAAACATTTGTCTGGTTGCTATAGTACAGGCTCTGTCTAGTTTGGGATCAGATAGCGATGTGTGAGTTGTCCTCATCTTTTATTATTATTTTTAAATTTCGGGACGAATGGACTACGTTAATCAAAATGCAATTGAAAGCGGTGAAAATGCAAGTTGTTGCATTAGTTAAAGCGCTAGCGACATAACTTTATAGAGCACGGAAAATAGCAATATTTAAAGTTATAAATACTGTAAGCAGCCATCATTTAATTTGGTTTGAGCACATTTTGGTGTCGTTGTTAACAAAACGTGACAACAACTAATTGTATGAACACGACGCAACACAAAGTTCACCAACTCTACATCGAACACCGTTTAAAGTAATTTTAAGTTGTACGTAAGTATCAGTGGTCGACTAACGGTATTATAGGTAAATAAACTAGTAATGACATGACATAAAAAATAGTTCAATATGCTGTCTTATTTCTTATAAAAACCAAAACAAGTTGCAGCCCCCATTTTGGATAACTTCCTAAGAAACAAATAAACAACAACTATATATTTAGTCTCCACTTGTCTAATCTAAATATAATTAGCTGACCTGTTAGTCTAGTGGTTAGTGACCCTAATTGCTAATCTAAAGGTCGTTGGTTCGATTCCCACCCAGAATATTTTTTATGTGTTATTAGTGTGAGTTTATTCTATGTTTGAGTTTAATTTATTCATAAGTATTCAGAACAATGATATCTACTCAAGTATATTTATCAGTTGTCTGGTTACTATAGGTGCCACATACGGCCATCTGATTTAAAACAAGCACAAACAAAACTGTAGGCTCTCTATTGTTTGAGATCAGATGGCCGTGTATGAGTTGTCCTATGGTTGACCTACCATTAATATTTATTTTTATTGCACGATTCAATCTCAAATTCTCAACCGGGTGACACTTTAGAAATGCGGATGTCCGAAACGCTTGGTATCGATCGCTCGATACTTATATATTCATTTTATGTTATCTATTTACGTATTATATTGGTAAACATATTTGGTACAGTGCTGCATGTGTCTGTACAGAAACACAGCGATGAGCAACGCGCGACGTGCCCGGAATATGCCAAACATCGAATAGCTGTGTTGTACAGGATATCACGTATTAAATAACAATTCAGCGGTGACCTCTCTCCATTATGTTTTGTTATTGTTTTGATATCAAAATAGAACCGGGTCAAGACATACCGTACCCACCTATGCATAAAACTATATTGTTCTATATTAAGCAACCTTAAGGTATTAAAAAAGAATGTTTCGTCTTTTGATGGAAGTGCGTGAGTAAATATACTCAAATGACATGCTAAAACACTTTGGACTCTATCTTCTGCCTTTACCTTTTTAAAACTATAACGGTCTGCTGCTCCCTCTCTTTCACGCACATCTTGGTAGGGATTCAGACAGATCTACTAAGGGAAAATATTACTAAACACAACTTTTTTTTTTTTTGGCGGGAAAAAATCCTGACGAACACCTCCAAGAAATGTCCGTCCGGGGAAGACGGTGGAGGTAGTGTGGGGTTTGCACCTACTAAAAACCATCACGCGATCTTCATGAACGGGCCGCCTGAATATATTATACCGTCGTCGGCGGCCCGCCCAGTGGCAATGCCCGGACGCGATGTTGTTGCGTTCCGGGCATTTCACACCTAAAAAATAGCACACCTAGCCTAGCCATAGTTCAAGCCAAACAAATCTCAATTCGATCCGATAACTAATATCGATACTATAGCAGTTGTCTAAATTAATAGGGTACCTATATCTACTTGAACAATAAACAAACACGAGATAACAATCAGCATCATAACTTTATCAGCAGCACTTAATCACGTGCACACATCCAGGATAGGGCAACCATCGGCCGACCTCGCTGCGCCTACACCATCGCGCCGCTGACCAACAATACGCAATTAAACGCGCTATCAACTATCTGCCTACCAATACAACTGAGGGCCGACTTGATTGAACTGTAGGTAATACCTTTTTTTTTTATATGGCTACGATGCCGTTGTCGACAATTTTGCCAATGTGAGATGTGCGATGGAGTAACGTGTAAGTTTTGAAGAATTTTTATCGTTGCACTATTTGTAGGTACTACTTTAATCTTGCTTTGATTTAATGTCTGACAAATAAGCTTATTCTGGGTTTATAATGCTACTTTATGTCAGATATAAAACTCTCTTCGATTAATCCTTTTTCATTAAGGTTTGTTGAGTAACCTTTTGGTGAATGATAATACATACTTTTATATAAAAGTGTATCAAGTTATTTCGTAATGCGAACAATGACCACAAATTCCTTTGTGACGAGGTAGATGTTTCAAAAGTGAACTAGTTAAAAATCACAGTGTTGAGTTACATGTGAATTTGTTACGAGGGACGCCTTCGTCTTCCGACTAAGGATTAATAGGCATGATTAGAGAGCCCGTGTCATATAAGATGTTAAAAGTCGTTCAAAGTGTAACATTTTGTAAGATAAGGAATAAATTATCTATTTTACAAAATGTAAAACTTTGAACTAGGGTTGTTACGAAGGCGGTTTTATCGGAACCGAAGTCGGAGTCGGAGGTTTTAAATATGGTTTGTCGGAGTCGGAATCGGAGTCGGAGGTGGTGGGAGAAGACATATATTATGTTGAGATAACTAAGTAGCGGCTTCTACAAGACACCTCTGCTCCAAATTTCATCCACATTAAATGTCTAGATTTTGAGTGAAATGCCTATCAATCAGAAATTCCGACCTTTCGGAATCGTAGTCGAAGCTCCGTAACATCCCTGCTTTGAACATCCGGCAGACTAAGGAATCAAATGGCTCTACATTTGTGCTAAAGTTGTGTTAGTAAACCGGCTCAATTGACTCCGACAATGTCCTTCCACGTGGACACATCCATATTTTCACATGGTAGTATTCACAGTCGGCATATTCATAGATCTAAAAAGGGTGTTCTATCCATGTCCCACACATATAGGTTTAAATACTGTAGGTATGTACACAGTAAGTACTGTGTCCAATGAAGTCGGCCCTGCACCGGGACGGCGGCTGGCCGCTAGACATTGCGAAACTAACACCATAACGATAATCATTTAGTTTGAAGTGGTACTGCTTTCTAGCGCATTCCGCGGTTCTAGCACAAAGGTCGTCGCGAGATCTAGGCGAACTGGGACGGCTAATGTTCCTTGGCAATGATTGTTAGGTCCGTTAATATGTTTTTACAATCGATCTTGAAGTTTAGAATAATGGTCAGTACTTTGGTGTTAAGTACTAGTTTCAAACAAGTATTAACTTTTGTTATAGGATTTCACTTCGTGTACAGGAAAATAATTAATGTGACCGACAAAATAACTAATAAATTGTACAAATGTTGTAGACCTAAGCTGCTAAAACTATTAAACTATCTGTCGCCCGCGGCTTCGCCCGCGTAGGTGATTTTACCCCCTTAAGGGTTGATTTTCACTTTCGATCAAATACGTGTTTCTTTATTTTAAACCAAAAAGGTAAATACGAAATTTCACAGATCATATTTAAAAATTTAGAGTTGCATACAAACTTACAACCCCTATTTTATCATCTTAGAGGTTTAATTTTCAAAAACACTGAAACTAGTGTTTCTTTATTTTAAATAAAAAAGCCAAATACGAATTTTCGTAGATCTAATTTCAATACAGACAGAGTTTCATACAAACTTGCAACACTTTAGAGGATGATATTCAAAAAACACTGACACACGTTTTTCTTTATTTTGTACCAAAAGTCCGAGTGCGAAATTTCACAGACATAACTTTGAACAGGGCGGAGTTTCATGAATACTATCGTGCGACGGAATTTCACACAAACTCGCAACCCCTAGGGGTTGATTTTCCAAAAACTTTAAACGAAAAAGCTAAATACAAAATTACACCGATCTAACTCCAAAATTGACGGAGTTTTATAAAAACTTGCAAATTGTTCCTTAGGGGACGAATTTCTAAAAAACGTTTCTCATTGGATCTTACTACATAAAAGGCACCAACTGCCAAAATTTTAGGTTTGTAACCCTAGCGGTTTAGGCTCTGCGTTGATGAATCAGTCAGTCAGTCAGTCAGTTAGGACAAGTGATTATATGTAAAGATGGCAAGCTATATCGTTTATTATAAACGAGCCAAGTCAATTTCAAAAGTTACTGCTTAATCAGAACTAAATACCAAGTCATCATAATACAAACTGCTGATTAAGATAATTAGTTAGTACGAGGATATAATATTATCGCGACGTGTGTCGATGTCATTTGGAGCATTTCTATTGTATGTACAATATTTATAAGACCCACTAAAGTTAGGGTAGATACAAAGGAAGTACAATGGCTCTGACACGCTGAGTTCTAAAAATAACCAAGTATCAGTGTGTTGTGGTATGGGTCACTCATCGCCAGCGCTCGGCAGGACAATATCTATTAGACACAGGCATAAAAGTTTACGGCCCGTATTGACCACGGTCGCAAACCTGTCTGTTTGGTCAGTTTCAACACCAAACTTAACTATAAAAAGTTATGTAGGCATGTATTTTATTACAAATAGTTACTTATCTAAATGTTGCTTGACCTGTAACGAAGTTAGCAGTGTGAGGTGAGCTCTAATCGCTGACACAAAAAAACAACAATTAAAAAGAATTGTTAACTAACAAAATTGCTGCTCACCGTATGATGTTATGTAATAATAATTTCCTGGAAGCCATGAAGTTACTTAAGAAACACATAACTTGCGATGCGATTCTTTTTAGTCTGAGCGATTTTAGTGACCAAGATAATACGCATCATGCATCAAACTATAATGATGCGAAACACGATTTAATTCCTACTACTTAATATTAAGTAATCCTTATTTATTTTCTTAGCAGACGACATGATTCGGTCTGATTCATGTCATGTTAACGCATCATCTAATGTTATCATTAATTTAGATTGTATTCCAACAATCAAGTACAATTAATTTCACTGTGATATACACGCGACTCGTTCAATGCTTGTTAGCTACTTTAATCATTTGAGATGCATAAAGCCACACACGACTGGGTTGTAATGTAACATCTAGAATAGCCTTAAATCTATGGCCCTGACTTTAAATTTTTAATTAACGCCATAACTTTTTATAGCTCTGTACTAATACGACAACAGTTTAATATTTATATTATGCATAGACTTTCAATTTTAATCTCGTGAGCACATATCAGAGAAGCTGCCCCCGTGATAGAAACATATATCCTTATTGGGTGGTGATTACGACAGTAAGCATCACGATGAGGCGCCGTGTAAGGAAAGTGGTCTCGGTGTAGACAGGAGGCTTTACTCTCGACGGAATGTTCCCTCGCCTCGTGGGCTCAATACTGACCACGTGGAATGTAGCTGTTTCTATTTTGAACAGGATTAGTTCTTAGTAAATTATGTTGGAGTGGTCAGGACCGTTAGGTAGCTACTGTTTACGAGTTCGTACGACAACAAATATTTTAGACATATGCATATTTTCATATATTTAAAAATAACCAATAGATGAAAAAAATGGGTTTAATTATTATATTATAATAGCGTCTTTAAAGATAACGCCCGCAATAGAAAATAATAGTTGTATCGCAGGCAAAATTACAGACAAACAATGGACAAGATTGACTGGCCTGTTGGTCTAGCGGTTAGTGACCCTAACTGGTAAGCCAGAGGTTGTGGGTTCGATCCCCACCCAGGATTAAACTTTGTGGGATGAGCACGATGGTTTACTCTGTGTCGGGGTGTATTATTTATATATATAATTTTATCAATAATATGTATGTATTTAGAAATATGTAAGTATGTTTATCAGTTGTCTGGTTTCCATAGTACTAGCTCTGCTTAGTTTGGGATCAGATAGCGATGTGTGAGTTGTCCCAAGATATTATTATATTATTATTATTACAATTTGTGAATCACTCCAAACGTTCTGTTGTCTTGTACGGGAATCGAACCTTAAACACTTGGGTTCATTGGTTCTACCACCGCACAATAGGTTTAATCAGATGATCGTCTTTTTCACAAAAAATCGTTAAATAAAATAAAATATCTTCTTGAGTTCACGTATCGCCAATATGGTATAATTACATTAACTACAAACCAGCCTTACCACTACCAAAAAAAGAAATAGCGAAAGGTACCTCGCCGTAAAGTGACATTTAATATCGTACACCGCATCAGATGAGATAATACCTGACATTATATTTTACCTTACATGGTAACAAGTACAACGTAAGAACAGTGGCATAATGAAGCCATATCTTGTAAACTACATATCTACACTTGTACAGGCTACGGGTTACGGGGTAGTGTTGAAAGCGTCTGGAAAGGAATGTCCAACAGTCGTTGGTTCGAACACCTGCGCAAATGCAAGCCGCGGCGGCTACACTCTGAAATGAAACATTCTTGGGCCTTTTGTGCTAGCTTTTGTGATTTAATTTACTATAATAAACGTTGCGAGACTAGGGTTGCTCCGTGTAGAATAAGCTTATGATATCCAAACATTTAATATCCTTTCATTCAATTCTTTAGGAGTGTATCCAAAATTATATTCCATGAAAATACGCTCTTTTATTTCTGCTCTTTTTTAGATCGAATCCTACACTGAGCATGGTCCGACATGCTCTTGCCAAGTTATTTTCTTTGCAACAGAAAATGTGAACCCTATACTGAGTGTGAATGTGGCCATGACTTAAGGATGAGTCATATACGAGTAACAACCTTCTTTCTGCTAGGTATATTGAGGTAAGGTTGGTCCAGACTGGTTCTGTCAGTCGGTTGTAATAACTAAGACTATGTAATTATCAATAAAAGAATTTGACACTTTTTAATTAACTGATCTCTATTTATTATGTTACTTAATCGATTAGCGACGATAACTTACATTCCTATTTGTGTTGAAAATCACTTAACGCAGTGCCGGATAAAGAGAGGGGCAAGCTGGGGTAAGCGCTCCGGGCAGGGCGCCAATTGGCATTTTAAAGTGGTACAAACTGCTATGTTGAAGATGACGCAACTTACACTTCGCAAGGTGTAATGAAACCCCTCCACCCCTCCCTTACTACCCCCGTCGTAAGCACGTTCTCCGAAGGTAAAGGAGCGCCATCAGCAAGTTGTTGCCCCATTTCGAAAGCATCCTAGTTCCGGCCCGCCTAATAGTTCTAATAGACAACACAATTTAAAAATATTACCAATCAAACACGCTATTGATAAATTCTATTTTTCGAAAAACCTCGAGTAGGATCGTCTGTCTCCTTTACATCATGTTGGTCCAGTCAAGGAGTCATACTGACAACAAATCTGACCATAAACTACCATCCTTTTAGATTGCGAAGGTCATCTTCAAAAGAAATCTGCTAACTCTAACATCAGATAAGAGGTTGAAACTAAATAGGTACAATAATACCACAAGAACAAGTTCAGCCAGTTAGCCAACTCAGAGATTACACACTGGCGTCTCTAGAGGATAGAGGAAAGACAACTTCGACAAGGCAAGGTCTAAGGTACACATTCATTTATCACCAATTACCTTCGCAGATAGGATTTTCCAACAAATGACGCACGCATCAAGCTCACGGGCCAACATCTCGTCACCAGGTAATGTCATGCATTTCACATTGTTACCTACGACATGTGCGGTACTCAGGTGCTCGTTCACGGGTGTTGCTTGTTGTGTGGAGAATGTACAACTCTAGTGATTATAAGTGCTGATTGGACGTTCATTGTAGATAACTGTGAGTGCTGATTATGTGATTGACAACGTATTGATAGCGTCTGGGAATGTTGGTTTATGATTTGAAGTCTTTACTTGAAGGAAATACTTTCCTTTAATTTATCGTCTGCCATTTCTTGGCAGAACTTTTTCTTGTTAACTTATGTAATTATAAGATGACGCAATAGTACTATGTGTGATGGTATTTCGATTCTATTCTCGGTTTTATCCGTAGACGTTTTCAATTATAATAATTGACTTGATTTTTTGACTTAGACTGACCTGTTGGTCTAGTGGTTAGTGACCCTGACTGCTAAGCCGGAGGTCATGGGTTCAATCCCCACCTATGATAAAACTTTGTGTGATGAGCACGATAGTTTATTCTGTGTCTGGGTGTTATTTATCTATAATATGTATGTATTTAAAAATATATAAGTTTGTTTATCAATTGTCTGGTTTCAATAGTACAAGCTCTGCTTAGTTTGGGATCAGATAACGTAGTGTAAGTTGTCCCAAGATATTATATTATCATTAGGATATAATCATTCATCCAAGCACTAAAACTAATTTAAGCATTTTTGGCTATTGTACTTCAGCTCAATGGAACTACGAGTAATTTTATTATATTTATGATAGTACCTATTGGTTGCTTACGTTTTTTGTTGTGTTTTATTAAACTTATCATTATTAGTCATTATTTATAGCACTGATCCCAGCTGATTTATAATACTAGCCGGGTGACCGAACTTGATGTTTTTGCTTGATGTTTTTTTTTTCAGGAAAACCATAGGTAAATATAGACCAACTAAGAAAACAAAACTCTATGTACAAAATGTGATAAAAATCGTTACAGCCGTATCTGAGATGGTTTGTATTATGCTCGTTTAAACATCTGGACTATTGGTCTTACCTTTAAAAATAGTTATCCCTACCGTCTTTGCAACAACACAATATACTTACTGAATATATTTTTCACAAGTATGTTATGAAGTTAGATCTGGAAAATTTAGAATTCGTGTTTTTGGTTTTAAATAAAGAAACACATTTTTTAAAGTTTTTGAAAAAAGAAACAAACCATAAGGGGTAAAATAGGTGTTGCAATTTGGTATGCAACTCCGTCTTTTTTGAAGTTAGATAATTATGTAAAAAATCGTATTTGACTTTTTAAAATAAAAGAAAGAAACACGTTTTTCAGTGTTTTTGGAAAATCAACTCATATCACTTATGTGGCTGTAAATAAGGAATCACGTGTTTCAGCGTTTTGATCGAAAGCGATAAATCAACCCTTCAGGGGGTAAAATCAGCTACGCGGGTACCTTGGTACCTAAGATCGAAAGAAGGAAGACACTGAGTATTGTTTTAATTTTTAGTTTGTTTATACTTCTATACTTATTACTTATACTAATAATAATTTAAAGAGGTAAAGTTTTTGAGTTTATGAGGTGGTAAGGGGTACCTAATATCTGGATCTACTGAGCCGATTTTAAAAATTATTTACCAATAGAAAGCCAAGTTGTTTGGGACTGTCTTGGCTATAAAACATCATGCTACGACCAAAAGGAGCGGAGCATCAATGAAAAATGTTGCGCGAATCAGCTAGCAATATTTGTTGTCATTTATATTAAATTATTTTTTATTATTAGAGAATTCACAAACTTAGAAGCAGAGCCAAATTTGATCCCCTGAATTCACAAACTTGGAAACAGAGCCAAATTTGATCCCATGAATTCACAAATTTAGTAGCAGAGCCAAATTTGATCCCCTGAATTCACAAACTTAGAAGCAGCGCCAAATTTGATCCCATGAATTAAAAAACTTAGAAGCAGAGCCAAATTTGATCCCCTGAATTCACAAACTTAGAAGCAGAGCCAAATTTGATCCCATGAATTCACAAACTTAGAAGCAGAGCCAAATTTGATCCCCTGAATTCACAAACTTAGAAGCAGAGCCAAATTTGATCCCCTAAATTCACAAACTTAGAAGCAGAGCCAAATTTGATCCTCTGAATTCACAAACTTAGAAGCAGAGCCAAATTAGATCCCCTAAATTCACAAACTTAGAAGCAGAGCGAAACTTTATCACGAAATAGGGTTCAAACAAGAGGTCCGCAAATAAATTAATATAAAGATAAAATCGAACTAAAACTTCATAACTCATGCATTAAAAAAAATTACTGACATAATGCCAATATTTATCGCACAAACGGTTTCAAACTGATATCTTATTTAGTAATACCTACATTTAAAAAATCTTAAAGTCTGAAGTCCCGAAACAGGCGACATTTACCTTATATCAATAAAACTGAATTAATCCTACGATAACACTACCTAGAATATTCACATATGTATGGCACACATATATAAGGGCTATTCTATACTTACACATGCGTGTATGTGTGCGTCTATATGACAGTAATCAGCTGATCGATCGACTGTCGATAAAGACGTTAGTGTGCACACACATACATACACACATAGGTATTTTGATACCTGCGATATGAAGGTGTTAGAATGAAAATGGCTGTTATTTTGTGTAATGTGTGTCAGCTGTTTGTCCCACACCTGAAGACCTTGAATAATACTGAAATTTTATAAATTATGAAAAACAGCCTGCATTTAACATAATAAATAAGTGACAATTTAGAAACAAACTTCAAGGTTTTGACAATTACATATTAGCCAATAATACATAATTAGGTAGTTATTGTTGTTGAAGTTTGGCGTGATTTAATGCAATTTATGTTATAGAACGATGACTTCTCAATATGTGTTGAGATAATCACTGATATTGTAGAGTTTTTTTTGCCTAAGCCCAGTTTACGGTCATAAAGTAGGTATACCATAAAGTTGTGTTCCGTGTGGAAATCGATCCCACGACCTCTTGCACAGCAGTCGTACACACTCCCATCGCGCCACCGAGGCAGTAACAAGAATAGATAGAACTATGTAGGTATATTATCTATAACATAAGTTTAATATTTATATAAGGAAATTCCAGGTAATATCTTGCAACTCGAGATCCCCCTCGAGAATTAATTACTATCTAATGAATGTGTCAATAGATTTTGTAAATATTAAAGTTTCAAAATATGGTCCTAAATAAATTCCATGGAATGAGTGGAACAAAAGAACGATGTTAAGTCCAACATTATAACTTTCGCGTTGCATGATTATAACTATTTATTATACGGGATAACGCGCATTGTTTACCTTTTAATTGCTTGACGTTTCGACCAGGTTGCACCGGCCGTGGTCACCAGCCACAAGGATCACAAGGCCGCTTGTGACTTCTGTGAATTCTGTTTATTCTAAGGGCAGCGGCGGTGTAATGAAGTGGGTGTTGGGAAATAAGGATAAAGTAAAGTAGCCCTAAATACATTGACATTGATACGCAACACCTTATTTATACTGAATTTTATTTAGCAATAGTAGCTTACATTTAAAAAAGACACATTACAAAATATAATTTCACAATCGTTGCATTTGTAGTCCACGAAGTAAGTGCAAGAATGATATCTACGTACCTACTGTATAAGAACAACGGCACGAATACTTAGTTATATTAATAAAGCGCTAATGAAATAATTACATAAACTTGTGTTATACTTTTTAATTGTTATGAAATAAAGGTATTTTTTTATTAACAAATATTTAACAGATAATTTAGGAACCTTGGACAATTTGGGAACCTTGACAAAAAGAAGCTTGTAATCGGCTTAATATGTTTATCTGTGCGATTGTATATGATGTAAATCGACTAATTTTGATGCAGACTTTTAGCTTGATGTCAATCGGGTCAGCCGTTTTCAAGTGACTGCCTCTGTGGCTCAGTGGGAGTGTGTCGGGCTGTTAAGCAAGAGGTCGTGGGTTCGATTCCTAAACGAGACACCACTTTGTGTGATCCACAAATTGTTGTTCCGAGTCTGAGTGTACTTTGTGTCCGTGACTTGTATGTTTGTAAAGTCCCCCGCGACACAGGGCTTGTACCCTACTGCGGGAGGCGTCGTTAAAAAAAAAATACCAATTTATAATCCCACGGTCTCGGGGGTTTGTAAGCTGTAGCTACGCATTACCTTGACAATATGGGTACACCACGGTATAGAGCCGTGGTGTAATATACCCGTATTTTTCAAGCACGTCATAAGCATAATGTGCAAGTAGCAAGTTCTATCTATAAGTACTAATATTATAAAGCTGAAGAACTTGTTTGTATGATTGAACGCACTAATCTCATAAACTACTGGTTTGAATTGTTTTTTCTTTAGTGGTTGGATAGCCCATTTATGGAGGAAGGCTAAATATCGCATCACGCTACAACCAAAAAGAGCGGAGCAACAATGGAAAATGTTGTAAAACGGGGTAAATTGACGCAGACGAAGTTACACGGATCTGTTAGTGCAGTATAAACTCAAAAGTATGCAATTAACGTCTTAGATTTATAGACAACAATCAACGCCACCTGGCAGATAAGTAGGTAATCATTATTAGCTAATCAATGGATGGCATTGTGCAAGGTGTAAAAGTCTGAAGATTTTAATGATAATAAATAAAATATGACAATGAAATGAAATTATTGCTTATTGCTTGTTGTTGCATTACAGTAAAATTATTTCATTATTAACGGTTCGTAAATGTGTGCTAAATTTTAAATTATCTTCAACAGGAAGTGAGTGAAAATTCAATTGAAAGATTTTATTACATTCATGACAGAATGGTATATTTCTACTTATAGGTATGTGTATACATATTTCAAGCTTAAAGAAACTATTTATAAAGAAATCGGTATTGCGTCAGAGGCCTTTTATCAAACAATAATTATTATTGAGCGACCAAATATAGTATTAAAAATATTAGCTATACGACGATATCGGAACCAATTAAAGGCACAAGTTCAGCCGTAGATAAGAGCGCTATCATCGTTATCAGGTGGTATCGAGCCTTCGCATCGTGACTCACAGCGACTGATACCTGCATACTTGATAGCTGTGTTATAATAATGCGTGCGTGGCCATGTATAGCATCGGGAAATGTTTTATTATTTGCATCTTTAATATTGACATTTATGATTGTGCTTAAATAAAAAAACCATTATTACATTTACAATGCGTATCAATTGTATCACCTCTGTCAAAATTGTCATCATAAAGATTATAACTTCTGGCCTTCATCTCTACCCAGCCCTGTATAGACTCAACCATAACTCTAGTGTTCTTCATCCTATTGTCATGACTTCATTAATTATCGTGCTGTAGTGGACTAGGCATAGTTCAACATATACAGGGTGTAACAGAACGATGTAGTGAAATTTCAGCAACGGATAGTGTATGTTGTCAGTATTGCACCTACCTATTATTACATAGTTATAGCATATTCTTTTTGTCAAAATTCAGTAGTGAAAGGCGTATGACATAAGAATTATACGTCCCCAAAATTACAATACAAAATTCGATTGGATTATAATGGCATAGAACTTTTTAAGTCATACTTTTTAAATTAATAACTTTTTCATTTATAAATAAACGAATGAAGAATTTTTAAATGTTTTTTAGGGTACTCCGATTTTGATAAAATTAGGTATGTGCACTCAGTATCATGGGTACATACCAATCCTCGAATATGACCACACCTTTCTGGTACACCCTAATAAGAGAAGAGAGAAGATAACGACAACGATATGCTTTTGTGCACATGCATACACAACATTAAATAAACGACTGCCTAGAGGTACAGCATATTAGATACGAGTATTTTCCCATTACGCTCAGTACCGTAAGCTCACCATGGGCGGAACGCGCGCGCCTCCCACTCCCATACAAGTATTGTACTGAAGCACGTTCGGTATGGCACCTGTGCCCCCGTGCGTGCTCTGTGCAGGCTGAGCCACTACACTGAACCGACTCCAAATTGCTCAACTCCCACATAACATTCTTCACGCATACCTGACATGCTGATTGACTTATTGTGAACAAGTCATAAGCGGAGAGCGGTGGCTCCTAGTTTAGTGTTTTAGGTTTCTTTCGGAGCGTTGACCTCTGAGATAGTTGCGCGGACGTTGTCCTAAGGGAGGCGGGGAGCGGAGAGTGGCAAACGGCCGACGTGGCCCATTTTGACATCAATCCACACGCCAGAACTACAGTGAACACACGCGTAATAACATAAACATAATTCGTATGCCGATTTTTATTTTATTACGATTCAAGACTGATACCGAAAATACTAAATCTCCGGCTGCTGTTGCTACCCCATTGATATCACCAGAGAGCATAAAAAGTCATTTCACGGCGGTCTTTATCAAGTTGAAGAAGTACTGGAGTTCCTATAAATCGTAACTGCCACGTAGAACATTTATTTTAATCAGTTAACCTTACCTACCTGCAAGGACGCAAAGATGTTAACTAAGTTACCTAATAACATAACGTCTATTCCCTGCATAAGTCTTGCGTTTATGTCTTCTTCTATTCTTATATCGCCCCCTAATTGAATTGTACAATTCGAGTTACAATTTTCCATGTTAAGTACATAGTCTGTGCTATTACTTCAATTGTTGACACGCAAGTAATTTAACTCGCTATTGCTTATAAGTTAGACCGAACCTTCAATGTAGCAGAACACAATAATCAATTAGTGTTACCGATGACGTTCGCGTTGCCATCTCAAGCTGTACCGACTCGTAAATACTTATCGTGAACAATAATACCTCGCACTTTATACTTAGTTTGACATAAGTGCTTGTTATTATTGTTAAGTGCTTGGAATTTTATGAGAGTTGCGCAACCTTATCGTATTATTTACCTTTGCAGGTGATATAAGAAAAAGTAAAGAGAGGGAGATTGAAGGGGAGAGCTAGATTGCTTTTCGCGATCAAAATTAATCTTTGTGTCAACCCAGATTACCAATCTGGATCGCGATATAATTTAACTGTCTATAGTTGCCAGTGTTTGTCAAGAAATAATAAGTAGTATTAGGTAAATATCGCTTGGTAGTGCTGCTCAGTAAATCTCTTAAGAAAATAATAATTGGATTACCAGCTGCTACCGATTACAAGATCTCTTTCAAGATATCCAAGCAGTGACAGGTGTACTGCTTGCACAAGTAGCGTTACAAGGAATGTAGGTGTGACAAAAATTACTGTTTTAATCTTTTTGTTAATCAATCAGCCTATCGCAATCCACTGCTGGAGTCGTGCATAATCTATTTTAAGCTAGCATAAGCGAGCGATTTATTAGTAATCCTTCCATTATTTAAGTCCTTAAAAAATCTATATTCCCTTAGGAAGCAAAATACTATACTTGTATGTCGGTTCTATATGAAATACATGTAATGCCTGTTCGCAAACAATAGGTAAAGCCGGAGAAAAGAACGAGGCAATAAAAACTCGCAGCCACTCTTTCAAATTGCCAATGTTTACAATGTTTCCTTGTTAAAAAATTGTATACGTGTAGGTATGGTGCTGCCACCATTACATTATACACCATATTAGAGGACTGATGCAAAAACAAGAGATTAAAAATATTCTATTTAGAATGTAATAACTATATGTGCTTAAATATTGGACGATCCGTATTTTACTTACGTATATTATTATAAAGTCTAATGACTCCATTACTACCACTTTTTTTATATAACCAAAATATACCGGATATCGACCGTACATGGGTACAGTATACGGTAAATCTCTCATTAGAAAAATAAAACAGATTTAGACTCCAGACACCGTACTAATTTGTCTTTTATAGAACCAAGTGACCCAATGAGGCATTGCTGCACTTTGTATAGTAAATACCGCGATGTAAGCCAAAGTAAAGTGATGACTTGTACCAAATGTTGCGATTCACTGTCGCTAATTACGTGGTCAGTGACTGGCTGAAGCGTTACGACTGTAAATAATATAATCTATAGTTTGTTGTAAGATTAGAAGTGTAATCGTTCTTTGAATTTGTTTGCAACTCGCGTTTCATTGTATCAGAGAAAGGTGTAATGTTTTTATTTGCGCCGACCAATGCTCGGTAGAACTGAATAGAGCGGATCTTTTTATTAGGTACGTACAAAGGATTTGCAAATGGCAAAAGAGTCTTCGAGACAGATAAATTAATGCTGACTAATATTTCGAGGGATATTATATCTAGTAGAAGAAATGAACAGATTACGTTGTTAAATGGTACCTATTGATTACGCAAATTGTTTTTGTGTCATTTAAGCAAATAAAACCTTATTTACAAAATACCTTCCAAAATAAATTTAAGGCAACGAAAAAGCAAAAAATAATATACGTACAACAACAAAAAATAATAAAACATTTTGAAGTTCGTGCCTAAAACATAAAACTACATTTCCTGGCAAAAGTTTTTATTTCTCACTTTTTAGTGTATTGGTTTGTAGTTGATATAAGTTACAATAGCATAATCCAAGCTGCTCATTTCTTTTTACAAAATGTTGCGTTTTGCGATACAAGGTCGTTGATTTTTAAGGAGTTCACCTGATACTAGACCATCAGTTCCACTACATGATTTGATGGAAGTGAAGTATCAGGTATCGAACACGGCACTCGGATCACAACCCGCAATATTTAATATTAAATAGTTACGCAGACCGTCTGTGGTCTTCATCATCTGTTCCATTTCTCTCAATGGTGCTTTTTAAGAGTAAGCGCACGAATTACCACAAAATATACTCAAAATACTATGGGTGTGCCTTTAATATTTGGAGCGTTTCCTCGATTTTTCCAAGGTCTCATCATCAAATCCAAACTTTGATGATAATGGGACCAATCTGGAAGTATATCCTTTCAAACACAAAAATATTTTTTCAAATCGGTCAAGCCGTCTGCGAGTAATCGAATTACAAACATAAAAAAATACAGTCGAATTGAGAACCTCCTCCTTTTTGAATAGGTATATAATCTATACTAATATTATAAAGCTGAAGAGTTTGTTTGTTTCCCTTTTCCAGGATATCTCAGGACCATAGGTACGAGTATATCTATACTACTAGTATAGTATTATATTATCTGTGTACAGTAGGTACCCAACTCAAATAAGTTTTAGACCGCAGTCACACGAGTTTGCACAAAATAAAGTTATTTCGCTGAAGATCCTGGGGTTGGAATACTGCTCCAGTCCAGGTTTTAGATAAAATATAACTCCTGTAGAGTGAATTTGAGATAAAATATAACTCCTGTAGAGTTATATTTTATCTCAAATTCAAAACCTGGAGCAGTATTCCAACCCCAGGATCTTCAGCGAAATAACTTTCTCTTGTCTCTATCAAATACTACAACCATTGCCACAGCGATACATGCCTATTGTTACAGAAAATCTGTAGTACTAATACAAAGATCGTTGCGGAAATGTACACAATGAGAAGTGGCTACAGCAGATCATCCTGTCAGATAGATTGAAACTCTGTCGTCGCTAACAACAACTCTAGACACAAACGTAATCCTTCTCCGGATAAGCTTATTTACATAACCTATTACTTTGTTCACACCACTGTGTACCGACAGCAGATTAATACTCGTGATATTGACGATTTGTAGGATAGCCGAGGACTTTTTTCGTAATCATGACTAGTCTTGGTGGGTGTAAAAGCGATTACAACAATATTCATAATGGAAAATTGTAAAAGTGAAAATTTGATAGCTTTCGACAAGATAGATTTCGAGTCTAAAATGGTTTTGCTTTCCTTTTTATATCGCAGTGGATAAGTCTGGCTAGGTTAAATTTAGGCTGACCAATAATTGTTATTACGAATCTACATGCATTAATTTATCTATTTTGTGTCTGTGATACGAATATTAATAAAGCTTCTGCTCACTTCAAGTCATCAGCAATTAGCAAGAGAGAGAGGAATTAGCAATTCCCCAATAGCAGTTATTTTTGACTATTATTGACGGTAACTTGTTGTTTTGCTGTCGGTCCCCAGTGCGTTCAATTTAGCTCGAGCGTTTATCTACATCTGAGCAAAGGTTTAGATTATTGAATTAGTTCATTGCCCCACAGTCTCACACCGCGGACGTGTAATGAGTACCTACTGCACGCTTGTTTATCTGTTCCTTTGGTTTTAAAGCGGTCTAGATTTGTAGTCAGTTCTTCTCTTATACAAAATATAGGTACTCTGTGAATTAATCAATCATATTTAAACAAAATATAGGTATATATCAGGCTAAGTGCTATGCTAACAGACGACAATTTCTTGTAAATATGACATTTTGAGATCCTAAACTAATATATAGATGATAAATAAGATCGGACGAATGGACGCTTAAGAGAACTAGTATAAAAACTTTTTAACAAAAAATATTACCGACTTCAAAAATAAATACAAGGCAACTAAAAAGCAAAAAATAATAAACCTAGAATAACTAAACCAAATTAAACATTTTGAAGTTGGTGCCATGAAATAGTAGTCTTTATGTTTTATTCGGCACCAACTTCAAAATGTTTAATTTGTTTTTGTTATTCTAGGTTTATTATTTTTTGCTTTTTAGTTGCCTTGTATTTAATTTTTGAAGTCGGTAATATTTTTTGTTAAAAAGTTTTTATTTCTCACTTTTTAGTGGGTTGGTTTATAATTCACTTAAGTTACAATAGGCTTATGTCATCTGCTCAAATCCTTTTACGAAATATTACTTGCCCCGATTCAGGGCCGTTAATTGTTGAGGAGTTCACTATCAGCTTTATTACATTGTATAATAGTAGTATATCGAGATTAAAGTGCTACTCAATACCATATTAAAGTACTTATTTGAATCGCAAACTGTGAAATATTGAATAGGTCTGCTCGTAATTTTTGGTCTTCATCATCAGTTCCACTTCACCAATTAGTGTTTTTTAAGAGTAAATGCACGAATCACTATAAAATATACCTAAATCACTGTAAGTATGCTTTTAATATTTTAAGAGTTCCCTCGATTTCTCCAGGATCCCATCATCAGATCGTGATCTGGGGACAATGGGACCAACTTGGAAGTATACCCTTTCAAACACAAAAAGAATTTTTCAAATCGGTCCAGCCGTCTTTGCGTAATCGGTGAACAAACATATAAAAAAAAAAAAAAAAAAAAAACCCGCGAATTGAGAACCTCCTCCTTTTTAAAGTCGGTTGAAAACTAAGTAACGCGGCGGTTGACTGATGGCTAGGCATCGGACTCGCAATTGTGAGGTCGCATACCCATTATAATATAGACGTGAACCCACTCCTTTTTTTTTTTTTTTTCTTTTGGCGGGAAAAATTCCTGACGAACACCCCCACCGTCCGGGGAAGACGGTGGAGGTAGTGTGGGGTTTGCACCCACTAAAAAACCCGCCGTGTATCGCTCGCCACCTTCGCGAACGGGCCGCCGGAATGTGTTATACCGTCGGCGGCCCGCCCAGTGGCAATGCCCGGACGCGATGTTGTTGCGTTCCGGGCATTTCACACCTACGCGGCCCCTGGATACACACAGGGCGCCGCGCCTCCACGGAAGGCCGCGGGCGGGGCAATTTACCCCGTACGCCCGCCCGCAGCCCCACCTAAGGCGGCATAAGGCGCAGATGTGCGCGCCGACGCCGCCCGGTTCGCCGGCGACGGATCGGATCCGCCAGGGAGCTCTCTTCCCTGACGCGCTCCGCCGCCTCCTTCTGCGAGATGATGTCCTCACAGAAGGATGCGACCGCATTCCACGACCCCTCGCTCCGGACCATGGACAGAACCACGGCCGGCAACGAGAGGTCACTTCCGACCACTGCGGTGAGAACTCGCCGTTGCCCCTCCCAAGCTGGACAATGCTGGAGGGTGTGCTGCGCCGAGTCCTCACCGCAGTCGCAGTGGTGGCAGGCGGGACTCGGTTCCCTCCTTGCAACCGTGTGCAGGTACTTCCCGAAGCACCCGTGCCCGGAAAGGACCTGCACCAGCCGGAAGGAAAGGGTCCCGTGCTGCCGCCCCGCCCACTCCTCCAAGACCGGCTGGAGAGCCTCCACGGTTCGAATACCTGCCCGTGGAGCCTCCAGTCGGCCCTGCCACCGGGCCATGATTGCCCGGTGGGCCTCACCCCGCCAAGCGCGTAGCTCTTCGGGCAGGGGCACCGAACCCCCTGCACGAACAGCCACCGCCCGCCGATACACTTCGGCGAGCACTTCCGCCTCCAAATCCCACGGGGGTGTGCCGGCCAATGCGCATGCCGCCTCTGCAGACACCGTGCAGTATCCGCGTATGGCCCTGACCGCCATGGTCCGCTGGGGTCTCCCTAAACGGACCCGATTCTGGGCGGTCAGGGACGCCGCCCACACGGGTGCGCCATACAAAGCCATCGACCGCACCACCCCCGTGTACAACCGTCTACTCGAGGCACTAGGCCCGCCCAGGTTCGGCAACAGCCTCCCCAGTGCGGACGCAGTAGCCTCGAGCTTAGGCGCCAAAATGCGGAAGTGCTCGTCGAAGAGCCACCGCCCGTCTACCACTAGGCCCAGATACTTCATCTGGGCCCGGACCTGTACGAGGGCCGAGCCGACGGAAATCGAGGCGCCAGCAGGTGGACCGCGACGGGGCCCATGGAATAATAGGGCCTCCGTCTTGGAAAGGGCCACCCTAAGCCCCAGCGCCTCGATGCGCCCGACCATTCGGGAAATCCCTAGGTTGGCCAGGCGCGCCGCCTCCTCAAAATTCCCACCCCGGGCCGTGATTAGGGTGTCATCCGCATAGCAGATGACCGCTATCCCGGGCGGGAAACCACACCGCAGGGCCCAGTCGTAGCCAATGTTCCACAAGAGGGGCCCCAAGACAGAACCCTGTGGAACACCGCACGAGACGTCCCTGCGGATTACCTCACCCTCGCGGTCCTCGTACAGGATCCTCCTGCCTTCGAGGTAGTCTGCCACTAGCTGCCTCAGGTACGCGGGCACTCCATGATATCGGAGCGCCTCTCTGATGCAGCTGAATGGCAGAGACCCGAAGGCGTTGGCGATATCGAGTGATATCGCCAACATCACTCCTCCACCGGCGACGGCCTCCTCCGATGCGGCCCTTAGGCGCAGAATGGCCCCAATGGTCGAGCGCCCAGCACGAAAGCCGTACTGAGCGTTCGACAGATCAGGGCCGACCTCGTTCAAATGCCGGACGATTCGGGTAGCGAGAATCCTCTCCAGCAACTTCCCCGCGTCGTCCAGCAACACGATAGGCCTGTAGGCCGCAATTGAGTCGGGAGGCCGTCCCGGCTTCGGAAGGAGCACCAGCTTCCCTGCCTTCCAGCAGTCAGGGAACCGTCCAGACGCCAGGCACACGTCGAACAATCCCCTGAGGCGGTCCCCCATATGGTCGAGGGTCAGGGCCAACACCCGGGCGGGAATCCCATCCGGCCCGGGGGCGGTGTTCTTCGAACGCCCTCGAAGAACAGCCGCGCCTACCTCCGCTTCGGTGACAGGCGGCACAGTTGTGTCGGCCTCCCGGTCATCGGTCTCATCCTCGGAGACCATCGCCGGGGGCGTGTGCTCTGCCTGCAGCGGGAATAAACCCTCGACCACTTCTGCAAGGAAGCTGGGCTGGAGAGTCTCGGTAAGGGGGGCGCCCGCCGAACGGAGCTTGTTTAGCGCCGCTCGATATGGGCGACCCCAGGGGTCACGGTCGAGACCCTCCAGCATCTCCTCTCTCGCCCTCTCCTTGGCGCGACAGATAGCCAGCTTAAAGGCGTCCCTCGCCTGGCGATACGCCTCATAAAGCTGGCTCTCCTCCTGGACATCGCGGTGACGAGTCCGGCTGCGGGTATAAGACCTCCGCGCACTGATGCAAGCGGCGCGGAGGCAGGCAAGCTCCTGGGACCACCAATACACCCCCTTCCTCGGGGGGCGACGTCGTGAGCGGGGCATGGCCGCATCGCAGATCTGCGTAAACGCATCGCGAATGCGGCCAGCCATGACGTCCACCTCCTCGGTCGGAGGCGGAGACGACCATGAAGCCACAATGGCCGCCTCTTCCAGCAGGTCCCTGTCCAACGCACCCACAGCCCACCGCGGAAACCGAGACGTTCTGCGCGCCGTGTAACCCCTACCTGGGTCCTGGATCCTGGAAGACCGGGAGAGCTCCAATCGGATATATCGGTGATCCGAGAGCGTCTCAACCTCATCCAGGACGACCCAGTTCCTTACTCGCGCTTCAACGGCAGGGGTAGCGAACGAAAGGTCCACTATCGACCCCCCCTGCCGCCGAACGCACGTGTCGGTGGCGCCTCTGTTTAGGAGACAGAGACCCACCGACGCCGCCCACTCCTCAACCGCCGAACCGCGGACGTCCGTGCTGGGTGACCCCCACGCCGTAGATTTGGCGTTGAAGTCCCCCAGCACTAGCACGTGGCGAGGTGCCAACCGCCGTATCGAGATCTCCAGGTTGGATAGAAAGACCTCGAAATCGGTAAAACTCCGGTTTGGGGAGAAGTATACGCCGTAGAGCGTGACTCCCCCCCAGTCGGCAGCAACATATCCCGAACCCTTGTCTCTGACCGACAAGGGCAGGGAATGAAGCGCAGCGGAGCTGACGATTGCCACGGAGCCGTCCCGGTCACCCGCCCAATTCGGGCGGGGAGGAACAAAGTAGGGCTCCGCGGCTACGGCGACACCTATCGACCACTCTGCCACGACCTGCAGGAGAAGGTCCTGGGCGCTGGCGCAGTGGTTGAGGTTCGTCTGGAGGATAGTGGAAAGGCCGCTGTCCATTTAGGAGTGCGGCACTACAACCATCTCATCCTCCACCTCTATCGGCAGCTGATTACCGGGGGCAGCCTGGGTCGCTTGGCTGCCCGGGAGTGGCTTGAACGCCTTGGGAGGCTTGCATCCCTCCCGCCCCATCATATGGTTGGCGGGCAATTTGCCCGCCGCGCACACGGGGCAGTGGGGAGAGGTTGAACAATCTGCCACTCTATGTCCTAGTTGACCACAGCGGTAGCAAAGATCGCTGCAGTCAAACGTGCTGGTGCACTTGGGTCGCAAGTGCCCCGTCGCCATACACTTAAAACATCTCGCGGGCCTCGCATCCAGGAGGGTGATCCTGGCAGAGGAAAGGCCCACAAGGAGGCGGCCCGTTTCGGTCAGGGCTTTGGCCGAAGCGACGGGGCAGCGCGCCCATACGGCACCAACTCCTCCGCGACCGGTGCGGATGGCGCCGACCTTTACGACTCCGGCTGCGCATTGAGTCTTTTCTTCAATTGCCAACCGTACCTCCTCAGCCGTGATGGAGTCGTCTAGGCCCGAAATGCGCAGCTCCGCGCACTTCGTGGGCCTGGCTATCTTCACGCCATCCTTCCCCGCCGCAAGTCCCCGCAGAGTCTCCGCGACGAGGTCTGCCACCTTTGCGCCGTCCTGACCGGGACACTCTAAGATTCTGGCCCCGGTCTGGGCTTGGCGGAAAGTAACCCCCGCGCCAAGATTGTTGGCGTTAAGGGTCACCCTCGCCTGACGGAAAATCTCAGCATAGGAGACACCACACTTCTCCGCCTCCGGCGACAGTGTCACAACGACCGCTGCTGACTTGGGCGGAGTTAGTTTAGACTTCTTTTTGGCATTCTTGATAGGCTGGGATGGCCGAGCAGCCTCATACTGAGCGACCGTCTCTTTTTTTTTCGCGCGTCGCTTTTTGTGCCTAGCTGTCTGCCACTCCTCACCAGAGGCGGCTGAAGCAGCGGGGGCGTTAATTGGCGCAGAAGCTTTGGGTGCGGCCACCGGGCCACTTGATACGCCAGTGACATCCCGAGGCCCCTCTCTTGGTGGTCGTTGGAGGAGTGGTTGGGACCGAGTTTTCCATCGCTCCTGAGCAACAGGAGTAGTCCTAGTAAACTCTTTAAGCGACACGCGTCCCCCAGAACAAGGTAGGGGCATTATTGATGTTGCCATCTGCTCCCGTTGGGACTTCGACCTACTTGCCGCTAGTGGTGGCCGATGGCTTGGTTCGCAGGGGAGACGCTCCTTGATCGTCTCAAGCTTTGCGTCAATCAACCCCCCAAACATGACCATCAGCTGCTGGCATTGTGCCTCTGAAAAGGTGTCTGATGCTTTTTTTTTTCCGCCAACTGGATCGGCCTGGGCCTTACGGGCCGATGCTGAGGTAGTCTGCGCTGCACTGGTGGGGGCTGAAGTGCCCTGTGAGCCGGCTGGTGCAGAAGGGGCTGGGACGGGGCCGGCGCCGACTGACAACAAATCGGCCCGCAGCTGGTTGAGCTCTTTACGGAGGTCCCCTATTTCTTGTTTAAGACAAGCGTTGTCCGCCCTCAGCCTTTCAATTGCCGCATCCGGGGCGACGGAGCGCTCAATAAGAGCCTCCACCACGCTCTTTATACTGGAGGCCGATTCCTTAAGGCCCTTCGCGAAGGTACCCTTCAAATTCTTGGATTTGGTGGCCACCTTCACGATGAGAGCTACCGAATCCGCTGCTGATCCGAGCAGCTCTGCCGCGGTTTTCATGGTTGACTCCCCTCCGGTTTGGCGGAGCCTCTCTAAAAGCTGGTCTACTTCCTCTTCAGCGGCCAACTCTCCTTCCGCTCTACTGCGGACGTACGCTTCCCGGCTAGAAAATACGGACGACGATTCAGCCATGTTGATGTTGGTCGGTGTCGCCATCGCTGGGGATTGAGGGCGCGAGAAAGGCGTCGATGAACGTGTTCGCGCCCCGGATCCACGCTTAGGAGGCCTCCCCCTGCCTCGACGCGAGTTAACCTTCGGAACTTTAGGCTCCATCTCGTCGCAAGAGGCCGAATCCGATCGCAAAGATTCATTATTGGACCGTTGTCCTTTCAAGTCGCGCCTTTTGCGCTTAACCAGAGCAGTATCGTTGACCGCAACCTTCGCTCCACTCCCAAAACCTGACACGTCGGACTCGGACATTGCCAGATCTTGAAGCGTACCTGATCTACGCTTCTCCTTCTCTAGCGCGACCTTAGCGCTGTTACTTTCGGTGCCGGATTTACAGCTCGGCGACGGGCTGGTGTGTCGTGGGTTGTCCCCCCCAGAGTACGTGGGACTGCCGGAGCCGACTGGCTCCGGGAGGGATTCCCCGAACGAGGTGCGTCCGGGACCCTCCTGGGTAGATTTTTCGTAATCATTGACCTGCGACATGGTTTTTGAGTTTAAAGACCTGCGTCTGGGTAGCCCTTGGGACTGAGGACCTCTCAGCCATTCATCCCATTGCCAGGCACCACAAGCGTGGGATTAGGGTAATTTTTTATAGGGGTTTTCTTCCCCGCGGTCCAATGGACCCCCATTCCTGTCCATTCAGGATTACGGGTCGGGCCGGATGGTGGTCTGTGTCAGACCGCGTTCGCCATCAGTTAGCGAACCCTCCGCCCCTCCCTCCCTCGACTGTGGGAGTCAGAGCTTCCCGTCTATACACCTCCACTTTGTCCTCTACTTAAGCAGAGGTACATGTGGAGACACCCATTGCAGAGCCACGTTGGCCGCGTCCGTAATCAATGATCGCGTGACCACCCCCCACGTGAGTCTGGTGTTCGACTCGGACGTGTGGTTGCCTACAGGGGGCACGTGAACCCACTCCTAACACAAGCCATTGAGCTTAGCTACAGGGGTTAACAGAATTACTGTTATTAAAAAAAACGGGTTCCACTCCGGAAGTGCCGGCAGAAGTGAAATCTTGTATGTGTACATTAACGTTGTTCATTTTTGAATATTTTGTAATGATTAGGGTTTTTTTTTTATTCAGTATAAAAGTACCATCATTTATGTGGTTAAATACAATATTCATCTATTGCAGTCTACCCGTGATCACGACCGTTGCAATTCGGTCGAAACGTCGGGCAATAAACAAAGCCTTAAAATAAAATATTTACGCGATTAAGACCCGTAGCTTATAAAATACTATATTGCGCTATTGTACACAAACATGACAATTTAAAAAATTACAATGACAACGACATGACAATTAAATCAAAAATCAAATATTAAATGACAAATTAAAAACGCTTTTGACTGCCTCTGTAGCGCAGTGGGAGTGTATCCGACTGCTACGCAAGTGGTCGTGGGTTCAATTCTCACACGGTACACCACTTTGTGTGATCCACAAATTGTTGTTCCGAGTCTGGTTGTAAAAAAAAACAAAAAAAAAAAATTGAAGAAAATAATCATTTGGACTCAAATGGGGTCTTCTAGTTCCTAGACCACCCAATTCCCACCTGAGCTATTATAACACTGATTGCAGCGAAATTTAGCTTCGTATTCTAATAATCTAAATTAATGAATAATCTAAATTTAGCTCGCGTCAGAATCACGTGTCCGTAATGTGATTCTGACGTGAGTTTAATATTTTATACCCATACCAAAAAAAATGCACAACTCCGCTAAATAAGTTTTCACTTCAAAAAATATCCGTGGGCTTAAATTCCCTGCGTAATTAACAAAAAATTGTCGAAGTCCTCCCAAAGAACTTTAGTTTCCTTTACAACAAATTGCATTAACTCAAAACAACTAAGCAACGAGTTTTCATAATTCGTAAAACAAAATTTATGGATATTTTAAATGAAGGGTTTTTATCAAATGAATGAAATTAAGTAAGACAGTAAGTATCTGAATAAAGGCTATTAAATAATACTTTGTTTATTTTATAGCCTTTATTCAGATACGTTTTATAAAAATCAATATCGATAACGGTACCGAAGTACCTTTTTTCGGCAAAGGCCTCCCTCAACATCCTCCATTCTTCTCTATGCCGTGCTCACAGAACAGAGACACAGTAATCAATATATATATACATATATGTATATAAAAATGGTATTCATACAGTTACAAACCGCCGATAAACTGGAATGCTACAATCTAAAATATGACTATAGAAACGTCAGGGAAATGATATTTTATTACCTAATTGTTTTACGTTTATATAGAACTATGCTGTAATGTGATTCACAGAAACTGATAATGCATAGAAACAATTAAACTGAATAGTTCTTTCTGAAAAGTATTCCGATCATTCATTGAGTTCCAAAAATATTTTTTATTTACGTGTCAGGGCGTATACAAAAAATTCGTTGCGGTCCTTATCTACGTTCTTTAGGTGCAACAAAAACTAAGTATTGATGAATTTACCAATTCCAAAGAAGAGTATACCAAAAAAGGGTATCCGTGTTTTTTTTATCTTGCGACAACTCACACAACGCTATCTGATCCCAAAAAAAAAAACCCATCGTGTTCTTCACACAAAGTTTTACCACGAATCCACGACCTTTTGCGTTGCAGTCGGATACACTCCCACCGTACCACAGAGGCAGTCAGGTTCAATTGGTCCTTGGTTTAGTTTTTTAGAAGTAGGTGCAATTAACAGATGCAATTTTGTCCTCGTCTTTTGCACTACGTCAATGTGAACAATACTTTAACTTCTGTGGTCTCAGATTACCATTTATTAGTGATGAACGCAACTATACCTGGTCGTATGGCACTTACCATTAACAAAAACTTTACCTTTCTTCCGTATGTATTACGGGAGTGTCATATTATGCATATCTCATGAAAACCCAATGTCTCAACGTATAGTGTGTGTTATATCAACGTGAGGCGTCCCCTGTCCATAATGGTGGTCGTTTGTCCCTCGCAGAAGTGGGTCAGGGACCGCAGTGTGCCGTGGGCTCGTCCGGCCTCGCGGTGACCTTACCTACAACACTAAATACATGGTTCAGAAGGCCGACACCTTTCTACGAGTGAAAATAGGTCCATGCACACAACGACATGCACCTACAGAGATCTCGGTCGAAAATCAACCAAGACTGTGCACGTTGGATGCTTTCGTAAGTGCGCGTCTGTGTGCCTGGAAGTGCGGTTGGTCTGTGAGCCGGCCTGTGCCTATGTATTATGTACATACACCGTCGCGTCATCGTCAAGTCTACTGTGAACAGGCATGGGGTGTCTTAGCTTGATGGTTGGCTTTAATGGGTTAAGTGTTCCTTAAAGCGGTTTAGTGGCCCATTGTAGGGAAGTGACACGCTTTAATAGGATAAGTATTGGCCTGTATATTTAGGTGTAAATGTTATGTAAGCTATACTGTTGAGCAATCAAAATATATATATATTTTGGTAATTATAGTAATTTTTATAGGCATTTCTTGCCAATTATTTTATTAATACAATATACGAGGGCCCAACTCGCTTGCATGAAAAGATAGAGAAATTTGAGGTCTGGTAACATAGTCCAGATAGATGGTTCGATTCCAGCCCCGGTTTGGCATACGGAAGTCTCGGGTTCGATTCCTGGGTCTGGACTTCAAGTTTTTCTATCTTTCGAAAATGCAATTATCTATACATATAATAAAACTGTAAATTTCACGTGTCTGTACATGGCCGAACTTAGTGAAAAAAAATATTAGGAAATGTTCGAAAAGAGTATTTATACACTTTGCTGCATTTTTAGAAATGTCTGTCTGTCTGTCTGTCTGTCTGTCTGTTTGTTTGAACACGCATCACGCAAAAACTACCGGACAGATTCGGTTGAAATTTTGCACGTGCAATCGAATAGATGCAGATTAACATTTAGGCTATAAATTATCACGCTTTTTCCCATAGGAGCTAAGCAGTAAGGGATAATGTCTGTAGCTATTTTTCGTTATAAAACAGTAACTACTTGACGGATCTTTATGAAAATTTGCAGTTTTATAGTAAATACTATAGGACATTATTTACACTATGAATCATTACGCTAACGTCTATGGGGAACGAGTAGCAACGTATTTTTTGTCGCACCATAATGGTTTATCACAAAATTTTCCACAATTAGACATTATCTATAATTGTAACCCATGGAATACATAACTTCACGCTAAAACTATAAGGAGCTAAACACAATATTTTTAAGTTTCATAAGAACAGTTATTTTGACGTGATAAGTAGCGAACAGTATAGCCTCGAAGCTATGCTAGCGGTCTTTACCTTTTTTAATATTTTTCTCAATGTTTTAGTTATTTTTTCGACCGTAGGTAACTTATTTACTTTGGTTATTATTTTTTTATATTAAAAATCAAGTTAATTGCATGCACTGCTGAGAGTAATGAATTAATCGTAGTAGAAATGAAAAACAATATTACATTATAATTAAAAAGTATTCGACATTTTTCAGAAATTATGTGTTCGTCTAAAAAAAGACATTACACACGTAATTAAAAAAATGTAGCGCCATCTATGAAATCAAATTGTTCACCGTGATCAAATAATTCCTTATTTACATTTATTAGGGCATAGGTGCTTGAGATGGACGATTTGTTTCTTGCTGAGTGGCAACATTCTCCTATTAATTTCATTAAATTGCATAAATTCATAAAAAACATTAAGTATTAGAACTACTGTTAAAGAAACTTCTCTGGATTTGAAAGTAGATGGCGTTGTATTCAATAATGTTTTATACTTAGTAAAAGAAGTTTTAAAAAGAAACACATTGCTATGATTTTTAGAAATGTTTGTCTGTCTGTCCGTTTGTTTGACCACGCATCACACAGGTGCATCGAGGATCATGTTTTGGGGTTATGGTTGGAGATCACGTGTTCATCTATTCAACGATAATGAATGACTCAACATCGGTCAAGTGTGAGTAGTTCGGTTGACGGGAAGAGGGGGTGGGGGGTCGTTGTCTGTCAACCGTACCTTTAGAGATAACTGACATTTTCGCGGGCATGACACACATGACACGCTCTGTGTTTGTTTACTAAAGTGTTACAGCAGTTTTATATGCATTTCAGTTGTATATCTTTGCAGACAAAGGAAAATCCTGAAAAAACATTTTATTAGTATTGCGTTGTAACACTATATGAAATACACCCCATTTTTAGCCAAAATGGCAAAACAGAACCCTTATAGTTCCCTTATGTCCGTCCGTCCGCAGCTTAGCTCAGAGACTATTAGTGCTAGAAGGTTGCAACTTTGCATGAATAAATTACTAACGCCGATAAAGAGAAAGAATAAAATCTTGAAAATCATTATTTTTTTAAGGGTACTTTTCTTATATGTAAAGTGGGGATGTGATTTTTTTCTCACCTACCCCATCGTGTGGGGTATCATTAGATAGGTCTTTTAAAAAGCGTTTAGGGTTTGTGAAGACTATTTTTCGATTTAATGATTCCTTTGTGTATAATATTAGGATTTATAGTGAACATTTTTGTTAGAGTCAAGTGTCCCCCTGCCAGCTAAATGGTTGATGTTGGGTATGTGAAAAAAATCAGGGTAGTAGTATAAATACTAAAATTATAAGGAAAACTATCACAGTTAAGTACTTAGGCTTTACAAGTTTACGATCACATGGGAAGTAACAACATTTTCGTACAAATTCTATTGAAAATTAATAGGTAATAAGTAGGTATAACGTTGAAAGATTGAAACAAAAACAACAGAAAACCCACTTCTTAAGCCGCACACCAAACTAACTATCTAAAAGAATAGAACAGAACGATTTTTATTTAGTGCACAGAAGACACATGTATAGACATTATTATAATTTAACAGGAAAAGTAATGCAGAAGATAAAAATAAACAATAAATAAAACAGTAAAATAATAAAAATAACAATAGACAAAAAGAAAACAAACACAAATTAATAACTAAAAACACAATTAACGAATAGAAGAGGACAGGACTGTTTCCAACATATTTACACAGAAGTTATTTCGTAACAAACTACCTTAATTTACACCCGACTTTCACGCGAACGAAGTCGCGGGCACAGCTAGTTGTATTAATATATTTAGGTATATGGGATGTACCCATTTGCTTAAATATAATGCATGCAATAGGTATTTAATAGATTCAAACAAATTATGTGTCTTAGTTATTTAAAGAACAGCAAAACAAAAACACAATAACAGGAAAAAATTTAAAAAAAAAACGTCATAAGAGGTTTTTAAATAGGTAATATGTTAGAGTCCAATGCGTCGTGCATTGGACTTAATTGTCATATTACTATACGTATACATAGATACAGAGATACATACATAAATATATAGGTAGGTATACCTACCAATATAGCATGTAGATATAAACATATCTAGGTACATTATTATTATATTTCGCGGAATAAAATGAGTTACTAATTAAAAATCTACGCATGAACAACGTTTGACCTTGACTGTATTCATACTACCTAATAAAGACTGCTGCATTATTATGTTATTTACTTACTAATTTATGTAATTTTTATAGCAGTTGGTAAGTACCTAAGTATTTCATTATACATCTTCTTTAACTTCCTAGCACTCTGTATGTATCTATTCTCTGTTTTTTTGTCTATTTTTATTACCAAGTTACTGTTATGTGTCCATTACTGTCCCTATGTGTTTGAGACGTAACTCTCAGTGACGTTCAGGTTAAGTGACCTTATTCATTCACTCATAAGTACAAACAAGATGAAAGTATTTCCTTAAATTTGAGAAAAAGAACTAGATGTTTTTCACTTAATTTATGTGATCCTGGAGATGTTTTAAAACAAATGCGACAAGCATTTAAGGCTCTATCAAGAACGCGATCTAACCTTCAAAACAATAGGTAGGCATAAAAGAGCTACCTGTTCCATTAACAGTTCATTGACAAGGTTTCGCAACATTTTGCTGATAAACATCAAAGTTTGCACAACCACAATTAGAAAACTGTTGATAATTCGCAGAGGCGGGCGAACGGGCGACGGGCGGGCCGAGAAAAACATACAGTGGCGAATCGGTAGAGAACCGATTAGTTCAGCGCCGAGCGAGTGTGTCACGCCCTTAATCGAATCTGCATTGTGCCGATTTGTCGCGACACGATTCGATGCGAATTATCTGCTTTATGTGCTATAGGGCCCAGGGCGCAGTGCACCCACACACGGTCATTGGTGAAATAAGTACACTTGATGCTTTACGGTTGTTAACTGCACGGGAGGTGTACTTTGTGTCCGTGACTTGTATGTTTGTAAAATCCCCCGCAACACAGGGCTTGTACCCCACTGCTGGAGTCGTCTTAAAAAAAAAATGTATCTTGGGACAACTCACACAACGCTATCTGATCCCAAACTAACCCAGACAACTGATAAACATGCTTATATATTTCTAAATACATACATATTATAGATAAATAACACCCAGAGACAGAATAAACCCACGAACTCTTGCGTAGCAGTCGGACTCACTCCCACCGCGCCACAGACTCGCCACTCTTTACGCGGTGGGAGTAATATGTTTGGGTATGTATTTTGTGTTTATATTTGGCAAAGTGACATTTGGAGTAGTACCCTCTTTATCTATCGTTTTATGTGCCTCCCGTGTGACCTACTGAATTCATTCCCTATGATTTCTCAACCATAATTGCCATGCTTTTATTGGGGTACAGAAGAATTAAATACATACTTTTTAATATCTGGACTATTACCAAAATTAAACCCCCAAAACCTAAACGGACCGTTTCAACTACGGCTTGGTTAATTTATTATTAAATACCTATATGTAAGAATGCATCCAATATGTTGTAGTAATAGTACGTATAACTAATCGACGTATTTAGTTCCAAGTAAACTGTAACTTGTAGTTTACTTGTCATTCTGTGGTGGTCACCTACGAGATGTAACAACACGTGACGATAAACGAACTCACCGTGAATGTTAAACTGATACATTTACATTACACTATCACTCACACAACAAACAGAGTATGACATAATGAGGCTTGACAAGCAGGATCGCGCTCATCTCGTAGGACTTATATACGGGATATAAAATATAATTAAGGAGGACATTTTTGTTACACAATCTTAAATTATCTACCCTATTTGTCTGTCTGTCGGCGCGTCAAGTTAGTTTATAAAACGTTATTGTTATTATTTTTATAAAATGTTAGTGAATGTCCCAGGGTCCGATCTAAGGCAGGCCAAGCAAGCCGGGCAAATGCCCGAAGCGTCGAAATATTTGCAAACCCCACCCTCCCCCGTCGCGCGAGTTACTTAAGAAGTACATAATTTTGCTTGGAGCGGCTAACTGGCAAGATCGAGCCCTGACCACGGTAGTATATGTAGCTATACCCAGACCGTACCAATGTACGGTATACATATTCACTAACATTAAGAGTAGGGATTTCGGCACATTAAGACTAGGGGTATGCAACACGCATACTATATTTATAGAAAGGCAGTAGGTACATGCAGTCAGAGTGAGTTGCTGTATAACCTTTATAAACGAAAAGAGGAAAAACCCGTAGACAATCCGCGCTACAGGCGAGCAGGCAAATTATACGGCCTGTCTAATGGATTTTAGAATCTCTATAAACCATGCCACAGTCACTAAAATCTCCGTGTATTGTATTGTTAGCTTAGCTAAATGAATATCACATTCCCATAGCATTACGTCAACAAGACAAACAACAACTTTTAAAGACAAATGACTAAGTAAAGAAAAAAAACACAGAAAAGGCAGGGTACTTGCATCATTCTCCTCAATTCCAAACGAAACATTTGAACAAACACAACAGTCTTGTCTCACAAAAAGTAAAAAAAACACGTAAACATTGGTTCCACCTTCTAAAGCAACACTCTTAACATCCACTTTGAATTATTCATCCCTCATTGTGCGCAGCCTGCCGCACTGACACACAACACGACGACAGACCGACAGACGCACATGCACGGCAGAGAGCACACAATCAACATTAATTTGTCAACGCTTCACACTTCACAGATATTACAAACAAGGTGGGTATGACAGACATTATGTAGATGGGTTGTCGATGTCTTTGAGGTAAGCTAATGCCTGCTTTTAAAACTCTTCACTTTTAAAATGTTTAAAGCTTATGTTGCTTTGCTTGCGTGAATCAGACTTTGATACATGTGTACCCAAATGCTGGATACATAATTAGTTAGTAGAAACCCCGCTGGAGGAGGATCACACCATGATACTGTACCGATGTTTTTAAGATCCGCGAAGTCAATGTACTAACAGTAGGTTCTTAAAAAAAATGCAGGTAGGTACTATTTTATTATTGATTTCGGTACAGTATCATGATGGGATCCCCTCCCGCAGGGATTGAGTAACTAGACCGGCATCCAGTATAGCTCAAAAATGGTTGATAAGATGTAAAATTTAAAATTGTTTTAAAAATAATAAGCAGGTTATTATAACTAAGTATTAATTCTGTAGCCATTGTGTCGATAGCAGTTTTTGGCCACGGACTGATTCTCTGTTAACGACCTTTTAAGGGCTAGTTGTGTTAAAATCATGGTGTCGATAGAACACTACCCATTTCAGAAACGGAATAAATATGAAGTAATAAAAATCAGACTTACTAATATAACCAATGCTATCCTACTTTTCGGAGGGATTTAAGAATATCGTTAACTGAATCTTAACAAAAAGCCTCCGACTGCATGATATCGTTTACAGTATGATAATGAGATTTTTTGTCTGAGACATATAATGGGTACTAAAGACAGTAGGTACCTACAAGTAGAGAAATAGAGAGATGGGTAACCAACATGTGGAAGAGATATTGGGCACTTAACAATAAGTACAGGCATAAACGTTAAGTACATGATTCATGCATATTACCACGCTATGTAAGGCGCTATGCTTGTCAATCATAGACACTAACAAATAAAAAAGTTTGTCAAAAGGCGCCAAACTAAAAAATAAAATAAATCTGAAACAGAGATAAAAACCAAATTTAGATATGTAGAAGATAGATTTAAACGGCGTTGGGCAGTGCTAAGAAAAAAGAAGACAAATCGACATGACAATGGAATGGTATCCTAGACAGGGAAAAGAAACAGAGTAAGGCAGTCGAGGAGATTAGAGGATAATCATTAAAAAGCAACAGGACCATATCCAACCAATATCGATTAGAATAGCCACAGAAAATAGTGGAAATTTTTAGACTAGGCCTATGTCAAGAACAAGCTGAGGAATTAGTTATGGTTATCGGAAATGTGTAAATTGATTTTGTTATTATGTTAACTTGAAACTTCAGCAATAAAGACTTTATTATTATGAGATTTTTTAGTCAGTTTCCAGTAGCAACAGACAGTCGGTTTTATTCATAGTAGGTAACATTGTGATCTAGTAACGTTGTAGCAATTACATGTCCGCAGTAGGGGACACGCATGACGTCCCCTAGTGTTGTGGTCCCCGGCGGCGGCGCATAGCAGAGGTCCGCACTCACGCATTGTGATGCTAATGTTAGGTTAACGCGTGTCACAGCCACCAAATACTCACTCATACGCCGCTTACTATTATAGCTCTCATAATGTATCAACGACTCACGGCCACCGGCGGCAACGCGTCACAATGTAGTGTTCGTTTTAGAACATATTCTATTATACAGTTGGATTAACGTAACTCGGCCGAATTGAAGTTAGGTTCATATCACTTTCGCGCATTTCATACAGATGCGAACCTAAAATTACTTATGAAAACGATTATTTATGTTTAATCGATTAAAAATATTAACAAAATTTTATTTCAACATTAAAAAAATACTATCTATACGAGTTCATAAAAGTTTAAATTTAAAACAGTTACAATAAATACTAAAGAAAGTTTGAAAAACAATATCTTTACGAAAATAATCACGAAAAACATGAGTTAGTAATACTAATTATTTAGTTTTTTTAGTTTAGTTACCGCCGCCGCCCCCCGCTTCGCTGTCACCATTTACTTCCAAAAATGCATATGCGCAACCACTTGTCGCCTACTTCAGTCTGACCAACTTACGTTGAACAACTGTACCTACGTAACTATTTATCTATAATATAGTATTTAGAAATATAGAGTGATTTGTAATATGCTAATAACCTCTTGTTAATTAGTTTTTTCGTATTGAATAACTTATTTATTTAGTGTAAATAATCACTTCTTTATTTTTCAAAATAATTATATTTTGAAAAATAAATTACATATTAATCCTTAAACGTAGGTTAAGGATTAATTTACTTTTGTCACACATCTACCACACGTTGAAGAGACCGCGGAGTAAAATCATTGTTTTTTTGTCAGGTTTAGGGCCTAAATCTCATTTTAAACAACGATTTTACACCAGTTAAATAGTCTGTTAGTGCTTAAGGTCATAACTTCAAAAACAGGTAGACGGTTAGCACCGGTTAAGTGGTGGTGATAGTTAGCACGGGCTTGCCGTGGACATGGAATAAGGATCATAAATAAGGACCCTGGTCAGGGAGGGATCATAATACAAGAATAGTTACCCAATTTAATGTTACTTCGTATCAATACTAAAACAAATTGTTATACTTAAACCCACACTTTAAAATTTCGCTGACGAAACATGTTTGCAAATTCAAATATAGACCTACCAACCGACTCACATTTTAAGATCACCTGCGCAAATCGCACAATAAACAAAACAGTATATTTTTATTAGTATATCGGAGATATAAAACCAAAACATGAATATCGTTCTGCTGTAACAACACCACTTCATATTTATTACTTACATACATTGATGTTTTAAGTATCCTAACTAAAAACATCGAAGTAACACGGTTGGTTTCTTTTACAATTAGTAACGGCTTATTTTACGAATCGAACATAAAATTAATAATTCAATTTTAAATATTTTATAGTATCCTTCAGCGCAGCCATTTTGTATATAAGCTAACTTTCACGACACTTGGACATACCTATTTGTTACCTAAAATGACAAATGAAATTGAATGGTGCGCGCGCGCACTTATCGATTATGTACGGTCTAAGAATCGTTTGCAACGAGCCCGAACTAAACAAATAAACGCATTACACTTCGTTATACTTTCACTGACATTTGTAACTCTAATGTTAACTGCCCAGATTATTTATGTTGCAACTAGATTTATTGTAAATCATTTATTTACTTTGAACCTTCCTTGTAGACAAGTGGGTTCAAAGAAGTGCTGAGATAGCTAGTCCAGCGGTCTATCTAGTATCTACTAGTATTATCTAGACCGCAGCAGAAATTCTTAAAATCTTTATATTAAAACTCTGCAAAGCAGTATTTAGATATGTATAATTGGGTATTACACCCATTTTTCGTCGGAGGTATTAATGAATCTCGATGAACTGGAGGCACTTTACTAGCCTCCGACTGCATGAAATTATATAAATCTGTAGGGGATCTTGTTTCCATCTTATTTGTGCAGGCGGTTTTTTTTTTTTTTTTTTAAATTTATTTCTTTATATAATACTTTTGAGCGGTTGTGGGATGCAACAACTAACTTTTATCACAGCTATTGTTAAGTACTATTGAAAATTGAAAATAGAATGGTTGTTAACTAACTTTTTTAGTATTACAGTTATTACTACTTTTTTGAAATGCTTTTTTGAGATCTTTAATGTGATACCCATATGTATTCGAAACAACTTTTTTTTTTCACATCTCTTTATTTTGACATCTTACAGTCACCATGTTTACTTTTTTTCAAACATCACCTACCTAAGAACTCTGGGGCGGTCAAGACGAATCTAACGACGTATCTTAATTGTATAAATCCGTTCAGTGGTGTGAGATATGAGGTAATAAAGAATATTACATACATACATACATACAAGATACGCGCGAAAAACATAACCCTTCCTTACAGTCGGGTAATAAAAAATCTGAACACTTAAAATTAAATTTAGAAATTTAACTAATTCTAATACTATCATTTTCGGGCTGCTTTTTACCTAAAGGTTCATTTCCGTGCATCGCGGTCGATCACGAGCCGCGCGTTGCTTACGACAAGCGTCTAACGCGCGCGGCAATAGTCAGAGTATGAGAATGTATGGCGCCGTTTCCGAGGTCTGCGACAGACGCGCGCGGCCGACAACTGACGTAGGCTGCGTGCGCACTTTGACTATTGTCGCATCGGCCGCGCGTCAGCCGCTTGTCGTAAGCCGCGCGCGGCTCGCGATCGGCCGCGATGCACGGAAATGAACCTTAAACTAGCTCAATAATATATTTATAGTTTTTTTCTCTCATAGAGTAAAATACCCTATTTCGTCGTTCGCAGTTTTCGACATCATCAAACGCTACCGAAGCTAAACGGTCAAATAATGCACGAGTATCTCTTAGCAATCTTCAAATTACATCAATTACTAACTATAATTATGGATATTACGATAAAGCACACACTGACCCAAGTCGACACATTCACATAACGTAACGTGTGGCAAATCGCCCTCAATCTTTTTGTCATTAGCAAAAGAAAAAAAACTGTAAACGAGAGGTTTCGTTCACAAATGATTGTATACTTTTACGTACATCATCTTGACATGAAATGACTAGTATTACACGAGTTGTGCAGTGAACTGTGATTAGGAGGATGTTGTAATTATGTGGAGAGAAGCCGGAAGACGGCAGACGCGAAACACGATGGTCTTATACTTGCGTGAAGATATTTTGTATCTATTTTAGTTATGAGAAATACTTTCAATCATAATTACCATTTGTATAACTACATAACACCAAAAGTAAGTGCGTTTTGCGTAATGTGGTGATGTTTTGAACTGCTTCTAATGCACAATTTTATACCACCTTGACAGTATTTTTATGACAAACAAGATATCTGCGTTGAGGCACTAATGGCAATTGGTTGAACTATAGCATTACTATGCGGGTCGTATATCGTAGCACATGGTGCATCGTTGAAGACGATTTAGTCAACCCGCATGTCCTTTAAACGACAGCGTGTTGTTTTCTTAAACTCGAAAAAAATTTTGTAAATACGAGTATGCAAAAATAATTCAATAAATATACCATTTGTTAAAGAAACATGATTTTACCTATTAATAATAGCACCCCAGGTTTTCGGGTACGCCTTATCTAAAATGACAAGCAAGTCATTTAGAATGTATAAATCAGATATTCAATTTCATTTATTAAGGCAATACCCACATATTATAAGTAGAATGTTTTGTAAAGGCTACCTAGTCTATAAAAAGCATTAGTCCATAAGATTATAATGTTATTTCTAAGCATTATACTATATGTAGTACCCATAAATGTATAATAATGACATTTCAAAATCAATCAATCATTAGCACCACGTACTGAAATCGACAGGTATTCTATTAACACAATAATTGATTTTTTAAATTTTTGTGTTAATAAAGTAATTGGCAAGAAATGCCTATAAGCATTACTATAGGTATTCTATGAGTAAGTATATTATTAGTAGATACCGAATGAAGTACCTAAGTATATGGCGCTAGTCCGCAAGCCCCGCTCCTACGCGCATGGCTGCACTCTACGGTGACGCTGTGCGCAGACGCTACATCGCGCTTCGTTCGTAGTAGGCTTGTGGGAAGCTACTGCTACCTGCCTTATGTAATTGTCATTGTTGGTATTTTAGTACAAAGGTCAGATCTGATCGTTTGTTGTCGATGCGTGTGTGAACAGAAATATATTATTAGATAACATAGGTACTTACTAAGATAGCTTTCTATTATAAACATGACAGGAATGTGGCTTGATTCATTTTGTTATGTACTTATTACTACTTAACTAATTTGTTATTGTTCAGCATTTGACGTTTTCAGGCTGATGATGATGACCTAATTTGTAAATGTTACTAACAGATTTATTAACTGATTCTGCTTTATTTACGAAGGCTGTGGGAATATAGCAGATAAACACCGGGCGTTTGGCGACCGCCAACGGCAATCTCCATTAAAGCCGATTCGCAAGGAATATCATTATCCTCACCATCTTGGAATTCAGAATGTTTTTAGTATCTACACAGGTAAGTGTAAATTCATGACAGTCACGAGGTAGGATTTAAAGCTATTAAAAAGAAGTATAAATATGTAAGCAATAACAACAGTATTCTCAAAACCATCAGTGCTAAGCCCGACAGCCCCTTTTTGGCCCTCTGGGTATATGTATATACATATGGTAACTAGATGTTATAGGCCTTTTTTATATGCTAAATAGCTTTAATTAATAACACATTGTTTTAAGAATTTGTTGTACTATAGATTGTGTTTATCCGAAATAAAAATATATATTAATAGCTTTAAATTAAATATTTTAAACTAGTTAATGAGACAACAGATAAGCAAACATATGGTCTAACCATAGTACATCAAAATATTCAGGGCTTATTTGGCAAGATTCAGAAAATAGAATTATTTTTAAAGACTCACCATGTTGATATTTTTTGTGTCACAGAACACTGGTTAAAAATCATAAATTGATTTTTAATAATGAACATTATAGTATGGTAAGCTTGTTCTTAAGGAAGAAGGCTATACATGGTGGCTCTATGATTTTTGTTTCTAATAGTGTGAATAGTAAAGAACGTAAAGATATTGTAGCTCGTTCTGTCGAGCGTACTGTAGAACTCTCTTGTGTTGAATTAAAGGAGCATATTGTTGTTTGTGTCTACCGTCCACCACAGAGTGACTTTAATTTATTCGAGACTATAATGGAGGATGTACTAAAAGTTCTTAGTTATGGTAAAAAGCATGCAAGTAGTATGTGGCGATTTCAACGTTAATATACTTGAACAGTCACCTATGTGTATGAGATTATGTACTTTATTTAACTCATTTAATTTGAAGAATTTGTTTAGTGCACCAACAAGGATCACATCACATTCTGCCACATGCTTAGACAATATTTTTTGCAACTGTAGCTATTATAACGATGTCATATTGAGTGATTTAACTTCCGATCACTGTGGACAGAAAGTCACTTTTCCTATTCATACAGTGGCTAAAGTAAACAAGATCACATGTAGGCCAATGAGTACAGTCCCCCTAAACAAATTTAATACAAATGTTTCTGTCCGTATTGCAAATATAGATTTTAGTCAGGATGATCCGAACTACCTTTACACGTCTTTGTTTAACATTAACAAATATGAATTTAATAATATTTTCACAACTAAGACTTTTTATAAAATTCGAAAAAATAGTTTTTGTGATAAGGCAACAACTGGCATACAAATAAGTAGAGCTAAGTTGTATGAATTGTATGGTATGAAGCAATATAATTTTGATCCTAAGTTTGTTCAATATGTTAAAATTATGCGCCTTGTCCCAAAATATTATATTATTATATAAGAGATAGAATCGGAATTATTTAACATTGACAGGGTTTGTTGGTTGTTTATGATACTTTTATGATTTCGCTGCTGTATCAATAGAATTGCATCGATCGTGGTCACAGATAGAATATTGCACCATAAAATGCTAAGTGTTAAAATGATTATCCGCATGATATTTTAATAGCTAGAATAAGTAAAGGCGTTTCTTAAAACGCTATTCATAATTGCACACTTAGACGATTGTGAAAAGCAATTAGTTAACTTTTACTTGGCAGATGGCAGGCAAATGATGCGTACGAATATTTATGTAATTAGTTACAATAGGGACAGACAAAGTGCGTACGCGCGTCTAATTGAGCGGAAAGATTCATTACTAACTGTTTAATGACTGCCGGCACTTAGCGCTGGTAGTTAGTATCGTATGGCATATTGGAAGCCGTTTCATTCGCTGGAGAAAGGGCTATTACTTATGCCATCACACGTTCCAATTTCATACAATCTATATCTACCGTTCTATGATTGTTGTCTATAAAGACATTGAGGCTCTATTATATCCAGCAAAGATGTGCTGTGTTGCTATGCTGTTGATGTGTTTGAAAATCACCAATAGCATCGATGGATCTCTACAGCTTAGGGAACGTATTACGTACCCATACTACGTGACCTATTTTTTTAGATTTTTTGACCCCTCTCTCCCCTCGGTGACCACTCGTAGTAGATGCCAAGACCCCCTCCCCCTATAGTTTTCACGTAGTAATTCATAAGTATGATTTTTAATCATTTCAAAGGCATAAAGTGAAAAAAAGCATTTGACAAAATACACTCAGAATACCCACCTTCAGGAAATAATTAAGGAGACGAGCATTTTTCTTGGTTCTAATATGACAAAGTTCTTCGACTTTTAACGAAGCAAGGCGCTCTAGCTCTTTTGGATTTTTTGTGCTCATCTCTTAACGGTACCCAAAATTAATTTGTTTTTGTTTGTATTGCTTGCATAAGGAATCCTTGTAACATTTAATAAAAGCTTTGTACAGCCTATCGTACAACGACATTTTTGTACCAATACGAACTCTTGTCGACTTGCTTGACAATTTCACTGAACTACAAACTGTCTGACAAACAGTGTCTGTTTTCAATTAGCTGACGTCTCGGTACATGTGCGTCAGCGCCACCAACTGTAAGTTTGAAAAGCGCTAAACACTGTGCGCTATATTCGAATATAGGTTTTTTATATATTTTTTCAATCCTTAAGCTTTTGCAGTCGATTCTGAGTCTATCTCAGATAAAAACGGTCAGAACTTTGTACAGTTGTCTCTAACGGCCGAGCGACAGACTATAACTATTGCAATTATAAGGAAACTATGTAATAATTTAAATTAAATACTAATATTATTATATTTTTTTCCTATAAATTAAAGAGTAAGCTCAAACTAAATTTAAATACATACTACGCTAATGCGTTAGGTTTTTTTTTTAAATTATAAAATACAGGTTAGCGAGCGCCGGTCGGCTTTTATACTATTTTAGATTGTAATATAATCAATGTACGATTTTATACGATCACTTAGTTTCGTTTGAAATTCATCTTGCTAACGAATGTAAGCTTGGCTCGGTAATGGCGAGCGTTGGATAAGTATTTTGTAACCGATTTATCCAGAAATACAGTCGATATAAGAATATAGCCAGGATACAACATAGAATATTTTAATAAAGGTAGATCGACAGAGTCTTAATTAAGCAGCTATTACTAGAATTATTGCAGGTAACAACCATTTAAATAAAAACTTTTTTACAAAAAAATAATAAACCGACATTAATTTTTATTGATGTGTCACAGAAATTCATCATTAGAACTTTATGAAATTTAAAATGGAACGTTTCGGAATAAACCTCTTTCGGACAAAAAAGAATTTTGAAAATCTGTCTATATATTGACGGAGTTATGCCCGAGCCTCAGAGCAATAAGGCTTTAGTAATTGACCTGAGGCACGAGGATGCATAAAAAAAATACAAACATCCGAATTAAGAACCTCCTCCTTTTTGAAGTCGGTTAACAAACAAAAACTTTAGTAATTTTGAACTGAAAAACGCTTTAAAAGTAAGGACGAAATGACGGAGAATCAGTGAGTCGGTTGACTACGACAACATTATTCATTATTTTTATTAAGTTTTATCAGGATTTTTCTTGAATAAAATAAAATAAATATACAAATAATAAAAATAAAAATACTGAATAATCTTTTATGCAAATTAATATATAAAGTACCTACACGAAAGGTTTGAGTTTTTATGTAAATGAACACATAAATTAAAAACTACTGATTTTGTTAATGCAAATGAAGCTGCTACTGCCAACGTTGTTCCTCACATAAATAATTAAAACATGGAAAGATTGTATTATACACCATGCAATTATACATATTTGCGATTCCATAAAAAGTAAATAAACCCATGTATGTACCGAGTCGTATTTTTGTATGTATCACTTCACTTTCACATTGAACTATTAATACGAATCGTGTATATATCCAATACAACATCACCGCCGCTACCTCCAAGCTACCGTCACACACATACATAACACAAACTTTCATTAAATAAGTAAATAAATACTTTCACCGCAATTCTGTTCTGTTATTCCACTGCACCATAAATGTAACATAAAATGTTTAACGCCTATAAATATATACTTGATTACTTCATGAAACTGTTAATGTTTTTATTTGATTCTTGCAAATAACTGTTCTTCTTTACATTGCGATTCTACATTGAAATATGGACCCAAAACTGCAGAAAGGTACGCATGGAAATCTCACATTCGCAACGTCATTGACATTCGCACTCTTATTTTAGAGAAGCTCTTAGTTCCATCTCATCAATATAAAACTCCTACGTGTTATAAATGTTGATAAACTTTCGCGATTTGTACACATTATGAATATATATATATATATATATATTTTACGGGTCTTAATCGTGTGAATGTAAAATACCTTGTTTATTGCCCGACGTTTCGACCGTATTGCAACGGCCTTGGTCACGGGTAGACGGTTGCAATACGGTCGAAACGTCGGACCCGTAATATATATATATTTCCTACGTGTTATATTCAAAATAACACCCGAAAATATGTGACAAATATGCAGAATTTGAAATAGATTCAAAACAAATAAGTGTAAAGCTTTATAACTTATATGAAAAAGTAAGCCTCACTCGAAGCTAACGCAACTTGTCTATAGCTTTTAGTCGCTCACGTGGTTTACAATTAGGTTTGTTAAAGGAAAGCGATTACATTTCTTAGACTCAAATGATACATTCACGCAGATGAAACAATGCCTCGCACTAATTCTACGAGCTACACTCTAATCATAAAGCTAAGACCGTGACGACATGACCGAAGCCACCGCAGGGCTCGTATTGTCTTATGAAGACGTGGAACATCTGTGTGCAGTGGAACAATGGGCGAAAGTGCTGGGAACTGTGGTGTTCAACTGTCATCATTATGTCTCATTTGAGCCTCAATGCCGCGGGGAAACAAGGTTATCTGGTGATCTTCACGCTTTACTACCTGTTAGTTTTGTGCTTCATTGATACGACTACGAGATTGAAATTTAATAACAACCTAAGTAATAGGCCCAGTACCACAGAATAAGTAATAGTACTACGTACCAGTACGGCTTTATTGTAACGAGAAGTCGCTGTAGTCGATATATCTACGAGATTGGAACTTTTGTGTTCACTGCTTTGCGTGAACCACAAATAGTAGTTCCGATCTGAGTTTAATTTGAGCCCATTGATATCTTTATGTGATATCTTTGATATCTTTGTGCAAATGAAGGTTTTTCGCCAGTGAGGGCATTGACGTTTTGAATTTACGAAACTGTTGAATTTATCTAACCTACAGTATTGAGGAAACTCGTTCAAAAGAAACTTAAGCACAATATTTGCTCTAAATACACTTACAGACAAGAATATACATCATTATTATCAAATGTTACATAAGCCCGACACTTTGAGCTATTCATCATCACAAATCCAACAATAAATGAGAGGATTTTCTCATCTGTTACATAACTATTGTTGTTAAAAACATCCGCTAACTTTCGAGTACATTAGTTATATTACAACATACATGAATGGATAAATTGAAGTAAAAAATTGTAAAGTTCACGCACGCCATTATTGTTATAACCCAAACAAATAACAAAAAAACTTACAACATATTTTTTAAACGATACCTAACGTTACCAATTTATGAACGGTACCTACCTACCATTCATAAATTGGTAACGTTATAATAATTATGTTACAGTACTGTTATGGTACATGATAGTTATTTATTTTTAACTGTTTAGTATTTCATGCGAAATCACTTGCTTGACACATTAAAAGAATTATACAAGGTTATTTTTGGTATAGTGCAAAGCTTAGACACCCCAACAAGATTTTCACTTCAAGAAATCATGTAAAAAAAAAAAGAAAAGAAAAATACTGAAAACTTGCAGAGTTGTAAGCCGTTCAAGTGACTGTCTCTGTGGCGCGGTGGGAGCGTGTCCTACTGCTACGCAAGAGGTCGTGGGTTCGATTCCCACACGATACACCACTTTGTGTAATCCACAAATTGTTGTTCAGAGTCTGGGTGCACTTCATGTCGGTGACTTGTATGTTTGTAAAGTCCCCCGCGACACAGTGCTTGTACACTAATGCGGGGAGTTGTTCTTTAAAAAAAAAAAAGTTTTATGTGTTCTTCGCGCTGTAGTGCTCATTGCGTCCCGTAGAACGTAGTCCATAATTATTGTTAAAAAATTAGTAATTAATTCATTTATCATCACATTATGAACCGCATTTGGACTGTTAGAGCGATTAATAAATTAATTAATTATTTAGTATGGTCCAAAAACTACCACATTGGACTGTGTTACTGATTGTGTGCAAACAACTTTCAGATTTGCACCAGTGGCAGAGGGTCCTTACAAGACCATTATTTTCGGTAAATTTAAAAACTCCGACTGCGACCTTGGGTCCGATAAAACCACCTCCGTAACATCCCTAGTGTGTAGTGCATTGGAGAAACTACATGTCTACTTACGGTTTATGTGATTTTCGAGGCATTACTTTTTCAAAGAACACAATCCAGTGTGTTACCCAAGTGACAAAAAAAATTGCTAAATTATTTAAGTTACTTTAATACCTACAACACTTTCTTAGCATTATAATAATATTAAAAGGTTTTTTTTGTAAATCATTTCTTGATCACAATTTCAATTATAAAAAGCTTAAGCTGCGAACGTCAAATTAGTTCCACCACCGATCGGCAGTTTCGACGTAAAAACATGGCAAACGGACAGAAAAATGAACTTTTTCACATTTTGTTTTCACTTTCTAATGAAAAATGAGATGAAATATGTGTAACCTGTGACCGGACGTCCTCGAGCGGCGGCGGCGTTACGTCACCACCCGCGATGGAATCTAAATCATCGCTATTGTTACTGCTTCCTACTTAGAAGAGTAATTAGTGGTTTCTAGCTGCTGGCTAATTATAAGTGTTATGACACAGTGATTAACATCTAGTGGAGATTAGGAACAAGTGCAGGAAAAAGTGTGTCGTTCTTTAAACAGTCTGCAAGTTTTGTTTCTTAGATTATGTGTTAAAGGCTGTGCTATATCAGTGGTGGAATAATAGTCGTAAAGTTACTCTAGGATCTAACTTATTCAATTCACAGGCTGCTACTTAAAAAAAGAAAGGAAGATAATGTATGTGAGATGAATGGCCACATGCTAATTTATTAACCGTCAAGGTTTATTGTTTTATTTTTACTTTCATTTAAAAAGCTTTCGTATTAGAGAGTGCTTTGAAAACAAGGATTTAAAAAAAATGGCATTGCGTAGTTTAGAATATAAGTAATATAGCGCCTTTACAGGACTTCTGAAACCGCTCTGAGACTCGGGCGGTGCGACCTCAAAAGCCCCAGCGGTGGTGCCCACTTAATTGAAGTATCCCTTGTCAGTCCTCGCTCTCTAGATTTCAGCATATCTCAGCCAGATAATCTGATATCAGACTCTGAGTGTAAAAAAAATTGGAAATATAATTTTAAAATATACATAAAAGAAGTACTTATCTTCAATATCTAGCTTTAGTATCAATGTAAAAGTAAACTTCAATCTAGGAATACCTAACTGCTTCAAGTTTCAAGCAAAACTCTGCCAGAGAAATAGAACGAAAGGCATACCCTCCGATTCAATAAGACACGTTCCGATTTCAATCCAGTCACCGGCTACCGGCCGGCGAATGTATGGCGACCGGAACGGACGGACGCCGGATCGTGTGAAAGGTACTGTACATCAACATACACTTCGCGCCTGGTAGCCGGTCGCCGGCTCTATGGCTGGTATCATGATGTCTACAACCTTATGGGTTGTTGCCTTAAGTGGGTCCTCCGTCAACTTTCGGCACAGTTGACAGTGTGACAAGACGGTGGCGGATGGGTCGTTCGCCCAGTTCCCACGCCGCAGCGCCGCCGCCGTCCTCGTGTCGCCGTCGTCGGCTGTACGCTCTAATTGATACCGGGGACCATCTCTGTCACCGGTAATGTCTTAATCATCACATTGGATCCGCTTCAACAGCTGACAAACATCTACAGGCAGAAACGAAAGTTCGTGATATTGGATTGTGTATTTGATACCAGCTTTGATTAAACTTTAAGTAGCTCTTATTACCTTAACTACATATGAGACGACCTAAAGAGGAGAGCGGTAGATGGAGAGGAGGAATTATAGTTTTAAATTCTAGACGCCTAATGATAGACATAACCTTTCCATTATACATTGACTGGCCTGTTGGTCTAGTGGTTAGTGACCCTGACTAGCTGAGCCGCAGGTCGTGGGTTCGATCCCCATCCAGGATAAAACTTTGCGTGATGAGCACGATGGTTTATTCTGTGTGTGGGTGTTTTTTTATCTATAATATGTATGTCTTTAAAAATAAATTAAAATATATGTTTATCAGTTGCCTGGTTTCCATAATACAAGCTCTGCTTAGTTTGGGATCAGATAGCGATGTGTGAGCGGTCGCAAGATATTTTATTATTATTACATTATATTACAGTTGCATCGAGAAGCGACACTATCATTAAACGGCAAGGCAGCGGTATTTCAGCTTTGTTGGCAAAGCTATGATCTTCCACTTAACTAGATCAACGACATGATCATAATGTAAATTTACCAACACAGCACTCAACGACGCGCTAACGTCAACGTATAACAGGACCTGTCATCACTCAAACGTCTCTATATAGAAACGCCTCCAGGCATTAGGCTGCTTTTCTATCATAAAGGCTTAGCTACTGATATAGAGCAGCTGTTGATAGACATCCGTCATTTGGCCCAGTAGGTACATCTCTAGCGGAAAGGTAAGACAGCATCCGTCCTGTCAAGAGCAGCTAACTTTAGGTTTTGAAAATAAAGTGTGTACATATTTAGAAAGTAGGATATATCCTAATTATCCTATATCCCTACTTTTAAATATCGACATAATTTTATTATCAAAATCTGTCGCCCTTCATCATTCCCCCGGCATATTCCCTATTTGGGGTCGGCCCTCCTGATACTCGATGGCCATATGTTATGGTCTTGGGGCAGGCTTTAGACCTTGCGTTCTCATGTCTTTGGATATGATTTGAGTCTACGTAGTTGGCGGTCGACCTCTGCCACTACTGCCATCCTTCATAGCCATCACTCTTCATGTAGTCTCTTCGAAGGCAAGGAATATTGTTGTTACTGTTAATCCAGTCAGCCCCAATCTACCCACTGACGAGCATAAGTGTTCCCTGCCCACACTTGGTAGTAAGTCTTATCTATTGCTGTACTGCGTGACCACTCTGGTAGGGGGCAGCCCTACAGTGGGATCTGCAGTGGAGCAGGGAGGCTAGGCAGGAGCTAACCTAATTTAAATTCTTCTGTTGTAACATATAGGTAGTGTGCAAATGTATTAAGGAGTCTCCCTATCGTCCAAGATATCATCTAAATATTCATAACTAGCTTTCGCGTGGATGTCGGTTAATGCGATAAAAACTATCCTATGTCCTTCCCCGGGACTCAAACTATTTCCATACCAAATTTCATCTAAATCGGTTTAGCTGTTTGAGCGTGCAATCGTAACAAACAGACTGACAGAGTTACTTTCACATTTATAATATTAGTATGGATGAGTTATTTTTTTAAATAATCTACCTAAATTATCTACCTCACTTCGTTGTTGGAACTTGTTCGTTGGAAGTGGAGGTACCGACGAGGAACCGCCGCTACAAATCTTCGTTAAATGAAATAGTACATTTGTGGCCTTGTAGGTCTTCGCGTCAGCACTCTGCTGTGATAGTTTAGCTATCTTTACCAATTAAAAGGAAAGTCCTAATTAACATTGTAATTAGTTTACGTAGACATTTTGCAATGTAAGACAATAAAGACCTCTAGATTACCGCCTCGAGGTTGTATCATACGAGCCAAGCATTTTTCTTCTACTTACGTTTGCAATTCAAAACACATAACTATAGCAACTCATTTAAAAATACTTATTCTACATTTTTCTTATTGTCATGCCGAGAACGTTTAATAATAAAAACCGGGCAAGAGCATGTCGGAAACAGTGTAGGGTTCCGCAGCTATTACTACAAATAAATACACTACATATGAAAAATAGGATCAGAAAAAGTGCACTGGCAAAAGACGTTATCTACATGGCACATACGTCTTTTTGTTGAGAAGCGCAGTTTTAGGCAATAACTCAAAAACGGTATCTCCGATCATGTTAAAAATAATTTTAGTTGAAAGTATTTATTAAGTGTGACCTTTGCACTTTGTTTTTTATTGGTAAAATTGATCATATTTTTTGGCCTTACGGTTCAAAAGAGCTCTATCGGAGCGATTATATCCGAAAATATTCACTTAATCAAAAAAGTTTTGTAGAAACCTTAAAATGTTTGTAAACCTGTAAAAGACCTGTCAAATGATGTACCACACGTTAATAATCAATAAAAAATATTTTTTCAGCTTTTGTTACATATAAGATTGCAAAAATAAATGATTTTGTATGTGAGTATTCACAAGAAATACATAACTACTAGGTATTTATTATATCGTTTAGCCACTTTTCGAGGCTTGACATTAGTCGCTTATTCAATATAAGTATATTCCACTTTGGATAAAGTAATCCAAAGTGGAATATATACTTATTGAACAAATTCACCAATAACGGGGTTCTGGGTCAGCGAATTGAGACTTCAGTCTTTAGGCATAGACACTGGCGATAGCTCAGAGGGATCGGCCGGTGTAACTGGCAGTTGCCACTCAATAAGCTACCAGTGGAGGTGGAGTGATGGAGGCAGCAGACTGGCTGCATCCCGTGGTATGGAGTATGATGACACGCAGTACGCTGGGCCGTCAGCATAGAGTTTCAGCTGAGCCTAACCGACTACCTACTTAGTGAAGTAAGCCAACATTTTGTGCCGTATTTATTTAGTTCTCGGCAACCAAACAATTTCTTGAATTTAAATCGATTGACACCATATATTAGAAAGAATATGAACTTCTTTTGTTTGTCTAAAGTCATAATATATATATATATATATATATATATATAAGTAAATAAACTAAAAAGTTATAATTAAGTTATAAGTAGAAATGTAAGATAGACATTGTTCCCCAGCATAGATCAATTAGTCGAAGACGCGTGGACCGTTTTGGAAAACTGTTTTCTATTTTGGCGCAGAGTTTAAGTTGCATCTGTAATAAAACAGTACTGTATTTAATCTAATTAAATACCTATAATCTAATTAAATACAGTACCGTTTTTAGTTAGGCCAAAAACATCGAATATTTAAAATATATAAAATATTTTTAGATAAATTTGCTTTTAAAGCATGTTCCAGACAGTTGGAAACAAGGCTTCCCGCCAAGGTGACCTTGCTGGTTTGCAACAGTGTAGACGGCTGTTGCAAACCAAATTACATACATACGCTGTTGGAAACCAGCAAGGTCACCTTGGCGGGAAGCCTTGTTTCCAACCGTCTAGAAGACGCTTTAAAAATATTTAATACTTCTTTTATTCTTTCTTTTTTATTCATTCATCTTCATTATTCTTTCTCTTATTTTTTTTTCAAATTTTTAACATTCCATTTTACAATTTCGATTAAATTTTAAAAACTTAATGAGTGACCTACGTACTACGTACGTACAATTGAACCCTTAAAACAAAATATGTACTCCTTTTTTTGGGGCAGTTGTATAAAAAGAACATGTCCGATGTTTAACATTTCATTCCTCTTCCTGCGGGTTTTTAGGGTTCCGTAGCCAAAATGGCAAAAAACGGAACTCTTATAGTTTCGTCATATCCGTCTGTCTGTTCGTCCGTATGTCACAGGCTTATACTCAGAGACTACTCAATGAATATTGGTGAAATTTGGTGAAAAATATTCTCTAGTGGCCGCTACTTAGTTTGATAGCTAAATATTTTAGGGGGGGGCACTCCATACATGTAACAGAAGCTGATTTTTTTTTTTCGGCTAACATCAACATGTGGCACATCATTCGACAGGTCTTTTAAAAACATTTTAATGTTTCTAGTAAACTTTTTAGATTGAGTGAATATTTTTGGAAATAATCGGTATGAAAGTTGCATAAATTGTGTCCCTTGCTCCTTGTAATTTTTGAACCGTGTGTCCAATAAAAATATGAAAAATAAAACACAAAGGTAACTTAACAAATACTTTAAACCAAAATTATTTCGGACATGATCGGATATACCGTCATTAAGTTAACGAAAAACTGCTTTTCTCAACAAAAGGGAGTAAGTGCCATGAACATACACTCTTCAGCTGATGCAATTATTTAAGGCTGCGGAACCCTACTCTGAGCATGGTCCGACATGCTCTTGACCGGTTTTATTCATAATTGTCTTTCCTTTTAAACCTTTCCTGAATTAAGGCGAATAAAACAAACAAAAATAATGGTTGAATTATGTCATTCTGTCAAGTAACAACAGAACAAGGGATCTAACGAACGGTTTTTCTGCATTTTCATTGACATTCTACAGTAAAACGTTGAGAAAGTTCGATGTCAGTTCCACTATTTACTTATAACGTTCTGAAATAGATAAATTTATCACGATTAACGTAGGACTGTGACCGTGTGTTTTAACATCTTATTTAAAATAGATCAGAGATCAGATATTGTGCTCAGCCCTTACGTCGCCGTACAGCTTGCATAACTGCACAATCACTGTATAATCTGGGCAGTGGCGCACAGATCTGTATCAGAGATAATATGAGACAAGATCGAGATAGCCTGCAATAAACGATTAGGTACCTCTATTTTCTGTTTAGTAAGTTACGGGGCTACAAAGTGGTACAAATTGAATGTAGTTACTATGGTGAATGTATCGAGTTGTCGATCATCAATTCATCACACATGCAACCTCGGTGATGATTGTGAACTGTGTAATTCGGTGTTCATTCCAATTGGACAGGTTTGTTTTTCAAATAAAACAAAGAGGAATAAAACAATTGGAAAGAAAAAAAATTTGAATGGAAGTCGTATGGAATTATAATAATTGTGGTTTATTAGTGCTATCATAGTAAAATGTAAAAGTACATAATAATAAATACTGAGTGTGTTATTAAGTATGTACATTAAATTAATTGAAATGTAAATACGTTTTTGGGAAAGATTGTGTTTGAGTCCTACACGAACATTCCGATCTCTACTTCCGATACTAACACTATTTACCTAATTTGAAATATTTATTATGCTCTGCGTATGGGAAAAACAATGAATAAGTACGAACCTTAACTCAGATAGCTCCGTTAAGAGTATTCTTATACCTATCATTATATCTAATTATTTATTTGCAAGTATTTTCTTCGTTAATTCCTTGTCATTGTATTCAGTTCAGGTTCTCAGAATCTATAGATAATAATGAGTCTATAGATAGTATTTACATACCAAGTTGATAACATGTATTTACTCGCTAATATTTCTAATAATCTCATTATTACAAGAATTTTATTGTTCTATGACGAGCGATTAGTTGGAACTGAGCTAATTGTCTTAAGCCCCGCAAAGCTAGTGATGTGATGGCGACATGATACTTAAAAAAGAAAAAAAAGTATAACTTAGTCGATCCGTGGAAAAAGGTTTGTACAAAAATACTGGCAGTCAAAAAGAAGGTGACGGTCTGTGTGTCTGCGCATGCGTCGGTGACGGGCGCGTAATTGCCGCGTGCGCTTCGCGTTAGTTCCGTGCGAGGAGGGCCGAGGTACAGCCATATACACATTGTATTGAAAACTGTTCCACAAAAAACGTGAATATATGTAGGGTCGTAAGAACTTCAAACTTATGTGCTTGACTGTCTTAAAACGGTAAACGCACGAAGATGCTCATGCACTCGCGAAGATGCTATTGACAGGTACAAATTATACCCCGTCTCAGAGAGAACATTAATCTGTGGATTATAAAAATATAAGTTGCCGTGTGGCTTACCCAAAAGATTAGGTACAACGTTATGAATCTTCAAGAAAAGGTATTACAACGGTTGATAACACTTGAGTGAATATGAATACCTCAAGTGCCTATAAGTTTCTGTAGAAACTAATAGTTTGTTTACCATGGGTCGGGGCGCTTAATATCTTAGTGACGCGTACCTAAACCATTAATGTATAAACCACTTTGACTCGTTAATAAGACCTATCAATATGCTAACACACATATCACGATCGATTGCGAATATTAAAAGCTAACAAGACAACCATTATGGCCACCGCCGCCTCGCGAGCTGAGATACGAATTAATTTCCATAAACCAATCTGAAATAGACGTCGTAATTCTCACATAATTCATCAGTAACCTGAAGATGCCAAGGAGATATTATAATTCCTAATTAAATATCCTATTAGTGGGGTGACAGCCCTACTTAGTACCGCAATGTCGTCGGCGGCAAAAAGTGAGGCGTGACGAGAAGCACGCGCAATCGTCAGATACATGCGCGAACGGCTCCGTCATCTGTTAGTATTGTTGCTTTGCATTGTGGTCAACTGAGATGAATGGAGCTATTAAACTAGATGGTATAGATAAATAGAAGCCGTGAAAATAAGAACATTTTGAAAAAAGGCGGGAGAATAGCTGTTGGCGGGTATAATAGTAATGTGATAGATTGAATGAGGTGCGAGTGGCGCAATGGTGTTGTTAATAAAAAAACTATAATGAAATGGACTATATCAACCTCAATGAGTACAACATAGTAGGAGCATCCACTTACAACTTAAAAACTAAGTATATACTCGTATGTGCTTAAATATTGGCCGAGTAAAACCGGGTAAAACCGGGTACTCAGTACTAGGTACTCGGTGTCGTCGCTGGTAAGTGGCGGGTAAGTGAAAATGAGTGGCTGCGGTCTCTACATTTAATAAAAAGTATTGTCACAAATTACCGATCGTAAAGCAATCATATTACCACTTATTAAATACTAGCTGTGCCCGCGACTTCGTTCGCGTGAAAGTCGGGTTTAAATTAAGGTAGTTCAGGTAACGAAATAACTTCTGTGTAAATATGTTGGAAACAGTCCTGTTGACTAAATACTTACTAAATAAAAATCGATCTGTTCTATTCTTTTAGATAGTTAGTTTGGTGTGCGGCTTAAAAAGTGGGTTTTCTGTTGTTTTTGTTTCATTCTTTCAACGTTATACCTACTTATTACCTAATAATTTTTAATAGAATTTGTACGAAAATGTTGTTACTTCTCATGTGATCGTAAACTTGTAAAGCCTAAGTACTTAACTGTGATAGTTTTCCTTATAATTTTAGTATTTATACTACTACCCTGAATTTTTTCACATACCCAACATCAACCATTTGGCAGTGGGACACTTGACTCTAACAAAAATGTTCATTATAAAGCCTAATATTATACACAAAGGAATCCTTAAATCTAAAAATAGTCTTCACAAACCCTAAACGCTTTTTAAAAGACCTATCTAATGATACCACACACGATGGGGTAGGTAGGTGAGAAAAAAATGACATCCCCACTTTACATATAAGAGAGGTACCCTTAAAAAAATAATGATTTTCAAGATTTTGTTCTTTCACTTTATCGGCGTTAGTAATTTATTCATGCAAAAGTTGCAACCTCCTAGCACTAACAGTCTCTGAGCTAAGCTGCGGACGGACGGACATAAGGGAACTATAAGGGTTCTGTTATGCCATTTTGGCTAAAAATGGGGTGTATTTCATATAGTGTTACAACGCAATACTAATAATAAAACTGCTGTAACACTTTAGTAAGCAAACACAGAGCGTGTCATGTGTGTCATGCCCGCGAAAATGTCAGATATCCATGAAGGTACGGTTGACAGACAACGATCCCCCTCCTCCCGTCACCCGAACTACTCACACTTGACCGATGTTGAGCCATTCATTATCGTTGAATTGATGAACACGTGATCTCCAACCATAACCCCAAAACATGATCATCGATGCACCTGTGTGATGCGTGGTCAAACAAACGGACAGACAGACAAACATTTCTAAAAATCATAGCAATGTGTTTCTTTTTAAAACTTCTTTTACTAAGTATAGAACGTTATTGAATACAACGCCATCTACTTTCAAGAATGTTGCCACTCAGCAAGAAACAAATCCTTCATCTCGAGCACCACAGGAATTATTTGATCACGGTGAACAATTTGATTTCATAGATGGCGCTACATGTTTTTTTTTTACGTGTGTAATGTCTTTTTTTTAGACGTACACATAATTTCTGGAAAATGTCGAATACCTTTTAATTATAATGTAATATTGTTTTTCATTTCTACTACGATTAATTCATTACTCTCAGCAGTGCATGCAATACCTATAATTAACTTACCTAGGTGCATAATTTACTCGATTTTTAATATAAAAAAATAATAACCAAAGTAAATAACTTACTTACGGTCGAAAAAATAACTAAAACATTGAGAAAAATATTAAAAAAGGATAAAGACAATTTAAAAAAATACAAAAAGAACATAATCAGACATCGGATTCGAGCCCGGGACTTCGTCGTCTAAGTCCGCTAGCATAGCTTCGAGGCTATACTGTTCGCTACATACTACGTCAAAATAACTGTTCTTATGAAACTTAAAAATGTTGTGTTTAGCTCCTTATAGTTTTAGCGTGAAGTTATGTATGCCATGGGTTAGAATTATAGATAATGTCTAATTGTGGAAAATTTTGTGATAAACCATTATGGTGCGACAAAAAATACGTTGCTACTCGTTCCCCATAGACGTTAGCGTAATGATTCAAAGTGTAAATGATGTCCTATAGTATTTACTATAAAACTGCAAATTTTCATAAAGATCCGTTTAGTAGTTACTGTTTTATAACGAAAAATTGCTACAGACATTATCCCTTACTGCTTAGCTCCTATGGGAAAAAGCGTGATAATTTATAGCCTAAATGTTAATCTGCATCTATTAGATTGCACGTGCAAAAATTTAACCGAATCTGTACGGTAGTTTTTGCGTGATGCGTGTTCAAACAAACAGACAGACAGACAGACAGACAGACAGACATTTCTAAAAATGCAGCAAAGTGTTTGAATACTCTTTTCGAATATTTCCTAATATTTTTTTTCACTAAGTTCGGCCATGTACAGACACGTGAAATTTACAGTTTTATTATAATTATTATGTATAGATAGATATTTGTTAGTTGGTGCATATTATTGCTTAAATATACCTAGTTGTTTTTCTTGGAATATTGTACAGAAGTTGGGCAAAGTTGTAGACGACAGTATTTTGGAAATGTAGAGATTTTCCTCGGTGTTGTTACAGTAATAAAGTTGAGGCATAAAGTAGATTAAAAATGTGGTAAAATAATGACAGGAAGTGATTATGGTTTAAATAAGAGAAAGTGATCCAAAATGGTATGTAACACAAATGTATCGGTGACGCTGACGCTGACGCTGACGGTGGTCGCAGCGCGCGAGTGGCGCCTGCGCTTGCGCCGATGAGTCACGTGTGTCGGACGCGTGTTTGTTTGTACAGCAGGTCACCAGACACTCGCGGTCGACACAAATTAGAAATACCTACACAACATACCTACGTTTGGTAATGTACTTTAAAGAGGTACCTGGCTGCGAAGAACTATTATATTTAAACTCAAAAATATTATTATACTTTATTCCCTTAGGTTACAAAATGCAACTAAAAGTTGCATTTTGTTATCTAAGTGAATAAACGTCTAACAACATTTGAAATAGTAACTATATGAGTCTACATTTAATGCCAAATTCGCACAAAGTAAAACCAGTAAGAAAAGAACTTGGCAATTAAAAGTAGTGCTGCAACCAGTATTATATTATCTGTGCCTACACCATAAAACTAACTCATAAAAAATAAATAGCCAAAATTTCATGATTACACGGTGTGAATAGGAGCATCAACCTACGGATAAAATCCGTCGCGGACGCAACATGCAACCAGATACGGACAAAAAAAACTAAACGACTGTTAAAAAATCCATAAGTTATCTCTCATCTATGGACAAGGCTGACCAGTCACCCCAAGTAGCACCCGTTCACGAGTATGAAATATTCTGTCTAGCCAATATGATATTCGATTTGTTCATAATGTACTCGTACCTACCCAGCCGATTGAAGTCGACCGGCGCGCGATCTCACACGTGCACAGAGTGCCGCCGCTGTGCACCGTACTCTCACTATGTTAGCCACGTCATGTCCCATCGTCAACGACAAGCGAAAACTGAACTCCAGAAAGCGACTGTTTAATTCAAAATACTAACTTTATTGGGGTCTTTAGTAGCACATCGCACACTTAGACATAATTAACATGACTCTACATTTACATTTAAACAGTGATAAAACTACTTTTTGTAATTTTATACATATTAAATGTATGGAAGAAAAAATCGCCTCAGGCGGGACTTGAACCCGCGACCTTGTGCAAGTATTTTATGTATGATTTGTAGAAATTGTTGTAAAACTTGCATTTTTGTGGCACAATAAAACAATATTATTATTATTATGTACCTTACCGCTGGCTGGCTGGTCTCCGGCACCGAGACATATTCGCCAAAGTCGAATTTATTCTCTCAATCTAGTAAGCCTTGTACCTAAGTATTTTTTAATAAATTCTGTCACTATGGCACCAACAGAATCTATTAAAGATTGATTATTAAATTTAACTAATAGAATGAGAATTCTCATTGACACGATAATGTGACCAGTCAATAATATAATCAATTATACTTATTAAGAATCTCTTTTGTTGGCATGGATCGTACGCCTATCTATAAGTAAGTAAGTATAAAGGAAATTGGCTATGGCCAAAGCCACTGGAAAACATACCAGAGTGTTTTAATAAAGCTTAAAATAAGTCTGTAACCGAAATCGACTCTGGAGTGATCATGAAGACGAATTCTATTTAATTTGTGAATAGTCTTATGTTAGTCACTTTCTCGTCGGTAGTGAGACAAATGCCAAAATGAGTGTGCCAACAGGCAGTACCTACATGAAGCCGTTGTCTTAGCATACATTTTGGTTTCATTAACGCTTCGATGTCGCCAGGTGTTAGCAGACTGGCAGGTGGTCTTGTCCAAGGACTTGGACTCGTTCTCTCACTTTCTCCACATCGGTATACTTAATTAATTGGAGGCGCATGCGCCGAATGTCGATAGCTGGCTTTGATGCCAACTGTTATATTAATTATCCTGCTAATTAAGTACAATTAACTGCAACACTTTTACTATTGTCACGACATGCGAGTGTGTCAAGTTTAGATTATTTGATGAACATGTACTTACCTACTTATCTGTACTAATATTATAAAGCTGAAGAGTTTGTTTGTTCATTTGAACGCGACAATCTAGGGAACCACGGGTCCGATTTGAAAAAAAATTGTACTGTTGGATAGCCCATTTATCGAGGAAGGCTATAGGCTATATAACATCACGGTACGATTAATAGGAGCAATGAAAAATGTTGCAAAAACGGGGAGAATTAACGGATACTAAGTTGCGCGGGACAGCTGGTCTAATATAAGTTTAAGACTGGGCATTTACCAAGATATAAACAAACAGTAGGTAACATTGGTAAAACGCTTTCTTCGGCATCAAAGTTTGATTGTTGCGGCAGCGCAGTGCGATTGCTGGTCGTAGTGCGGTTCCCGCACAGGCACATTTTTTGTTCCGAGTTTGGGTGTAGGTATTTTGTATGCGTGACAATGTATGGATATGGCAGGAGCTGGATGCGAGAAGCTGAAGATAGAACAAAGTGGCGTGCAATTGGAGAGGCCTATGTCCAGCAGTGGACTGCGATAGGCTGATGATGATGATGACAATGTATACATTTGTAAACCTCGCGGTGGTGTATTTCCTAGTGCGGGAAAGAGCCGTTGTTACGGTTAGCATAGTAAACAGCTTGAGCTGTTTCCACTATTTAGTCAGGGTAGAAAGAGCTCCTGGGGGTCAATTCACGTATTTAAAGCAGTGCAGTTGCAGTTCAGTTGCAGTTAAGTTTCGATTAAAGCGGCCATTTTTGTATTCTTGTAATTATAGGATTGAACGAGAGCGCTATAACGACATTCTAGTAAGCGTTTTTGAGATCGATCCCAATGTTACAAGAATACTAAAATGGCCGTTTTAATCGAAACTCAACTGCAACTGCACTGCTTTGAATACGTGAATTGACCTCCTGATGTCCTTTGTTTACAATCGTAACAATAAATCAGATTATGAAAGAAAATGTGTGTACAATGTATGCATCTGTCGGTGAGTCACGGAACAAACATACCTAAAGATTACACACTATTTACATAATTGAGTAATCTTTATAATAAGTATTTAGTCATCAAGCTTTCATTTATGCATGTTATGTTAATGAGGTCCTACTTATTTTCACGTTCATATATTGGTGAGGTTTGTGAAACGTTGTCCATCCGGCTTTGACAAGATTAGCAGACGGCAAGTCAATTATGACAAATATTTTATATCTAACAACATAAAGCAGATTAAATTCGATAAGATACTGTGTTGACTCACCGACCGAATAACTTAGATTATGATTTCTGCATTTTTTAAAGTTAGTGAGGTACCTCTTTTCATACAAAACAAAACCTTACTTTTGGTTTCGCCGTAGGCAAGTATTTATATACATTTTTACCAGACTACGGTGAAGCCAAAAGAAACGGCACATGTTAGATATATTTCGGGACTTAATCACGCGATTAAGTCCCGAAATATATCTAACATGTATAAAAATCGCGAAAGTTTAAAATCAATAAGCGGCACATGTTGTGACCTTTAGATAGCCCGGTTATTGAGGAAGGTTTATTCGCTATAATATCTAAATTGTAGGTTTAATATCATCATGCTACAGCCCAAGGGAGCGGAATAACGGACAGACTTCCATATATTATTGCAAAAAATATAAGCTCAAGCAGTACTAGCTGATTTCAAAAATACCTTTTTCATTAGGATGCCAGATGATTAATAGAGGCTATAAATAATTTAGTCTGCTACTCAAGGAAACGAAGCAGTAGTCATAAATGTGTGCAAATTGGACAAAACTCCCATTTAATTCTGTATCGCAGTGGGACTGTGTTCGACTGCTACGCTGCTACTGCTACTTCGTGTGAGCCACAAATTGTTGTTTCGGGTCTGGGTGTACTTTGTGTCCGTGACTTGTATGTTTGTAAAGTCCCCCGCGACACTGGGCTTGTAACCAACACTAGTTGTCTTCTTTTTAAAAGAAAAAGAAAAGAAAAGAAGACAGAACAATATAATTACTATAAACATATTTAGTCAAATCAGACGCGGATGTCTGAATACATTCTATAATTCATACTTATGAAAGATGGCTTAGTCTCAGAAAGCCTAGTTGCTTTACTCCAAATTATTCACTCTGGGTGTACATTGTTATTTGTATGTTCTTATAAGTCCCCGCGACACAAGGCTTGTTCCAACTGCCGTACCATCCATACTAATATTATAAATGTGAAAGTAACTCTGTCTGTCTGTCTGTTACGCTTTCACGCTCAAACTACTGAACCGATTTAGATGAAATTTGGTATGGAGATAGTTTGAGTCTCGGGGAAGGACATAGGATAGTTTTTATCGCAATAACCGACATCCACGCGGGCGGAGCCGCGGGCGAAAGCTAGTTATCTATAAAAACGGCAAAAAAAATCTTGTCTGTTGTATGGGAGCTCTCCTTAAATATTAACTTTATTTTAATTTGATTATTTTTTTTTAAAGTAAATATATCTTCCTTAATATTCTGTGAATATTTCAAGCGTCTACCTGTTGCCGTTATCAATGTCGAGCAAAAACAAGCAAAAAAAAAAAATTACATTTGCTGTATGCGAGCCCCCCTTAAATGTTAATTTTATTATGTTTTTAGTATTTGTTGTTATAGCGGTGACAACAGTAACACATCATTTGTAAATTTTCAACTGTCTAGCTATCACGGTTCATGAGAAACAGCCTGTATTATTATATCAAACAAAAAAACGGCAAAAATTACGTTTTCGTATGGGAGCTCCCTTAAATATTTATTTTAATCTGTTTTTTAGTATTTGTTGTTATAGCGGCAACAGAAATACATCGTATGTAAAAATTTCAACTGTCTAACTATCATGGTTAATGAGATTACAGCCCGGTGACAGACGGACAGACAGATAGACGGCGGAGTCTTAGTAATAAGGTCCCGTTGTACCCTTTGTGTACGGAACCTTGAAACAGGTTGTCTGTAAAGTCAGTTTACGGACGATAATTTTACGTGATAACGTTATAAGAAAACATTCATGACATCGTATTAAACAACCATGCTTGTGACAGCTTTGGTTCCAGTCGTATCGCATGTCACTGCAATCGCTGTTCGCTGTTGCTTGGCAACCAGTCAACATGCCTGTGACAGCTTTAATTCCAATTGTATCGCATGTCTCTATAATCGCCATTCGTTGTTGCTTAGCAACCAGTCAATAACGTGACACTTTTTTGTGACTGCAGCGGGTCATCGATTTATAAGACGTTTTCACGTCATTAATAGCGATATACGGAACCTTAAGAGCGCGAAATCAACTCTGTTGGTTCTGAGGCAAAGTAATCAGTTGAGTAAAAGCAATTTATTTGAGAGGTGATGTTCGTGACCGGAGGAAATGGTTGTCCGCCGGAGTCCGGGTGTCCGGCACGAGCCCGCCAAGTTGGCCTTATTCGATTATAATATGTGTTACCGTTACCTTCATGTCACTGGACTGTCTCCTGCCTTTCTACCACTAGAAACATCTGTGGGTACATTAGATTCATTAGATCCTATTCCCCTCACTGGTAGTCCTTTTTTGGTTTATTTAGGTTCTAAATTATAGGATAGATATCTATGTATTAGGTAGTATTCGCAACTGAAACAAATTGGTATCTAGTGAGCCACATGCTTGTTTGCCATATAGTGATACTTAAATAAAAAAAGTCTTATAGATTCCATTCTAGATCCATGAAAAAGTTATGGAACTCATTCGTTCAGTTGTAAAAACCTATATACCTAATAAGTAATTATGACTAAACTATTGACTAATAAGTTACTTATACATTACGTTGTCTTGGTGATTCATTTCCAGTTTCCCTGAACTTGTGAGATAGTTTACCGTCCGAATTCCCGGAACTGATCGATGGATTCATAGTGAAAGCGCATGACTGCCGTGCGGCACTAATGGACTACTCTACACTTTCAATCAGCGCGGGGAGTTCAGGAGATTGGATAGGGGTTAGCCCAACAGACGCGCTTTATCTGTCCGATTTGATTTAGGTAGTAGGTACTACAATTTGCATTTAAACGATTTAGCGTACAAATTCGCTAGTTTATATTAAAATGATTGTACAAACTACAAACTTTTTAGTAGATTATCTCGCGATATGTCTGCTAACATTATTTAGAGTCGATATGCTGCCAATAAACTTTAAATTAATGCCAATCACGGATATCTTGTCAATACAGTTATGTAAAACGGACTCCGGGGAATTTGCACTCGGTAATTCGGCCATGTTACACAGCCAGATGAAAAAGAGCTACGCTACGACCGCCAATGCTTGGCACCTCGGGCTACAGAACTTGATCGGTTATTCACTGCACCTCTCCGATGGAAGATAAGACAGTTTTATGAACAAAATTTCGCACACTTTCACGGAGATTGTGATTTTAAAAGTTAAACTGTTGTACGGGGAGTCGTGGCCGCGGCCGGTAACAGGATTATCACTCACATAGGTATATTTATTACTTATGTAGCTACAACATGTGAATGTGTAAAATTTTACGGTGTAGTCAGTTCAGTGGCGCCAGATAATCCTCTTTCACTTTATATTTATGATAATTATTCAAGCAGGTAATATCGTAATGTAATAAACAGGGTTGTCTAAATATAGGTAGGTGCATTGAAAAGCCGTTAATTGATTAGAAAGCTCTCTCAATTAAGTAAATTAGATTCTAAGGTTATTTTGCATGTAAAAAATGTCTAGGTGTAAAAATAAAAAAATGTATTTTGTGCGCTTATCTTTTAAATAGCCTTGATATCCATCATCGTAGGCCCATACAGATCAGACGATTAAAACAGCGTAACGCAACTCTGACGTCGACGTCGTCGCTAAAAAGACCGATGCCAAACCAGCGTGAAATGACTAGTAAGTTTGAAAAAAAAATTGAGCTGTTACCTCCCTACGCCTGCGAGCTCATTTTTGGTTCAACACCTCCAACCAAGCCTTGTCTTACAAGCGGTTTTGAACTCCTCAATATTGATATCCTCACACTGTGGTATACATTATAACGCTTTTGACTGAGGGATTATTACGCATTCATTTGTGACAGCGTTACAAGACCCACACTAGTCGAGTATCTATCTATATCCTAGTTTCAACACTCCTCATACATTTTAGTGTAGTAAGGCTCTCACACCTGCGGTCATTATATGATTCGCGTTTTCACATACTTCGTAAGTAAGTAGGTATACCTCCACTTTTAATGGTCATTAATCAATAAGCTCTGTCGGGCACTCTGGCTATCCATCACATATGATTGTTAGGAGGCGAAGCCGACACCAGACTCTCTTTGTCCGAAAGATAACTGATTACCGCACAAACTTCCAATAGACATATATTTTACTTTCTCTACGGGAAATACATTTACGAGACGAGGATTTGAGAAATACGGTTACTTGGTAATCGATTATAATAGCTATGTAGCCTACCATTTAAAAAAAACCAGTCAAGTGCACAATGTAGGGTTTCGTAGTCCCCCCCCCCCCTATCCAAATAATACGGCTTAAGAAGTGGCTTTTCCGTTGTTTTTGTTTCATACTTACAGCGTTATATCTACTTAATAATAATTTTCAATAGAATTTGTACGAAATTTTTGTTAGTACTTCATTTGATCAGCTGTTCCTCGTAAATTTGTAAAGCCTACTTAGCTGTGATAGTTTTCCTTTTAATTTTACTATACATATATACTACTACCGTGAATTTTTTCACATACCCAACATCAACTATTTAGCTGGCTGGGGGGGGGGGGGGGCAAAGTGCAAATTTTTCTTAGAGTCAAGTGTCCCCACACTTGACTCTAACAATACTTTGCACTTTAAAGCTTAATATTTCACAAACGGATCCCTAAATCTAATAATGATTTTCACAACCCCAGAACGACGAATACCTATCTAATGATACCCCACACAATGGGATAGGTGAGAAAATAAAAATCACATCCCCACTTTATATAAAGGGAAAAAAATATTTTCAAGATTTGAATCTTTTAGTTTGTCGGCGTAGGTAAGTCATATGTGTATCCTTCTAGCACTAACAGCCTCTGAGCTAAGCTGAGCACGGACGGACGTGGCGAAACTAAAAGAGTTCCAAAAATCTAAGTGCAATATTTCACAGACATCACTTTACAACTGACGGAGTTTCATATTATCTTGCGACGGAATTTCACACAAACTCGCAACCACTAGTTTACCCTTTAGGGGTTCATTTTCCGAAAAAGCTAAATACAAAATTTGACGGAGTTTTATACAAACTTGCAAAACCTTGCAATAGCCAAAAGTTTAGGTTTAACAAACCTAAACTTTTGGCTAGCGGCTTAGGATCTGCGTTGATGAATCAGTCAGTCAGGACAAGTGATAATATATGTATGTATAGATGATAGCTGCCCAATGCCTATATGCACACCGCATTTTGTAATATTTTGTCAATTTTGCAGACAAGAAAGACAGAAGCAGAAGAACATACCACTGCTCACAAGTTGTTAAAGTGGTGTATAAGCTTACAGTACCTACTTTTTAGATTACATAGATTATTGGTGATGGATTACATTTTAACTCCGTGGTGCTCACCACGGAGTTAAAAATTGACGCAACAATCAATCAATTCATGGAATAATTTTTGCCCTGGAATACACGTTGCCGCCGTGTGTTCCATTTCTGTAACTGTACTAATATTCTTTGCATTACAAGTCTTAGATATTACATATTATGAATAAGGTATTCTTAATGAATGTTTCGGAAAGGTTTCGGTCAACCGGACGCCACCAACAGTCCGCCGCCCCCGCTACCGACGCGACGCGCCGTTGTCAGTATGCACGTTCACACGGAAGCCGACAGTGACGTGTAACAGAAGCTATTTGTATAATTGTTGCGTCGTTACATGCACTAAACTGTTACCGACATTATAACACATCACAACACATTTACATGCTAATTAACTACAGCTAACTGTCTACAAACAGTTCACAATTATTAACTACTATTTCCTGGACTATTCCGTCATAATAGTGCTTTTTCTGTGTAGATACCTAAGTAGAAAAACCACGATTTAAAGTACATCGTAAAGCAACTATTAGTTTATTTACTAAGTAATGTAGCAAATTACTAGTAGACATAACTATTTCAAACTCAATTTAGGAAGCAAAAGTAACTTTATTTTGTAAGAAGTCGTCTAAATGATTGCCATGACTCTACATGTAGCAGAAAAGAACAAAACAATGAAAACTCTTATTTTAAAGTATGGTGCATGATGTATTGGTAGCTAATACACCATGCACCATTTCAAAAGATTACCGAAAGTAGAAAAAAGTACTGAGATTAATATCTACAGAGTGACTTTGAAATTAGTCGACAAATTGATGGGGTGTAATTTATCTAGAATATTGTATATTGTATTGTATGTTTTTAGAAATATATAAGTAAGTATGTATGTTTGTCAGTTGTCTGGTTAGTCATAGTCATTTATTCATTAACAAAATTGTATTTGAATGTTACAAAATTATAAAATAACTAACCAATTACAATTCTCGTACATCATACAGACATCTATTCGCATCACTGGTTGCCATTAGTTTGGATCAGATTACGTTGTGTGAGTTGTTCCAAGATATTATTATTGTTATTAAAAAAAGTACCTCTAATACATTTGTTTTTATTATAGTTTTATTATTTTTGTCAAACATATTATAACTAAACAAATCCGATTTAGGCCGGTGAACATGCGATGTAAAATTCGACTGCCTCTGTGGCGCGGTGGGAGTGTATCCGACTGCTACGCAAGAGGTCGTGGGTTCGATCCCCACCCAGGATAAAACTTTGTGCGATGAGCACTATGGTTTATTCTGTGCCTGGGTGTTATTTATCTATAATATGTATGTATTTAGAAATATATAAGTATGTTTATCAGTTGTCTAGTTGCCATAGTACAAGCCCAGCTTAGTTTAGCATCAGATAGCGTTGTGTGAGTTGTCCCAAGATATTATCTATACTAAAAAGTATAATTTTCGTTAAAAAAATATTATCTTGGCTACATGCGGGTTTATCCCTTTAAGTTTGTCGACTGAATTAGTAGGTTTATTAAATATCAATGTATAGTGTAAATCGATTTATAATATGTATGTGTGTAAAATCGTGGTAGGTAGGTAGGTACCTGCTATAGTTATTATTTCAACGTGTAAACAGTATTTTATCCCCCATAGCCCAGCAGCCCAGATTCAGACACTTGTACAAATATACTAATCTATTTTTACAATCCTCTGGTATACCTGTCTACTTATTAGTAGAAGCTTTGCTATGAGCGAGTGTATACCTGTGGATGTTATTGAGAATAAGAACCAATTTCTTTATTGGTTCGAAAAACATAGTATGTATTGAAGAAACGCATCTGCATAATGCTGGCTTAATTTGGTTATCTATTTACTACTTTACTACCTTACTTAATTTAAATATTGTTGGAGGAATACATGCACACATTTTATCCAAAAGAATATATGTCTGGTTAAAAAAGATAGTAGTTGGTGCAATAAAATTCCTTTCAACTTCGTAAAGATCGTAGTGAAACAAGGAGGCCTACTCTAATTCAATAAAAACGAAGTTTCGATCAAAAATGAGGTGGTGACATACAGAGCCGGGAACGTCAATTGAAACCACTCGTGTCTGAAAATCGTCTATGGGTTCGGGCTTCTTGTGCATAACCAAAAATTTATTAGAATAGTCCCCGTAAACTCAAAAAATTTAATAAAACGAAAATCAATGAATTTCGTTTTAAAGAAAGAGAGTAGGCCTACTGGTAGCTCGTTTACTTCGTCAAGATCCAATCTTGTACAATACAGATGATAAAATATCAATCTCACTTAACATTGCCGAGAATTCGGTGGATGGTTGGACCTAATTTAATCAATCAGTCAGCCTGTATCGGTTCACTGCTGGACATATGCCTCTCCTAACTTAAGCCACAACATCCATCATCATCGTCGTTGGTCCCTCTGGCTGGGGGTCGTCCTATACTTTACGTTTACCAAGTCACGGTCTCCACTCTAGGTCTCGTTTGCTTCAATGGCCATCTGTTCTTCGGCAAATATGGCTAGCCCATTGTCACTTCAGAGTGCTTAACCTGCGTGTTATGTTGGTTTCTTTGGTTTTTCGTCGGATGACCTTCAAATCTCTAAGCATAACTCACTCCACAGCCCGCTGCGCGACTTGTGGACTAGCCCTACCGTAAATGTAGGTAATGACAGGTAGGACGCACTGTTTAAATAACTTGGTCTTCAGGTATTGTGGTACAGGTGAAGAGAAGACTCGACGAAGTTTGCTAAACGCTGCCCAACCCAATCGGATCCTCCTATCTACTTCAAAGTTTGTCAAAGTTGTTACTGCTGGACCTGGACACGCTATCTTAGTACATCGCCTCTACAACAAACCTAGTAGAGTTATGTAATAACAACTCTGCTTAAAAATATAACCCGTTTCAGTTTCATTCAGCGTTTGTTTCAATGAAACCGTGTGTTTTGTACTAAGCTTATTCAATTAGTCACAAGAAAATTAGGTACTGTAAATATCCTCGACTTATCAAATTCACAGATCACTGCTTTAGGTAAAGTACCCTAATTTTTAAGTTCAATTTTTTATAAAAAAATCATCTCCTACGTAGTTTGTCCTTCCTCATAGTTTGCACACTTAATATTTATTTTACTGTAATTATGTTTGTAAAACTTAAATTTAGCCATTGAATATCCGACTTGTTACAATTGGCATATTTAATTCACAGTACACTTGTAACCCATCGCCAGCACGCGATAGTCGCACTACGTCAGACGGCTCGTCGCCCTCGGCTGTGTGCGCCTGCACATCTAGCGGTGCCATTGAAGACGAGACAATCGCACGCGCATGCAACGTAATCGCTGATTCGCCTTTGACATGGTTCTGATGAGAGAATCTCATTGTCTGTAATCGGAGTCATTACAGTAATGCCGCTTGTATCTCCTATTTGCATGGGAGATGAATAAACGCACGGTTTCTTAATGTTATGTCGAGGTTTGAGCGTTTGCATGTATATTTATAATAGTAGATACCTACGGCTTGCCTACTTATATTTTTTGGATGTGGACAGTTACCATGATCTCTCTTTTATTTACTTAGGCTTGCTAACATTTTAGAAACGTTTTCACAACGTGACAGGTTGTCAGTTCAACTTGAAAGCAGACACGCTCGCCGATTTGATTTATAAGTTGGTAGGTACTGTACTAGACTACCACGAAAGTGACTAACAAAAACACCGCCTGACGGCAAAAAGTTACAATAATTCTGCTTAAGTACTTCTGTATTGTTATTGAACCCCGTAACCTCTCTATTACCTGCAGTTCTATACAAACAAGAAACCATTAATAAACTAGTAAACGACAAAAGCCGTCGACGTCGGCAAGTTAATTGAGCTGTCGATCAGTAGAAACTCTCGCAGGAAACACATGCCAAAATCCAATTAAAGCAAGTACCTCGTGGCTTGCGGTCGGTCTGGTGTCCAAGCGTGACCAGACAGTTTGGAACTAATCCAATTATCACAAGCTCCACACATAATTGCCACTAACCTATTTGTAGGCGATAATCTACTGTTATGCAGAGGATTTGTCACGCGTAACGATCACTGCAGTGTAATGAATGAGCGACGGAACTTGACTAAATCTATACTAATATTACAAATCTATACTAATATTACAAATCTATACTAATATTACAAATCTATACTAATATTACAAATCTATACTAATATTATTAAGCTGAAGAGTTTGTTGAACGTGGTAATCTCAGGAACTACGGCTCCGAATTGAAAAAATCTCTTCTGTTGGGTAGCCCATTTATCGAGGAAGGCTATAGGCTATATAACATCACGCTACGACCAATAACAACGGAGCAGCAATGAAAAAAGTTGCAAAAACGGGTAAAATTGACGCATGCGAAGTTGCATGGGACAGATAGTTTGTAATAATCGGCGGCACCTCGTTGCTATAGTTTGCGACAAGCAGACAGCTATATGAGAGTAGGTAGCAGAAGGGCCAAATGTAAGCAGCGCCACTTAACGCATCTCTGTTGGTGCCGTGTTTACTATCTAAGTAAAGAGGAGGGTCGAGATATCTGTGACGTTATTAAGCAATGTTACCACTGCATCTGAGTCGGCCCCACAGAGTACATGTCGGCCCTGCAGCCACCCACTCTTAGGTAATACTTAATTTTGTCTATCTCGTTTATAAAAATTACATCTTTGCATTTTTCATGCAGCAACTAAATAAGAACTTTAATAGCAAATAGATTTAGAATAAATAAATAGTACCACAAGGTCAATGTTTGGTAAAGTGATAGTTAGTTTCACTCCACTTATCCGCTTCGAAATGAACCAAAACATTTGTGTCAAATGGTAAATAATCGCAAATAAGCCCAGATTCAGACACTTGTACAAATAAACTAATCTATTTTTACAATCCTCTGGTATACCTGTCTACCTATTAGTAGAAGCTTTGCTATGAGCGAGTGTATACCTGTGGGTGTTATTAAGAATGAGAACCAATTTCTTTATTAGATCGACCAAAATAGTATGTATTGAAGAAACGTATCTGCATAATGCTGGCTTAATTTGGTTACCTATTTACTACCTTACTTCATTTAAATATCGTTAGAGGAATACATGCGCACATTTTATCCAAAAGAATATATGTCTGGTTAAAAAAGATAGTAGTTGGTGCAATAAAATTATTTTCAACTTCGTAAAGATCGTAGTGAAACAAGGTAGGTCGTTTACTTCGTCAAGATCCAATCTTGTACAATACAGACGATAAAAGATCAATCTCACTTAACATTACCGAGAATTCGGTGGATGGTTGCCATGGTTGGACTTAATTTAATCAATCAGTCAGCCTGTATCGGTTCACTGCTGGACATATGCCTCTCCTAACTTAACACACAACATCCATCATCATCGTCGTTGGTCCCTCTGGCTGGGGGTCGTCCTATACTTTACGTTTACCAAGTCACGGTCTCCACTCTAGGTCTCGTTTGCTTCAATGGCCATCTGTTCTTCGGCAAATATGGCTAGCCCATTGTCACTTCAGAGTGCTTAACCTGCGTGTTATGTTGGTTTCTTTGGTTTTTCGTCGGATGACCTTCAAATCTCTAAGCATAACTCACTCCACAGCCCGCTGCGCGACTTGTGGACTAGCCCTACCGTAAATGTAGGTAATGACAGGTACCACGCACTGGTTAAATAACTTGGTCTTCAGGTATTGTGGTACAGGTGAAGAGAAGACTCGACGAAGTTTGCTAAACGCTGCCCAACCCAATCGGATCCTCCTATCTACTTCAAAGTTTGTCAAAGTTGTTACTGCTGGACCTGGACACGCTATCTTAGTACATCGCCTCTACAACAAACCTAGTAGAGTTATGTAATAACAACTCTGCTTAAAAATATAACCCTTCAGCGTTTGTTTCAATGAAACCGTGTGTTTTGTACTAAGCTTATTCAATTAGTCACAAGAAAATTACTGTAAATATCCTCGACTTATCAAATTCACAGATCACTGCTTTAGGTAAAGTACCCTAATTTTTAAGTTCAATTTTTTATAAAAAAATCATCTCCTACGTAGTTTGTCCTTCCTCATAGTTTGCACACTTAATATTTATTTTACTGTAATTATGTTTGTAAAACTTAAATTTAGCCATTGAATATCCGACTTGTTACAATTGGCATATTTAATTCACAGTAGGTACACTTGTAACCCATCGCCAGCACGCGATAGTCAGAACCAAAACATTTGTGTCAAATGGTAAATAATCGCATTGTCCAAATAACAGGATCGTTTTATGGATATTAGATGCAGTATTGTGTGAGTGTTGCTACAATAATATTGCATTCTACACTTGTTTTGATGATCTATGATACAGATTATACGTTTTGTTACGGACAAATCAACTATGAAATTATGTGGTATTTTTTAACTCTTCACCACTAGCGCTGTGAACTATGAGATGTGATGGGCGATAGTTACAAGAATTTTACATCAATTAACATTGCAACCATAGTTATTAGACGAGACTTCTAAGAGTATCTTTTAATGACTTCTGTTGAAAAGCAAGAACCTACCTACGGTTGGATTAACGTAACTCGGCCGGAGTGAAGTTAGGTTCATAATGGGTTCATATCATTTTCGGGCATGTCATACATGCAACCCTAAAATTACTTACGAAAACTATCAATTTTGTTAATATATTAACCTATATAATGTCCCACTGCTCGGCAAGGGTCTCCCCAATAAAACCTACATATCATCCCATATGATGGCCCACTGCTGGGCACGGGTCTCCCCAGTAGAACCTACTAGTATGTAGATCCTGGGGGTAATTGCCATAATCGCCACGCTTGGCGAGCGGGTTGGCGATCGCAGTAAGGCTTTAAATACGCAGAGGACGCTGCTGCCCGTCCTCCGGGGTGAAATCCCTTAGTCGCCTTGACGACACCCACGGGTAGAGATGGGGTGGTACTATTCTTAAGCCGGCACCACACGGCCTAGCCGGCACCACACGGCCCTAAAACCTAAGGTAGGTTTTATTGGGGAGACCTGTGCCGAGCGTGTATAGATCCTGGGTGTATTTGCCATAATCGGCGGGGGTGTATTTGGCGGGCGGGTTGGCGATCGCAGTAGGCTTTAAAGTACGCAGAGGACGCTGTTGCCGTCCTCCGGTGTGAAATCCCTTGGTTGCCTTGGATGGGGTGGTACTATTATTAAGCCGGCAAGGTAGCCACACGGCTCAATAATGTTTAATCCATTAAAAATTTTAACAAAATTATAGTTAATCAATACAAAAATGCTATTTATACGGGTTCATACAAGTTTAAATTTAGAACAGTTATAGGTAGTAAATGCTAAAGAAAGTTTGAAAAACAATTTCTTTACTCTTCACAAAAAACATGAGTTAATAATAGTAATTAAGACAATGTAATGCGTACCTAATCGCATCTTTAATTCTCTTGGTTTAGTTACCGCCCCCGCCCCCGCTTCCTGTCACCATTTACTTCCATAAAAACTTTTTTACAAAAAAAATATTACCACTGCAAAAAATAATATACCTATGTAGAATAACCTAGAAAAACTAAAAAGCAAAAAATAATATACCTAGATTATCAAAAACAAATTAAACATTTTGAAGTTGGTGCCATGAAATAGTAGTCTTTGTGTTTTTTTCGGCACCAACTTCAAAATGTTTAATTTGCTTTTTTTTAATTGTAGGTGTATTATTTTTTGCTATTTAGTTGCCTTGTAGGTATTTATTTTAGAAGTCGGTAATTTTTTTTTGTTAAAAAGTTTTTATTTCTCACCTTTTAGTGGGTTGGTTTGTAATTCACATAAGTTACAATAGGCTTATGTCAACTGCTCAAATCCATTTACAAAATATTGCTTGCCCCGATGCAGGGCCGTTAATTGTTGAGGAGTTCACTATCAGCTCTATTACAACATTGTGTAATAGTAGTATGACGACAATAAAGCGCTACTCAATACCATAAATAGTAACTAAATCGCAAACTGTGAAATATTGAATAGGTAATAATAATAATAATAAATAAATTGTTTATTATTATTATATATTATTATTATTTTATTGAATAGGTCCGCTCGTCATTTGTGGTCTTCATCATCAGTTCCACTTCACCATTGGTGGTTTTTAAGAGTAAATGCACGAATCACTATGAAATATACCTAAATCACTGTATGTGTGCCTTTAATATTTTAAGAGTTCCCTCGATTTCTCCAGGATCCCATTATCAGATTTGATGACAATGGGACCAGCTTGGAAGTATACCCTTCCAAACACAAAAATAATTTTTCAAATCGGTCCAGCCGTCTTTGCGTAATCGGTGCACAAACATACAAAAAAAAATATACAGTCGAATTAGGAACCTCCTCCTTTTTGAATCGGTTGAAAATATGCATCTGCGCAACCACTTGTCGCCTACTTCAGTCCGGCCGAGTTACGTTGATCCAGAGCAGGACCGGATTTAGGGGAAGGGGGACGACAAGCACCATGTTAAAGGGGCGCCAGATGGCATGTTGAAGGGGTGCCAAATAGGGTTCTTAATATAATTTTATTATATGTGGGTACCGCCACATCACTCCCCTCCGAGACCGGAGGTTGATTCTCTTGATGAGTCAGCTGTCGTCGCTTTCTTGAGGAGCGTGCTAGTGCCAGTGTAGAGTAGTTCCAGTGAGTCGGAACTTGATTCCGCTAGTCCCAGTGAGTCGGAACTGAATGCCGCTAGTTCCAGTGAGTCGGAACTGAAATCCGCTGAACCCAGTGAGTCGGGTAGTAGCTGCAGTGTGCGGTGCTGCGGTGCTGCGTAGTGGCTGGCTGCTGCGTAGACGGGAGAGATGTGCTCTGCTTACGAGTACCGTAGGTGCAGTGTGCTGTGCCTAGACGCTGGAGAGGCTGTAGGGATGACCAGGCTGGAGCGTTCGCTGCAGGCGTGTGGTATCCCAGTAGAGGCCGGATGCTGGCTGGCTGTGACTTGATTACCGCTCATATCTATGGGAGTGACGGCGAGTGTGGCGATGACGATGCTGCTGCTGCTGGTGATGAAGGCTGCTTCCAATCACGTCGGGGTCACCACTGTGAAGGGCAAGGTGTTAAGTCCCTCCAACACAAAGGGAGGATCCTCCGACCAGGCGAGGTGATCGTGCCTGGCGGGCCGCGGCCCGCGGTTAACGTTGGGAACTTGTATTTATAGTTAGCAGCTGTGAAAACTTCTATATCGCGATTCAGGATTTGGCGCGAGCTGTCAAGTGTCAATTTATTTTATTTTATTATATGTGGGTACCGCCACAGATGCTATCATCAAGTTTTTGCTGCGCCTCGAAATATTCTTAGATCCAGTAGGTACTGCGGATTAGTATCTACCGACTATACAGGGTGTAACAGAAAAGTGTGGTCATATTCAAGGGATGGTATGTGCCCATGATACTGAGTGCACATATCTAATGTTATCTTAATCGTAGTGCCTTTTTTTATGAATGAAAAAATTATTAATTAAAAAAAGTATGACGTAAAAAGTTCTATGCCACAATAATCCAATCGAATTTTGTACCAGGGGAGGTTATTCTCATGTCATACGCCTTTCACTACTTAATTTTGACAAAAATAATATGCTATAACTATGTAATAATAATGCAACCCGCTATGTCGCCATGGTAGGTGCAATACTGATAACATACTCTATCCGCTGTTGAAATTTGACCACAGCTTTCTGTTACACTCTGTATAGTCAGGGCATAAATATTATACCTATTCTAAATTATTTTTACACACTAGGCACTCCATATATGTAACAAAAGCTGTTTTTTTTTCAGCAAATATAAACGTGTGGCACCATCAATCATCAAATAAATATAAATATAACAAACAAAATTTTAGGGTAGGTACTCCGATTTTGATAAAATATACATGTACACCAAGTATCATAGACACTTAACAATCCTTGAAATTGACCACACCTTTCAGTTATACGTTGTATAGTTGGTTAAAATACTTATATGCACATCAAAGAACACCACCGCTTTATTACATTTCAGCCTTTTTAGTTTCTTTGTAAATCTCCCAACAATATAGAATAGAGTACGGATACTGGGCCTCAATCACGTATTATTCCCTGACGTTTAGATAGTTCAGGTAGCTTCTGTGAAGCGTGGGATTTCGAAACTACCCTCACATGTTGACACATGGCTAAGGCATCGGTCTCGCTATCGTGAGGTCGCTGTTTCGAATCCTACCCATTATACTACCGACTTGAACCCACTTCTAACACAAGTCTTTGAGATTAGCTGGAGGGGTTAACAAGATTGCTAGTAATGTGGGACACAATTCCACATTATTCTCTTTAAAAAAAAAGAAAAAAACATTTTGACACTCGCAAACCTTTAAAAATATTTAACTTACCTATACATACTTACCAAACAATAAAAACTATTTTTCTAAGTTTTTTTAAATAAAATACTAGGTAGCTAATATAATAATAATATCTTGGGACAACTCACACAACGCCATCTGATCCCAAACTAGGCAGAGCCAGACATAAATAAACCTATATTTTGATATCTTACCTAATCAATTTAATTGAAACCCTCTGATACGATAAGCTGTATTTCCATCCGCGCCTTCCTAATGAGATTTGAGTATAAAATCGTTTTTGTTTGACATTGAGTATCACGTGTGACCAATAGAGCAAATTTTAATCTCCTAACAAGATAATACAAAGTCCCTTTGGCCAGAGGTGAAGGCAACTTCGTTCTTACCTAGCACATTGAACTCTTTGAAATGAACAATGTTTATGAACGTTAACATAAAGGAACGTGAATTGTGAAAAGTGAAAGAGAATTTAGGACGTAACGCTTTTTTCGAATAGTAGTATGGGACTTTATTTAAAGACTATAGATTAAATCTTGCGTACTTTTATTAAAAACGCCTGATAATAAAATTATAGCAATTGGTCACCGAGCGATTGCTGTAAGTTTAGTACAAGGCGTTCTTAAACAGCATATGGATAGAGTGGTAAATTTTGTGAGGCTCACAAAATTGACCACTCTCTATAAAAGGACAATGCGACTGTGCGGAAATATCTGTCTCTTTCCTGTAGGTCTGTAATGACAGCACAGTAAAGAACGCCCATAAAGACATAGAGACAATAATTACTGGCCGCACGATTGTTTTGTCTCACGCTCACTCACTGCAGCCTGTTTTAACTTCATACCTGAAAGGGAACGCTTAGTCCAATCTCAGTTACAGGACGAAAATCCATCTAGTCACTACAACGACTACGTGTTTGGCTATTTCAAGCGAAAATGTGAAATTGATTCCTTGTCGATAAATACATTCTTCGTTAGACTCACTATCGTAATATAACTACATTTTACGATTGTCGACCGCCGTTGGCAAAACATTTCTTGTTGGAGACGACAAAAAAATTGTGCCGTTAGAAGTATGAACAGCTCCATACAAAATGTTTTGCTACTAGAGCACCCGATTTTTATTCGGATCAGTCACCCGACTGCCTCTGTGGCGCGGTGGGAATGTCTCCGACTGCTACGCAAGAGGTCGTGGGTTCGATCCCCACCCAGGATAAAACTTTGTGTGATGAGCACAATGGTTTATTCTGTGTCTGGGTGTAATTTATCTATAATATGTATGTATTTAGAAATATATAAGTATGTTTATCAGTTGTCTGGTTGCCATAGTACAAGCTCTGCTTAGTTTGGAATCAGATGACGTTGTGTGAGTTGTCCCAAGATATTATTATTATTATATCCCTCTGGAGATAAAAGCAAAGTAGATTGTTCTGAAGTGCATTTTGATGTAAGTATTTCACAAAATTGTGGTATTTTTTACATTAGGTACTTATAACAGTGACTCCGTTCTGGTCAGTTTTTGAGTAGATGATGGTTGAAACAGGCGCGGATCCAGAACTTTGTTTAGGGAGGCGCGGGGGGGGGGGGAAATATGTGACCCGGCTCCCTGAACGACCAAGTGTGAGTTGCTCGCATTAAGGGTTGCATTTGATTCATCACCGGTACACCAGCCACTATTGCTGAGAAGGGGGAGGGGGGGGCGCAAGTGCTTGTTAAAACACACCGGGGGCAATTAACCTTGTTGTCCCCCTTGGATCCGCGCTTAGGTTGAAAAAAGTGTCTAAGGGTATGAGAGGTGCCTTACAAAAAGTTAATAGCAATATACTTGAATGTTGAAAGCTCATAATTATAGTACAGGCACATATAAAACCTGTACAAAATGCTTCCTACAGAAATAAGTTGCGACAAGGTAATGAGACAGAAGAGCGCAGCTATGTATTGTTGTGCTATACCTAATAGGATTACAGGACATGAATCCTTAAAAATCAAAATTTCCTGCTTAAGTTAAACTCGCAATTATGAAATTATGTAAAGCCAAGATTAAAAAGTATTTTACATTTTTTTTATGATTTTCTTCACTAATCTTACACCAACTTTGTTTAAACAGTTAACTTGTTAGTGTCGGATTTTTGATATCGCCGGTTCCGACGCCTTGACCTAGTTGCAGAAACTTGGTAGCATCATATTTCATGACCAAAGAAAACCCATTTAAGGTTGATTCGCCAGGGTGCTTTTAGCGAGTTTTCCGGTTCCGAGACAAGGCGGTTCAATGGGCGAAATGAGGTGAACGTCGTATCGGTATGTCATGTTACGTTTACGTGTATTTTTTCAAGCTTTGATACTACGTTATGGTTTTGCCTACCGCGTCATGTAAAGGGATTTGCCCAGCGTATGCAGTATACACCTTTACAAATAAATATTTGGCGTCATCGTGTCGACACACTGATTTATCAAACCCAGCATAGAAACGGTCCACTGTCCACAATACTCAAGACTAGGCCGTTATTTAATCTGTCTGTTCACTGGCTATAGGTGTGGTCACCATCCGTCTGATTGACGGCTTTATTGCATAAAGGAGATGCAAGCTACCACGCAATGACGACAATGTAACGTTGTTAATTGATTACCTAATAAATTACAAATTTTTTTGTTAAAATCTAAGTTCCTACAAAAATAACTGCACTGTGTTTTGATCCCTGTGTCGCATTAGGTACCAAATAGTTTAGGTACAAACAATTTTTCAAATTTCCAAATTCTGGCAATTTTTTTCTTTGTTTTAAAAACGACTTCCGCAGTAGGGTAGAAGCCCTGTGACTTTACAAACATACAAGTCACGGACACATATTACACCCAGACTCGGAAAACACAAAGTGGTGTCCCGTGCGGGAATCGAACCCACGACCTCTTGCACGACCGGCACGGTCGGATACACTCCCGCTGCGCCACCGATACAGGCCAATTGAGAACAAGGAACCTTTGTTTATTGTGGATTTTTAACATCTCCAAATGTATAATTTATACCTTTTCTCAAGTTAAAATATAATAAAATCTGTACAAATGACGCACGCACTTGCTCGCGCTATCTCTCGCTGATTTTATTCTCATTGACCCAATACCTTTCTGATTAACAAGCCGACCTAAATTGTCCACCACTAGGTATGGCATTCACTTTTTCTCGTGGTTTTTTTACCATATTAATTGAGTTTCAGTTTACCGAGATGTCGCAATACCATCGACATGTCGTAATGAACGAATGTACAAACGAATTGTTTGTACAATAGATCATAAGTCATAAATTAGGTGCGCTGGCGAAATATATATAATGCACCGATTGATTGAAACTCGGCGAGCAACCATAATGGAAATATATCTAGATATATAGTTAATTAAAACATACATATTGTAGTGTAGCCGAACGTCAAAACAGCAAATAGTTATATAGTATTTCCTCAATATTTTGTCACCAATTATTATTTTATAACATTTATTTTATTAAATTGATTAAAAAGGGCTTTATTGAAAACCAGCGTCAGCTACCTCGCCTGGCATATGCTAACTAGCTATATATACTATTCTATGAACTATTTTCGGCATTTATTTTTGTTTGTTAGGTACTTTTATTTTTCCATCGTAGTTTTTCCTGTTCTACATTGTTTTTATTTGAAGAAAATAAATGCTTTTCAAGGAAAGGGTTATGTTTGGTTCTGACAGCGGCACATCCCGTGTCGCTTCATGTTGAACATTGCGATATAGATCCTTCGAAAGACTTATTAAATTCTTATATTTTAGTACGAGAAGAAATAAAAATCACGTTCCAGCTCTGAACGAGAAGGCTTGATACGTCATCAAGCCAACAAAATCGCAAACATTGTTTTGGATTTTTCTAGAATATTCTAGCAAAAACTTTGTAAAAACTAGTTACTAAAGTATCTGTCATACAAAATTATATTGCGATACCTACTGTGAAATCGATCGAACTGTAATCACAGTTATAATTAGTTTTAAAGTCTCAAGCAGCTAAGGTCCCCTAATATGGTATACAATATGGAGGTCCTACAGAATTAACAGCATTCCACGGTTCATTAGTGAATTAATATTTCAATAATCGTCAACACGACGCTGGTCGTCGAAGCGTGACGGTGTTTGAGCAACGGCGAGCGCGACAAAACGGCGCGTTCGCCCTCCCGCGCGACAGTACCTGCGCCATGCGCCGCGCCGCGCCACTCCTGCTGCTGGCGGGACTCGCCGCGCTCGCGCGCCCCGCGCCCGCGCCCAACGACACACAGGTCGCTGCCGGGCCCTTCACGGACACCTTCATCATCGACGACGCCAACGACCGGATCACCATCGACGACGACAACGGGACGGTCGTCCTGCGCGACAACAACGGGACCGTCATCGAACTAGACGCCGACCAGGCGGAGATCGTGCGCAAGAAGAGAACCTTCGGCGATATAGTGTTCAGAGGTTTAGCTGACGTGCTCGGATACAATGTGGCGAGGAAGCCACCGCAGGCTTTCGAGTTCCCGCCTCCGTTGGCGCCCGTGGCCGGCATAGACACGCCGCTGGCCGCGCCGGCCGCCGCCGCGCCTGCGCCCTGCGGCCAGCCCCGAGCCGCCCCGCCGCCGTGCAGGCCGCCACCGCCGCCGCCGCCACCGCCGCCTGCTCCTAAGGCTGTGCCACCTTGTCCGCGACCGAGAGCAGTACCGCGTCCTAAACCTAAGCCGAAGCCTGCGCCGCCACCGCCACCGCCGCCACCTCCACCTCCGCCGCCGTGCGCCAAGCCTCGAGCGAACCCGGCGACGCCGCCGCCCTGCGCGCCACCTCCGCCACCGCCGCCCCCTCCTAAACTGCAGGCCGACAATGTCGATAGGATCACGTCCAACCTCAGGTTAAACTTCAACTTTAACAGAGTCCCGGCGGCGACTCCCGCGCCCGCAGCCGAGGAGGTCGCAGAGGAACAAGTTGAAACACAGGAAGAATTCACGGATCAAATACAAACGATCGCTATCAAACCGCAAGCGGCCAAACTGCCTCTCGAGGAGCCGCGTAAACCGCGAGTGTTTGTCGACGCATTCGTGCTTCGAAATGGAGTGGCGAGACGAGTAGATACCGTGGATGCAAAGCGATTGAACAACCTCCGCGACAATAGCGATGATTATCTGGCTTATGATGACGAGTCTGCGCAACAACAGCTGGACGATGACTACGAAGATGTCCAGGAGTCCCGCGATCGCGAGGAAGCTGTGCGACAGTTTGGTGATGCCGTTGGACGTTTTTGGGACCAAAAGAGGCACCAAAATAAATTATATCAAAAACAGAACGCTCAACCCCACACTGCTGTTCGACTTCCCCCAAATCATTACCAAAATGTTCATTTCGGAGATCGTAATCTAGCAGATAACGTCCAGCTCCACGGAGAATCCCATCAGAGTCTACAACGCGAAGGTCCACGTCCTAATAGGATCCCACTACCTCTGCCCCTTCCGGAAGCCGAAGATGATTCAGAACTGACAACCACCACAGAGGACCCTAAAAAACCATTAAAGCCCCGTGTATTGCCACCGACTGAACATAATCCGAACCAAATCGACACAGTAACTGTACGTGTACCACCTATTTACAGAGAAAAACGACCGAGGAAGTTACACCGAGAACGGCCGGAGCGACCAGATAGGGACGAAGAGGAAGAGGAATATCAACAACATCACGTATCTGATAACTATAGCAGGGAGAGGAGTGACGACGACAGCGACGGGTACGACAGCTCGCTGGCGCCGCAGACAGAGCGACCTAGGCGCAAGCGACGACGTAAGCAGAGTCGTAGGACTCGCTCCGCCGAGGAAGATGACAAAGAGAGTGAGAGCGAGCGGTACAGCGCAGACTTTGACTACTTTGGCAAGAGTATCCCGATTTCAGAAGAAGAAAAAGCGTACTACAAGGAGTTGATGGTTCCCGCGCCGACCGTGGATGCAGATGTCGCTCGACACGAGTCGCCTGTCAAGAGTGGATACTTCTTAGAAGACCACGAACGACTGCGTGAAGATCCAAAGCATCGGATCCCGGATAACGACCCCGACGATAGAAGCGCCGACGAAGCAGAAGACGAAGACGATTCTGAACGATCTGGTGAGTCAGAACGTAGCACCGAGGACAAAGAACGAGCTGGGGACGATGAGCGGTCTGGCGAGAGCGAGCGTTCAGACAAGCTGAGCCCGAACGCGCGAGTGCGGGAGTCCGGCTACCGGAACAACTACGTCCACGCGAAGAACGTGCAAGTCGACGAACCCAAGACAAACATCGCGCCCGTCAAGCGGAAACCTGCCAAAGTGAAGCAAGGCAAGGCGTGAACGACGCCACATAACGCGCCATAATTGTAATTATTATTTATTTGGAGGAAAGAGCGCCCGTCGGCAATGACCGATAAACCGATGTTATGTAGTCGCGCTTATGTATCGCAGGAGCAGTCGTCTGTGATGATATTAGTTGTAAGATTCACGCATGCATGTATACGATAGTCTTGTTATTTTTATACTTAGATCTAAGCGAATTGTACCTAATAAATTTCTAAATAAACCGTTTCGTAAAGGATTGATTTCGTTGAGAAGCCGAGTCGAATCTGTGTGAAATCAGTACGGGTCGGGGACCGTCGCAGCTAACTGGGTGAAGGTCCAGTGCTTAGAAAACGAGTAGAAAAGGCCGCGACGTTTCGAGACAAGTGCAATGACCTAATTGATTTTCGCAAAGCTGCAGGTAGCCTTTGTGACTGCGTCCGTAGCAATTACTCATTGCAGCGTCACTCATAGCTTCCGGGTGATAATAATATTCATTTACATCACAACTTAGTTTATGATGGTTACCATGATCATGAATGTGATAACTTGGCTCCAATATTGGTCATGTGACTTACCTAATCTGGCGTAAAACAAACCCTTTCACTAATTCGACAAATATTACGCTACAAAAGTTGGCTCAAATATTGGTATAAGAAATAAGATCATAATCTGTGACCAATAGGTTTATTCGGTGTGACCTACAACATTGGCCTTGACCGCGAGCTCAGTGTTGGACAGATTTCACTTAGCGACATGATCTTGGACGTTCCTTGGCATAGTGCAGACATACAAATTATCTTATTATGGTTTCTTCGTGGTCATTAATTCATGTTACAATATTGACGTTAATTTACAAATAGGTACAAAAGTAATTTTTTCTTATGCCATGTTCATTGTTCAAGGCTACATCGATTGTTTACATTATCACGGGCCTTCAATCCCAAATCTCGCTCTCTGTATAACTTCCTATAGAATTAAATGCTCATAAACTATTGTTACTAGATTTTTAAATACATAAAATATATCGATGATTAATTATAATTTACGAACTAAAAATTGTTTCATTATGCATTGGCTATAAAATTGATCAATCTAGTTTTTCTCTTTTCGCAACGTACTATTGCAGTTCTGTTAGGAAAAATAAAGCAACTATTAAATGTATCACAGCATTTTACTTATTAGGAAAGTAAATTGAATCGAACAGTTCTTTACAAAATGTAGTCTTACACACTATAATACAGAATTCTTTGGTAACATTGGTTTACGCTTGTACTTATTAAACATATTGATGTTGCACCAGTTTGTTTAGGACACATCTACTTAGGTAACTCTATAAAAGTTGTATGAATTATTGAGCGAGCTAAATAATGAAATGTTAAAGATCACATTCAATTTCTTTGGTAAAGTCATTCGTCGCAATCTCCGTGGACACCGATTTCTGTAACAAACGAAATGTTAAAATGAACTAAAAGTTTTGCGTCTAGCGCTCGGTAACAAATTACAGAAATATTATCAAATAAATATTTTATCAAATCAATTCGAACTTAGATGTAACGGTTCGTTAAACAAAGTTTTATGAATATAGCTACGAAACGATTACGTCGTTTGTTCAAATTAGGTACAAAGAAATATAGGTAAAGCTCTTAAAAATATAGCGATAGCTTATTCGATTCGGAACTAGCTAGAGACAGCAGATTGATTGAATTGACATTGCGAAAAAAATAGATTGGGTTAGGTTGGAGAAAAACAAGGTATTTAGTTTTGCGACATTTTAAATATAAAGATTTAAGGATTGAAACAAGAATATGCTTAAAAAGGAGGAAAATTTCCTATAAAAAAGTTCTGACTCCGCAGCTGTACCTCTATTACTAAGGTCTCGTTCAGACGACCCGCGCCGACCACGCACACGCGTTGTACCCGACCCCGCGCTCAGCAGGCGCAAAATCAACGTATGCATCCCACATGCCTTGCACCGTGTGCGCGGGGTTGGCGCGAGGCGGGCGCGTGGTACGTGCGGTTGGACTTCGATAAATGCAATTTGAGATATATTGATGTGTCAAATTATATTTAAAAAAAATCAATGCGTGTTAGACGGGTGCTGATACGCGTGGCGTGCACTTAGCGGGCTCGTGTTGTCTGTGTCAAAACTATAAGGCTGCGTGCTTATAGTTTTAATTTAAATCCGAAAATATAGTTTCGCGCGCCCGTTTTACTACAAAAACGGCACCATGCGGCGACAGGGTACCACCGAAAATATTTATTTATCTTTCTGATAAATAAATATTTTCGGTGGTACCGCTTACTCTTACTGCAAAGGTACCGCTTAATAAATAGGTACTTTAAACTAAAATTATTTTCGAATTGATCGGAGTAAATACTGACAATGTCGGAAAACTGCGTTTCTCAACAAAAGGGCGTAAGTGCAATGTAGGTACATATATATTTCTGCTGGTGCAATTATACATATCGGAATTTTTAATTGTTTTGCATTTAATAACTGTTGCGGAATCCTACTCTGTGTAATGTCCGACATGCTTGAATCGAATGAGCTATAGCTCATATTTTAGGAGCTTTGTCACTATTTAACAAGTATTGCAACTTGCGAACTAGTCTAGTTTGAGACTAGTTCGCAAGTTGGGGCTCCATCGGGCAGCAGAATCGACGATCGGACTCGAAGGTCCGAATTTGTCATGCTCTGTCAGTCCACTGCTGGACAAGGGCCTCTCCTATTTTATGTTACGACACCCGGTCTTCTGCGTTCAGTCCATTTCAGCGATTTTCTTTAGGTCACTCTAGGACTCGTTAGCTCCAGCTAGAGAGAATGGACAATAATGTAGTGTATAAAATATGTCACATTCCATAATTGAGAGTGCCGGTTTTAGATGGAGGACGCACTCATAGTGCCATACCTAGATAATATCTGCCTATAGTCTGCTATTAACGGTCGATTGAAACAATAAAGAAGAAAAATGTGTAGCGATAGTGACCTGGTCGTGCTGCTTCCTGACGTGCTTGTTGAGCGACTGTCGGTGGTGGTACCTGGCGGGGCAGCGCGCGCACGCGTGCGGCGGCGCGCGCGCGGGCGCGGCGGGCGCGTGCTGCGCGGCGCGGTGGCGCTGCAGCGCGCGGCGCGACGCGAAGCGCAGCGCGCACGCGCCGCGCGCGCACGCCAGACGCGCCGCGCCGTGCGTCGACATGTGCGCCGACAGCTTGTTTGTGCGGAACCGTTTGCCGCACACGGGACAGATGTATGGTAGGGCTCCTAAACAGTAGAAGCCCCAATATATCATGTCAGTCAGGAAAGAATTTCCTGATACCCGGCATCGCTAGCTACGCCTGTATCTAGGCAAGCCTTGAACGCGCATTATTTTAATAAAGACGCTAGACTCGCACTACTTCAATGAACATAGTTTACGACGCGTATTATTGTATCAGTCTTTGTTTCTGGCATCGAAAAACAACTTTTGTTTTTTGTTGCTTGAAAAAGTTGTTTTTCGATGCCAGAAACAAAGACTGATGACACTAAGGTTGCCAAGTGTACCGCTACTTAGACAACATCTATGGCTACATTGTATTATGTGAACTTTCACAACTTGTAAATTGTAAAGTAAAACTAGTCAGAAACCTGTCCATCTATACAATTTATAATCAGCTCAAATAAAAAACTTGCCTGTATGAATTCTCATGTGATCATTCAACGTGTTCTTGCTAGTAAACTTCTTGCCACAATTACTGCATTCAAACGGTCTCTCACCTACAATCAATTACAGCAAATTATGTGTGTTGTCCTTGTTTTGTGCTCCAAAACTTAGCCATAGGCTACACAATACGAGGAGTACAAAAGAACCTGACCAGTATGCATCCTGAGATGTGTATTAAGATTGGTGTTGGTGGTGTAAGTCTTCCCGCAGCCAGGCACCGGACAGGGCCGGCGACGGCGCGGCTCGCAGTGCCGCGCCGCGAGCCAGCGCGACACCGCGCGGGCGCCGCACACTACACATGACCACTCACGCTCACCACTGTGACGTTTGCTGCAACCATATAATAGGTTTTGTTTTTTGGTGACAAACAAGTGTGTGGTCCATGGTAAACAGTTACTTGAGTTGACGCTGCGGCTAACGGCTGCGGAACCCTACACTGTGTATGGTCCAACGCTTTTGCCCCGTTTTTTTTATGCTGTAAAATCCGAATCGAACGAGCTATCGCTCATATTTTTAGGAGCTTTATCACTATTTAACACGTATTGCAACTCGTGAACTAGTCTAGTCCCTTAGGTTTCCATCGGGCAGCAGAATCGACGATCGGACTCGAAGGTCCGAATTTGTCATGCTCTGTCAGTCCACTGCTGGACAAGGGCCTCTCCTATTTTATGTTACGATACGACACCCGGTCTTCCGTGTTCAGTCCAGATTAGTTGATTGCAACTAGCATTGTGAGAAGTTATCGACTTGTTACACACAGTGAGCACCTGAAATGCCAATGCTGCCAATGCAGCTATTCAATACATAAAATTACGGCCCAATGAACTCTGGTCACTATCCATCTTACTCATTCACAGAAGCACTAAGCCTTAATTTAAAACATTAGTTTAAATATCTTAATTTTTAACTGTATTACAAATACTTAGAGAGATTTACACAAGCCATGAACATCCGCACACTCAATGTTTAATTCATAATACAATATGGTCAGGCACAAGGTGATCTCATACATGCTGTATTAATAATATAATTAATGCTAACCAGGTGTCTGACATGACACTGTGTGTGTCCTTTTACTTTCACTTTGAAGGACACACACAGTTGAATCATGCATTCATTTGAAATGAAAACTTATTAAATAATTAAAAGCTTTATTAATTCTATATTTGTATTGAATTTATTTGTATTGTTACTATTTTTATTAGTTTATGTAGATGCTTTGGATTAAAGATACCTTTAATGGTGTTTTATTGGCAATTTTTGTTCACCAAGAATTGGTGGGAGTGTGTCCGACTGCTACGCAAGAGGTTGTGGGTTCGATTCCCACACGGGACACCACTTTGTGAGATCCACAAATTGTTGTGCCGAGTCTGGGTGTACTTTGTGTCTGTGACTTGCATGTTTGTAAAGTCCTCCGCGACACAGGGCTTGTAACCTACTGCGGGAGTCTTCTTTATAAAAAAAAAAAAAACATGAAGCTGTCATGTGCACAACATCCTCATCCTCTGGCACAACAGTCCTATGCAATCCCATTAAAGCCTAATTTGGGCTTAGCCTTTTCACTTTTACCATTAATAGAATTTGTACACTGTGCATAAAAGGATAGCTACATCGCTCAAGAATTACTATTTATTGTTTTACTGTCACTTTTGGCTAGCATAACTTTCCGATAGGTACTAGTGATGTACTTTCTAACTCTGCTACAATTATTTTACATAAATTACCTATATTTACAAATGAAATATGTGCTCATAATACACTTTCTAATAAGACAATGGATAATACTCACAGGTGCAGCTTAAAGTTAAACTTTCTGGAGAATACTTTCTGACAGTATGGACAAGTATGTGTTGCAGGTGGTGTCCAGTGCCGGCAGCGGCGCTTCGACCCGCACTCAGCGCACTGCGGCTCCTCTATGCTCAACGCGACGTCACTACTCTTCACCTCGTCTTCCAATGCACTACTATCTACATTTACCTCTTGATCAACCTCTACATCATTATTCTTATTATAATAGGAATTATTCTTGTTTTCTATGCTCCCATTGCCTTTAAAAGTCACACCGTCTTCGGGAATAGCGAGGCCACGAGTTAATTGTTCAGAGAGAATTTGATTCGCTTTCTCACACTTTTCTAAAAAGCTCACAGTAATATCAAGCTCAGCTAGACATTCACAACATATATTGGAAGGTGCAGTATCATTTATCGAGGATTTTACACCTATTTTATCCAATTTCTCGCAAGGAAAAATACCTTTTCTTTTACGAAATAAAGAGTACATAGTATTTTGTTTCCTTAAACATATCCGACAAGTATTTTCGTCAACTATTGTCTCCATAGTTGATACAAAGCAGCGTGTTCGATTTAAGCACAGATTACCTAATCTTTGGTAATAATTTACAATCTAATTACATAAATTAGCAAAGCAGAAAGTTTGTTTACATTGTATTTGATTATATATTTTGACGTTGACATTTTTGACGTACAATTTCGATTGGCATAGAAAGTGTTGCCAACAAATATACCACAACCTCATATCAAAGAGCATTGTAAACTCATGCATATCTTCCTAGGACTTCAATTCACTGACCTATAGAAAAGGTCGGTGAATTGAATTTAGTACGCTGTATCAAAGAGATCAGTGCTTAAATTAACTTGCGGTATAATTTTTTTTCACTAAGTGCCTATAAATAATTTTGATTTTTATACCACATGCGCACGAAATAAAATTGATAATTTGATAATGCAGGCCTGTTTAATTTACCTTTTTTCCCATCCAACAGTTTTGATATTTTTTTAAACTTAAGTATTTTATTTAAAATATAGCTTTGTTTTTTTCTAGCGCTCTTAGGTTTTTTTTTATTGATGGCTTACCTACATATTTAATTTTTTTTTAGCAATTTTAACAAACGAAAATAATTAATACATATTTCTTTATGTCAACTGCTAGTGGCAAAAAAAAGAGAAATACTGGTATGAATATGTAAATCATTTATTTTTAAACAGCTCACGCACTCTAGAGTACAAGCCTTGTATCGCGAATACAAAGTATATCCAGACTCAAACAGCCATTTGTGAATCACACAAAGTGGGCTCCCGTGAGGGGATCAAACCCACGAGCTCGGGCTTAGCAGTCAGGGTCACTAATCATTTGAGCAACCAGACAGTTAACGGAAAAAAAATGATAATCCTCCATCAATAAATCATTAAAACTTCTTAATAAAATGTATGTTCCTTCAAGGCAGCTTCAACTCATAACTTTCTACTGCAGGCTTAGATATAGAGACTAAACTGACCATATAGCTGACCAATACTTTAACAAAATTAACACACTGCGTTACAAATTTTGAAAAACTTCTTCTTTCCTTGTTTTATTAATTATACACGTCGGTTATTAAAATCACATACATACGTACTTACTTAGGTCCTATCAAGTCCAGTTTTTAGGTAGGTACGGTATTTAATCATTTATTAGGACAAATATTTAAAGGAATTGTACACTTTGGTTTATTTAATTTATCAATTTATTCCAGTAAAACAATTAATTTACATATTTTTTTTAGAAGACGACACCCGCAGTAGTTTACACGCCCAGTGTTGCGGGGGACTTTACAAACATAGGTACACTTCACGGACACAAAGTACACCCAGACTCGAAACAACAATTTGTGGATTACACAAAGTGGTATCCCGTGTGGGAATCGAAACCACGACCTCTTGCGTAGCAGTCGGACACAGTCCCACCGCGCCACAGAGGCAGTAACAGTTTAGTACACTTTACAAGTTTACAAGTAACAGCCGACCATGCTTGAAGTAACAAAATTTTCATACAAATTCCGTTGAAAATTACATTGTTAGTATGAAACAAAAACAACAGAAAACCCACTTCTTATACCGCATTATTTTGCTGGGCAACTACGGAACTCTATATTGCGCTAAGCCCGACAAGCACTTGCTCGGTTTTTATATAATTTAGGTATACCTGGAAGTAAACACTCAGTCCAGTGTCTTTGTATTTCTAATAGACACACACTTCGTTAAAAAGTTAAAAACCTTATGTGACACTACAGGACGCGTTTTAATCCCGGGATTTCAATCCCGATAAATGATCCGGGATCTCGGGATACAGGATAATTTTTCGGGATGGAATCTAATTCGCTTTATGTTATAAGACGAAAACTACGAAGTTTTATATTCTCTTTGGGAGAACTTAGATTAATACCTATAAGTTATAAGCTTTAACTAAGGGACAGGAAACAACCAGTTAACATTCTGCTGCAATTAAAACAGCGATGACGAAATGTAGGCGTTCTGCCGAATACAGAAACCAAACCCAAATTACGTAGGTCTAGAAATCAAAACCGTTACGTAACGAGAACTTAAAATTCGGCAGAAGAACTTAATTCATTTCCCCCATAGGTAAAAACAGTAGATAGGTATCTAAGTACATGTCTTTATTTGTAAGCAATGAATGAAGTGTCTCGTATAGATGGCGAGTGCAAGTTACGCAAGAATGTGTTCGGTAAGGTTCGGCTTATATTGGCGAGTATCGAGTAATCTACAGCCGGTACGGGCGCCGCGCGCCGCCGCCGTACGCGCAGAGTGAGAGCCAAGGAAAGTGATCGATGTGTATTTGGTAACCGCAGGGCGTGTGCTCGCATAACGATGTCCTATTACACAGGGACGGAGTTAGACCGGAGTTGATGTGCTCGCTTGTCTTATTCCATTTCCTTGTCGATATCTGTAGACTGGATAAGTATACTAAAGCAAAGCAGCTCAACAACAAACGAAATCAAGTCTATATAAAAACTAACTTTAAAAAAAAACGTTATAAAAATAAGAAAACCCGCCTGCACAAAAAAGATAGAAACAAGATCCCGTACATAATTATACAATTTCATGCAGTCGGAGGCATTAATATTCATTAATGCCTTTACTAAATTTAGGAGGCACTTTACTAAATTCATCGAGATTCCTCGATGAATTTAGTAAAGTGCCTCCGACTGCATGAAATTGTATAATTATGTAGGGGATCTTGTTTCCATCTTTTTTGTGCTGGCGGGTTTTTTTATTTTTATAATTATTTTTTTTATTTAAAATTTTTAGTAGTTGTAATATGTACACGATGTAACAACTAACTTTTATCAAAGCTATTGTCAAGTTTTGAACATTGAAAAAACAATGGTTGCTAACTAACTTTTTTAGTATTACAGTCATACTTTTTTTATTTCAGTTATACTTTTTTGAAATGCTTAAGAAGAGCTCTTTAATTTGATACCCATATTGCAGTATTCGAAACAACTTTTTTTTTCACACCTCTATAATTTGACATCTCATAGCCGCCATGTTTGTTTTTTAAAAACGTCACCTATCTAAGAACACTTGGGCGATTAAGACGAATCTAACGACGTGTGAATTGTATAAATCCGTTCAGTGGATTGTGAGATATCAGGTAATAAAGAATATTACATACATACATACATACAAGATACGCGCGAAAAACATAACCCTTCTTTACAGTCGGATAAAAAAATAGTATCAATTGTTATAGAAGACAAACAGCGATTAAATCTGAAATCACTAGTTCAGCATGAGTGTTATTTTAATATATTTAGCCGTTTTGAAGAATAAGTAGGCCTTTTTTGGAAATTAAAGTAGACAGAGACACTCAAAAGGCCGTTTTTAGGGTTCCGTAGCCAAAATGGCAAAACGGAACCCTTATTGTTTCGCCATGTCCGTTCGTCCGTCCGGCAGCTTAGCTCAGAGACTGTTAGTTTTAGAAAGCTGTAATTTTGCGTGGATACACATATTAAGTACTTACGCCGAAAAAATAAAATCATGAAAAACATTCAACACTTCCCATATACCTATGTAAAGTAGGGATGTGATTTTTTTTCTCAACTACCCCATCGTGTAGGGTATCATTAGATAGGTCTTATAAATACGTTTCGGGGTTGTGAAGATCATTTTTAGATTTAGAGATCCGTTTGTGAAAAATATTTCACAAACGGATCTCTAAATCTAAATATTTTGACTCTAACAAAAATTTGCACTTTAAAGTTAATAAAGCTTTAAAGTGCACGTTTTTGTTAGAATCAAGTCCGTCCGTCCCCCCAGCCAGCTAAATGGCTGATGTTGGATATGTGAAAAAAATCACGGTAGTAGTATATGTATAGTAAAATTAAAAGGAAAAATTAGAAGGAAGTAACAGCTGATCAAATGAAAGGTAACAAAATTTTTGTACGAATTCCATTGAAAATTATTATTAAGTAGATATAAACGATGTAAGTATGTTGTTACATACTTACAACTTCATACTTTTCTCGCTTATACCTACTTAATAATAATTTCTTAAACAACAGGAGTGAGAGAGGACTACGGAAGATAGACCCTACGGACCCGGTTTTGTGTTGTGTATCTATAGTTAGCGTACCTATAGTTACCTAATACCTATAGCTTGTTACGTTAGTTGTTGATTGAATCCGCCACTGCCCCGTCTGGTACAATTTTCTCTCGATTACGTTTCTTGATTGATTAGTATTCACATCAGCACACTTGTTACACAGGAATGACGGTAGCCACCTACGTGCTGCCTAAAACAAACAACCACATTTTCAAATGCAGCTCTATCAACACGAAATAGAATACAATATTGGTTGCAGCTAACTCGGAAGAAGAATTTAACTGCATTCGTTTGGGTTCAATCGAAAGCATTATCGCGTAAGGACGAAGTTCGCGGTTGGCACGTCCGGCTACCCTGAGTGAAACTTGGATGCTTGCTACATACTAATTCGTTTTGTTTTAAGTTATAAGTATGAGTGGTGGTCCCCGATGACCACCGGTATCAAAGTAGTTGTCGCGCTGAACGGGCGACTGCATCGACATGAAACTTACCGTAGTAAGTATCAACTAATTAAAGTGGAAACCGACTGAAACCAGTGCAAAGTGATACAGTGACGAGTGCGGACGATATACGATCATGATGGTGCGTGGTGTGTTTCAGATCGCGCTGGTGTTGTGTGCGTGCGTGTGGGTGTCGGCGGGAGATGTCGCACACCCGAAGTCAACCAAGGCCAAGCTGCTGGGGAGAATTGTGCGCGCCAAACACCACAAGAGAGGCGTGCTCACTGCCATCCCACCGTACAAGCTCGGATATGACATCCCCGTAGTGACGCATTCAGTGGTCAAACCTTTAGTTGTGTCATATCCGCCTGCTGCGGCAGTCACAGCGATCAAAGTCCCTTTAGCTCATCCATTAACTACCCGGTACCCTGTACCCGTAGGTCACAGAGTCCCTGTACCTCATCCACACTATGGTCTTAAATTTCCCCACCACACTAAAACAGTATTGCTCCCTAAACCAGAAAATCATTTCCATCATCATCATCACCACCTGGAGCCCAAGCCGGTGATACCTGTTCCGACTGCTCATGTTCATGTTCCAGCCCCCGTGCCTGTTCCTGCTACGCCGATAGTGCCCATTGGAGAGCCAACGGCTACTGTGCATGCGCATCATGTACCGATTCCGTCTCCACCTGTCCTAGTACAACCAGCTCCTATACCAGGGCCCGCCCCGGTCTTCCCAGCGCCTGCTTTTGCTCCTACAACTCACCTCTTGCCGCAGGAACATGTCCACCTACGACCAGGCCTGCATGCTCCAGCACCCATACAACCTGCAGCCGGTGTAGCTCCTTTTGCTTCACTTCTTCCCCTGTCAGCCCAATTCCCATATGTTCTTCGACCGGGCAATGCAGTACAAACATCTTACTTTGAAAACTATCCTAGGTATCCATTCTTGAACTACCAATCTCCGTTCCTCCCGTTTGCTCAAGCTGCTGCTCCAGCATCAGTTAACCAAATACTATTTGAACGTCCTCAAGTGCCTCATTTGCACCCTCACTTACATTTAGTTCCGCAAGCCGGTGGCCAGGATGGAATAGTATTTGAGCAATCAGGAGCTCATGTGCCTGTCGAACCAACGACATTACTGCATCATGGGCAAGCAGGAATTCCACATGTTCACCTACAACCAACTCAGCCGACACTTCACCTGCAACCAACTCAACCTGCTGTGCACTTACAGCCCGACGTGCATTTGCAGCATGACGTGCATCTACAGCCAGTCCAGCCTGAAGTACACCTTCACTCGGCTCAGCCTGAGATTCACCTTCACTCCGCTCAACCAGGCCACCTGCAGCCCACGCAGCCAACTGTCCACGTGCAGCCAACTCAGCCAGGGATTCACCAGGTTCCCGTCGAACACGATGGCTGGTCTCCTGTACAGCCGACACCTCATGACATAGCGGTATCTCAAGGAGGTGCACCTTTCGGTCAAGATGCTAACTTCGGTCAAGGAGTGCAATTCGGACATGAGGGCCAGTTTGGTCAGGGCACTCAGTTTGGCCAAGGCAACCAATTTGGTCAGGCCGGTCAGTTCGGTCAAGATGGTAACTTCGGTCAAGGCGGCCACCACCAGTTCACACAAGAGCAAGGAACCCAAGTGTACGAGCACCACAGCGGTGACGAAGGTTACAATTATCAGAACGAGTTGCAACATCATATCCAGCAACAAATCGAACAAGCGCAGTACGAACAGCATCTAAACAACCAGCAGCATCAGCAAGCCAACGTTCCACAGGACTCCTATGGAGTGCCGATCCTGAATGGACAGCCAAACCAGGATTTTGCACATAACAGTCAGAGTTTTGGACAAGCTGACTTCAATCAACACGGACAAGATTTTGGTCAAGGCCAGGATTTTAGCCAGCAGCAGCCGGCGGCGGAGTACGGAGTGCCGCAGGGCGCTGAAGGACGAAGTTCAGAAGGAGATGACGAGCAGTTGTACCACAATCACATTCCGCTTAAGCAGCAGCTTCCCATTGAGAAACCGCTGGAACATTTCCAGAGATAGTTCCGTCTATTGTGGTCAGAGATGTTCAGCAGTATCTAATTGTTACCTCGAAGTCTCAGTGTGTGAGTGTACCAATGTGCTAGCGTGTAGCGTTTAATCGAAATTATGGATACTATTGAGCCAGAGCATCTTTACTTATGGCATAATATTACTTAATCATATTTTAGACTAGAAAATGAAACGAAATTCGACAAGTCAATGTTACAAGTCAGTTTCTATACTGCTTATGAGATCATGTGAAAGTGGTAGATGGGATCTCTGTGCTTGTTGCTGTGTGTAGGGTCACCAGGTAAACAGTGGGTCACTTTTTTCATCGGTGATATCTCAAAATCTATTAGTCAGATGTGTTGTAAATTTAATTAGCTTTTAGACTATTACTTCATCAATCAATTAATCATTGACCTCCAATGGTGAAAAAAAGAGTAAATAACGTTTATTAATGGCAGAATTGTCCCACTGTGAACACGTGCGCGTGGTGGGGAACAATGAACAAATAAGAAATACAAAATCGACTTAATAAAATATGAAATGGTAATCCACGTTAGGAATTATACCTAAACAAAATATCAACTCACACTTCAAAATATTTTAGCAGCCTCACAACAAAATCGCTTCCCTCCTTATTACCTACAAATGCTTAATACCCACTTGCAAAATGGCGGTTTTGGTTGGCGGTAAACATATTTTTTATATCTAAAAACCAAGCTAACTTTTGAAGTCTACCAAAAAAATAGATACATAACAATACATTTTGTGTAAGTACTGCGTTTCATGAAATAAAAACATGTTTCCAGTAAAAAAAACATGAAAAATCTTACTGTATCATTCATCAATATTGAAGACATTTTTGCAAAAAAGTGAAAATCACAAAAATGACGATGACGTTAAACACAGTCATATATGGAAACCAGCCGAGAGAGTATTGTGTGCGTGAACAAATAAGCAGCAGTGCCACCACCACTGGTTTCATCAATCAACCCACTGTACCTAACTGAGCCACTGTTTACTCGGTCACCATACTTGTAAGATAAGTTTATGTTTATGTATTGCCTTTAACATTAAATAATTTAAGTCTAACATAGTTTTAAGAGAGATTATTTATTTATTTTGTTATAAATAAAAATATTGGTAAATGATTGATTTGTTTTATATTTCGGCTTGTGATTTACTTAATGTTAAGGTTTCTTTGGAAGGGACCACGAACCGAATGCATTTGTAAATATCTACCAATACTAGGAAATGGTTTACCGATCACCATGTTTAATAATAATAAAAATGATTTATTCACTTGGGAAGCAAAATACTACACTTGTGAAAAGTCGATTCTACATTTACTGGTAATGCCTGTTCGCAAAAAATAGGTAAAGCCCGAAAAAAGTACAGGCAATAAAAACTGGTGGCCACTCTTTTCAAATTGCCAATGTTTACAATGTTTCTCCGTTTATAAACTGTATATGCAGGTAAGGTGCTGCCACCATTATATTATACACCACATTAGAGGACTGATGCAAAAAAAGAGGTCAATAATATTAGAAGAGTACACGAGATCGGATACATCAGCCTCAATGGGCACAACATAGTAGGAGCATCCACTTACGATGTAAAAACTTTATGTGCTTAAATATTGGCCAATTTACTGCTACTTAATGAATAAGTATACATGTTTTTCAAAGGAAAGAAAAGAATGGCCGTAATTTATCACGCAGAATCTTTACTTACAAAAGTAAATCGTTTTCGTACATTATCAAACTGTGACAACAATATTCACCTAGTAAAATGCAATAAACTATACAACACAATACATTAATAGGGAGCAACGAACTACATCCATTTATCTTTATCTAAAATCTCTAAAAACTAAAAACTGTTATGTTGCCACTTGAAAGAGCACAGAGAGCCGTTCTAAAAGTAGCTTTTTGTATAATAGATTAAATCGAATTGTAAATATATACCACCTAAATTATTTTAATTGTAAAAAAGCTGTAAGTACCCAATTACAAGATATGTCATACGAACAGACGGAGGACTTATTACTTGTACTAAAATAAATAAGACCAATTGTTGTAACATCTCTTATAATTACCTATTTTTTGTAAATGTTAATTTATTAATCTATGCTTTCTAGTTTAACAGTTCTTGTTTTTAGTTATTAAGTATAGTTTTAGTTTCGGAAAGTATTTATTAAAATACTTTTTACTTTCTAGCCTGAAACACAGGTTTCAACCTAGTTCAGGCAAATACTTAACTGTGCTATTTGTTTTTATACCTTTATATAAGTTTATTGTACCTTTACTTTCATGAATAAATTTTTAATATTATTATTATCTTCATCAGTTAAATAATCATCGATTGAATAGTAAGCTCTTTGTATAAGATGTCTCTTGACTACATACTTAAATTTATTTACTGGTAGGCTCGATATGCTGACTGGGATTTTATTGAAAAATTTAACACCTAGTCCCATGAATGAGTTATAAGTTTTATGAAGCCTATGATATTGACCTACCAATTTGTGCTTATTTTTTGTATTTACAGAGTATCACTATTTTTGTTTTACAAACATAACGTCTGCATATATATATTGTGACGCAACTGTCAAAATGCCTATCTCTTTAAACTTTTCTCTAAGGGAAACTCGTGCTCCTAGTTGATATATCGCACGCACTGCACGTTTTTGAAGAATAAAAATAGTTTATTTGACAAGAAGTAGACTCTTACATAACAAGAAAACTATAACAATAATAGCGGTAGCCGAAGCGGTGATAGCCTAATGGTTAAGGCATCAAACTCGCAATCGTGAGGTCGCGAGTTCGTATCCTACCCATTATACTACCGACGTGAACCCACTCCTAACACAAGCCATTGAGCTTAGCTGGAGGTGTTAACAAGATTGCTAGCAATGTGGGACCCAATCAGGCAAACAAACTCTTATCCGATTTCGGTTTCGGCGGCCAATCTCATCGGAGAGACTATCAAACTGCGAAGGAGATATTATAGTGCACAAGTCACAGATCACAAGTGCACTCTCTATTCCCTCACTCTCATTGTCCGATGGAACGGGAATCCAACACGACCCGAGAAAGATTGGGCGCAGGACCGACGGCTTAACGTGCTATCTGAGACACGAAGGGGTGTGACAATGTTCAAAAACGGTCACCCATTTAGGGACCGACAGTGGTAACGTTGCTTAATCTCGCAGATATCTCGATCAGGGTCCTTATTCACTATCATTTTTTTCGTTTTCGCGGCAAGTGCGCGAACTAGCGCATGCGCGGTGCACTCAAGGATGTCTAAGCGCAGCTCTCAATTTACCATTATGACAAGATTTTGACAGTAAGACGCGCGGGCTTGCCGCGAAAACGAAAAAAAAGATAGTGATTAAGGACTCTGCTCGGTTGTCAGTGAGTCAGGGACCCCTCAAAACTATACTAGTTTAGTAAAATGTAAAACCTTCATTTCATCGAGAGTCGATCAAATTCAAAACATTTAGATTAGAATTAGACCTCGTTATTATCATTTCTAATCTGGCCAATAAATCTAAAACAACAGACCTACTTCAACAGAAAACGTGATATTGTAATCTCACGGAGCGAGTGGTGCATTTGGCAATACATCGACAGTGGACAGGACATGTTCGTTGTGACGAGATATGGGCCAGTGGCTGCGCGCGCGCACGTGTGACTCGCACTACCGGACGCCGGCGCGCCCACCGCTCCCACACTTGAAAGTTACACTTGCTTTACACGAATAATTATAGTTATCGCTGGTGGACGGTTCTTAGAACACCATTATTTATGTTAATAAACTTTCGCGATTTGTACACATTATGAAAATGTATATAAACGGATCCATACGGGTCTTAACCGCCTGAATAATTTAAGGTAAAATACCTTGTTTATTGTCCGACGTTTCGACCGTGTTGTAACTGCCGTGGTCACGGGTAGTCTACCGCGGCCTTTGCTATACGGTCGAAACGTCGGACAAGGTAATTTTAATATTTTCATAACCATGAACCTTTGAATTTATGTTTTACCTGACACCTAAACTGCATCTATCTAAGTACTTATAATAGTTATCTATCTACTCTCAAAAGTTCATCGCGGCTCATTTTCTGACGTTCGACAGTTCGTACGCGAATCTGGATTAATATAAATCTCGTAAAACTAGATTTTTTTTTAAAGATAACTAGCAACGTGGAATTGTGGCTCCACGTTACTAGCAATCCAGTTAACCCCTTCAGTTAAGCTCAATGGCTTCTGTTAGGAGTGCGTTCACGTCGGTAGTATAATGGATAGGATTCGAACTCGCGGCCTCACGATTGTGCGTCCGATGCCTTAACCATGAGGCTTCAGCTGCTTCGGCTACCGCTATTATTGTTATAGTTTTCTAGTTAAGTAAGTGTCTACTTCTTGTCAAATGGTGGTCGGTGAACCATTACCTACAAGTACTGTTGCAGAGAATGTCATGATTGACTATTTACAATTGCATGATCTCGTCAATGCCCCATGTTTTATATTTTTATAATCATATAACGTTATTGTTGAAATTGCTAGTTGTAGATTTTGACCTTATTTTATTTTCGAACATAACTTAGTTTTTCGTAGGATTAGGCCCTTGAGCGCTGCGTTGTTGAGGGTCGTCTGCGGACACTCGTGCGCACAATATCCTGGCAGGATATACCGCCATATTAGAAAGGAACACTATTCAAATTTGAATCACAGCATACGTTATTAAATACAAGGTTATGTCGCGCCATTCGGATATATGTTATTACTTTATTACAGGGTGTACCTACTGTACAGCCTTATTATGTGTTGCAAATGTTTATTAACAATTACTAATGTGTTAATTTTGTCGTCGGCCATGTACCTATAGTCGAATGTATATTTCCTTGAGGTAATGTTAGTTAAGTATATTCCTTACTTATATTTTTTTCTTAGCAACGAAGTATAAAGAAACAAACAGAACACAGCAGAGTAGCAATAGGTTCTACATTTCTTATTAGGCAACTCTCACATTTGGATATAAACTCTGTGTCGCGCGCGGAGGAATTTGCAAACAAACAACTAACGGAGACAAAGTACCTACACCCAGACATGGAACCGATATAATTTACATTTCACAAAGCTTTGTTTCGTTGGGAATCGAATCTACAATCTTATGCACAGCAGTCGTACTCACAATCAAGGCAGTCACCTGGACTGTTAAATATCTGTTTAATAAATCTGACACAGACTATCTATAAAGTGTTACTGTCAACCATTTAGTGTTTAACTTTAAAAAAAAAATCGGCGGTTGAGTTCACAATATTGCGCTTATTACAATACACTAAATCAGGGACCCTAAATCCTTATAAAGAGCGGTGTAATAACAGTTAGGGCCCTAATTCTCTAACAAATTTTCAAGGCCACCTTGATTTAGGGCCCTGATTCAGCGTGGTGTAATAGCCGTTTAAGACAAACTTTTGTCTAAATATACTCTCTTTACTAAATAGTTTGCTAATTGCTAAATATACTTTTCGACTAAAACGGTAAATTATAAGAATCTTAATACAGTACATCAAACTAAAATCCCTGTTGTTTAGGAAGTAATGTGGGTACAATCTGTGTGTGTGTTCGTCTATCTAGACCAGGCCGCCCATTATAGGCATTAGAATCAGCCGCGCGTTTGGCAATAACGAGAGTATCGCAAACCAACGCCTTTTACGTGTTACTACAGGCGGAAATTCTTCGCGAACTTGTTTTACTCATTCACACCCAAATATGCCAAATTTAATCGAAGCACATTTCGTACATGTATACCTAATTATGTGAAAAAAGAAGCAAATTAAAGACGTGGACTTTGAGAAAAATAAAGTACTAGCGTCTTTGCAAGCTAAGTGCTAGAATAGAACCTACCTTACCATGCTGAAGTTGAGATTAATCGTGAGAAATAAAAAACGTCTCTCAGTTTAGTAGTCAGTAGGACCACACGCAGTGAAAGCTAATTTAGAGTGTATTTCCCGGTTTAAAAACTGGCCTACCAGACGTTATAGCATTTTAAAGCAAAAAATCGCACCGTTTACCTCATTTCTGCGTAATAGAAGGACAAGCCAGTGATTACACTTTTCCAAAGTAATATTGAATCACTATGTGAACGAAGTATCAACTAAAATAGGTACTTTTAATTCTATTAACACTTCAATAATTTTAAAGGTAGCAACTATAGTGTAAATAAATTGCTATGAATATTTTGTCAGGCGCTTTTTGATTTCTAGCTTCTAAGTCTCACAGTCACACTTTAAAATTTTTATTTTTATTGAGAGCCGATCCGCAGAGTTATCATATAAGACTATACTTTCTGCAGAGCAGAAAGTATAGTCTTATATGATATCTCTTATATGCTGTAAGCAAAGTAGGTTTATTTGCAATAATGCAATTTGGGGGTTAAACTTCCCCCCTCCTCCGAATACTACTAGCAATCCCGTTAACCCCTCCAGTTAAGCTCAATGGTTGGTGCTCCTACCCATTATAGTACCAACGTGAACTCACTCCTAAGAGTGAGTTCACGTTGGTACTATAATGGGTAGGATTCGAACTCGCGGAATCACTATTGCGAGTCCGATGTCTCAGCCATTAGGCTATCGGTATTTAGTCAATTGTACACCTAGCCATCCCCCTGAAATTACGATAATCTCTCCCAAAAAATAATCCTGAGTAGGTACGCCCATGCTGTAGAGATGTTATAGGGCACACAGGAGGATGCGATGGCACAATAATCCAACATAGTCCGGGTGATATTAAGCTCAGCATCGGCGGCATAACGTGCTCTCTCACCACACAGTGAGTCGTCAGGGGACTGTCACTTTAAAAAAAAAAAACATTTTGGTAGATCGATCTGAGAGAGGTATCGTAATTTAACCTCATGACCATTGGCTCCTCACACCTACAAAAACTCTATGTACTTAAGTCTGTGTATATCTGTGACTTAGCCTCGCTGTTTTCCCTTTTCTCAACCTTGGCAGCAATATCTATCATCATATTTCTCAACTGCGCTAATAATGTATAGGAACTCGCTTTGTTTATTGTATCAATCAGACCTTTTTCCGAATTCATTATTACAATACCTACCTACGTTCGTAACATTACGTAGTATTAATTAACAATAGAATAACGCCGCCTGCGATATGACTCCTCGACCCTGCCCTGGTTCGGTATGACTATAGTACAATAATATTTGGAAATATTACTTTTATGAGTTGTGCTAAAACCTCACTTGAGAAGTAAGTATAATTCTTAAAGCTAACAGACGATAAATTCAGGGCTGCATCAATAAATCCATCTAATTTACCCCAGTACACGCCAGTCTTCCGTTTTCCACATACAGTGGTTGTTCCACTATACGTTTACCTTTGCTCGTAGCAACGGCCTTCGGTCCTGAGGCAGATATGACCAACTCATTAACACTTTAGCTGCTTAACATGTGACCTATATCCTATACCTATCTGATGAGATTGTCGCGAATTTAACCCTTTAAAGGATCAACTTTCATTCCATTAATAAGGTATGTTGACTTCAGCCTTCAAGCCTCAAGGTCTCGGGCCAGTACGTAAGGCTACTATCTAAAACTTACATACCTACCTCATGGAAAAAAAATCGTTCATCCAGTTTTAGATCAAATATTTACAAATATTAAAAAAATCTAATTACAAGACTCGTTTGCTCATCAGTCAATCCTTTGGTACGTAGCCTGGGTCCTTATTCACTATCTTTTTTTTGTTTCCGCGGCAAGCCCGCGCTTCTAAAAGTATTTATTTTTATTATTTAGCTATCTAACTAAGTAGTGGCCACTAGAAGACACCTTTTAACCAAATTTCATCAATATTCATTGAGTAGTCTCTAAGTAAAATGGCTGTGACATACGGATGGACAGACAGACAGACAAACAGACAGACAGACGGACATGACGAAACTATAAGGGTTCCATTTTTTGGCATTTTGGCTACGGAACCCCAAAAACATAGTGAATAAGGACCCTGGTGTATTCTCTCTTTAGTATCTTCAATAGATACTTAGAATGAATACTCTATAAGCCTTCTATTTTCATTTCAGATCACCTATTTATTTTATTTGTCCATTTTCACAAGCAACAATGTCCCATTCCAGTCAGCTGCCAATTTTATCCGTGACTTACCTACCAAATACATTGTCATAGTCCGGAACACCGAAGATAGATGCCATACAGCACCACCCCGCAGGTCAATCAAGGTATTCTGATCACTCGTTCACTGGCACATAGAGATACAATACAATGTTAGGTCTCACGGTGCCTCGGCCGACAGCGCGCACCGACCGGCGCGCCCGCGCGCTGCGTTCGTGCCCCATTGTGACACCTGCAAAACCTATAGCGCATAGTGCTTGTATATTATCACTCATTGTACTTATCAACACGTATTGTTTAAAGGTTGAGGCTTATGTAGTGTTACATTATATTAAGTAAAGAATGGAGTAGTAGAATAGGTACTGTACCAAAAATATAAGTTCCCAACTTGTTTGACTGCACGGATGGTGTAGCGGTCATATAAATGGGAAGCAAAGTGTTGCAGGTTCGTCCCCACTCGATGCAGAACTTTGGTTGATCTACAAATTGGTGTTCTGCCTCTGAGGGGCATAATAATATATATAATTTATTTCCGTGACAGACGGATTATGCTCCATTCCTGAATGTGTTTTCACATAAAGGATATCGACTCCACTAACGATTGGTTCGAAATTTTCTACAAAATGGCAAAAACGGAACCCTTTAAGTTTCCTCATGTCCGTCCGTTTGTCTGTCTGTATGTTACACGCATTTTACTCAAAGATTACACAATGAATATTGATGAAATTTGGAATATAGGTGTCTTGTATAAATATTTTGAGGCGGGGAGCACTCCATACATGTAACAGAAGCTAAAAAAATATTTTTTTAGCAAACATCAACATGTGGCACATCATTTGACAGGACTTTTAAAAAACATTCTAAGATTACAAAGGAACTTTTTTGGTTTAGTGAATATTTTTCGGAATATTCGTTCCGAAAGTAGCATAAATTGTGTCTCTTTATCTTTTAAACCGCGAGTCCAAAAAATATGAAAAAAAAACCGCAACGGTAACGCCTAATAAATACTTTCAACTAAAAATATTTTTAACATGATCTGATTTACTATCTTTGAGTTATTGCCAAAAACTGCGCTTTTGGCAATAACTCAAAACTTAAACTTTTTTAGGGTGTAAGTGCCATGAACATGTGCAATTTTTCACATCGTATTTTTATTTTTCATATGTAGTGTATTCATTTGTAATAGCAGCTACGGAACCCTACACTGAACATGGTCGACATGCTATTGCCCGTTTTTTTTTAATTTAATGTCAAAAAAACAAATAACCAAAAAGATTTTTCTTTTGACAGAAGTTTTATGAGAAAACATGCGGAGGCGGAAAAGATTATTGAAAGAGGCCCTAAACAGACAATGTTGATAAAAAATCTTGAACACATATCGACGAAATTGGGTACCAACTAAAATATATATATTTTTTTCTATTTTCCGGTTGGACAGGATTCATTTACACGTTCGTCCTCATAATTTCATCGATCAAAATGCCTAAAAGTCATTCCTGCATTTGCTTTAAACCAAATTAGTAGGTAGTTATTGTTTGAAAACGTCTTATATTTGGATGAAGTGAGGTAACAGTTCTTAGATGTTGAGACGTAGCTTTGATCTATCGGACAACCGGAAAAAGTGTTGACATTTGCAAGAATACACCGAAGGAACACGATATTAATAGGCATAATTATGAACTCTGAATAGACCCTTACTACCCTAATCTTCAGAGACAAGGCGCAAGGTCGACAATCGGGTAGAGCGTTTTTAGGCGTTTTATTATGATTCAGTAAAATTCTATTATATTCAGTACCTACTTGCTTGTAACACCACAATATTTGTGATCACTGGAATACTTGGTCCAAGTATCAGGGGAAAAACAGGTGCCTTACAAAAACCACAAGTTCATAATTAAATAATATATTACTTTAAGTGAATTTTATCTTTAACATAATATGTGAATCATTCGCACAATTAGCCATGTTACTAATTAAATGTCAACGAGGTACTGTACGTACGAGTTTAGGTAGTTGCAGCGGTGGTGTCGCAGTCAGTACGTATGCGCGGTCTAGCGGGGCGACAGGACCACATATAAGGTGCGCGGCCGCCGCTGCAGGACTAGTGTTCCACTAACCATACAATATACCACTAATATGAAGGCTGCTGTAAGTCTATATTTATTTTAATATTATTTACACTTACTTTTACGGTTTAAGCACTGAACAAGTTAATTTAATATTTCACGAAAATAAACTAGTCAATGTTAATACTAATAAACCTGGCTCCAGTAGGTTTAAACGTATAATATAATAATCGTTGTATCGCAAAAAACAGCGAAATAATTGTTGTTTACTACATAAACGGGGTGCGTGAATAGAATCTTTCTTCCGTCTTCCCTCACCGCTTTCTACTTTTAAAACTACGAAATTTCAACCTGAAAGTTGATTTTCTTAGGCGATAGAGATACAAAAAGCAGTTCTTTTTCAAATTTCTTCTAATAAATTTCTGCCTCATGAAACCATAGCTTGGGCATATCTACCGATCTATAATCTAAAAAACTGGGCAAATTCATGTCAGGTCACGCACAATGTAGGGTTTCGTAGCTACCTAGCACAATAATGCGGTATAAGAAGTGGGTTTTCTGTTATTTTTGATTCATACTACTAACAACGTTTATAAGTATATTACAATGGAGTTTTGTACGGAAATTATGTTACGTCTCACTTGGTCTGCTGTAACTCGTATACTTGTAAAGCCTACTTTGCTGTGATAGTCTTCCTTTTAATTTAATTATATAAACTTACTTTTCCACATCTCCAAAAACAAACACTTAGCAGGCAGGAAACTTTAAAATTTTTTTTATTTAAAGGTATAATATTTTACCAACGGATCTCTAAATCGGAAACGGATATTCATAAACCCAAAGTTTTTTTTAAAGACCTATCCCACGATACCCCATTGCATGCATTAATATAATATAGTCAGTGATACAGTAAGTTCATAGTAGATTTTTACACATGACAGTACCAATGAGCCTGGTAAGTATACGGCGTCTACGTAGACGTACGAGTACTAGATCTACATAAACGCTCGTTTTAAATATCTAAACAGGATATTTCTACATCCTTTCCTGAATAGGTACTTATTAATGTTCACCTTGTAAATTGTCAAACTATCAGCTGTCGCAGTTGCAATCAGTTCTATGTCTTCGATGTATAATTTGAGTGTAACGTTCAACGCAAGCTGAAGGTACCTACTGTACGCAGGTTGTGCTCGCGCACGACGCGTTGCGATACCAACGTAACTAACTGTGGGACAGTCACGATCCTTAGCTTCCATCGATTTAAATCGATTATTGTGTTTGAAAAACGCTCTGCGAGGGGCTCTGCCAGCGTTAGTTTCAGATAACACATGACTCATTCTCGCGAGAGTTACTTTGCTGTTGTTGTGAATTAAATTACAAACAAAGTATTATTTCCACGAACAAACCATGAACAAACATCACTTGTCACGTCTGGATTTTGGAGTCTTATACCACTTTGAGAGTTGTGAACGTCTCGATCTAGAACGCCCGCCATATAGAGACATACCTTAGTGTCCAACTGTCAGCTCATAAAAAATATCGGTAAGATAGCAACAAAAAAAAATCAGTTTGGTCACTTCTTGTATCTAATATTTTAAGTAGGCAAGTTTGCGGTTTTGAACCTTATTAAACATTGATACTTCATAGTATCAATGTTTAATAAGGTTCAAAACCGCAAACTTGCCTACTTACACAACTTTGTTTGTAAAAGTTCTCATATGCATTGTTACAGCTGTGTGTCCTCCTCCTGGCTGTCGCCGTCGCTACCGGCGCGGAAGAAAAGAAGACCGAGAAACGCGGTGTTTTCGGCCTCGGCTACGGGCTCGGCGGACACGGCTACTCCGGCCACGGTCTCGGTCTCTACTCGCACAGTGCGCCGCTCCTCAGCCACGGGTACGGCGTCGGCCATGGCTTCGGCCATGGATACGGCTTAGGATTCGGCCATGGATACGGTGGACTCAGCCATGGATACGGTGGACTCGGCGGATACGGTGGACTCGGCGGATACGGCTACGGGCTGGGACACGACGTGGTCGCGTCGGCGCCCCTCGTCTCACACGGCTACTCCGCGCCGCTGCACTACGGGTCTCCGCTGCTCGGCCTCGGTCATGGCGGCTGGCATTGAAGTGCTTCTGTAGAAGTGTCTAGTGCCAAATTAGTTTTGAGTGATCAATTTCATTTATATTTTATTTTGGATTAAATTTTATTTTTTATGTAACTCAGTTACTTTATTTACTTAAACTAGTGGTGATCCCTACATTTTCAGTTTGCACATATATTAACATGTGTTTATAATAATAGACTAAATGATTGCTACGGAGTACCATTATACGAAAAAAAATATGTAATGTTGTTTATGAAGTTCAAATCTCTTCATAAGCATAACTTTTTTAGTGATATAGATTGATGATTGATGCCGATATTATATAATCATATATAATCAATATTACTTCAAGATTTTGATTTGCAATGATTGACGAATGTCCACTTAATCTACCTACCTAAACTTATTGCGACAAGGTAATACATCAAATAAGAATCTGCCTGTCACTTACTACGTACGGTAAAAGCATTAAATACACAAACGATAAACCAGTACAATCATTTATATGACAACATATTTCATGTACTATCAGTGCCTAGTCTTGGCTATGTCTTAATTATTTAATAAGCATAATGATCAAGTTACCTTTTAAGCAATATTCTCATACTGCTGTAGAGTATACTCTTACATATTAGTGTGACTGCAACACGAACTAACAAAGTAGCCCTGAGGCCCACTGACCGCAATCCTATGTTAAAATCGTGTATTTCCCCGATTAATTAATAATTCAGTAATCGGTAGATGTCGCTGTCGCAACCGGAAGCTGCGCCAGCGCCGCCGGAAGTTTACGAAACTTGGAAATGTCGCCAACATCACGGTTAGATCGAATAGGTGCTACTTATCAAATGATTGCCACGCACTTAGTAGTTTCGACTCACATTTTAACTAACAGTTTAACGATACTCTTGTCTTCTATATGTGTGTTCATAAGCTAGAATCTGTGTCAAATAGAACGAGTATACCGCGCCTATCGCGTATATTCCATTCTCATTCTATATCAAACACTTTCCTCATACGAGCACATTTCTCGATCACACAGATACCTGCCATGCATGCAATTTCATAACTCGACCACATTTGTCAGCACTCCTTGTAGAGCTAACCGCAGTCCAAGTGATTAATGATTCTGTATCCTTTTAAACGACTATAAATTAGAAAGGTAACTTCGATTAAAAACACTAGTGGAATTAGATGTAGTGATAAGTATATAAATCAAAGTACAAATCTATACATTTATATTCACTTGTCCTGACTGACTGACTGATTCATCAACGCAGAGCCTAAACTGCTAGGGTTACAAACCTAATATTTTGACAGTTGATGCCTTTTAGGTTGTAGGCATCCAATAATTTACGGTTTTTTAGAAATTCGTCCCCTAAGGGGGTCAAATAGGGTTTGCAAGTTTGTATGAAACTCCGTCAGTTTTGAATTTAGATCGGTGAAATGTTGTATTTAGCTTTTTTGTTCAAAATAAAGAAACATGTTTTAAAAGTCATCCCCTAGGGGGGTTAAATAGGGGTTGCAAGTTTGTATGAAACTCCGTCAGTATTTTTTTTAACAATGTAGGTGTATAAAATAAGGTCTTAACACAAATTAGTCTCAATACATTGTACCTTACGGCATACAACAATTTACTTAAATGCTAGTGTCCACTTTTAAAAGAATGAAACAAAATTATTATAAAAATTAAATTTAAACTAATACACAACAACAACGTAATCAAATAATCAAAAAGAATATAAAAGACAAGTATATTTATAAACTAAGACACACATTTATCATTTGCAATTACAATGAAATTATAAATAAAAAATTAAAAATATTGAAGTTAGGTCTTTGGCTTAATTTTGTATTTGGCTTTTTGCTTTAAAATAAAAAAAAAACACGTTATTCAGCGTTTTTGGAAAATCAACTTCTTAGGGAGAAAAATAGGGGTTGAAAGTGTGTTTGAAACTCTGTGAGTTTTTGAAGTTAGATCTGTTAAAATGTGTGTGTGTTTGGCTTTATTAAAAAATTGTATTTGGTTGTAGATAAAGAAATACGAATTCGAAATACGAAATAGAAGCCGCGGGGCGACAGCTAGTATATTATAATGAAGGATAACTTAAGAAATGTCTGCCATAGACGAGACAACTTTTATTTATTTGTTTAAAAAAAGAATTACAACACCGTTACAGTTACCCAATTCCATGTTGTAAGTAACATAGTGGAATACTTTCAAACTAAAAATAAATATTTTTGAATAACAAATAAATCATAATTGCTTAAAAAACAACTACCTGCATATATGTATATGGAAACTTAAATTAAATGAGTAAAGCATAGCATTAATCTATGCCATATATACCTATGTAGGACAATATATTCTAAGTTGTCTCGTTTATTCAAGCACTTATGGCTGACATTTATTAATTTATCCGTAATTTAATGTAATTTAATTTATACAGAGTGACTTTGTAATCAGTCGACAAATTGATAGGGGAGATTTAGTACCAGTAACACAATCGTTGTACATAAAAACATTTAAAAAATAATAACCGACTATCGATAAAAATGTAAACAAAGTCATTGAGCAAGTTAAATTTAACAAATAAACTGAATATATCAACTTATGTCAAGCGTATATTACCTAAGACCTAAACAAATCAATTAATAATCAAATTATCCATTTAAACCGGTACGCATGCAGCATATAAATCAAAATGTTCGGGGAGTTATGACCAAGATGCCAAAATGCACATCGTGCTGAAATGTCTATCGTGACTGCCTTGACTACACGCTGGTTTACTCGTTGAAGTTTGTCCACTAAATTGAAAGTCATCCTGTATATTTTATAATTATAATATATTATAATGTGTACAAATCTCTAAAGTTTATCAAAATTTATCCTTTTTATTGTTAACTGACTGAACTCGTTGATTCATGGGCCCGTCGGCGGTCGTTGGCGGCTCATAACATAACATCAGTAGTTAGCTTAATAATAATCTCTTGTAATAACGGTCATTTTATAATTTATAATAAAAACTACCAAATCGAGTATTCGTTGAGTATGTAAAGGCCTGCGTACAATGTCACGACCTACCGCACTTAATTATATGACACAACGTTTAACAATTAACTCTCCACACTTTTTTGTCGACACCAATTACTTACAGATACGAGTAGGTACAAAAACAAACTGTTTAAATTGTTTTGTCCATAGTTGTGATGTATTATGACGTCACTCGGTACAGGAATGGGAACACAAAGCAGTGCCATACAGGGGACATACTCGTTCAACTCTCTGTTCATAGGGTCACCAGTTTGTGAGAAAATAACTTTTATAATGTCCTTACTCTTGCTACGAATGTAGTGAAGAAAGTTTAATAGTTTATCACTTAATCTCGATTGCACTGGTGAACGGAAGTGACAACCTACCAACACGTAGCGGACTAATAAGATAATGGATACCTTTGTATAATCGCCTTGGAAAAGTGTAAAAAAATGTAAGTATAAGAAGTATTTTTTTTTATTTACGTCATTTATGGCAATAAAGAAACTTTTCTTCTTCTTTTCTACTTTTATCTTCTATTATGTCAAGTCTAAGGTAACTGTCCCACCACTGGCGATGAGTGAGAAGTAGACATGAGTGTCGCCGCCGTCGCCAATTTTCCCGCGCCGCTACCGCCTTGAAAAGTCAACGGCGCACCAACCCAACTTGATGATGGCATTCAAGCAACAGATGAAGTAGACACGTGCGAAAAACAAGTTCGTTTACAGGTTGCTTCTAGAACAAAATATCGTAATTTGTTTGTGACGGTGGATAAAATTGCAGAACAGCTTGAAAAATTAGACGATACGATTCTTTCCAGTGAATCACTATATATAGTGATCCTCTGACGGTACAGCATACTGAAATTATTTCAGAGCCGACAACCAAAAAAACGAGCACCACAATTAGAAGTATACCTTCTAGTTGGCATGCTTCCGCTGTTGTCAAGTTTAAATCATAAAACGAAACCTGGGTCCATGAATGATACGATTGGAAACATTGATAACTATAGTTACTAACTTTTATATGGTATAGGGGGCAAATGAAGAAGTTGCTCAATTGATTGTAACTGATTACCGCTACCCAAGGACATCTGCGGCACCAGGGGGTGCATTGCTGATTTTAGAAAAGAGTTTGTGGCGTCCTACATGCCAAGCCGCCGATAGCGCCCGACATCGCGACGCCGACACCGTAGCGCGCGTGCTGAAAAAGACGACATCCCAACGCAATAACTATTTATGCACTAAGCCGCGCGCTGTGCCACACGTTTATATATGGCGCCGAGAATGCACCGCAGTCGTCGTGATTGGTCGGTCGCGATGCACTGACTTGCTACATGCAATACAACTTGCGAACCTTATTTTGTAAATATAACGTGCCACTTTTATTTAATATACCTCTTTCACCTTTTACTTATACATCACACGTGAGTTTTATTTTGCAACCTCAAGACTGAACACCCTATCAGTAAATTGGTGACCCCGACGTGATCAAGGAGCAACTCCAAGATGTCTACAGAGGAAACCAGCCCACAAGAAGTAGAAGACGTGAAAGAACAGGTAACGACCGTTACGTGTGACGTCGCCACAATCTCGCTGCCTGCGCGTCTGCCGCCATTTTGGCGCCAAAACCCACGCCTATGGTTCGCGCAGTTTGAAGCCGCCGTTGCGGCTAGCAGAATTGGAGAAGATCAGAAGTTCAATCTCGTCGTCCCGTTGCTCGGCTGCAACGACCTGGAGCAGATCGCCGACATCGTGCTGAGCCCGCCCGCGAGCAACAAATACGCTACACTGAAAAATAGGCTGATTTCCACGTTTCAAGAGTCCGACCATCGCCAGTTGCAGAAGCTGCTCAGCGGCTTAGAACTCGGCGACATGAAGCCTAGCCAGTTACTGCGCAAGATGACTGATTTAGGCGGGAAATTGCTGACCCAAGAGGCGTTAAAGGTAATGTGGCTCAATCAATTACCTACGCAAGTGCGCGCCGTGCTCGCCGTGAACACCGAATCGTCGCTCGAAGGCCTAGCTGCGATGGCTGACAAAATGGTGGAACACTTCGAACCTGCGACGGTTGCCGCGGTCGCCGTGCGTCCCACGTGTCCGTCGCCATCAACATCGTTAAACTCCGCGCATACGCTCGAAAGAAAACACGTACCAAACGAAAACCTGCAGTTTGACCTACTATCTAAACAGATCGAGAAATTATCGCTAGAAATCGCCGAACTTCGCACGAGACAACAAAATTCGACGCATCATTCCCGTTACCGCCAAAATCGATCGCGGTCGAACTCGCGAGTACGTGCCTACACGAACCGTAAGCCCGGAGATCCAGATTGGGTATGTTATTATCATTTTCAATTTGGTGACGAAGCCCGAAAATGTGAACCGCCGTGTGCTAAACAGAAGCAGAAGTCGGAAAACTAGAACGTTCATCCACGTTGGCGGGCGTCGATGTTAACAAACCAAGTTACCGCCTATGTGTCGTCGATGTTAACAGCAGAGAGAAGTTTCTCGTCGATACCGGAGCCGACATATCTGTGTTAGCCGCTAGAAATAAGAAACCCACGAAGCCGACAGAAAATACCTACAGATTGTTCGCCGCAAACGGAACGGAGATACGTACCTACGGAGAACGTACACTCGAGCTCAACCTGGGTTTACGTAGAGCCTACAAGTGGACGTTCACGGTCGCTGAGGTGAAAACATCAATTCTAGGCGCAGATTTTCTAGCGAGGCACGAATTGCTAGTCGATTTACATCACCGCAAACTCATCGACCGCATCACCGACCTCAGTGTAAACACCATCACAGTGCAAAGTACCGAAGCCGTTTACGTCATCAACCGCAACCACGCCTATCACGACCTGCTGAAACAATACCCAGACGTTCTGCGATCCATGTCACTCAAAGTACCGACGAAACACGAAGTAACACATCGCATCGAGACAACAGGACAACCGATCTACTCGAGGCCACGCCCCCTGCCACCAGATAAGTACAAAGCAGCGAAGTTAGAGTTCGAGAAGATGATGGAGATGGGTATCTGCAAGCCGTCGAATAGTCCATGGGCTAGTCCACTACACGTCGTTAAGAAGAAGGACGGTTCACTTCGCGTATGCGGCGACTATCGCCGTCTCAACGCCGTGACAACCCCCGATCGGTACCCCATTCCGCGAATTCAAGATTTCACGTACCAACTGCACGGAAAGAAAATATTTTCAAAAATCGATTTAAAAATGGCGTACTTTTGGATACCAATGGAGAAAGAAGATGCTGCGAAGACGGCCATAATAACCCCATTTGGCCTCTTTCAGTTTAACTGCATGACATTCGGTCTGCGTAACTCAGGTCAGACATTTCAACGTTTTATGCATGAAGTACTGCGAGGACTCGACGACAATGTATTCTGTTTCGTCGACGACGTGTTGGTCCACTCGAAAACAGAAGAGGAACACGAGCGTCACTTACATCAGGTACTCGAACGACTGAACAACTACGGTGTCTCACTTAACGTCGACAAGTGTGAGTTCGGCAAGGACAAGATACAATTCCTCGGCTACGAAGTTTCATCGGCCGGTATCAAACCCACTGAAGATCGCATACAAGCCATACTCAAGTTTCCAAAACCAAGCACAGTTCAAGAATTAAGAAGATTCCTTGGTATGATAAACTTCTACCGTAGCTGCCTACCCCACCAAGCCGAACATCAACATCTGTTAAACAAATACCTACACAATAGTAAGAAAAACGATAAATCACCAATATTATGGACACCCGAAGCCGAACAAGCCTTTGAGCAATGCCGACAAAGCATACTCGAGGCCACCGTCTTATCGCATCCCATACCTAACGCTCCACTATGTCTTCTCACCGACGCATCTGACAGCAGTATTGGTGCCGTTCTACAACAGAAGATCGACAATACGTGGAAACCACTCGCTTTCTACTCCAAAACGATGAGCGAGACGCAACGTAAGTACAGTGTATACGATCGCGAATTATTAGCAATGTATACAGCTGTTAAGAGCTTACGCCGACTCGTAGAGGGCAATGACCTCACAATATGTACCGACCACAAGCCACTGACGTACGCGCTAACAAGAACGCCGAGTAGCAGCGACACACCAAGACGAGAGCGACAACTACACTTCATCAGTCAATTTTGCACTAACATCAAGTACATTCACGGTGATAAGAACGAAGCAGCTGACGCGTTGTCACGTATCGCTGAAGTCGAAGTACTCAACGCAACCGTCGACTATAATAGACTCGCGGAGGTACAAGAGGACTCCGAACTACGCGAATCTATGAAAAATCCGAATCTCAAGTTTACGCGCGTCAACCTACCGGGAGTTCAACGACCGATATGGTGCGAAACATCAACAGCGAACGCTCGTCCATACCTACCACCGCCGTATCGCGTCCCAGCTTTCAAAGCGCAGCACGAACTTAGTCACCCGGGAGTACGACTATCGCGAAGAATTATGACTACAAAGTTCTTCTGGCCGTCGATCAACAAGGACGTAGGTACTTGGGCGAAATCATGTATCAGCTGTCAACGCGCTAAAGTTCAACGACACGTCGTGAGTCCACTCGGCGAGTTTCAACGGTCGTCGCGTTTCGAACATGTGCACGTCGATATAGTCGGGCCCTTACCTCCATCGGAAGATTATAGATACCTCGTGACGATGATAGATCGCTGTACCAAATGGCCTGAAGCAATTCCCACACGTGACGTCACAGCTGAGACCGTCGCGAAGGCTGTGTACGACGGGTGGATAGCACGATTCGGCTGTCCTCTGCAGATTACTACGGACCAAGGGAGACAATTCGAGTCGTCACTGTTTACCTCACTCATGAAGAAACTCGGCGTAACTCGAATACGGACTACGGCTTTTCATCCCCAAGCGAACGGACAAATCGAGCGATGGCATCGTTCCCTCAAAGCGGCACTGATGGCGAGAACGAACGACGGGAGGTGGGTCAACGAACTTCCTACGGTACTACTAGGGCTTAGAAATGCACTACGTGACGACTCATCTGTCAGCCCGGCATTAATGACATACGGCTCGACTCTTCGCATTCCGTCTGATTTCTTCGTACCTACAACGTCGAACATTGAAGACGCGGATTTCGTCCGTCAGCTGACCGAAACGATGACGTCACTAACACCTTCTCCGAGAGCTCGAGCATCAACGATGAACACTTTCGTCTACAAGGATCTCGCAACCTGCTCACATGTGTTTGTGCGCAACGATACCGTACGCAAACCTCTCACACCTCCATATGATGGCCCGTACGAAGTTTTACAGCGCAGCCCAGACGGGAAACACTTTACACTGCGGTTACCGCTTCGCACCGCTGTTATTTCTGTCGACAGATTAAAGCCGGCCTATATCTGCAACACAGCACCGAGCGGCGCAGCGCTACCGATCCACGCACCGAGCGACACAGCTTCACCCACTAGATCATCGAGCACAGCATCATGCGGCGCAGTGCCACGGATCCACGCATCGAGCGACACTGCATCTTCGATCATGACCCCTAGCGACAACGCAACGTCATCGTCTTCACCGAGCAGCGCCTACGTCACAAGATCCGGCCGCACGGTGAAACACAACGTACGCTTCGCTTGAGGGGGAGTGATGTGGCGTCCTACATGCCAAGCCGCCGATAGCGCCCGACATCGCGACGCCGACACCGTAGCGCGCGTGCTGAAAAAGACGACATCCCAACGCAATAACTATTTATGCACTAAGCCGCGCGCTGTGCCACACGTTTATATATGGCGCCGAGAATGCACCGCAGTCGTCGTGATTGGTCGGTCGCGATGCACTGACTTGCTACATGCAATACAACTTGCGAACCTTATTTTGTAAATATAACGTGCCACTTTTATTTAATATACCTCTTTCACCTTTTACTTATACATCACACGTGAGTTTTATTTTGCAACCTCAAGACTGAACACCCTATCAGTAAAAGTTTATTAAAGGTTTCTTAGTCATGTGTTCGGTCTGAAAATATTATCATAATAAAAAGTAAGAGGCAAATAATATAGGTTACTATCATTGTATAGAATTTGTAGGTTAGGTGCTTATACGTAAGTATGTGCACCTAAGAATACATAATCTACTTATTTAATATACTTAGAAATAGTTTTACTTTTGCAAATATCCTCTACACTTGCCAGACTAAGTAGGTTAAAATTTTATTAAAACATTTGTACGTTAGATGATAGATGAATATGGAATACATAATAATAGTATGTACGTACCTAGTATATATTAAGATAAGAATAACACGCATTGCAACATAATATTATTATTAAATAGGTATTATTGTTACATAGAAATGACAAAGAAATAAAATATACTCGCGTTATGGTGTGTATTCGTAAAGGGCCACCGAGCGCGCAATTGTCGTGTCAATGTATGTAGATTGTGTTAGTCTAGGACTTATTTCAGCTTCCGTAAACTGATCTTAATTCTGTATCTACCTATACCTATTCAGCAGTCATTACAAGGATTTTCTCATATTTGTTTTGCGCAGAAACTTAATTATTAACTTTAGACTTTTTTAAAGTAGACCGAGTCAGCCATTTTGCTTTGGCCGGCGCGAACGTTTGTTGCGCCACCGTGCAATAAGTGCATGTCACACGCTCCCCTATCCACTGCATCTACTCGTAGTATAAATGTGTGTTACCTGGGCCTCTTATTAAGGTGTCACACCGCACCTGTGCGCGCGGCGCCGGGAGCATTGTGAAAGTTTACTGTGATATGTGAGTTTGTGTTAGGTAACGATCTATGATATACTGGGTGGCGCAAAAGTACTGGCACTAAAGAAAATACTTTTTTTTTTTTATATGACATTTTCTGTCATTCTGTTGTTGAAAATTGTGTAGTGAACAAATGTAAAATACACTGAAAATAAACATGGACCGTTTTACTCCTCAAGAACGTGGAATAATTGTGTTAATGTTCTTACGGAATAATTCATCAGTGATAAGAACACAACGTGAATTTCGTCGACGATTTCCCCACCGTCCGGCACCGATTGGTCGCACAATTCGACGCTTTGCCACACGCCTTGAAGCAACTGGCTCAACATTGGATAGACCTAAGTCTGGGAGACCAAGAACAGGCCGTTCAGCTGAAAATATCGATGCTGTGCGCGAAGATGTGGAAGAGTGTCCAGAAACATCAACGAGGCGACGTGCCACGCAATTGGGCATTTCCAGACGGACCCTGCAGCGTATTTTGGTGAAAGACTTAAAGATGTTCCCGTATAAAACTCAAATGACTCATCAGCTGCTGCCTGCTGACCACCGAGCTCGTCTAGATTACTGCCAGCGCGTCATAAACCTCAACCTTGAAGAGGATGATTTTCCTTCAAAATTGGTTATGAGTGACGAAGCGCATTTCCATCTCTCAGGGCATGTCAATAAGCAGAATACTCGGTTCTGGGGCACTGATAATCCGCGCATTATTCAAGAAACACCTCTACACCCACTAAAAGTTACTGTATGGTGTGGCATCTGTGTTGACAGAGTGATCGGACCCTATTTTTTCGAAGACGCTGGAGGCAATGCGATAACTGTCACTGGAGAACGCTACAGAACCATGTTACGTGAGTTTTTGATACCCAGTTTGGACGAATTGGGGCTGGAGCACATCTGGTTTCAACAAGACGGCGCTACGGCACACACAGCGCGCGACACTATGGACTTAGTGAGGGACGCTTTTCCAGGCCGAGTTATCTCTCGTTTTGGCGATTTGCCTTGGCCTGCAAGATCACGCGATCTGACCAGTCCAGACTTCTTTCTTTGGGGTTTTTTGAAATCTCGGGTGTATGTGAACAAGCCACAGACTCTCGCAGCTCTAAAAGAAAACATTCGTCAAGAAATAACGAACATATCGCAGGAAGTGTTACGGCAAGTTATGCAAAATGTCATAAATAGGGCTCAAATGTGTATCAACTCTGGAGGTCACCATTTAAAAGACATCATCTTTAAATCCTAATGGTACGAAATTTAATGGCACAAATATACATTTAAAAAAATCTAAATCTAGTTTTCTAATTTTGAAAAAATGTTATAGCTGAACCAAATAGGGTCTTTACTTTTGCGCCACCCAGTACTTGTTTACTAGAATTAAGTGGCATAGGAGGTATATTACACATTAAAACATTTATATACGAAATAGCTGTTGTAGGCGACTTTATTCACGTGGAAATTTTTCATTTATTACGGGATTGTTACTAGCCACACTCTTCACTATACTTCTTGATAAAGTTTAGTAATTTCGATTCGAAATTCGATTCCGAATAGCGTTGAAGCCCGCGTGGATGTCGGTTATCGCAATAAAAACTATCCTATGTCTTTTCCCCGGACTCTTATTTGTTTGTTTTAACGGGGCTGTAATATAACACTTAGTTTCCTGATTGGGCCATTGTACGCATATTTTTGTGTCTTGTCAGATCTTCTTATTGGATATTTGTCCATTCTGTGCTAAAGCAAACATTAAATTAAATTAAAATTTGCTCTTATTATTGCTCTGAGAGGTGGTTTTTCTCTATTTTCTCAGGCAGCCAGGTGCCTGATCTTAATTTTGTATCTAACTATACCTATATGCCCCATCTGGGCTTGGGGTAATGGCATTATCGGTTCAGGGCGTAGGTTGTCATTTTTGAACCCCGTTTTGATAGCACATCGGCCGCATTATTTCCCATTGAATTGCTGTTTATCCATTGCAGGATCACTTCGTTAGCCTGAGAAATCCTCAAGCATGTAGCAAAGCAAGCGGCGGCTATCGCTGCGGCGCACGCGGGGTACAAAATAATTCACTTTTAAACAAAGAATTTTCTTTAAAAAAGAAAATCGAGTCTGGGTTAAGCAATTTCCAAATAAGACTGGCAGAGGGTTTCGACGCGGGCATCGTTTCGTGTGCCGCCGTGTGCGCCGCCGCGTGCACCGCCGCGATAACCGCCGTGGGCTCTGCCGCAAAAAACGCTCCATTTCAAACAAACGCGTGTACAATCAGAGAAGCGATTGTACACGCGTTTGTTTGAACGCACTCTTACAACGCCATATGTTTGAGTTCAACCCCGAACCGCCACACGTGACGCCCGTCGTCTCCGTAAATGACCTATCTGTTGGGGCTTTCAGGAATGGGATGTAAGGGGGCGCATCACCATCTTTCGCTCCAAGCCAACCTCACCTGCACGCGGTACATCCTGCTGTACAACGAACGAGGCTCTGGCGACCGGCTGGTGGCGGTATAACCATCCCAATTTAAGGCGTAGCTAAAGTAATAGGTCAGTGATGGGCAGCAGCGTCACTGATGCGAGAGCTACGCCCTGCGATCGCCAACCCGCCTGCCCAGCGTGGCGATTATGGGCATTACCCCAAATGCACAAAGCACTAAGGCCACGGCCCCCAGTTCCCGGCAGTCACGCTATTCCTGGACATGGTGGCGTCCACGGTAACGGCGTGGCGGGGGGTGCTAAGAATCTCCGGGCTACGGAAGGCCACCACAACCGACTGACCCTGGCGACGTATAACGGACGCACGGTACGGCTAGACTCGCATCTAGCACAACTTGAGGTGGAACTTGGGAAGATTAGGTGGCATATCCTCGGGTTATGTGAAGTCCGAAGAGAGGGAGAGGACACCATAACCCTCGAGTCAGGCCACCTTATGTACTTCCGCGAGGGAGACCAAAAATCCCAAGGTGGTGTTGGGTTTCTGGTAAATAAGTCCCTTTCTGACAACGTTGTGGAAATGTCTAGCGTGTCGAACAGGGTAGCGTACCTCATTATCAAGCTCACCGAGAGGTATAGCCTCAAGGTAGTGCAAGTGTACGCACCGACCTCGGCACATCCAGACGACGAAGTGGAGGATATGTTCGATGACTACTCCACCACTAAGACCCACTACAACGTTGTTATGGGGGACTTCAACGCTAAAGTGGGAGTTGCAGCGAATTGGTAGTAGGATCCCATGGATTTGGAAGCAGAAATCATAGAGGGCAAATGCTAGTCAACTTCCTCGAACGGAAGGGGCTCTTCTTGATGAACTCCTTTTTCAAGAAACGGCCCCAAAGGAAGTGGACGTGGCAAAGCCCTGACACTATGACGAAAAACGAGATCGACTTCATCATGACGGACAAAAAGCATATATTCAGAGACGTCACCGTGATCAACAGGTTTAATACCGGTAGTGATCACCGACTTGTCCGAGGCTCTCTGAATATCGACTTCAAGGCGGAACGTGCTCGTCTGATGAGGTCCAGGCTCCGACCTACTTTGCTCCAAACATGATAGGATCCGAAGCGTTCCAGTCAAATCTGGATAACCGATTTGCTGCCATGGAAACCACAACAGACGTAAACCAGAAGCTCGTAAATGTGGTTCGGATACTCAGGGAAGAAGGTACGAGATTTTGTGAAATGCAGCGTAAGGGCAAGAAGTCAAAGCTTTCGGAAAGGAACGACGTGAAAACCCACCCGTCACTTCGTCGGATAAGCGCGCTCTAAACCAAGAGATCAACAGGCTTATACGACACGACCTTCGGTGCTCCAACACTCTTTTGATTAAAAGAGCGATCGAGCAGAACCGGGGGTCAAAAGTGTTCGTACAATCTCTTGGAAGAAGCCACCTGACGAAGTTGACCACAGCAAGTGGAGAAGTCGTTTCTTCGAAGCCGGCAGTCCTTTCCGAAGTGGAAGGCTTCTATGGCCGGTTATACGCTTCGCATGCATCTCGACGTGATCCTGAAAATGAGGGTCCTAGAGCCACTCTAACACGCCACTACACCGAAGACCTGCCAGAAGTCAACATTGACGAAGTCGTGCTGGCTCTTAAACAGCTGAAAAATGGAAAAGCCCCTGGAGAGGATGGCGTTACAACAGAGCTGTTAAAAGCTGGAGGTAAATCCGTACTGAGGGAGCTCCAAAAGCTTTTTAATGCTGTCCTGTTTGAAGGGAGAACTCCGGAGGCGTGGAGTAGAAGTGTAGTCGTCTTGTTCTTCAAAAAAGGAGATAAGACCCGGCTGAAGAACTACCGACCTATTTCTCTTCTAGGCCACGTCTATAAGCTGTTTTCAAGAGTCATCACGAACCGCCTTGCGCGAAGACTTGACGAATTCCAACCACCGGAACAGGCTGGATTTCGGAGCGGATATGGGACCATAGACCACATCCACACAGTGCGGCAGATTATACAAAAGACCCAGGAGTATAATCAGCCCCTGTGTCTAGCATTCGTGGACTATGAGAAGGCCTTTGACTCGATTGAAATCTGGTCCGTTCTGGAGTCTCTGCAGCGATGCCAAGTAGATTGGCGATATATCCAAGTGATGAGATGTCTCTACGAAGCCGCCACCATGTCCGTCCAAGTACAGAATAAGCAAACAAAACCTATACCATTGCATCGAGGAGTGAGGCAAGGGGACGTAATTTCAACGAAACTGTTCACAAATGCAATGGAGGATATGTTCAAGACGCTGCACTGGAAAGGGCGGGGCATCAACGTCAATGGTGAATACATTTCTCACTTGCGATTGGCAGATGACATTGTCATTATGGCGGAAACGCTGCAGGACATGCAACGGATGCTGAATGACCTGGCTGACTCCTCTGTACGCATCGGCCTACGGATGAACTTGGATAAAACCAAGGTCATGTTCAATGAACATGTACTACCGGAACCGACAGCGGTGCACGGCGCCGTTCTCGAAGTTGTTCAAAAATATGTGTACCTCGGGCAGTCATCATTGCAGTAAGGTAGAAACAACTTCGAGGTCGAGGTGAACAGGAGAATTCGGTTGGGTTGGGCAGCGTTTGGTAAGCTACGTCAAGTCTTCTCATCGTCGATCCCACAATGTCTAAAGACTAAAGTCTTTAATCAGTGCGTCCTACCCGTCATGACATACGGAGCCGAAACGTGGACACTGACGGTACGGCTGGTCCACAAGTTCAAAGTCGCTCAGCGGGCTATGGAACGGGCTATGCTCGGAGTTTCTCTTAGGGACAAAATCAGAAATGAGGTGATCCGGCAGAGAACCAAAGTCATCGACATAGCCCACCGGATTAGCAAGTTGAAGTGGCAGTGGGCTGGCCATATTAGCCGAAGAACCGACAACCGTTGGGGTAAACGAGTTCTTGAGTGGAGACCGCGGCTTGGCAAACGTAGTGTAGGACGCCCTCAAGCCAGGTGGAGTGATGATATACGCAAAATGGCTGGCAGGAGCTGGATGCGAGAAGCCGAAGATAGAACAAAGTGGCGTGCAATTTGAGAGGCCTATGTCCAGCAGTGGACTGCGATAGGCTGATGATGATGTAGTTGATGTCGCTGCTTCCATAATCTCGAGGTGCAGTGGTCTCAGGTTGAGGATATGTTCTAATGCGGCTGAGGGGGTGGTTCTCGTGCAGCCTGTTGTGGCAACGCACGCTAGGCGTTGAAGCCTTTGGAATTAAGTTTCGGTGGTGATCAGTTGTATTCTAGACCACCATACTATAAATATCACTGTTTGGTTAAACAGTGATTATTAGCCTTTTAAATTTTATCTTAATCAGTACAGCGGTTTAAGCGTGAAAATGGCTTAGCGACAGACACACAGAGTTACTATTACAATTGTAATAAATGTTTGGATTAAAAATAATACTCGAATTAGTGTTAGGTTGCGTTTCATAATCTAATGTTAATATTCTGTTAAGAAATTTGTTCAGAATGGGAATCGAAAATTGATATCGTCCAATAACGACTACCATGATACATTACTTTACTAGTATCTAATGATGCTGAAGGAGAATGCTGCGCATACCAAGAACAGCAATGTGAACCAACAAGTCCATTTTGAACTAGCTCAAAGTCCATACCAGGCTATCTGCCACATGCCATCAACGAGTCCTGAGCAACTTTGGTCATATCGCACGCAGACAGTCACATAATCTGGACTAATTGATTATAGTTGGCATACTAGAGAGTTCAAGACCACATGGGCAAGCACCTATACCCGCTGGTCAGATCAAATTAAGACGATAACGGGATTTAATGTTACCACTGCTCTTAGAAAAGCTAAAAACCGAATAGCATGAAAGCAGCTCATCCACGATGCTGTTAAAGCGTTCCAGGACGGGCACGACCCTCAGCAATGAGGAAACGATGCAAAAGAATCTAATAACTAATTAGACATCTGTCAAATAGGACTTCGTATTTGAAACAGAGCGACCGATTTTACAGAACTTTACGTAAATACGTAATATTTGAGATCAATGAATAGGTACAAGTTTGTTGAGAAAACAATAGCAATCGATTAATTTAGAACGTAAAAGTACCTACCTAAGGTATAAGGTCAGTGGCTGACATTTGTTCAGGGCAGGCTGAAGAGCCGCGAGGGCACGCCGCGTTGCGTCGGGCGCTCTGACCGGCGACATTCAAATCAACTGCAGTTTTATTAAACTTTTTTAAATGGAAGACTATATCAGATATTAAAGAAATGCATACGCCAAGAGGTTCTGGTTCTGCATAACATCGGTCAACCAATCTATTAAGAAATAAAATAAATTAGCATCTGAATTGACCTACATTTTTCTATTGTGAAAATAAAATTATACAACTACTTGCAAAACCTAGCCTATGATCAGACAGAAGACTTGCTAGTTATAGTTAAATAAAAGATAGACTAATTAAAATTAGAACATAATATTATTACATACATATTATTAGCTATTTAAATATTCAACATAAGGATATTCAACCGACTTTTGTAGTGAACAGACGTGCGTTTTAATATTAGCATTATTTATACATGTTTATTAAAATCAGTGACCTAGATTACTACACACTTGCAATTTATAGTGAATAAGTAAATTTTAGTATGACAATCGAGTAAATCAAACTATGGCTACTATGGAAAGTAGCCCTCGCAGCCCTCCCAGCACACCTCAATCTCAACAGACAAAAAACCTCACCGTTGAAGCCTTGAGGACCAGCGATATCAAGCACTGGATGACATCAATTGAACAATGTCTGAATGAGGTATGTCAGATTGCTGCAGACGGGAAACTGAACTCAGAGCAAAAGCGAAGGATAAATACTATTGCGCGAAAGGTGGGAAATGGAGTCTCTCAAATGGCTGTGCACTATCAATCATTAAAGGAAAAAGCTATTTTAATTCATACTTCACTAGAAGCCTTGAAGGAAAACCAGGACCTAGCTGAATGCCTTAATGATTTCAAAAAATCTATCAAGCAGACCATGGAAGAAACCTGCAATAAACCAGTAAGTCAAGACAAGCTCTCCTTTGCCGAAATGGTCAAGACCCGTAATAATAATATTCTGCGGCCTAAAAGTTTCAGCTCAATAGCAATATACCCAAAAGATGGACAAAAATCCAGTGACGACACTAAATCTCTAGTCCAAAAAATTATCTGCCCAGAGCAACTAAAACTGCATGTAAGAGGACTACGTAGGACCAAGAACGGCGGTGTAATTATCAGCACTGAAACAAAGGACGATATAGAGAAACTTCGTAAGTCGACCCAGCTAACCAGTTCCGGGCTGAAGGTGGAGGAGCCGCATAAAAGAAGACCTAGAATCACAGTCATCGGAGTTCCAGCTACTCTATGTGACCAGGAAGTGTTTGACTGCATATTTGAGCAAAACCTAACTGACAAGATACCAAACCTAACGCGTGAATCGTACATGTCCTCTATGAAGTTAAGTCACAAATCGGGAAGAAAAGACGCACCAACATGCAATTTTGTACTGGAAGTGTCGGCTAGCATAAGAAAGGCACTTATAAATCAAGATCGTGTATTTATCAATTGGACGTCCTGCCCAGTTCGGGACTTCACGTTAGTGACCAGATGCTTCAAATGCCAACAATATGGACACGCAGCTCGAACTTGTCGCGAAGCAACATACACGTGCGGACAGTGCGGTGAACTAGGTCACCAGGTAAATGAGTGCCCTAAGAAAAATGACTCGCCAAAATGTGCAACTTGCGTACGTTTTAAAAAACCAAGCGGTCACAAAACAGGTGACTCAGAATGTCCGGCGAAAAAGATTGCTGAATCTAATTATATTAATAGCATAGACTATAATGAGGACACCTAAACGCGTCATAATATGATATAAACATTGCTAATTATTTATATTTTATTTGTTACCTATAAGTATGTACTACATGTTTTATTTATAGATATATATTTAAATAGGTTCTAATAGTTTACTACAAGTGCCCCTAACGCCTGTGGCACAGGTTTACCCTAGTACAGGCACCCTGTTGTTTTCCCTATATTAGTTATTTTTTATGAACTATATACATACATTTTTAGTTAATAAAATGTAGGTATGTTTATCAGTTGTCTGGTTGCCATAGTACAGGCTCTGCCTAGTTTGGGATCAGATGACCGTGTGTGTTGTTCTAAGATATTATTAATAGACGTTATTATGTATCTGTTACCTAATTTTATGTATATGTTTTTGTAAAAAAAATATTTTTGTAATAATAAATTTATCTTATCTTATCTTATCTTAAATAAATCTAATATATAAAATTCTCGCGTCACAGTTTTCGTTGCCATACTCCTCGGAAACGGCTTGACCGATTTTGATGAAATTTTGTGTGCATATTGGGTAGGTCTGAGAATCGGACAACATCTATTTTTCATCCCCCTAAGAGTTTGTTTATTTGTTTGAACGCGATAATCTCAGAAACTACTGGGCCGCATTGAAAAAATATTTGATTGTTGGATAGCCCATTTATCGAGGAAGGCTATAGGTTATAACATCACGCTACGACCAATAGGAGCGGAGCAGCAACGAAAAATATTATAAAAAAAAGGAAGAAAAAAGATAAAAGGGAAAATTACTATCTATTATTTATGTGATTAGGGTTGTCCACCCCTAACATTTATAACTGTACTATAATATTAGAAGAGAGAGAAGAGTTTGTTTGTTTGAACGCGATAATCTCAGAAACTACGGGTCCAAATTGAAAAAAAATATTTTACTTTTAGATAGCCCATTTATCGAGGAATGCTATAGGCTATAAAACATCGCGCTACAACTAATGGGAGCGGATCAGCAAGGAAAAATGTTGCAAAAATGGGGAAAATTTACGCAGACGAAGTTGCGCGGGTCAGCTAGTCTAATATATAAAATTCTCGTGTCACAGTTTTCGTTGCCATACTCCTCCGAAACGGCTTGACCGATTTTGATGAAATTTTTTGTGCTTATCCGGTATCTATGAGAATCGGCCAACATCTATTTTTCATCCCCCTAAGAGTTTGTTTGTTTGTTTGAATGCGATAATCTCAGGAAATACTGGGCTGCACTGAAAAAAAATTTTATTGTTGCATAGCCCATTTATCGAGGAAGGCTATAGGTTATAACATCACGCTACGACCAATAGGAGCGGAGCAGCAATGAAAAATGTTGTGAAAAAAAGGAAGAAAAAGAAAAAAGGGAAAATTTACGCAGACGAAGTTGCGCGGTTCAGCTAGTATTATATAATATTGTTAAATATAAAGACATTAGACTATTATAAAGCACTTCTACCGCCTGTGGTACAGGTTTTACCTAGTACAGGCTACGATGTAGGCAGTGGCGTAGCTACCTTGGGTGGCACCCGGTGCGGAAGTTGATGGTGTCACTCCATCGAAAATTAAAAGCAATAAATGTTTATCATCATGGGATAATTTAATACCTATTTAAATTTTAAATATTGAACTATTAACTAAACACAATAAAAATTAAGATAAATATCTTGCAATTAAAATTTCTTCTTTTAATCTTTTACAGCAGCAAATCAATTTTTTTTACATTGAACTGAATAAGTTTATAAACCGGTTTTTTAAAAAAAGGGTGGTGGTTCTCAATTCGTCACAATATTTGTTTTTTTTTTATATGTAGGTATGTTACTCGATTACTTGAACACGCCTGTGGACCGATTTGGACAATTCCTTTTTTGTTTGATAATGTTTACTTTTACGTTGGTTGTAACCAACTTTAAAGTAGTGCTTTCATGATATCCTGGATTCATCGAGGGAAATTTTCAAATTTTATATAGCCCGTACAATCCATTGTTTCAAAGTTTCCTTTGACAACAATGACAACGTGTGTTTTTTAATGTGTAATAGCTATATTTCTGTTTAGTTAAAATTTTAAACCCGCTACCTTAGGGTTACCACTAATAAGCTGTTACAAACTCCGGTACCGAGACATGTCCGCCAAAGTCGAATTTAATCTCCATATGATATGTTTTTATGGCAATCGTGACACCATCCACCGCGTTCTCAAGAAAGTTGTACGGCTCTGTGAGTTTCATTGCAGATACCATTTAAACACAGATTTTAGATGACGCTGGGCCTAAACATTACTTTTTGTTATTTTTTAAGCATTTTTTTGCTGAATTTAATAAATAACCATGACAACAACAATATGTGCCAATCTGATGAGATATTTACGATTTCAAGAACCCTTGGAACATCTTATGGTACAATAAACTAGATTTAAATTTTAAGAGAAAAACTGAGTAAATATTCACTCTCGCTTCTTATACCACGAAGATTGGGTCCAAGATGATGATTAGGTTTTTATTATTTTCTTAGTCAATCGATCACATATTTTGAAAGTTTCTTACTAGGTCATTTAGCTGACTCTGAGATAAAAGTTGAGGTACCTCAGCAACTAAAAAATCTGAACTAGATATTTCCTGGCTCTCGGATGCATTAGGCATCCCTGTAATCAGAATGTTTTTTAAAATTTTAAGATGGCTATGGAAGTTGTATTTCAGAACCATATGACACTGGACGAATAGCTGAGTCAAGCTGGTAGATTAATACTTTCGGATCTACCAAACAGAAGTAGCAGTCGGTTGTGTTATGTGTTTTTCTGTTCACACCATATGACAGGTATACCAAAACGAGATGAGATTTTTTTACCCCTAAACTACAACCGAGATCACCCTCGAATCTTCTGCATACCTTATAAAGAGATCATATTTTGTCATGATCTTCAAGTTTTAAATACGCAGAAAACATTTTCTTGTGTGTATTCACCACATACACAACAGAAGCTATCAGTAAAGCTTTACAAATAAAAACCCTAAAAACGCAAAACATGATGTAAAGTTGGACTTGAAAGGTACGATCATAAGAGAATGTGGAACTACGTTTTGCAAGCAAAAAAAAACTGCTACGTAAAATGTGAAAATCTGCAAAATTTTCGTACTGTTTTCTGTTTTAGCAGTTCAAATCCAAAATAATGGGTTTTTATATTATCAGTCTAATAGTTTTTGATATGTGACGCTTGAAAAATTTATATGTTTTTAAATAAACTAAACTGGTAGTTGGTTGGTTCTTTTTCTGGTTGGTTTGCTTCCAACCACTCCTAGAACCTAGTGGAATGGTCGATATGCGTGTTGAGCTCAATAATATTAAAAATGAATTTTCTAAACTTTAATACATTTAGTCCAGAAAGCATTGAATATGAATGATTAGTTTGTGGTTAAAATTCAATTTTTGTTTTTTATTTTTGTTGTTAGATAGGCATAACTTTTTCCATTGACGCAGAGATTGAGTTGCATCTGTAATTTATATTAAATTCAGTGCTGGTCAACTCATATGTAGCGTGTATTGCGATTTTCATAATGGACAAAAATTTCAAACAAATTGATAGTCTTAAATTTTGAAACTCGTGTTTGGTCTCCCTGAAAATGTTACAGAAAGCTTACGGTGAATCGACTTTATCAAAAACACGTGCTTGTTAGTGGTATAAAGCGTTTAATAGCGATCGAGATGTGATGGAAGATTTGCATCACTCTTGTATGCACATCTTCAACTGAAGTTAACATCGCAAAAGTGAAGGTAACAGTGACTGTAAATCCTAATTCAAGATTGAGAGAGATAGCCACTTTCTGTGTCTGTACATTTTAAATAATCAGTTGAGTATGAAACATGCTGCCGCTCAGATAGTCTCAAAAGATCTAAATTTTATTAAGCTAGCACGAGGCAATTACGGTGCAACATTCAAAAAATGAATTGTTACTGCTAACGAGACATGGGTTTAAAAGTTAGACATGCAAACTAGTCAACAAGCTTCGGAGTGGCGCCTTCCAACTGAATCGAAACCGAAAAAATCTTGCCAAAGTTGATCAAAAGCCAAAGTCATGTTGACTGTTTTTTTTTACTATCACGGTGTAGTGCTCTCGGATTTCTTGCCGGAAAGTCAAACGGTAAATAAAAAATATTATTTGAGTGTTGTGCGGCGTTTAAGAGAGTAAATTCGACGAAAAGGGCAGATTTTCGGAAAGAAATTTCTTGGATTTTTCACTACGAAATGCGCCTATGCACAAGGCCAAATTCCATTGAGCAACCACGTTATTCTCTAGATATGACTCTAGACGACTTTTTTCTTTTTCCTAAACTCAAATTACCAATTCGTGGCACCCGTTTTCATTCGGTAGGAGACATAAAGGAGAATTGGCGGCGAGAACTGAACTCAGTTCCGAAAAAAGCGTTTAAAAATTGTTTTGACGATTACATATTTACTGGCGTAGTGAATCGTTTCTGAGTTGTCGCCGGGTGTCACCCCAAAAACTAAAGGAGCATAATTTAAGATGATAAAATAAATTTGGATTAATAACTGACATTTGTGCATTATTAATCGTTTTCCGGTACTTCATTCGCTATCCCCTACCATTACTCTTTTTAACTATTAATATTTTGTTTAGTTGGTGGTTCTGAGGAAATTCCCGAAAAATACAGCTGTGCTAGTGATTTTTTTTTTCTTAGTGTTTGTATTTTGTTCTTGAAGTTGACACCAGGTGTCACCCCAAAAATGGTGCCACCCGGTGCGGGCCCCCCTACTGCCCCACCCTAGCTACGCCCCTGGATGTAGGTATTTAATCAGTATACTTGTATATTTTTAGAATATTAATTTATAACCTTGTACTTGTTACATATGAACAAATGATTATGATTAGGAAGGTACTAGTTGTATTCAAGTGGGAAAGGGATCGACGAGTGTCGAACCTCTTATTATCTTTGTGGAATTACCTGATTTGTTTACACAGTGGTTTATTATTATGCACAGTGGGAGAGTGACGGGTAAAAGTGCCATTCCATTAGTTCGCATTTTGACGAACGCCTACAAAATACTTCTTACATATTATGTACTTTATACCTTTGCTATTATTATTTTATAAGGCGCTTTGCTAAAAATATCAAAGCATGGATTCTTTATTTGAACCATAACTTACAAAGAGCAATAGCACAGAGTAAAGAAAATACTTATTTCTAATAAACATAAAAACTGTTTTATTTACAGGCTTTTATTTCCATTTTGTTTCCTAACGTGTAGGCTTTTTAAGAAGACAGCTTCAAGTCGAAGCATCAATAGCGAGTGAAATTACTGTGTAAATAAGACTCACCTACGAACAAATGTCTCTAAAGGGGATTGCAGTGCTGTGACATTCATATCTTTGCAAAACAACGATTTGGGTGGCACTGATACTGCTATGAGTTATCGTGACGCTTACCATTAGGCGCACGACCTTTTTCCCTTTTCATTTCGTGGTAAAAAGTTTATTGCAGAAACTTACAATCCATCCAAACATAACTAATAATGTATCACTAACAAAAATGATTGGAAGTCTGTTTCAAGTAAGGATTTGGGGCTCATTCTCTAAACCCTAGACGAAAAGAAAGAAGCCATCATTTGTCAACCAAGTGCGAGTCGATATATAAAAAATATATAGATAAGTATATCGTCTCGCGGTTGGCTGATGTTATTTATAAGTGTTAAATTGCACTATCCTCGCGCGAATTCTGAGTTACATCTATGGTTTCAAGTAAGAATCTATTGCAAACATTTTTATGACAAAACAACGGGTTTTCACATAACTATCAATTTACAACTCCATTAATACCTCGCAGCTGGTGTCGTATGCAAATGTATGCATTTTCATAGAGAACCTGACCTGCGATCAATCGATGATATAACGAGTAGGAAGTGAACCATCATATTAACATAAATAGCTAAACACCATGAGATGCCATTATTGTCAGACGAGCCCAAATGTAATACAAGACTTATGGGCAACACCTGTTTGAGAGATGATGACGTGCGTTTACTGCATTTACCTACGATTTCGTGTGCTTTGATATGGCTGTAATCTCATGTGGTCATGTATATCGGTAACAACGCCTATATCTTACACCACTGGTAAATAAACACATTAAGGATACTAGACTTTGCTAAGGGCTTCGCCCTCGTCCTCCTCTAGCTCCAAGTTATACGAAATTTCAAATAAAACAGCCTAGTAGGTATCTTTGAAAATTAGGACTTCTAAGCAAACTGAACAACTTTTTCGCTTTTTCGATTACATTTAATTGTAAAAGACTGGCGTGAATATTTATTTCATAATATTCAAAGTTAATTCACAGTGTGAATTCCATTGAGATAATATCTTCATGAACAACAATGATAAAGAAATAACTCGGTACATAGCATGGCTAATGACTATATACATTTAAAGTAATTCCACATAGACGATATCTCTGTGACGACCTAAGGCTAGTACATGGATAATCTGATTGTTTATTCATAATTTCTTCTTTATAGCCATTTACAAATAAGTATGTAACATTAATATATAACTGTTGCGCAACTGTGTTTCATCAGAAGGGCTGGACCGAGGGCCCTTGCGCAACACCTTTTAATAATTCGCCCTAACGTTGTATAAATTGTCACCGGAAAGAGGCGCAGCGTCAAAACTGTGCCGATATTGTGATCCAACACACGGAGACGATGAAGCTTCTTGTGAGTACCGATTGTAATTGTGGTTGAAGTGATACACGCGGACGTTTGATCACGGAAGGATCAATTGAAATTGAGGCAGATTAGTTAGCGCGGTCTAAGGACTAAGGGCGGTGCACAAGTGCTTAAGCAAGCGCATGGGTAGCGCGAAATGTTCTGTGTACAGTACCAGTTTATGGGTGTCGAAAGTGAGTTGACGATCAATCCTGGCATTGAGGGTTAAAAAATGGTAATTCGGGGATCCTGGGTAATTCAGAATGTTCCTGCCCGTTCCCAAGAGAAATAGGACAGCCAAAAAGTGACTTAATGGCGGTAATATCTCTCAGAATAAAAACAATAGTGAAATAATAATGTTATGTTTATGCGAGCGAGTAGGATCGCCAAGCGTATAAGATCGAGTTATTGTAGACTTACCGGCAACTCGGCGACCCGGCTGTTATGATATGAATGTAACTGATCATACATTTAAATGACGTAGATATATAAATATAAATAAATTAACAGGAAAAACCGTAACATTAAATATTAATGTTGTTTAGATTTACGCATTGAGCATTCGCCTCGGATTAAATCTTTTCATTGGTAAATTACCTTGGTATATCCATGTTAATATGGTTAATTTCCACGGTCCATCCGTATTCATGACGACTCGGCTGTGTAACTGTATCATATAAACGAATTATAAATGTGCCGGTGATGTGTGGGTACTGCATCAAGGTCTTGGCTTTAAAAAATAATCTCGCTTTGCTCATCAATACTACTAAAAAAAGTCGATATTATTACGGGACTATCCAACGATCCGATAACGATAACGTATAAAAGAAAGAAAGAAAGAACAAATCATTTATTTTCGGCAAAAATACAAAACAAAAAAATATGTACATGCACATAAGAAAATAAAGTACCTATTTAGAAACAATTTGACAACAATTAATAAAATTATAAAACAATTAAAAAATTTAATGCCGCAAAATAGGAGTAGGTATAATAAATGTTTACAGTTGGAATTAGGTAGGGGTTTGCATGACTAAAGCTGCAAGCATTAACTATCTAATCAACCTTTCCCAATTACGAGTAAGTAATTTAATTTTATTCTCTAACTTATACAGATATGCACCGTGCTGCTGGTGGCGAGCTCGTCGGCTTCTCGCGAGAGGCGTGGCATCTTCGGACCGATCGGCGACCTGCTGACCCCTAACCTAGGCTCAGACAGCTCATCCCAACACTATCACCACGCACCGCAACACTCGCACCACGCGCCGTCCCACGGCTACTCGTATCCTGCACCACACCCACAGCCCATACCATCACACTCGAGCTTCCAGCCCGCTTTGCACACTCCCTCGTTACCGTTAGCACCGCAACACTCATCTTTACTAAACTCAGCTTCACTCAGCTCGCACCACCTCGCGCCATCGTCCGGCTACTCGTATCCTGCACCGGCAGTAGATTCTGGCCCGTTACACGCACAACTAAACTTGCCGTCAGTTCTGCCCCCTTCATCGCTTCACCCTCCTCCATTGCACTCATCGCTGCCTTCTCCACCGCTGATCTCCCACCATCATGAGCCATCCTCTGGTTACTCATATCCCGCTCCCGTAATACCTTCAGAGCCCTTGCACTCACTCCCAAGCTTACCTTCTTCGTCATTGTTAAGTTCTCACGTATCTCACCCTGCCCCTTTACAAATTAGTCCACCAGCCCCAGTTTACGGTGCACCTTTACCATCTGTGCCATTACCGTCTGCATCTTTACCATCTCTACCCTTACCATCTGTACCTTTACCTTCTCTATCCTTACCGTCTGCACCTTTGAGTCATCCTGAGCCTCTACCGTCATTACCACTTAGTGAACCTGCCCCATTGTCTTTAAGCCACGCTGTTCCATCATACAGCCATTCAGCCCCGATATCCCATAGTTACTCTGAACCATTATCAATCGGTCATTCAGAGCCATTGACTTTAAGTCATTCAGCTCCAATATCTCTAGGTCACTCTGGCGCATCCTACGGTCACGCTGCACCATTGTCGCTGAGTCACTCTGCTCCCAGTTGCTCTACCTGCACGCCCTTAAGCCACTCGCCTCCATTATCCATAAGTCACTCTGCCCCATCGTACGGCCACCCTGAACCACTGTCACTGGATCACTCTGCGCCGTCTTGCTCCACTTGCCACTCAGCTCCTCTGTCGTTGGATCACAGTCACCATGCCCCGTCACATTTGAGTCACTCATCGTATGCTCCACATCCTGAGCCTATACACGTAAGTCATCATGCCCCACATTACTCGCACCACTCTAGCCCATCTTCGCACCATCACCATCATTCTGCTCCTTCTTATGGTCCCGAGGAATGGCCACAAGGTCCAGTAGTCCTCAGGGTGATTAAAAAAGCGCCATCAAAATCTAAGTCTAAATCTGGTTGGTGGTAATGAAGATATTGTTGACAAAACAAACTTGTAAATAATATAAATAAAATGTTTAATTTAAGAGTTTTTAATGTTTAATTTAATCACTGACCTTACCCGATGTAAAATAGATGAAACATCCTAGACACAATATATTTTACAAACATATAATATAATTCAAATAAGCATTAGATTTGTGAGCAACGATGTTACAGAAAGATTTTTAACTCTTTTTACATACATAATTCACTTCAGGGTCCAAAAAATGTTTGTAGAGTGCTGACTTTAAGGCGACGACGCCAGGCAATATGTTTTTACGAGCACATTGACATCCTGCATAGAAAAATCTGTCACAATGTAGCAGCGTATTCATGTGGCACACTTTCCCACAAAAATAACTAAGTTAACACATAAACCCGGTGTAAAGCATCGCCCTTACGCGTCATGTTTGTCAACAACGTAATAAAGCGACCATTGACGGCTAAGCAGCCTTCGAGCTCACCGCACAGGATACGTTGCACCACCTCACCTCGCCGTAGTCTTACTACGGCACACCAGACACGTTTCTATGTTAAACATTTACATAAAAACGTGGCGAATTTTTATGTTAATGTGTTTACATAAACATTGCGTAAAATTGTTGTTGGATAGTTTGACTGGATGGCTAAAGCTTGTTAAACCAATGGCTAATCGAAGGCAGTAATGTGGATTAGATGTCTTGAGATAAAAATGGCTTACAACTTCTTGTGGCCGAAGCTTAAACGTCACTCAGTTTTAAGATGCCATTAACTGTCATGATGTCATTGTCACATAAATGTAAATAGTAGCTACAGAAAGCATGGATCAAAGGATGTACCCGTTGGGTTTTTCGGTCTGAGTCTACTATTCTGTATTTGACAGTTTCCATAAAACACCAAAATATACATTTGGGGCGACCGATAAATAGATCCAAAGCATTTGAAATAGGCTCGTGAATGTTCGAGCATTCTAGTACGGGTTCCCTAGAAAAAAAATTAAAATCATACATATCAAGCTCGAATTGCCATGGTAGCTTCGTTTTATCGAGACGCCCAACTGTATGTATACGACAACTTTATATAGTGGTACGTTAGTGAAAAAAACAGGTGTTACCGCAAATAAAATAAAAATACTTATGGCTTTTACTTGTGCTAAGTGTCATGTAGCTTGTAGTAAAAGCCATAATCGTTGCATTAGAAAAAAAAATATTACAAATTGATTTGCGGTTTGTAAATTAATCGCGGCCTATGTTGATATATGGAGATAATAGTTTTCCAACGGCAAAGTTAAGTTTGTCATATTTAACGCCTGTTTTTTTCACTAACGTGCCACTTTAAATAGTGGCACGTTAGTGAAAAAACACAAGCACAAGTAAATGCCATAATCGTTGAATTAGAAAAGTATTTTTTTAATAACAATTTTATTTGCGGTACCTGTTTTTTTCACTAACGTGCCACTATTTAAAGTTGTCGTATACATAAAGTTGGGCGTTCGTCAAAACAAAGCTACCATGGCAATTCCAGCTTGATATGTATCATTTTTTTTTTTCTAGGGAACCCGTACTACTTATATTAATTCCCTCGAGTTTAAGCACTGCACCGAATTACTCAATCATGCACATAAATAACCTTACTACAAGGCTAAACGAAAATAGACAGTGATTAAACTTCAGTAGATCTTCAGATATCACACAGTACCTTATGAATAATTCACAAGTAACAAATAATCTCCAACGGTCCATTACTGTAGGTGTGACCTTTACTGTAACTGCCACATCTCGGTAACTTTAATATTGAGGTCGATAAAATTATTAGTTTGTGATCTAATAACGAAATACATGTGATAGTCGCAATAAATGGTTGTAAGGTGTTGTTTCATTGGTCATTCGTACTAGTTAGGTATACGGTGATTATCTGCCCCTACGTTAAATTAGATATAGTCAACTACACAAGTATACTACTGAAATAATAACTTACTTAAAACAACTACGTAAGACTATATGTTATGTTATAACAAAATCATAAGGTAAGTAAGAATCAATAAGTGTAAAAAAGATGCTTTATTTCTCCTGTTTCTTCGTAATTACTTAGAGCAGATAGGGTTGCCACCCGTACTTTATATTATATTACTCCCGTGCTTTATATAAAGTATTGTACTTTATTTCGGGTAATTGGACTATATACTTTATGAGAAGTAGGTATAAAGTACGCAAAAATACTTTATTTTACATGATTTGTTTCTCCGGAATTCAATTTACTTAATTGTTTAAAAAATAAACGTAACTTAAATACAGAATGTAAAGATACTTGATGATGATGAGGTATTTGTTAAATGTTGTTAAAAATAACGAAAAATGTTTTAAGAAAATAAATTAAATTGTACTTTATTTTGACACAACGTACTTTTTTCTACTTTTAACAACCAAAGTAGTAAGTACTTTAATTGCACCAAAAAAAGGTGGCAACCCTACACAGAGCGGATGAAACGATTTTTTTCCTATACCTAGTCCCATAATGTTAACAACAGGAATTTTAGTGCCTGACCTATTTTTTTCAATATTAGTTACAAATTATTTCATTGAACCTAGTGTTACCCTGAAATAATGTTGAGTTCCTGAATCTTTGTACAACGTATAATGTAGGCATTAGATCTTATGAACATGCCCTTATGTTCAACATAATCCTATTAATTTGAGCCACAAATCTCGGCGTATATTGCTTATACCATATAGTCATTGAGTTAACAAAGTTTATTACCATAAACTATCTTCATAATAGTCTTAATTTCTTAGAACTGAAGTGTTTCAACAATAATATCGTTCAAAAAGATTCATCTTCCTTCAGCCATGTCCGGAACTTTAGGTTAGATCATTTATTTAAGATTTAATTAAAACAAATATGTTAAATATAGTAGGTACATAAGATTTTACATTTTTATTAGTTTGCATATTCTGCCACATTATAGCGCGCAAATTTAATTTGTGTCTTAAACAGTTTTAACGTATATTATTATTATTATTATAAACATTAATTTGCTTATCGTCTAGGTAATCTTTAAACGCTAAAGTAATTTTTACATGCTAATAATTTATATAATGTCTTTTTGAATAATGATAATCTTAAATTCTTAAAATTTGTTGGTAAATTATGAAATCTATACTAATATTATAAAGCTGAAGAGTTTGTTTGTTTGTTTGAACGCGATAATCTCAGGAACTAATAGTCCGGATTGAAAAAATATTTTACTGTTAGTTAGCCCCTTTATTGAGGAAGTCGTAGCGTGATGTTATATAGCCTATAGCTATATAACATCACGCTACGACCAATAGGAGCGGCAGCAACGAAAAATGTTGCAAAAACGGGGCAAAAATTGACGCATACGAAGTTGCGCGGGTCAGCTAGTACTTTAATAAACATACAGTAACGTACCTGTATGCGCACTTGCACTGTGACAAATAAAAATTATTTACTTTCTTTTCTTTCTAAGCATTTCTCTTTAACACTTAGTCGTTCTTTACATTACATATAACTCCTATAAAAATAATGTTTGTCTGTATGTCCTCTATGCGTTCCGAAACCATTGATCAGATTATGATAAAACTTTGGCAGGGTGTTCTGGAGACGCCCGCGAGGGTTCCTGGACCAAAAAGCCACAGCGAAGCGTGACCGGGCTCAGCTAGTTACCTTATGTAACACTTTACTTAAAACAAGACCCGCGAACCAAACGAGACAAGCCTATGAGAAATTGCCACGGTCATAGCTCTTATTACCGACAACGACAAAAATTAAAAAGTTGGGCCTCTTGATATTTCCATTACTTACCTGTTTATACTCAACATCTGGTTTCAACATATGTAATTTCGGATATCCGTGAAATTAATCAATAACGATTATCCGAAATTATATATCCATACTAATATTATAAAGTTGAAGAGTTTGTTTGTTTGTTTGTTTGAACGCAGTAATCTCAGGAACTACGGATCCGAATTGGAAAATTAATTTTCTGTTGGGTAGCGAGGAAGGCTATAGGCTATATAACTCCAGTTATCAACTCCAATAAAAATAATTACCCAATAGAAGGTCCATCTAGAATAAATAGTGGTGGGAAATGTGTAACAAACCCGTGCGAGATAGCTGAATTATTTAATAATTACTTTATAGATCAAGTTCATTCTAATTTAAAATATAAAGTTGATTATGATATCAAAGACAATTTAATTTCAATTGATTCTAATATTAATTCTGTTTTTCTACCACCTACGATACCGCACGACATTAATAAAATAATTCAGAATCTAAAAAATACACTTAGTTTAGGGCATGATGGATTCACAACAAAGGTTATAAAATATGTGTCTTTAGAAATTTCGCCAGTATTAAGTTTTATTGTAAATCTGTGTATAGAAAACGGTATATTTCCTGAAAGCCTAAAACTAGCTATCATTAAACCACTTCATAAAAAGAATGATCCAACCAGTCTAGAAAATTATAGACCTATTGCGCTTGTCTCAATATTTTCCAAAATTATTGAAAAGTTATACATAATAATCTTTATCCCTATTTGGAGAAGAACAATGTACTAACAAAAGAGGTTTTAGAATCAATAAAAATATTAATATGGCAATCTATGATTTAGTGAATAATATTGTTGCTAATATGGATAGAAAAATACCCGTTACAGTATTATTCATAGATATGACAAAAGCATTCGATTTTGTCGATCACGAAATACTTCTTGCTAAATAATATAAGTATGGAATCAGAGGCAATATTTTAAACTTGATCAAATCCTACCTATCCGACAGAAAACATCTCACAAGTGTCACAAAAATAAATATTTACACCGAAACTAAAACAGTTTGTCTATCTAAACAAAGACAAATAAAATACGGCGTGCCCTAAGGAAGTGTACTCGGACCATTACTTTTCCTATGCTATATAAACGATCTTCCTAAAGTTGTTCCACACCCTATGACTTTTGCTGACGACATGTGCTACGGTATTTATTGGTAAGGACATGACAATATTTGAAAGTGACATAAATAATAGTTTAAAATTAATAATTCAGTGGTTAGAAGCAAATAATTTGAAAATTAACCTTAATAAAATCACATAATGTCATTTAAACAAAGAACAAATTATGTTTACCTTAATATTAATTATAAACAAATGTCAATAGCTAAAGTAGATCATACAAAATTTTTAGGTATCTGGTTGGACGAAAATATGACGTGGAAAGTACACATTGAAAACTTAATTAAAAAACTAAACCAATATTATTTTGCTCTTCATAATTTAAACAAGATTGCAAATCGTGAAACTGTTCTTTCTGCATATCACGCTTATGTCTCTAGTACACTCAGATATGGTATTATTTTCTGGGGCAATTCCTCAGAAAGAGAAATTGCATTCAAAACGCAAAAGAAGTGTCTTAGAGCAGTATGCGGGATTAAAACGACAGATAGTTGCAAACCATATTTTATAAGTTTAAAGATTTTAACTCTTCCATCGCTTTATGTTTATGAGGTGGCTATATTTGTCAAAGTTAACTTTAATCTGTTCGATACTCTTACAAATAGACGTCATCAGGGTACACTACGTCTGAAACAACATCAAACTGCACTTTTTTCTAAGAGTTTCCTAGGTATGGCACCTAAAATCTACAATAAATTGCAAAATTGTATTAAGTGTCTAGATAACCTTAATTGTTTCAGACAGCACTCCATAGATTTCTGGTGAATAAAGCGTACTACTCCATAATATATTTTTTAAATGATCAATAATCCCAACATTCGCTTTGTTTATGGTGTAATAACATATTAAGATGGTTTACTTATTAATTATATAAATTTGGTTTTTTATTTTTTTATTTAATAATTGACATTGTTTGATTTTGAATTGATCTAATTGAATTATTTATGTAATTTTTTAATTGTTTTTCTATATTATTCTATTACTTTTCTTTTAACGTATCTTTAGTGACTTTACTTTTTTTTTAAATTTTATATAATTTACATTTTTTTTTAAACATATTTGTACGCCTTACATAGGCGAAACATCGCGAGACTATTGTATTTTATTGTTATAACCATGTACCTATGTTCCACAAATAAATTTATTTGATTTGATTTGATAACATCACGCTACAACCAATAGGAGAGGAGCAGCAACGAAAAATGCTGCAAAAACGGGGAAAAATGACGCATACGAAGTTGCGCGGGTCAACTAGTGACTAATAAAGATAAAGAAAGTATGACTAATGTCATACAGTATGTGACTTTAGTTTTAATTGTATTACCCAATATGTCGCTAAAATCGGTTTACGGCATTGAGATAATATGTACTAACGTAGTAAATTAACACTTCAATGGTTTACGACAATAATTTTACGTGATTTAATAAATTTTATGAATACATTTTATGATAAATTAAATGTCATATTTTTATGTGATATTGCTTAGCAACCATGCCTGCGACACCTTTAGCGGATCCGGGCGGCCATAATACTTTAGACAGTCACGGTGAGTCAAGTTCTGTGACACTTTTTCGTGCATGCACGTCAAAAATAATTAAGAAGTTTATTCTATTAATAGCTTTCGCCCGCGGCTCCGCCCGCGTGGATTTCGTGAAAAATACATTTTTTTTTAAAAGTATTCTTTGTTACTTCTAATACCTCCAGAATATGTGTACAAAGTTTCATGATGATCGGTTGAGTAGTTTTCGCGTGAAAGCGTAACAAACAAACTTACATTCACATTTAAATATTAGTAGGGATATCTAAGTCGCGGAATTCAAATGTTCATCACCTTAAAGTCCAATTTTGCTTAAATTGAATCAGTCTTCCCGTGACCACGGCCGTTGCAATACGGTCGAAACGTCGGGCAATAAACAAGGTATTTTACCTTAAATTATTCACGCGATTAAGACCCGTAATATATATATTTTAATAAATTGAATCAATGAACAATTATACCAACATGTCAATATTGTCAAAATAATAATAAGGTTTTACTCAGAATAAAAACTAAATAGATGGAACCTTGAAATAAAATACTTTTTTATTAAGAAAGTAGACATAAACCACATGCAAAAAAGTATATTCCAAGGTGATAGATATGAACAACCATAGAATAACTGAGAAAATTAATTGACAGTTTCTTATTATACAAGAATGATAGCATGGCTATTTTGAAATGGCACATCCACAATGAGAATTAATAACATTATACGACTATTTCTCGATTCACGTAAAGAGACTATGAAGAAACAAAGAAAACATGGGGGTAAGAACGATATTTTGACGGAACCAACACTGCTACCTATAACTGTCTTATTTTAACACATTATTTTCACGTATTGCAAGCAGTGGCAGAGAATGACAAGGAATAGTGAGTCAGATATATACATTAGGAATATGTGTTTGTATTCAAATGAATTTTATCTTTGAGATTTGCTCCATATTTCTTTCTTTATTCTCTTCTTTATATTCACCGAGGGAATAAAGACAGAAATATAGAGCACGTCTTAAAATATCGTGCTATTATATACCTAGGTCTAGGTACTAGGTCTAGTACTTAACTAGCTTTTGCGGCTTCGTCAGTTTGTTGTTCTCTGTTTCATTTAATTTATCCCATTGAGTAAAGTAGGTACATTGGGAAAAATTAATAAACTATATTGATTATGAAACTATTTATTTAGATAACAAAAAACGAAAAATGCCATTTTTCATCTCTACACGACTACGTTACTGTAACTGTCAAAACTGTAATAATCGAGTACTATTATTGCAATCCGAGTAACGATTATTTTTTTCCCTTTTTTATTTTATTTTTTTGATTTTGGTTTTGTAATTTATTATTTTATATTTTATTAATATTATGTCGGTAAGATCGAAAAATGTTATTTAAATTTAATCAGTATGTAATACAATGTCAAGTTTTCACTTCTGCCGGCGCTCTCGGACTGCAACCCGTTGTTTTTTTGTTTGGATAAGGGGTTCAACCCAGTTGATAGTAGGTCTCATTAAGGTAAACACTAAAAGCACACTTTCACTGAAGGACTTTTGGGCGCTAGCAGCCCATTGGAGCGGTGACTACCTGATCACCATAGATATATGCGATGCCTAAAAATATACTTTGTTATAATCTATACTGACATCCATGAAGGTTTATCTATACCTAATCATATAATTATGTGCAATATATTTATAACGCAAGATGCTCTAAATCATCGTTGGCTATAAATAACATTTGTTCATGAGAACATATTATGTATGTGGGTGTGTCGAGGAGACTGCCGGCTATGAGAGCGATGCGATGTACAGGGAATGCTTGCCACCGAGCTGTGGCGTCGCCGGTTGACCTTTACATTTTGGGTGCGATCTTCAATATCCTCATTACAATTAATTCCGCTGCTCTTCATATGTCCGGATACATACGAAATTTATTAATAAATGTCAGTAAATAGATTAAAAGTATCGTGTAGGTCATTATATTATTATTGAAAGGACTCTGTTTTGGTCAAAGATTAAGCACTGATAAACAAGCAGGCAGTCTAAAAATGTAGTTAGACCAGAATTTTATAAAGACAGGAATTTTGAATACAGACCTACATATTGCCCCGATAGCGTAGTGGGAGTGCGCGGCTATGCAAGTAATTGTGGGTTCGATTCCCACATGGGACATCACTTTGTGGTATTCACAAATTGTTGTTCCGAGACTGAATTTACTTTGTGACTGTGATAGTGTAAATCCCCGCGACGCAGGGATTGTTCTGTTGGTTTAGATCTACGGCATAAGTTCTGTGCTGTGTCTTGTGGGAATGTCCTAAAAAATAAGGTTTTGGCAGTAAATCACCACTTAATAATCATTATTTTATAATCAAATTATCTAATACATGATGGATGCGCTAGAGTTCAGAGGTAAGTAGTGATGCTAATCAACGTCGAGGCAAATCGGCTGTCAGGTGTCGCAGCCAAGTTCGGTTCGGCGCTCAACCGTAGCGAATACCATCTAATAAGTATTCATTATTATGAACATGTACCTAGTTTAAAATCCAGGTCTTGTTTAATTTATTGAAGTATACTATTTGTAATATAGAATAGAATGAGTAAATTTAGTAGGGCTTAGCCTTAGTAGGGCTGATCTTATCTTTCAGCGGAAGGGCCGTAGGTATTCTGTGTTATGTAATACCTTTTCTTACAAATAAACTGGGTTTGCTAGCGTACACGGGCTTAGGTAATTGTTGTAGCAACTACCTGACAAGCTTTATGAGTTGAAAGCTATATATCAAAATAGTCCATCTTCTCCATTGGTCTACCATTTGTCGTAGAAGTGGTACTTTGACTATATACCGTGATCTTATCGATAATTATATTTTTCGGACAAACATATTGATTAGGTGCTATGAACGGTCGATAATTATCTACTTATGAATAATATTCACTATCGATTAAATATTAATTAACAGTTAACGATGGTAGCAATAAAATCTAAATGGATTTGATTACCGTTGGACATAACTAATAAGCGTTCTACTGCGCGTTCCACCGCGATATGTTTATTTAGTTGATTGCATTTTCAAAGAATGGGACAAGGTAAGACGTTGGCATAAGAAGTTGGAAAAACCTGAAAATTACTGACACAAAACTAATATTAATGACTGAGTATGTACACAAACGTCACTCTGTTTTGAGACGACGCTAACTCCCAACAAGAGAGAGTTATATTAAAGTTAAACGGAGAGATAGTAATACTTTTGAGTAGAACTTAAAGTTAACTATCGTTTGCAGCCGTGCCTGCAACTCCCAACAAGAGAGAGTTAAATTAAAGTTAAACGGAGAGATAGTAATACTTTTGAGTAGAACTTAAAGTTAACTATCGTTTGCAGCCGTGCCTGCAAACAATAGTTAACTTTAAGTCCTAATCCAAGGGGGGGCAACAGGGGCAATATACCCCCTCCCCCCAATCTCATGAATTTTGAAGTGTTCGCTATACATTTGGTCCGCGTTGACTGGCAAAAATACTCTCATTTGGTCGGTGTTGATTCAAAGTGCCACCCCCAGAACCATAACCCTGGAGCCGCACCAGGAGGCCTACTTTATTTCAATGAAAACGAAGTCTCGATCAAAACTGACGTGGTGGTATACAGAGCCGAGAACATCAATTAAATCCACTCGTGTCATGAAAATCGTCTATGGGTTCGGGCTTCTTGTGTTTATGCAAAAAATAATTAGAATAGTCCCCGTAAACTCAAGAAATTTAATAAAACGAAAATTCATGAATTTCGTTTTAAATAAAGAGCAGGCCTACTGATCGTTTAAGTATTTGGGTTAAGTCTGGTGCACATCAAACACAGAATGCTATCCTTTTATATACCCGTCGGATAGCTCGGGTGATAATGCCGCAAAAGTTGTTTCATTATCCTACTCACATTTATACCAATATCATATACCTCAAAAAAAGTCATATATGTGCAAAATATTACAAATCGAGATTTGCGTGTAGGGTAATATTAGGTAAGGTTTTCGATAAATTGCGGGTCGCGTTATAAAGGACACACGACCACAGACATACGCGGTGGTGTAACCAAACCTCAAGAAACACATCGTCGGCTTTATACAATATATTACTTGCTAGTCTCTTCTAATATATTGTAAATCTCACAGGAATACATTAGTCACTACGCATGCCTTCACGTGGACTTCCCACTAGAACCATAAACTTTTCGATTAATACAAGGCTAAGCATAACTTAATTGAACTCAAAATATTATTATGAGATAACTGACCCACTATTATCGACATATCAAATACCAACTTTATTGGAACTGATAATCATCTTTTAATAACAATCATTGCGACACTATATATGCGAATTTTAAACATACCTTGCCGCTTTTATTTACAGCGTCAAAACTTGTATCTAGACATGCCAAGCAGTGGATATGTTTCATAGGATATTGTGATTAAGAATTTGTAATTTTCCAATTTAGGTGTTTGTGTACGCCCAGAGCGATCACAGACTAAAATAATTGATGTTTGTTTCGCAACAATGTACAGCTGCACAACAGGTCGCCCTACTGCAACATACAATGTGAACCACTCTGTGACGTGGCGCTCGTCACCATGGGAGTGCTGAGAGCTAGTATATAAGGTAGAGGATGCACCTCTCAGCATACAGTACAGTGTCTTCTTCACTTGAACATAAACATGAAGCTTTTTGTAAGTGCTCCATTATTATATTAACTAAGTCATTCAAAACACAATTCCTTTAATTATAGCGATCCGGCAATAAATTAGTTACGAATATATATGTAATAGGAATAAAATTAAAACCATTATTAACCTTTTAAAATTTCGAATTATCGTCATAATTTATAACTGATAGGGTAACTTTTTAACAAATTACCAACTCTACTGACTGACGCGTCAAACCAAATTTTGAATTTTTCCTTCACTAAAAGTTATCATTAATTTATTCATTTATACTTGTACTGAAAAAGTGCGTTTCGGAATCAGCAATAAGAATACGATACGATATAACACCCGTGCGAATCCGGGGCCGGCAGCTAGTTCAAAATAAGAAGGCAGGAAAAACGGCCTTAAGTGTAATGATTAGTCAATTCCAAGTCGTCAAGTACCCTTGTTGACCGAGTCGTCCTAGTTTATCTCTCGAAAAATGCGTATCCAGGTTAACACGTCGTTTTACTTAACTGTCAGTAATTTTGCTTTTAGTGTGATGTAATACGTATCATATATTTTAAAAGAATGCTTAATACAAGGAAACTAATTACAAGTTTATTCGTACTTAAGTGGTCTAATGAACACTTGATTCACTTAGTTATTACGCACTTTGAGTTCCGCTTAGCAGGTTACCAATCACTGAAATAACGCAAGATCTGAATGTTAAATCGAGTAGGTATGGAAAGTAGATGTAAAACGATAGCTTACTTAATATAGGTATGTGATACGGGCACTGACAGGCATCTTGGATTTTTTATACTTCTTGCGATTTGTACACCAAAAATAGTTAAGTAACTTTAAAATATTCACGCTATTAAGATATGTAGTCTATTAAATTGTATAATTTACGATTGTTCCCTTATATGTAACGCAACACGAATATTTTGATCTGTTCAGGTACATTATGTCGTTGACCATAAGCAACTAATTTTTTTGTTAAGTATACTTTTTTTTTAAATGCTATTAACAAGATTGCTAGTCATGTGGGATTGGGTCCCACCTTACTAGCAATCTTGTTAACCCCTCCAACGAAACTCAAAGAGTTGTGTTAGGAGTGGGTTCACGTCGGTAGCTTAATGGGTAGGATTCGAACCCGCGACCTCACGATTGCGAGACCGATGCCTCAGCCATTAGGCTACCGCCGCTTCTTAATTTTTAATAAGCTTCTCACGATATTTTAATCAAAATTATTTTATCAGATGTTATTTATTTTATTATTTTTTAACTGCCTCTGTGGCGCGGTAGGAGTGTGTCCCACTACTACGCAAGGGGTTGTGGGCTCGATTCCCACACGGGACACCACTTTGTGTGATCCACAAATTGTTATTCCGAGTCTGGGTGTACTTTGTCTCCGTGATTTGTATGTTTGTAAAGTCCCCCGCGATATAGGACTTGTAGCCTACTGCGGGAGTCGTCTATAAAAAAAAAGTCAAGTACCACACATTAGTTGATCAAACATAATCTATACCTATAGCTGTGTACATAAATAGGACACGCGCAGTAAAGACGCTATAAAATGAATCTGTAGAGTTACTAATGGAGCCGTTAACATTTTAGTGCACACAGTTTAATTACTTCCAGTAATATATAATTACACAAACACAAATATACTCAAGCACCGATACAATCTACTAGGCTTAAAGTGGACATATACCCATAGATTTTGGAAGTCGGGGTGTACTTTGTATTAGTTAGTTATAAATGTTTGTAAAGTCTTTTATAAGATAGGGGGCACACGGATAACTATCTTCCAGGAATTAGGAACCACTCGGCTTGTATCCTCATATAAGAGTATTTATTACCTTTTTGCGCCAGTGGTCACGTTCGCGATTTTTTTTAAATCTATTATTAGCGTTATGATATCGGTCATTAAACTATAAAGACTTAAAATACGGGAACGCCATTTTGTTGATTTCAGCTAAATCGTCTGTTAGAACAAAAGGTACAACAACGATGATGATTAGAATTCATATCATCGTTTATTTCTAACTTAATCTGGAAATGTTTATTAACTACAGTAACAGTTAAATAAATGCATCAATGTTAAGCCTCTTCTAAACTTGTCCAACTAATTATGATTCATAAACCGGGCAAGAGCATGTCAAACCATGCTCAGCGTAGGGTTCCGCAGCCTTGAACAATTGCAACAACAGAAGAGCGTATGTTCATGGCACTTACGCCCTTTTTTTGAGAAATACAAAATAATTTTAGTTTACAGATAGCTACTTTCGTTATTTTTTTTTCATATTTTTTGGTAACACGTTTCAAAACTCACACACTATTTATGCAACTTTTGGAGCGATTATTTCCAAAAATATTCACTCAAACAAAAAAGTTTATTAGAAACCTTAAAATGTTTAAAATGTTTTAAGACCTGTCGAATGATGTGCCAAACGTTGAAATTTGCTGAAAAAAAAATCTGCTTCTGTTACATGTATGGAGTGACCCTCTAAAAATATTATTTAGCTATCAAACTAAGTAGTGGATACTACAAGACATCTTTTTATTAAATTTCATTAATATTCATTAAGTAGTCTTTGAGTAAAATGCCTGTGACATACGGATGGACCGACAGACAGACGGACATGACGAAACTGTAAGGGTTTTTGCCATTTTGGCTACGGAATCCTGTGATGAACTTATACGTGTTGTAATACTGACAGACTAACAAGTAACCTCTTAACTAGTTAATGTGTTTATTTACTACGTACTTGTAACGCGTCATTACACTTTATTACTTGGTTGGTTTGAGCGCCACGCGCGCGTTGATGTCTTTTGTATGAACTGGCGATTGTTCATTAGTTTAAATGGTTGCTTTGTCTTTTTGAGTTATATATACTCTTTATTGTTTTCTGCATTGCTTAATTTATATCTAAATTAACATGCTTAGAAATTTTTTTTTTTTATACCGACTTTTAGTTACAGCAGACAAACGAAAACGCTAAAAATTATTTTATTAGTATTGCATTGTAGCAAAATGCAAAAACATGAATTACACCCGATTTTTTTATTTCTTCCAAGATATACGAAATGTACCACTACTACTATAGGGAAGAAGTGGTATGTAAACCAATTTCGATCATTCTCCTAACTGATGATGATTCCTAATACCACTAACAATTCTAAAATTAATGTATCAGGAGTAAAAACCATAAAAACACAAATTAAAAACTATTTTTCTCTGTAACCTTATCCCCATACTATCATCAGTATTCAGCAGTCGTGCCAATACCACTACAGATAGTCGTAATACAGTTCTAACAGCAGGTTATATATTTGCAGGTGATTATCACCTTCTGCGCCGTGCTAGCGCTGGCGTCCGCCGGCTACATCAGGAGCGGCTGGAGCTCCCCTTCAGGGTGGAGCAGCGGCGGCGGCTGGTCCGGCTCGTACGGAGGTTCTGGATGGCACGGCGGCTCGCGGGGCTACCCCCGCAGCGGCTGGAGCAGCGGTGGCTGGCACGGCGGCAACAGCGGCTGGCTGGGAGGCAGCCCCGGCTGGCAGGGGAGCTCCGGTGGCTATCGGTACGGTGGCGGATGGCAAGGAAACAATGGTGGATGGCGCAGCGGTGGATGGTGGTAAACCGCACTGATTCAGAGAAAAATCGTCGCAAAATAAACCCTTAGTTCATAAACGATTAAGTTTTCCTTATACAATGGTGAGATGAGACGACTGGGACGCATAGTTTCAATACTGTGCGAAAGACACATGTCATCTCGTCCAACCGATTGTATGACATAGCAGCATTTTATCTTTTGAATGTTTTACCCATCTTTTTGATAAAGCGAAAACATTATTTATCTAAGATGCTGCTTTTCATCGTTCAAACTACAGTATAAATTATGACTTCTTGTTGTGGTAACACTAAGTAGGAACTCTCGGTAAAAGTAGAATTAGTAAAGTGTCGCAAATAATTTGTTATTTCGTAACAATGACACACAAGTACATAGAGTAAGATAACTTGCTAATTACTTGAAGCAATAATGAATTATCTAGAGCTTAATTCGTTTATTTTTAGGTGACAGTTCTTGTTTAGTGTTACAGCAACCTGTCAATGACACTTGAATGTCATACACACACACCCGCATGTGATATTTGTTCATTAACTAGTTGGATTATGGATCAGGATATTTTGAAATCTCAACTTGAAGGTATAGAATGTATGACAAGCACTTAATATAAGAAAATAAAATAAAAAAGTAATATGTGTTTTGTCTCATTCCATCGTGTTTAGCATTTCATTAGCGGAAAGAGGTAGTAATAAAAAAAACCTACCTTGTTTTAACGTTACTTTTAGATATTGCACCAAGTCCAAGGAATGGTCTTCATACATTACCCTGTTAGCTAATAGTAACCCGCCCAATGTAATTTTATGTATATACTGTGATAACGTAAATAAAATAAAATAAAATGGTGTAATAATAAATACTAATACTTGAACTAACTGGTTTCTTTTCACGCCTACGCCACAGAGATGGCGCTAGTAGTACTACTGACATTAACTACATAAGTTATTCAATCGGTCCTTCAATCATCTTCAATCCGTGATTAAATGTCGATGTGTGTGTGTGAGAGAGGGGGGGAGGGAGAGAGAGGGGGAGGGGGAGGGAGAGAGGAGAGAGAGAGACAGAGACCCGTTTTTTAAAAATGCCTCACCCTTCATGCTTACGAGTACACGTTAAGCCGTTGTTTAATTATTTTTCTAGTCCCTTTCCTATCCATTGAACCATGAACGCTCTTATGGTTCAAATAAATATTATTACATACACTTGTGCACTTTTGCATATCCTATGTTGTTTGTTAGTCTCAAGGATACTCTGTGACGAAATCAACGAGATCATTTGTAGTATAGAATACGAGAAGTCAATGTTCAGCAGTGAATATACCATCGCTAAAGGTTCATTTCCGTGCATCGCGATCGATCGCGAGCCGCTCGCGGCTTACGACAAGCGGCTGAGGTAAGTGACAGACGCGCGCGGCCGACGACTGTCGTGGGCCTGCGCGCGCACTGTGAATATTGTCGCATCGGCCGCGAGCGTCAGCCGCTTGTCGTAAGCCGCGAGCGGCTCGCGATCGGCCGCGATGCTCGGAAATAAACCTTTATGGTGCGTTTTGATGTACGGCACGCACTACTCGGCAAGCAGCCTGACACGAGCCGATGGTACAAGCTTGAGCTCGTGTTTGTGCCCGTTGAGTGTCGCTTTGAACGCTAGCGTGTGAACCCACTACTAAACATATACCTAATCGATAAAAGATACTTACTATCTGAGGATAAACGTAATGAGCTTATTACATTACACTGAATCAGGGACCCTAAACCCTTAAAAAGAGAGGTGTAATAAGAGTAAGGGAGTAAGGGACCCAATTTAGGGCAACAGATTGGACCCGGTCCGCAATGCACTTAAAACAGTGCTGTGTAATAAGACTTAGGCAGTTAGGGCACTCATTCGCTGCGCGACGACCGCGGAGAGCGGTCGTCCGTGTCAAAAAAATACTTTTGTGTTTCTGTTTTCACGCGCAGCCATGTCAAACGAAAAAGAAACAGAAGGATTATTGTCTACCAGCTGACCCGCGCAACTACGTCTGCGTAACTTTCCCCAGTTTTTGCAACATTTTTTATTACTGCTCCGCTCCTATTGGCTCCTATATATATATATATATATATAGTCAAAGTCAAAGTCAAAGTCAAATATCTTTATTTCGTAAAATCAGGTTAATGATTATTTGAAAACGTCAAATTAAAACATACTAAAAATTTTATAAAATTATGAATGTTTGAAAAAAAAAACAAAATGAGGTTAGGTGGCAGTTCCAAGTGTAAAGCTCATGAGAAGAAGCTGCCAAGAAACTCATGTGCCACTCTTTTAAAATCATCAAATTTTTTCTTTACAGAAATAAATTTTACTGAATGAACCAGTGTGTCTGGTGAGTGTAATCGTTTATAAAATAAGGATAACTAAATAATAATACTATTAGTAACTCTAAAATGAGTATATATAAACGTATTCAGCAAACACAATACTTCACTTCTTACAAAGTAAATATGTATATATACATACTCGTATAATCATAAAGTACATTTTAATAGCCTGTGAGAGAAAGCAGTTCAATCCCAAGCGTTTTTGTCTTCCATATAATCAATTATTGAGTAGTAACTTTTCATACACAATTTTTTCTTAATGGTACACTTAAATTTATTACGACTTAATTTTTGAATGTCGCTAGGGATTTTATTGTAGAAACGTATACATTGGCCCCGAAATGATTTGTTTACTTTTTGTAACCTTGACGCTGGTACAACAAGTTTATGTTTGTTCCGCGTGTTAATATTATGTATGTCACATTTCTTACAGAAACTATCAATATTTTTGTGAACATATATAAGGTTTTCATAGATATACTGACATGCAACAGTCATGATATTGATTTCCTTAAATTTTTCTCTAAGTGAGTGTCTACTACTAAGATCGTAAATTGATCGAATAGCCCTCTTCTGCAGAACAAAAATGGTTTGAATGTCGGCAGCATTCCCCCACAGTAGAATACCGTACGACATTAAACTATGAAAGTAACTAAAATAAACTAATCGCGCTGTTTCAACGTCTGTTAGCTGACGAATTTTTCTAACTGCGTACGCTGCAGAACTGAGTCTATTAGACAATTCACTTATATGTGGGCCCCACTGAAGCTTAGAATCTAGAGTAATTCCTAAAAACTTTGTGGTCTCTACAGGGTTCAACTCATCTTCTTTTATTTTTATAGTGGTTTTTACTGGTTTCACGTTAGGTGTTATAAATCGAATACATTTAGTCTTGCCCTCGTTTAAGAGTAAATTGTTAACATCAAACCAGTTAACCACTTTTGAGATAGCCATATTTACATCTTCAAAGTCTTTTTGCTGGCGTTTTAATTTAAATAAGAGTGATGTATCATCTGCAAACAGGACTATCTCATGATTATTATTTACTAAATATGGTAAGTCGTTTATGTAAATTAAAAACAATAACGGCCCGAGAATAGAACCCTGTGGGACTCCCATTTTGACCACAGACCCCGGGGAGCGTTTACCATTAACATCAACTTTCTGAATCCTGTTACTCAGATAGGACGTAAGAAGATTCAGAGCTGTGTTTTTAATACCATAATGTTGCAATTTCCTGATTAATGTTTCATGCAGAACACAGTCAAATGCCTTAGATAAATCACAGAAGACGCCTAAAGCATCTTGCGATTCCTCCCAGGCGTCAAAAATATGTTTTAAAAGCTCCACACCAGCATCGGTTGCAGAGCGACCCCTAGTGAAACCAAATTGCTTAAAGTGTAATAATTTATTTTTGTAAAAGAAGTTCTGCATCTGATCATATATTATTTTTTCAAAGATTTTACTAAATGTTGGTAGTACTGATATGGGTCTAAAATTAGTGGGGTCAGACATACTACCTGATTTATACAATGGTATTACTTTACTATATTTCATTAAATCAGGAAATACACCACAATCTATACATTTATTAAATATAAAAGCCAAGTCCTGCGCGATAAAAGAAGTTATAGACTTAGTAATCACAACTGAGTTACTCCAGAGGTCGGTAGTCTTCTTAACATTAATAGAATTAAAAGCTTTTATGACATCTACAACATAATCAAATTGAAAAGTGATGTCACATTTATTAACATTTATAATCAAGATAGACTCAGCAACAATAGGTGAGGAATTCAATGACTTTGTAGTGGAGACTGGAATGTCAGTAAAGAATTTTTCAAATGCAGTGGCTACTTCTATGTCCGATGTGATGGTTTTACTATCTATTTTAAGACAGTAATCATTATTCTGACTTCTGACTCTTCCGGTCTCACTATTTATAATATCCCAAGTCATTTTAATTATATTATCACTGTTTTTAATTTGTGAACTAAGGTAGCAAGCTTTTGCTGTTTTGCAAGTCTGCCTAAATGTTTTAGCATAATTTCTTACATAAGCTTGAAATCTTTCACAACAGTTATAATTTCATTCATCATACAGCTCATATAATCTTTTTCTACTTTTATGTAGGCCGACAGTAGCCCACTCACTAAAAGTTGCATTCCCCTTAACCATAATCGTTTTGGGAGTGAAAACCGAATCGAAATTATGACAAAATTTATTAAAGAATGTTTTATATAAAATGTTAGGATCACTGTCCTCATTCAACAATGGAGGGTTACAAATGAGGCGGCTTTTGAAACTCTCAAATCGACTGACAGTTTTAGGGATAACAGTTATACATTTTTTAGTTACTTTTCTACTTTTAATATCAAAGGAAATAAGTTGACCACAGTGGTCAGAATCCATTTGATTAATTACTCTCTTGTTATCTACAATAATATCTGTGAATATATTATCTAAACATGTGGCTGTAGTGGCAGTTATGCGGGTAGGCTCTAAAAATAAATTACACAGATTAAATGATTTGAATAGAGCTAAAATCCTCATACTTGAAGTAGTATTCTCTAATAAATTAACATTAAAGTCGCCACATATTATTACATTTTTATTAAGGTTTGTTACCTTATGCAAGACTTCATCCATAACATCTTCAAAAATATGATATTGTGCTGAAGGTGGTCTGTACACAGTCAATACAATAAACCGCTTCAACTCTACACAGGCTATTTCTATGCTACGTTCAACAGAGAAGTTAACAATATCACGGCGTTCTTTGAATTTAAGATTTTTATTTATTAATATTAGTGAATCACCATGTACAGCCAGTTCCCTGCTGAACGAGCTGCCTACCTGGTGATTGAACATGAACTGATCGCTCTTTAGCCAGTGTTCAGTAATACATAAAATATCAATAGCTTCAACATTCATGAACAATTCCAATTCCAAGTCTTTTCCTGTCATTCCTCTAATATTCTGATGCACCAGGTTAATTTTATTAATATAACTATTGTTCTGTTTTGACATAACAGAATAATTTTCAAGTGGTAGTGCACAAGTATGTGTGCAAGAGGTACTCTCTATTGTCTTAAAATTTAATTTAAATTATTCGGTATGTCAATATTATAATTATTATTAATACATAAATTATCATTATTAATGTCAGGTGCTTTAGCCAAATGGTTGGCTAAGTTAAAATTAATGTCATAATTTTGTTGCTCAATAGAAGCAACTTGAGTAGCCAAATTCTTGGCTGAAGTTTTAATATAAAAAGATAGCGAAACAGCTATCTGTCTTTTACAACTACTTTTAAGATATTATCTATCTTTTGTCAAATAAAAATATTTACTAACAAGTTTGTTAGTGTCAATAAAATGAAATTTATTATAAAAAGGTCCATTAATTTGGCATGTCAGTTGATGCATAAGGTTATTCAAATTATATCTAATAGAATTTTCTTCCTGTGATAATCCATTACTCAGGGGAAATGAAAACATAACAATTTTTTTTACATTTAAATTGGACAACTCCTCAAAATAATTTAAAAACCTATTTTTGTTTACATTTCCCCTATCACCGACAAAAATAATTATAGTGCTGTCCTGACTAAAATTAGATCTTAAAATATTTTCCATGATATTACTATAGGACAAAGCAGGCGTGCAATTATTGATGATTCTAGTTTGTCCCGTACTCAACTTTGACATTAGGGATCCAATGCCCTTACCAATTTCATCACTATACATCATAATAGTACTTAATTTAAAAGAACTGCTAGTTTGTGCTAAGTTATTATGGAGTGCTGGCAGTGGAGAGGGATCAAGTGCTAGCGATTGGCAATCTAGTGATAATCTACAAATTGGACTATGCCTACTTGTTAAAGGAGTTGATTGCTCATTGTTGCAGTTGCAAGAGTTGACCAGCTTACCTATAGCCAACACCTGCTCCCTGCTCTGTTTTGCAGTTACTTCATATTTCATTGTTAGAGTCTGTAATGATTCATGGAGGCGGTCAATCTCTAATTGCATAGCCCGTGTATCCTCAACATACTGCGATAAGACATTGTCCAGCTCCAGTGAATACATTTGAACCTGATCAATTAGTTGCAATCTCTGTCTATTTAATGCCATGCTATCAATAAAGAATTTGTGTTTACTAATTAATTTTTTTGTTTTTGTATATATATATATATATATATATATATATATATATATATATATATATTTAAAGGAGCCAATAAATATATAAATATATATATATATATATAGCCTTACTCGATACATGGGCTATCCGACAGGCACACACACAGGCTATCAATTCGGACCAGTAGTTCCTGAGATTATCGCGTTCAAACAAACAAACTCTTCAGCTTTATAATATTAGCATAGATTATAGACTTAAAAAGACATGCCTGATTTGTGGCAGAAAGAGCACAAGGATTACATTAATAATAATAAAGACCTAAGGAGTGAAGGGTACAAAGTTTTAGTTGAAATGTACAGAACATTAAAGCGACTATAAAAAACTCTAAAACTAAATTAGAAAAAATGCGTACAAACTACGCAAAGTAATTAGGTTCCCATATTTAAAAAACTTCGAAGTTCATCCGGACCCAGAACTTCTAGAATAGATTGCGTCTTTCGAAGTTTTAAATATTCTTTCATCCATACTTTTATTTTTTTTTCCTCTTTTTATTATCATTATTTGTTGTCACTAGGACAGATACAGCAATCGCTACTTTTTTGCCTTGATAATATTGGTAACATGACGTCTAACCGCTCCAATAGTCGCTCGCAGACTGAGTTAGGGCGTAAAATCAGTGTAGTGTAATAACGACCGTCCCTAACTAGGGGCCACGCCCACCCTAAATTGTGTGCCCTAATTCAGGGTAGTGTAATAGCCGTTTAAACGATGTTATCACAAACATAATATACCATCGATAGGTAAGTGCGCATAAAATAGTATAGTAGGTGGACTAAATCACATGAAACTTAAGCCTAATGCCTAATATTTGAAATGTCCGTTATATCAACATCGCTCGACAAAGGACAACAAGTTCGCACATATTATTACAATTAACATAATTGATGACATCCTTGAAATGTGTTTGCCAATCGACGAACTTATAAGTATAACCAATCATTTGCTTATTTTAAATCGATTTTAAAATCAGAATGCGTTTGACTGATACCGAGGACAGTATCGATATATTTATAGTTTTGTAACAGAACCTAGCAAGGTCTCCTAGCAAACGTAAACATTTTGTGCTACTCTGTGTTATTGTTTTGGTTTTTGAATTAAAGGACCTAGTTTGCTCACTCAAAGTTTTATTTATACTCTCTTTAGAATACTGCAGTAAAATAACTTAAATTAGTGTTTCAGCTAGAGGAAAGCAGTCTGTGAATATAAGTTGTACAACGCGGGATACATATCTACAGTTAGGTTATAATTACGACATTTGTGTTGCACATACTGTTACATCCGTGATTTAATACTTCATCAAAAAATAAAGAAATCATTTCTTAACTGCCTTAATTGATTAAATTTTAAATATGAAGCAAAAACCTAATAGTATCTCACATATAAAGTGCCGCAGCTCTCAATTACTTAGTGCATTAATTTGCAAAGAGAGCCGCGACTGATTTAATCAAATCAATCAAAACTGGAACTACACATGTTGCAATATGCATCTATATTTTTAGATATTTCTTAAGCAATTTGATTGAAATGCTCTTGGCATTAAATAAATCACTGAAAGACTTTATCAGTGTCTTTTATAGTCAACGTCTTATGGTGACGGTGACTATAAAAGACACTGATAGGATCTTATCATTATAGTCACATTCAAGATGACACATATGTAAAGATTATCTTTGTCATCACATTTTCAACAATTTAAGAATATAAGTCCATAAATAGGTTTATCTTGATTTTGATAAACCTATTTATGGACTTATATACTCAAGCATAACTCTTTGCAAACAGGCATATAAATACATGGTACCTACATGGACTCGTCGACAGCAAACTTGTTTTTATTTATAATATTGTTGAGTAATGTTGACATTTATTCGTCAAAAGGTATCTTGACTTGTTTGACTGAACAGTATCGCAATCAATCGATTTTATATAAGAGAAAGTGGGAAGAAAGGTCTTTGTAAGTACCTAGAGGATTCAGTTGATGATGATGATTGTTGATGATGAACTTCATGTAGCAACAATAGTTTCATGGTTCAGGCATAGTTGGTTACGAGTAAAGTAAGTACGTAAGTTAAATTGGTCCAAGGACACCATCTACTATATTTATACCTAAGTATATAATAACATTCTAGTTCTTGTCTTGACTGACTGACTGATGGATCACAGCCTAAACCGCTGATCGTAAAAATGTGAAATTTCAAGGACGTGTTTCTTACTTAAGTAGGCGTTCGATAAGAACAGATTTTTGGAACTTCATCCTCTAATGTGTAAAATAGTGGTTGTAAGTTTGTATGAAACTCCGTCACTTTTAAAGTAAGATTTGTGAAATTTCGTATATGGCTTTTTGGTTTAAAATAGAGAAACACGTGTTTCATCGTTTTTGGAAAATCAACCGCTAAGGGGGCAAAAAAGGATTGTAAATTTGTATGTAACATGTCATTCAGCGTTTCAAAGTGAAAATTAACCCTTAACGGGCTAAAGTCATCCACGTGGGCAGCTATCTTAATTCTAACTACTGTGTGTCTCTTCGACAAACTGTGTTGAAGAAACTCCTGGGCAGAATTTTTATCACGTAGAAAATAGTCCAAATCACAAAAAAAATGGTAGTCAGCTAGAGCAAGGTTTGGCGAGTACAGAGGATGACGTATGGTTTCTAACTGCAGTTATAACGGTTTCTCGTGCAGTGTGAGGTCTTGCGTTATCATGGAGCAATCGTGGTGAAGATGGATTCACGAGTCGGGGCTGTGTCAATGCCAGTTTCGCCATCATTGTTCAAAGTTTTCACTTCAAACTGCTGTTATTGCTTGACCAGACCTGAGAAAGCTATAGTGAATTACACCACGAAGAGACCACCAAACAGTTACCATGTCTAAGCTACCGTTGTTAAGCTTTGTTTGACCTGGGGTCAGGCATTGCATTTTTCGGTTATGATTATCGCCAAGAATCCAATTTTTGTCACATGTCACAATTCAATCCAATATTCCTTCATTTCTGTACCGATTCAACAAGGCAACGCAAGTTTGAACGCAAGTTTCTTTCTGCAGATCAGTCAAATCATAAGGCACCCTTTTTTCATATTTTTTTATCTTATTGATTTGATGCAAATAATAATAATATCTTGGGTCAACTCACACAACGCTATCTGATCCCAAACCAAGCAGAGCTTGTACTATGGAAACCAGACAACTGATAAACATACTTAAATATTTCTAAATACATACATACGAGTATTATAGATAAATAACACCCAGTCACAGAATAAACCATCGTGCTTATCACACAAAGTTTTATCTTGGGTGGGGATCGAATGCACGATCTCTTGCGTAGCAGTCGGATGCACTCCCACCGCGCCACAGAGTCAATATTGTAGATATATATTATAGTCTAGTATGTAATATAATCAAATGAGTCAATATTGTAGGTAAGGTAACGTTAAACTATGCCGATAATTCCTGTATAGTTTGATTCGAATCGGCTTCCACTATTTCCTTCAATTCATTGTTATTCACCTACGTTGGTGGTCTTCCACGTGGTTCATTCTTAAAGTCGTAGTTTCCATTACGAAAGCGATTAAAAACCGCACGATGCGTTAATTAGCAGTCTCCTCTCCAAACGCAGCACGAGTTGAATGAATGAATGGATACGAAAATCCTAGTGTTAAAACTAAGTACTAGGGTTTTTGTTTCCATGTTTATCGTCTATTCCGAATTAAAAAAAAAACACTCCATGAATGTTTAATGTCAATTCAACGTACATATATTATGACTATAAAACGGCAATTTCATACTTTAATCCCTCCGAAATTTCGTTCTTTATTTTCTTTGTGTGATTCTGAGTACCACATTACTAGCAATCCTGTTAACCGCTCCTCTCTCTAGCTCAATTGCTTGTGTTAGGAGTGGGTTCCTATCGGTTGTATAATAGGTAGGATTCCAAACCGCATGTGATCCACAAATTGCTGGCTGTTTTTAGGCTGGGTGTATTGTGTTCTTCGCGCTATCATGCATTGCGTCTCGTAGTACGTCCATGGTTATTAAAAACTAAATAAGTGATGATTATATTTCACATCACACTGTAAACAGGATTTGGACTGTTAGAATGATTAATGAACTAACTAATTATTGATTATTTAATTAATTGAAAAATATGACATGGTCCAAGAACTACCCCATTGGTATGTGTTACTTTTTTTTTTAAAGAGCATATAAGTGTATATATAGGGGTATAAGCTCTGTGTCGCGGGGGACTTTACAAACATACAAATCACGGACACAAAGTACACCCAGACTAGAAACAACAATTTGTGGATCACACAAAGTGGTGTCCCGTGTGAGAATCGAACCCACGACTTGCGTAGCAGTCGGATACACTACCACCGCGCCACAGAGGCAGTCGTTACTGATTCTGAGCAAACTATTTTCAGGTTTGCACTATACCAAGAATAACGTTCTATATTTATGACCAATATCTGGCAACTCCTAACACAAGCCTTAGGTCAACCTGCAATCCACATTGCAAGTAATCTTTAAAAATGAAGTTAATCTGGTTACATTTCCAGCCGTCGTATTTACAATGTGTAACGCGTCGCTTGCGCAACAAGCGCGCGCGGCAGCGCTTGCGCCGGTCACTGCCAAGGTCGCGGCGACACCGCGCACTCGTCACCAAGGCCAAATGGAGGGGCGAGGAGAAAGGCGCCTGTTGACAAACACCTTAACAAACGCCGAGGATACTCTAGTGGAAGAAGACAAATGTGTACTACTAGATATATAATTTGATTAGCTTTCTCGTGCGACTTCGCCCGCTTAGAGGCCGATTATTATAATAGAAAGTATATGTCCTTTTCCATCTATCTCCTTGCCACATTTCATTAGGATCTGTTTAGCTGTTTAGTCGTGAAAAAGAATAAACAAACTCAATTTCGCATTACTTAATAGTTAGGTTAGCGACCTGCCTCGACTTCACACGAGCTTTTCTGTATGTATACGATCTGAACCTCACAATAAACAACAATTTTACTCCGATATAATAGTCTGCATGGTAGGTGGTTAGGGGACAATATATTAAATATTTTTAAACGCTAATATTACAAAGTTATGTAGGGTAATGTAAAGAAGCCACGAGTAAGAGTTTATTACCATATTACAAATCATCCTGTATAGTTTAAAGAAACTCAAAAACAGACGAAGAAGGCTTACTTTGATAGTCATTTTCGCTCCTACATCGCTGCGGCCTCTTTCTATGACAGAGCTTTTCCTAAGTCCCAACTGAGTATGTTAAAGATACCCTATGATGCATATTTGTAAACTTACTGTATACTTTACAAGATGCTATATGAAAAAATATAATGTAATAAAAATATTTATAGTGTAACCAGTATGCAAATATTAGAATATTAAATGTTGATAAACTTTCGCGATTAGTTCATATTTTAAAATTATATATAGTTACCACGGGTCTTAATCGCGTGAATAATTTGCGGTAAAATACCGTGTTTATTGACATTTCGACCGTATTGCAACGGCCGTGGTCACGGGTGGACGGGTTCAGCTCAGCGTTGCCTTCGTGAATCGCGGGTATTGGAAACTACCCTCGCTTGATTTTTGTCATTCGATACTTCGAGAAACTCCTATTTTGCCAATGTAGGACGCAAGCTAGCTGACCAAATATGTACAAACTCGCATTCACAAATAGTTAACCCACCATTTCAACCAAAGACTTTTGCCGGTACATTCTTGATACAATTTAAAAACATTTTAGTCACGCCGAGTATTTTGTACGAATATTACGTAACCTTGCCCTTACCTCAGGATTTTTTCCGGACGCATAAAAACTTGCTTCGGTACATTCTATACACAAGGGAGGTGACAAAGGCCAACTGCACAACTATACAGATATCGATTCTACCTACCCTCTCAAAACTCTTGGACTCATTAATACTACCTTCTATCCAGTTCTCAATATGGTTTTCGTTCAGGAATCTCCACAAGCGATGCAGTCTTGGCCCTAACTAATAAGATTGTTTCAAATATGGATCGGAAACAGAAGGTGATCACCTTCTGTTTCCGATCCATATTTAAAACAATCTTCTTCAACAAGCTTCTTTTTGGATATTGCAAAGGCGTTCGACACGATCTCAGTGCTAAACCTCACTATTAAACTTGAAAGGATTGGCATAAGAGGTACATAACTCTCTTTATTTCAAAGTTATTTAACAATCGGCGTCGATGTGTTAAAATATCAGAATGGACTAGTGACGAATCTCCAATTACTCATGGCGTCCCTCAGGGTCGTATCTTCGGTTCTATCTGTACCTGATCTATATCACCGACCTATGTAAGTTAAATCTTGCAAACGGATGCATTTTCACCTATGCTGATGACTACTCTAATATTTCACGGTCCCTCGTGGAAGTCAGTATTCGAATATACTCAGCTTGGCTTAAACTGTGTTAGTTGCTGGCTATACAAAAATATTTTAACCTTCAACGTCGATAAGACAAAGTATGTTAAATTTTCACTTTCCCCACTTGATAAAGTCCTTTGTCCCTCAAACGCACTGACTATCCACATGCACTTATCTAACCTGTAACTGCCTTATCTTAAGTAACACTAAATGCTAACTATCTCGGTATACAAATAGACGAAAACCTTAGTTTTCACTCTCGTATTGATGCTCTAGTCTCCAGAGTACGTAAATTTATATAGCGTAGCTAACGCTCAGGTTCTCAGACTTACCTAACTCTATGTCAATCACTTACTCAATATTGCATAATTGTCTGGGGTGGTTGTACGAAAACACACCTGTTAAAACTGGAACGCACCCAAAGAGCACTCCTAGAGGTTGGTTGGCAACTACCCTATCGATTTCCAACTATTTAGCTGTACAAAGTATGTAATGTTCTTTTAGTACGTAAACTTTTCATCTTAAACCTCATAACAAATACCTATTCTAAAACAACATATTATTACAACTGTAATAAATAATGATACTCTGCAACGTAAATATACAGTCTAGAATTCAATCACAGCTAACTGTTACAACGTTACTCAGAAACAAAGTTACTCAGAAAATCAAAACAGCGCTGGGCTAGACTAGAGCTAACTTTAGTCTAGCCCAGCGCTGTTTTGACTTTCTGAGTAACTTTGTTTATAACAGAGTCAATAGGCTTGTAAACATATACCCTATGACTATGTCAGAAAACAAAAAATCGGTTACAAAGTGCTGGCATCTGTCTCTGGATTACATTGAAACAGAGGATATTATTATTACCCTAAAATAGAACATATGCACGCACACACGCACACACATACACACACACACACACACACACACACACACACACACACACATTTAATTTGAATATTCTGTACGCACACATCTTTTTAGGGAAATAAAATGTTGTGTTATTATTATTATTAAAAAGTATTAAAATACACCATTAAGAGTGTGAGTGCTCTAATAATGCATAAATTTAAGCATCATCTGTTTAAGTAACGTAAAAATAATAATATATATATGTGTTTCGTAAAAAGCGGATATTGTACTTCTGGGTCAGTAAGACATTGGCCCAGAAGTACGATATCCACTTGTTTCAATGAACGCGGCGGAATGTATTGATCCAAGTTCGATCTTATTCATGTTGGTCAAAGCGAGTGCGGTCACGCGTATAGTAGCCCATATCTTAGCTCTTAAGAGGATCACGGTATATTACTTATCTGAAAATAATGCATTATAGTTTTGTTCAGATTTATTATAAAGAACATCATAAAGATGCACGAGAGTCTGGTAGGCGCCAGCTGAGACAGTGGGGTTGAATGGACCACAAGCGAAGTTTCTGTTGATACCGTAGTTGACACCCAATACAAATATAGTTAATTGACTGGACCATATGTAGATAGGTTTTTTTGGAACGTGGTTCCTTATCGCACGATATCATTTGTTTGGAAGCTAAGAGGCTTGACGACAAAAAAATCGTTACATTTTGAAATATATTTAAAACATCTATTATATATTATGATAACGTGAAATTTTATTATTTATTCTTATAAGGAGTTTGAGTTATATAGGGGTATATTTATTCACTTCGTTTTCGCGGCAAGCCCGCGCGTCTAACTATAGTCATAATGGTAAATAAAGAGCTGCGCTTAGAAATGCATGGCGCATGCGCGCGGACATCTTTGAACGCACCGCGCATGCGTTAGTGCCGCGAAAACGAAATAAAAGATAGTGAATAAGGACCAGGTAGTCTGTATTATTGTAAAAGGTGATAATGCTTAATTTACTTATGTCAAACAGGCTGGGTGTAATAAAAGTGTGACAAAACTTTAATTTGAAATGGGCCAACTTTTTTTTTTTTTTTTTCATTTTTGTAATCATTAGTTAATACAAACACAAAAATATATAGCAAAGGAACTACGTTCCAACTAGGTGTCCATAAGTCATCTCTCATTTTTTATACTATGTAATGAAGAGACGAGCATGTCGTGCTCCTGATGTTCACGCATCATGTTAGCCCAATCAAATCCTTGTTTTGCAAAGATCTGAATGTCACTGCACCGCGCTACTCATTTGAGACATTAGTTCATAAATCTCACTTGCCAGTAATTACACTAGCTACAGCGCCCTTCAACCGAAACACAGTGATGCATTAACATTACTATTTCACGGAAGAACAACTGACACTGCTGTGGTACAGACCAAGACGGACCATGGCTTACACCTTCGACTCGTAGACAGTACTCATAAACTACACAAACTACTAATGACCAGGCAAACTGCATCCTTGTTTGTTATCTACTGGTATAAAAATGACATTGGTATAATATATACCTAACATCATTTGCTTAAAATTATCTAATTTATCTATTTTTGTGGCAACAAAATCCTTTATTTTGTATTAATTTGGAATATTTAGACTAATATATCAGATACAGTCTATAATTTAATGTAAAGTAATGCATCTTGATTGGTTTTATTGAAGGTTAAAGGTTGCTCCACTTAAGCCGGACGACGCGCGAAGTTGAAGTCTGTACCCAGTCTCGAACTTCAAAAGTGCCAAATCTGTAGTGGTACAGTACAGTCCATTTAATCAAACAAATACAATGTGCCGATACCGCATAATATATAAATGATTAGAAAATTTTAAAATTTAAATAATGCCACTGTAAACCATTATTTTTTCTCTTTATTTTAAGGAACTTTTTGTCCATGGACATGTTAGTTCAACCATTAGATCGTAGCCCACCAGGCACGGCACATCATCTGATTAGAAAATGTTGTCCTGTATTGCAAGAACGTCAGACTTCGTCACCCACAAGAATATGTCAACAGATGTTCGTACATAAAATGACTGTACTGTACATATATACACTGACGGACTTATAAACTGCATCAAAGTAATAGACGACTTTGAAATAAATATTTTAACCAAGTATGCAAACTTTCTATACAGATTTAAATTGAAACCTCTAGATTGGTTCGTGAACTTTAAAACAGCGTAGGATCATATCTTTAAGTTTAAGTTTATGTACTGGAAAGGACCTTAAGACCTTTTTTGAAGAAAAAACAGAAGTTTAAGGAAAAATTGTTTAATTAAAAAATTGGTTTTAACAATAGACACAAACTTTATGCAAGGGTTTATTTGTGTTTTAATAAGGTGTATTACCCCCACGTGCCCTTATTACGGATTCTAATCGGTTCCGCATAGATTTTATAAGGGTTTTTAAAAGATCTTGCGGAATATTGTCCCATTCTTCTGAAAGTGCTGTTCTTAGTGCTGCCACTGTCGTAGGCGAAGGGTTTCTCGCATATACAGCTCTTTTTAAATTGTCCCAAACATGCTCGATGGGATTAAGATCCGGGCTGCGTGCTGGCCAATTCATTGTACGTATCCCAACCTCTTCGCAATAATGTTGAACTTGTGCAGCTGCATGCGGCCGGGCATTATCCTGCATTAAAGTAAAATTTTCGCCTATGAATCCCATGTAAGGCACCACGTGATCTTCTAATATCTCTGTTATGTAGCGATGTGCTGTCAAACCCCCTCTATTACCGTTTTGACGGACCATGTCTATGAACACAAGTTCTGTTCGCCCGTTCATCGATATGCCACCCCAGACCATACATGAACCGCCTCCAAAAGGAACACGCTCCTCAATGCAACTTTGAGCATATCGCTCCCCACGTCGACGATAGACTCTTCTGCGACCATCTGCACCATATAAACATGTCCTACACTCGTCCGTGAACAATACAGAGGCCCACTGCTCTTCTGTCCAATTCAGGTGATGACGCGCAAATCTTAAGCGAGCTTGTCTGTGAGCTGCAGACAACTTTGGACCATTTGCTGGTCTAAAAGGGGTGATAGCCGCTTCCTTTAACCTTCTTCTTATTGTTCGTGCACACACGTTTTTTCCACGCACTTCATTAAGCTCGGTTTTGATGTTAACTGACGTGAGGAAACGATTTCGCAGGGAAGTTGTAACAATAAATCGGTCATCACGACCTGTGGTTGCTCGAGTTCTGCCTGTACCACGTCTCCTCCTGTAAGAACCTGTCTCTACAAACCTTCTGTATATTCTACAAACCGTAGACTGGTTTAAATTTAAATTTCTACCAATCGTTCGTTGATCCAAGCCCTCCCGCACCAATGCTACAATTTGTGCCGCTTGTTCGGACGAAGTATCCATATTATGGTTCAAAAACTCTCGATGTGTTAAAAAACTAACCCAACAATTATGCTGGTAACATTAATTCAATTGACCAAACAAAAAAAATCAATGAGAATTAATTTAAAACTTTGCTATAAATAACACGCAAATCTGATACTACGAGTAAATTTTCTTTTCCCGGCTATATTCATTTGTTTTACCGCAGTTCTATTTTTAAATTTAATTTTTTTTTAAGATTAAGAGCCAGTCTTTCCATATTTATATAATTTAATCTAAAAAGTTTGCATACTTATTATAAAAAATCCTTTTAGAGTAAACCTGAACTTTGATGCAGTTTATGAGTCCGTCAGTGTATATTATAGGTAGGTAATACCTATGTAGAGCACTCCGATGTTTACGGCGGGTAAGCAATAATAATGACAGGTTATCAAAATGTCAAATATTTGATCTTTAAACTCGAATTCTGAAACATTGTGTGCTTATTTCAACAATTTTGGAAGAAATATAACCGACCGTGTATGACTGCCCTTATTTGGTATATTAATTGTTTTTTAATCACTGTGTTTTAATTGTCCCTTGATGGTATGGCAATACTGTTTAAAGTTGTTTTCACCTTTTGAAATAAATTTTACAGAAATATGAAAGTACTAAAATTATTCTAAAACCATTTAACAATGTTTATTTCGGATTAAGTCTGAAAGTCAAATGTTGAATGCGATTAATTCAAATTACAGTGACGCTGACGGTCATGGGTGTATAGCTGGCATTACACGCTCAATCTAGATGGCGATCCGTCAATCGCAGAGCACAATCGAGGTGCACCGATAGCTTATAGAATTTTAAAGAATATTTTTGAATTCAAAATTAATTGGCCTAAGATTGCAATTGCAATCACATATCGGATTAACCGGTAACGAGGAGGCTGACAAATGAGCAAAGTTGGCAATTACATAGGGGGTTGAAAATCAAACAAAAATAAAATATTAGATAGATTTAATGAATATTTTGATAAAAAAGTCAAGAGAAAGGCATCAGCTTCAAAACGATTGGATGTCAACCTCCTCGAATACCCTGGTTTATGTATTTAAAAGTAAGTAGAAAGATTGTAATCGTAACGCATAGAGTGCGTTCTGTTGAACGCACTCTATGCGTTACGATTACAATCTTTCTACTTACTTTTAAATGAAAAAAAAAAATTGAGTCGCCAAACTATGAAATTTGCGGAGTACTAGATGATCCAACATATACTAAAGAGATTGTATCAAACAGCGGGAGTCATTAGTGCGAGAATTTAATTTCAATATGATGGATATGGGCGTATTCGTAACTGTTTTAGCGAACCCTACATCAGATGCTGCATTATCATTATTTAAGATGGTCACCTATTCGTGATTCCCTAACATTTATATTAATATTTGTATTGAATGTATAGGTTAAGCCTTACGGGGCTGACATGTTCATAAAATAAAAGTCCCTAAAATAAAAAATAAAAAAACCGTAAAAACACGTTACGTTATTCAATCACTGAAATAAAGTAATCTTTTATATATGTGTAAACAAGTCAAATTAAAATCAAAAGTTTAAAAATAAATCTATCTCTTAGATTCAAACTCATAAATTAACTTAAAAGACTATTCATTTTTGGCATGTAACTCTTTGCATTTTTGACATGCTTTAAATCTTACATAATAAAATACCTATTCTAAATTTAGTAATAATGTTTTATTTCTTACAACATAGTTTCTATAAATGGCTGAAAACGTTTGGGTAAAATACTCGCTCATAGGTAAGGAGATTGCCACGTTCTAGTGACGTCAGTCGTCAGCGAAATATCTGTCAGGAACCAAGAAGTTCAGTGATATCGAAGTTGATGAGTTTTTTTAGGACCCCGTATATACCTTGCCTTACCCGAACCTTATTGGCACAAACGCATAATTATTTCCAAAAAAAAAAGTATGGATGAATTAAACATCCCCCTGTTTTTCAAAGTTGATTTTGTAGACCTATGTAAATATAGAAATTATCTTCATAAAGATTAAAACCAGTTTTATGAAAACGTTTAATAGTAGAACTGACTTTAATTTTTGGCATGTTACTCTTTGCATTTTTGACATGCTTTAAATCTTATATAATAAAATACCTATTCTATATTTAGTAATAATGTTTTATTTCTTACAACATAGTTTCTATAAATGGCTGAAAACGTTTGGGTAAAATACTCACTCATAGGTAAGCAGATTGCCACGTTTTAGCGACGTCAGTCGTCAGTGTAATATCTATCAGGCACCAAGAAGTTCAGTGAAATCGAAGTTGGTGAGTTTTTTTAGGACCCCGTATATACCTTGCCTTACCCGAACCTTTTTTAGCAGTGCACGCTAAAGCTTATACTAGATGTCTTATGTCGAAAGTGCCACCACCTCTTACACTACACGTAAAGGTACACTGATTATAATGCAAATGTCACCAAATACCAATAGAGCTAGCACTCTAAATCACCTAATTAATAGCCAGGTGCTATAAAACACAGAACACAAACGTATCACTTTACATAACGACACTCTATTATAAATGTTATTGGCGATGTTTGAGCTCAAACTTGATGAGTAAAGTTCACGGACATGCTTCTCACACTGTACACAGGACAGTCGTTGATAAGACCTTATTACTCCTAGATCACATTATTGTTATTATTTATGAAAGATAACAAGCAATGTGGTAACATTACTAGCAATCCTGTTAACTCTTCAGCTAACTAAATTGCTTGTGCTAGCAGTGGGTTCACGTAGGTAGTATAATGGGTCTCGCAAAGGGCCTTCGGGAAGCCGCCCAGGTTTTAAGAGGGGTAGTAGCTATTCGAACGCGCTACTGTCGCCGAGGCGGAGTCCGAAAGGCTGCGGGCAAACAGCATCCGCATGGAAGAAAGGCTGAGCGAGCTACGTACTAAAGTGGCACATCAACGAGCCGACGTCGAGGCGACAGGTGCCGGTTCTGTCCCGGTCCGAGTCGATTCTCCGGCCGGTTCTGTCCAGGTCGGGGTTCGTCCGCCAGCCCGTTCTGTCCCGGTTGGGGTGGATTCTTCGGCCGGTTCCCCCGCGGTCGGATCAGCAACGAGGTCTACAACAAGTGGAGAACAGCCTAGCGAGTTCTCAGACGCGCAGCTGCGGCAGCTCCAGCTAGTCCTCGGGGGCCTTATTGACGCGCGCCTTGGTAGTATCAAGGCGCGCCTGCCTCCAGAGCCGAGCTGTCGACCGCCACTCGCGGTGTCCAGGCCGAAGCCCTCCCAAGGGCAGGCTATGCCTCCTGCGCTGCAACCCACGATGGCTACCTCTGGGGCTACACAAGCCCCGGTTCAAGCGGCTCCGACTCAAAGCGCACCTAGCAGGGCACGCCGCGCTGCAGCGAGAGCAACAAGTGCCTCGACGGCCACAACTGGCCCTCCTGCGTCGTCCACTGCCCCCGATTTTGCCTCCTCTAATGAGCTGTGGCCAACGGCGGGAGGCAGGAAATCAAAGCGCCGGAAGAGGAGGAAAGCCGTCAACATTGCCAATGTCCTCACCGCGCAAGAGATCGCCCCAGCGAACAAAATCTCGAAGAGGAAGCCGCGGTTAAATCCGCCGAAAACGGCCGCCGTCATGGTGACGGTGTCGCCGGAGGCGGAGCGCCGTGGTATAACATATGCGGATTTATTTCGAAAGGCGAGGGAAAAGCTCATTTCCCACCTAGGTGGCGTAGCGGTAACATTCCGTAGCTCCCAAACTGGGGCTCGCCTCCTGGAGGTTCCCGGGGTGGAGGGTTCCAAATTGGCGGACTTAGTGGCGGAGACTTTACGGGGTCTCTCCGAGGGGCAGGATGATGCGAGGATCGCCAGGCCCATAAAGTGCGCGGAGATACGCATATCTGGCCTAGACGATTCCATAACGCCAGAGGAGGTCCGGTGCGGTCCCCGAGAAGTAGTTGCGGCGTGGGCCCGTTGCCCTGTGGCTCCTGGCAGAGGCGGGCTAGCTCCTCGTGGGATTCTCTGCCGCCAGGGTTACCATCCTTGAGGCGAGACCCACGAAGTGCTTCCAGTGCATGGCCACGGGGCACATGCGCAATAAATGCGCAAGCGCTTTTGACTGCAGTGGTCTGTGTTACCGTTGCGGTCAACTGGGGCAGGTGGCGGCGGGGTGATCCGCCGCCCTCCACTGCCCCGCTTGTGCGGCGGGCGGCCAGCCCGCCTATCATATGATGGGTCGAGACGGGTGTAAGCCACCCAAGGCCTCCTGTCAACCGCCCGTCGGGTCCAGCCAATCAAGTGCTGGCCCTAGCACCCAGGCTCCGGTGCGGATGGACGAGGGTGTCGACGAAGCGCCTTCCCAGGCCTCTCCCCCTTCCGACTAAAGGACTCCATATGCCGCGCTCGCTCTTCGCCCCTGTCGTCAGTGATAGGGGTACCGGATGTGTTGCGCGGTAAGGGGTCCAAGACGCGGTCGCATCCTCCTGTGGGGACTTGATCTCGTGGGAGGAGGCGGCGGGGCTAGTTTACCCCGTAGCCGGCGAACCGAGCGACGTTAAGGCTGAGCGCGTGACGTCGTTTGGTGGGGCTGCGGGCGTGGTGGACGGGGAAGTTTCCCACGCTTACGGCTTTCCGCGATGGCGGCGTTCTGTGTGTACCCAGGACGCCGCAGGAGCAGGAACGCCCGATGGGGCTTTGCCGCTGGGTGGGTCGCCGAAGGTATAGCAAGCTCCGGCGGCCTATCCGTGAAGGCGGCGAGTTGGTACACGGCTGATTTTTTAGAGGGGGCAGGTCCCACACTATCTCCAGCGTCTGCCCCGGGTGCTGGAGGTGTGCGTCAGGCATTTTTTATGGCCATAAAAAAAAAGTTAGTATAATGGGTAGGATTCGAACCCGCGACCTCACGATTGCAAGTCCGATGCCTTAACCATACATAGTTGCTCGTAAAATAAGAATGCTGAAGAGGCAATGGGCTGCTGTCTGAGCAAACGTGTCCTGGAATGGAGACAGGCTCTCGGTAAACGTAGCCAGAAGAATAGGTGATCTGAAGTCGCTGAGACTCAATTACAAGATAAAACAAAGTAGGTACTGACAGAGATCGCAGCCACAACGTTATGGTTCACATCGTATTTTGAACAGATCTAACAACACTTCCTCTGTCGAAGACCATAAAAAATCGGAGCGGCCGCGTACTCTTAGAACTACAAAGGCTGTTAATGCTGTTAAAGCCAGAATTCGTCTAAATCCCATAAGGAAGAAAAAATCTTATCGCGAGATATGAAGATTTCCGCTAGGACTCTGTCGCGTATTATAAAACAAGACCTGAAGCTCGGTGCTTATCTTCGATTTACAAGACATGCCCTAAATCAATCTTTACAATTAAAGAGAGTGGGTCGATCAAAACGCCTTCTGTCGCGATACGCAGGTGAGGGCACAGAAATATCCTGACTACCGATAAAAAAAAATTCACGATTGAAGAGCACTACAATAAGCAAAATGATAAAGTGTACGCTCACAGTTCTAAAGCTGCTCAAGTTGTCGGAAAGGTATAGCGTGGTCATCATCCTGCGTCAGTGATGGTTTGGAGGTGTCTTATCAAGGCGTCACAAAACTACATATTTACAAAAAAAAGTAGTGAAAACTTCAGCCAAAGTCAAGACAGTCTAGGATCGTGTTGTCAAACCTCTCAGCAATATACTTTTTAAAAATGTACCGTGTACTTTCCAGCAGGACTCTGCACCTGGTCACAAGGCACGCACTCCCCAAGCCTGGCTTGAAACCAACGTTCCGGACTTTATAAGAGCTGAAGACTGGCCCTCATCTAGCCCAGACTTTAGACTACAAATTTATGGTCAGCAGAGGACATGGCTTGCTCTAAACGACACGGCGATATTAAGTCTCTTAAAAAATCTCCGGAGCAGTGGCTAAATTTCCAATGGAAACAGTGCGTAAATCCATAGATTCGCTGCCAGACAGATTAAAGGCCTGTATAAAGGCCATAGGTGGCCATTTTGAATAGAATATTGTGTTTTATTTATTGCTGATACTTTAGTAAATATGTACATATAAGTTTTAGTAATATAACATTACTTCATAAAAAAGCTCTAGTAGCTCTGCCAAGCTGTCAGTTCCTCCTTATGTATTAAATAAAGATAAATATTAGTACAATATTTACACAATTTACACGCATTCAAGTCCCAAAAATAGGCTTTTTGATTAATGAACTTGTTTTTATAGATCTGATCTATATAAACGAATATAAATTACATATTTTAATTTTTAAGTAGAGACACACCTAAATTTAAAATAAAATTTTAATAACTTATTAACCAACTCAAGTTTTTAGCGATTATAAGTCGCTGTAATATATTAAATCCTTAGCTTACTAGTCAGCACCATATATAGATAGGAACCAGAAATACTTTCTCATTGTTTTACATCAAGTGGTAGTGGTGTAAAGTCAGATCTTATTATAGATGTCTTGTAACGATCGCGTAACATCTACTTGATAAAATCAAAAGGGTGTAATTTTACTTTCTTCATCACATTATGGTATAACTATGAATCATACCATTTGTACTTAAAAAGGTTAAAATGTTTAATATTCTTTAACCGATTTCAATAAGCATTTCTGCATTTTTTGTTCCATCACTCTCAAAGTTCGGTGACACAAAAATCAAGACGGATAGTTTAACATACTTCGAGGCACAGACAATGAAAAAGGTGACACATCTATGTAACTGACAGTTGACCTCTCGGCGAAATCTACTCGGTCGCAAGTTAAGGATACGGCAATTATAGATTTAATGTATTTATGTAATGGATTATTTCTTTCACTTATCACCATATATAATATACCTAGATTTATGCAAAGTAAAATATAGAGTTAAGCTTATTCCATATGTACCAGCACCATTTACAACCAGTCTAATATCACGTACTAAGTAAACGAGTAAAATAAACATCCTCTCTATACTGGCAATTTATGCTTAACTTGACCACAAAGGTGTGACTCACGCACCGACAACGAATAGTTATTATATCTAACTAGATAGAAAAATTTGAAGACCCAGGAATCGAACCCGAGACTTTCGTATGCCAAATCGGGGCCGGAATCGAACCACCTATCTGGACTATGTTACTAGATCTAAAACTTGTCTATCTTTCAAAAATGCAATTATTGTACCTACTAATAAAGTAATATTAATAAGAAATGCCAATACAATTTAGTATAATTCGCGTCATTTATTTTTAATTGGCTTAAATTGTACAAATTTATGTTAATTGTTGTTTTTATTACTTTAATGAAATAACATTAAGACAATTTGCAATCCTATAGGTGTTTACATTACGTTTCTAGTTCTCTAATCTAGTTTCTCTTTTAAGATAAAAAAATAAACCTTAGGAACAATATTGCTGAGTTCATAACACTCAACTTTTTGGATTTTATGATTTTATAAAGTCGGTGATTCCTAAATAATCTCCATGACAGTAAAACAAACGCCTTAACGCGTTTCCACACACCGTTTACTTATTCTAGAACATTTCGACACTTGAACAAACGTTATCTTGAAAGGAAGTATAGATGGCAAGGAAACATTAGTACCTACTAATAAGTACAGTGTAAATAAAGCACTGAGATGATGTGAATGTTCCCTACACGGCAAGACCTGCTTGTTATGGCGCGCCACTGTATAATAGACCCTCACTGAAATATACCACAGCGTATGTGCCAATGGCAACCAAACTGTCGCAACTGTTCCTACCAAAAAACTCAGGTATTTCTCATTACCATCTTTATCTTATGCCTGACAAAACTGTAGTATCACTCAATAAAACACAATTACTATAGAATTCACACGTAATAGCAAAATGATTAATTATCAAAATGATTTAAAAAAAAAAACATTATATTGGAAAATGATTGAGACCTAAACATGTTAATACACGTTTTATTAATGTCCAAATTATATCTTCAGCAAATAGCATTTGAATATTAATTAGAGATTGTGCTCTGTTTTCAAAACAGTTTTTAATCAGATAGGTATCCGTTCAATTTTGACACGATATATGGATATGGCACGTGAATATAAAATTACAACAATACAACTCGAATTTTCTCAACATTGAAAACAAACTTACTTGTAGTGTAGATGTCGCCACAATCTAGGTACCTACTTAGGCTACACTCGCAAATAGCATCGGAAACGTATTTGTGTTAGTAAACAAACCATTTTTGGAAACAAAATCTATTCTCATCTTTCAACAAACTTAAATTTAAAAAACCTAGTCAACAGAAATAATCTAGTTATCTAGTAGGTAGGTATAATGACTATACTCGTGAGCTTGCCATTCCGGCTAGCTACAAACCTCTATTATAATTTACTATTTAAGATCATTTACAAACCGGCCCCGAATGGACTAAATTTAGGAAGATGAAATACACGTTTTGACATGATCTTCTAATCGAACAGAAATGAGTAAGTCTTGGTGTTGCACATTGTGTATTATAAAGAAAAGTACCTGTGTTTAATGGGTATTTTCCCTCGAATTTGCTGTTGTGTTTTTATGGTATTTGCACGAGCTTGCAGTGTAGCTGTCAACAATATATCAATGGCATAAACTAAAGATCACACTATAGTAGGAGCGCGTCCCGGCGGGCGGCACCGTCGGTCGCGGTATGTCGCGTCGTGGGTGCGCTCGGGGCCATACTCGTATATATGTCGCAGGTCCTTGTGTAGTCTTCACTGTCCACTGCTCATCCCGACATTGAACATGAAAGCCTTCGTGAGTACCTATTATACTTTAATATTTTAATTATTTCTTCATAAATCTTTTTAGTGTATGAGTTCAGTTTTTAATAAAATTGAATAGCATATAAGTATATAAGTTGTAAATTAACCAATATTAGATGAAATATTAAAACTGTTACAAACTCTCCAATTGATTTTATGATATTTACTTAAATTAATTGCAATATATTATTGTGGCTCGTTAAGATATTTATTGAATATTATCGTTGAAACAAAAGTGTTCAATGTTATTTAAAATATAAATAAAATCACGCTTTTACCTACACAAAAATTATAGATATACCTAAGTGGATATATTTATATATATATAACGTTATTTTTGGTATAGTGCGAAGCTCAAACACCCTAACAAGATTTTCACTTAAGGAATTATTTAAAAGAAAGAAAATGAAAATATTGAAAACTTGCATAGATAGAAGCCATTCAAGTTGTCTTGTGTTATTGTTGCGCTATCGTGCTCTTTGCGCCTCATAGTACGTAATCCATGGTTATCATTGAAAATGATGAGATGATTAAATTTCACATCATATTGTGCACAGGATTTGGACTGTTAGACATATTAATTAATTAATTAATGACTGATTAATGAATTAATTGAAAAGTATAACATGTTCCAAATACTACCCCATTGGATTGTGTTACTGATTCTGAGTAAACTACTTTCAGCTTAGCCCTATACCAAGAACACCGTTTGTTTATGTGGATAACGTTATGAAACGTCAACATAAATAAAAAGGAAATTATTGAATAGGACAAAATTATGGGCGTCAATGACATTTAATTGTATATCTGTGAATCACACATACATATATATTTTCAGATTGTACTCTGCGCCCTCGTGGCTCTGGCGGCCGCCGAACTAAAGAGCAACTCTCAGAAGCCGCAGTACAAGGAGGATCGCAACAAACGCAGCAACTGGCACAGCGCTGATCTCGGCAATGGTTGGGGCAACAACTACTACGGCTCTGGCGTCAACAGCGCGTACGCAAGCGGTCTCGGCAGCAGTGGCAGCGGCCTTTACGGCTCTGGATTGGGATTGAATTATGCCTCTAGATATAACACCGGCAACACAGGGTACACATATGCCGCCCCCTACTCCGGATACAACTACGCTGTTCCCGCTTCCGGATACAGCTATTCTGCCCCCTCTGCTGGATACAGCTACGCCGCCCCTTCTGCTGGATACACCTACTCTGCTCCCTCCGCAGGATACAGTTACTCTGCTCCGTCAACTGGCTACAGCTACGCTGTCCCCTCAACCAGTTATGTGAGCAACTACGCTGTCCCGTCAACAAATTATGTGAGCAACTATGCTGTGCCGGTATCAAACTACGCTAGTAACGTCGTCCCATTAACTAATTACGAAAGCAACTACGCGGTCCCATTAAACAATTACGGAAGCAACTATGCTGTGCCTGTAACAAATTACGCTAGGAACTACGTTTACCCAGTCAAAAGCAAATCTGATTACTCCGTCAAAGTAATACCGTCAGTGAGCTACACTCTTCCAACCCAGAGCTACTTGGAGCACGCGCCCGCGCATGTCCAGAGCGTTGTGCAACCTCTCTCGATCAACAGAGAGGTCGACGTCCAAAAGGTAGTGAACGTGCAGCGAGAAGTCACCGTGCCTCAGGTCGTTGCCGTCAAGAAAGTGATCACTGAGCCCAAAGTGGTCTCTGTGAAGCAAGTGGTGCCTACTGCGGGTTACACCGGGTACGACGGCGGCGCTGTCTCCAACACCTTCACCAGTGCGTCTACCGGCGGAGCAGTGCCCCTTGTTGCGAGCAGATTTGCGTCAAACGACATCACCTCCACCTACAACTACGTAACGCCGGTGCCAGCCTACGCCTCAGCGCGGTCTGGCTTCGACAACGGAGTTTCAGCAGCCGCCTTCAACAATGGCGTGTCTTCCTCAGCAGGCTCTGGTTTCGGCAGCGGTGTCACTGGTTACAACTCCGGCGTCACTGGTTACAAGTCCGGCGTTACTGGTTACAACTCCGGCCTCACTGGTTACAACTCCGGCCTCACTGGTTACAACTCCGGCCTCACTGGTTACAACTCCGGCCTCACTGGTTACAACTCCGGCCTCACTGGTTACAACTCCGGTGTATTTCCGTCCAGTGGCTGGTCTATCTCCGGTGTCCCCACCACCAAGAAGTGAACGATCTAGTCAAACCTCGGTGATGCGTGAATGTGACTTTTTTAAATATATCACTATAGAAATGTTTGTTACTCGAAAGCGTATATATAAACATGCTGCTTAAATAATAATAAACAAGATTATAGTTTTATCTATAGAGTATCTTTATATGAAATGATTTTTCTTCAATAATCAGGTAAGTGTTTGTTTATTGTGATGCCTGCCCCAGGTCAGATAAATATATATTTACAAATATATCAACCATTTTATCCTGTATATTATCACGGATAACAAAGATTTGAAATCATTTTTTGTTTTTTTTAAAGACAATCAGGAAGACTGTATAAAGTTACATAAAAGTTCTTCCTGCTTGTTCAAATCAAAGTGACGAATCTCAATAAATCGATACCATGGCCTATTTTTAGACCGTGCCATCGATTTATTGAAAAAATAACAAAGTGACGGATTGAAACACTAACTTTTTACTACCAGATTGGAACCCTTTTTACTACCCGGTTGGAAACAAACGTTCGAACTGCATTCAAACATTATTAAATAATTGCCTGTCTGAACCGAAAATCGAACCCGCCTAATGTGAAAAAGCACCATCCGATATTTTTATGACAACAATCGAAAGAGTAAGTCACGAAGATTTTTTTCTAGTTACATTCCATGATAATAATATTTAGACAAAATACTATGATTAGCTAATATCTATATCGAGCTCAAACCTTGAACATAAATGGCTGTAACAAAACTTGACTTATGAACGAAACCGGTAGAACACCTGACTATTATATTATTAAAAGCAAATACTTGCTTTCATAAAAACTATATCATCGTACATATTAAGTGCTAATCAAGTAACATTGGCAGAATCTGCCGACTACCTAGGTATACAAACCAAAGCTTTTTGTTCTAAACAGATAATGTTATTATTTATTATCATCATTGCAATTCGTACCAGTGACACTTATGCGTCTTCTAGAGGGTTGGAAACAAACGTTCCCGACAAGGTGACCTTGCTTGTTTCCAACAGTGTAGACGGCTGTTGTAAGCCAAATTACTTGGTACTTGGTTTGCAACAGCCGTCTACACTGTTGGAAACAAGCAAGGTCACCTTGGTGTGTACGCTCGTTTCCAACCGTCTAGAAGACGCTTTATCTACACTACAAACATATAATATTTTTTTACTAAATGCATATAGTATACAAGATGTCGCAAAAATATATTACATGGAGAATGTATCTTAAATATTATAGATAGAACATTTTACTGAAAGAAGACTTCATTTTGATTTTAAAAATAATTCGAACTGCATTCAAACATTATTAAATAATTGCCTGTCTGAACCGGGAATCGAACCCGCCTAATGTGAAAAGCACCATCCGATAATTTTATGACAACAATCGAAAGAGTAAGTCACGAAGATTTTTTTATAGTGTTTTAAATAAAATATGTTAAGTAAAATTTAATAGCCTTTTATGAAAATTTACATTTAATTAAATACAATTTGTACAGTTAATCACGACGCGACGCTAGGCCCAACTATTGCATTTTTATCAGTTTTCTGCTTCTAAGTATTTAAGATGATTTGAAGTTACAAACTGAACTTAAACGAATTATTTCAAACATTCATCAATCGACAAATAGTGATATTATAAGTGTGCTAATTTGTGTATTACAGAATAGGGCTTACTGCGAGTATTTGTTAAGTTAAATTTGTTGTAAGTAGTAGTTCGCTGTAATTATTTTTATTTAACCAATCAATAGATTGGTATCTTAAAAATACCAATGTGTTTTTTTTTATATTTCGATTTCGATTCCCGGTCCAGACAGGCAATGATTTGAAATATATTTGAATGCAGTTTGAATTTTATTTTAAATCAACATGAAAATGTTCCATCTACAATATTTAAGGTACTTTTCCTCCGTGTGGTTTACAGACACCCTGTATTTAGTGCTTAAAACAAAAACACATTTTTTTTTGTTTGTGTTTGTCAGACAGTTGAAAATGTAACTGAAGCTACTTTTTATCATCACGGCAACGTCTGGAGGGAATCAGCAGCACGCTCACGTAGGCAAAGTTGCGGGCTCAACTAGTTCAGCATAAATACGGAAACACTGGAGAGTAGTATAGTAAAGATATTGATTTTTAAAAATATTGCAATATAACAAGAAACGTAATTTATAATTTGATGTTTTATTAGACATAAATAAAATTGCTAAAATAAATTAATCTCTGAACGAAATACGACTAGATTACCAGTAATCACCACCCGCTAGCGTAGCGAGAGGCGGCGGCGGCAGAGTACAGAGGCGAGTACCCACCGGCGTACTCGCTGGCGAGGAGTGGCGCGGAGTGAGTGGCGACCGGCAAGACCTTCTTGACGGTGACGAGGCGCGGCTCGGAGACGAGCTTGCGCACCTGCACTACCTGCGGCACGCTCACCTCGCGCTGCACGTTCACCAGCTTGTTGACGGCGACGACGCGTGCGGCCGGTGTCGAGTAGCTCACGGCCGGTGCCGAGTACGACAGCACGGGAGCCGCGTAGCTTATGGCTGGCGCCGCGTAGCCGATAGAGGGTGCGGAGTATCTGAGGGGAGACGCGGCGTAACTGATGGCCGGCGCCGCGTAGCCGATAGAGGGTGCGGAGTATCTGAGGGGAGACGCAGCGTAGCTGATGGAGGGTGTGGCGTAGCCGATGGAGGATGCGGCGTACCCGATGGACGGCTCGGCGTAGCTGTAGCGGGGTGCGGTGTAGCCGGTTAAGGGTGCGGCGTAGCTAAGGGAGGTCGAGTAGCGGAAGGGGTCGACCACCAGCCCGCCGCTGCCCAGTCCGTGCAGGAAGCCTCGCTTCTCGCGGACGTTGCCGGCCGCCGCCGCGCTCACCAGCGCGCACACACACAGGACCACCTGCAGACACACTACACCTTACTCTCTGATACACACACACCCACACACATACTCTACTGGTACACAACGCATCATACTTACAAAGGACTTCATGTTGCTGCTGTTGGTTGGTGACCTGGCTGAAGAGGTGATCGAGAGATGAGTGATGTCTGGTGTCGTCGTCTCTACGCATATATACGCACTGTGGCGCAACCGTCTGTGAGGACCTCGCCCTTACGCATACCGCCATACATATGTGCATATCTTATATAATTCATTCATATAATTCATTTATCAAATGTGAATTTTACGCTAACCTTATAATTATACATGTTTCTAGGGCGTACTAAATATAGATTCATAATATCTTAACATAAAAATTGTATCATTTATATGTATTTCTAGACTTATTCTCTCATACTTAGTCGCTTACTATACCGTCTATTTGATCTAATAAAAATTATTTGGATTATGAATGTAGTGTTTAAGAACAGGGTCCTAATTCACGTTCTTTTTTTTCGTTTCGCGGCAAGCCCGCGCTAACTGTCAAAATCTTGTCATAATGGTAAATAGAGAGCTGCACTTAGAAATGCACGCCAACCACTTTGAGCGCATCGCGCATGCGGCTCGTGTACGACAGCGGCTCCATTGATTTTAATAAATGATAAGTCATTCAATTCATCTTGATTACGCGAGTGTCACTAGGTACATAAAGTTCTTAAATCTTTATCCGGGTTCATTTGCAAGGCGGTTTTTTTTTCTAAGACCCTTTAGTGGGTGATTAACCTCAAAAAGTATTCAGTGTCAAGTTGACAATAAAGTCATCTCAATCATGTGTGTCCATGTCTGTTATACAAGATGTTATGTGCAGGAAAAAATCTGTATCTGTATACAATTTTTTTTGGTAATATCCAGAAATGGACACTAGAACATTACCTGGATATTACGTAAACGCACCTTGATACTGACCAAAGTTCGTTTACTATGTATTCTTCGAGCAGGAACTGAGTATATATTTCATTTTGACATGGCTTCTGATGAAATTTACATGTATCAAAATTCTACGCAATCGCGATTGTAAATTTTACATATGTGTAACTTATCTACATAATTATTTGTGTCCATGCGTGTTATGGCGAGGTCCTTGCAGGCGGTGTATATATGTGCTGCAGTGGCGATACCAGACATCACTAATCTTTCGATCACCTCCTCAGTCAGGTCACCAACCAACAGCAGCAACATGAAGTCATTTGTAAGTATGATGCGTTGGGCACAAATAGTATTTATGTTTGTGTGTGTGTGTCAGAGAGTAACGTAAATGTACCTGCAGGTGGTCCTGTGTGTGTGCACGCTGGTGAGCGCGGCGGCGGCCGGCAGCGTCCGCGAGAAGCGCGGCTTCCTGCATGGACTGGGCAGCAGCGGGCTGGCGGCTGACCCTCTTAGCTACGCCGCACCCTTAACCAGCTACGCCGCACCGCGCTACAGCTACGCTGAGCCATCCATCGGCTACGCCGCACCCTCCATCGGCTACGCGGCGTCTCCCATCAGATACTCCGCACCCTCTGTCGGCTACGCGGCGCCGGCTTTCAGCTATGCGACGCCTGCGCTGTCGTACTCGGCGCCGGCCACTCGCGTCCTCGCTGTCAACAAGCTGTTGAGCGTGCAGCGCGAGGTGAGCGTGCCGCAGGTAGTGCAGGTGCGTAAGCTCATCTCCGAGCCCCGCCTCATCACCGTCAAGAAGGTCGTACCTGTGGCCACTCACTCTGCGCCACTCCTCACCAAGGAGTACGCCGGTGGTTACTCTCCTCTGTACTCTAGCTACGGCAGTGGGTGGTGATCGCGGATATTTTGACTCTAGTCAATCATGTTAATTTATTAATTAGATTCGAAAGTACTTTAATAAAAAAATATGTATAATTATATCTTTGTGTATCTTTTGCTTTTTCTATCAAGTGTGTTATTTTGTAATGGCAATGAGTTTACTCTTTCTCTTTCCTTTGAAAGTTTCCTCTGCCTAAGTACAAAAGTTCGTTTAATGCATTAACCATATTACATTTGAGTCACTCATCTCAATGTACGAGTTTTTTACAAGATTTGTACGACATAGATTGATTTCAATGATCACTTTAATTTCATCTTTATAACAGGCAGGGTGAAATATAATTAAAAAAGTGTAATCAAGAAATGCGCCGGTATCAACATACAGCCTGGCGCAACTTAGAACAAAACACTGGACAAGAACATGTCGGATCACGCTCAGTGTAGGGTACCGCAGCCTTGAATAATTGGATCAGCATAAGAGCGTATGTGAGCTTTTGGTGAGAAACGCAGTTTTTCGGCAATAACTCAATGACGGTATATCCTATCATGTAAGAAATAATTTTAATTTAAAGTATTTTTTAAGCGCTACCTTTGCGATTTTTTTTTATATTTTTGGTTTCACGGTTCAAACTTCAGGGGGGGTTTAAGTTCAATTTACGCAATTTTCGGAGCGATTATTTCCAAAAACATCCACTCAATCAAAAAAGTTTAAAAAAAACCTCAAAATATTTTCAAAACACCTATGGAATAATGTGCCACACGTTTATGTTTGCTGAAAAAAAAACAATCTTCTGTTACATGTATGGAGTGCCCCCCCCAAAAATATTTTTTCTACTATTTAGCTATCAAACTAAGTAGCAGCTAATACAAGACACCGTTTCAACAAATTTCATCAATATTCATTGAGAAGTATTTGAGTAAAATGCCTGTGACATCCGGACGACAGACAGACTTGACGAAACTATAAGGATTCCGTTTGTGCCATTATGGCTACGGAACCCTAAAAACTGTTTGTATGCGGAATGTGCAAAATAAAATGGCGGCATTTACTTGACTGTCAAATTCAAAATTTGTCAAACGTATGACTACTGACATCTGTCAATAAGGTCTACTACTGTCATAACAAACTTTTTCAGTGTATTGGCAACTGTATATTTCCGACCTATTTATGCAAATTTTGACTCATCTGCTTATTATCAAAGTGAGAACGAGTGCGTGATAAACAAATGTAAAAATCAAACATAGCAAACAAATGATATGTGTGACATACTCCTATATGGACAAAGACCAAATAACATGACTTGGCACGGTGGGAGTGTGTCCGACTGCTACGCAAGAGGTCGTGGGTTCGATCCCCAACCAGGATAAAACTTTGTGTGATGAGCACGATGGTTTATTCTGTGTCTGGGTGTTATTTATCTATAATATGTATGTATTTAGAAATATATAAGTATGTTTATCGGTTGTCTGGTTTCCATAGTACAACGTCTGCTTAGTTTTGGATCTATCTGATCCAAAACTAAGGAGCTTTGTGTGAGATGTCCCAAGATATTATTATTATTATTAGAGTTTCCTTCGGATACGGAAACGTTGCTTTCCGTTTCCGTATCCGAACTATTTAATGTGTTTTAAGTAAAAGTAAATCTCTATACATTATCAAAAGTTTACATTAAGATAATAGAAGTCAATTTTATTCATTCATAAAGTTATGGTAGTGGTGGAAAAAAACCTCATCGATAAATTTGACCTGTAACGAATAGTCGTTTACTGTTAGTTTTCGATCTTTTCTATTTCCCACCTACCTCCTGTATTAATGCTGTAAGGTATTGACTGTCCGTCAGTTTTAAACTAAAATATCATTTTGAAACAACACGACCTACTTACCTTTAGTACTGACATTACTATCACACATAACAAGAGACGAAATGTTATTTTTTTTTTTCTTAATATCTTGGACAACGTCGTCTGATCCCAAACTAAGCAGAGCTTGTACTATGGCAACCAGACAACTGATATACATACTTATATATTTTTAAATACATACATATTACAGATAAATTACACCCAGGCACAGAATTAACCATCGTGCTCATCACATAAAGTTTTATACTGGTTGGGGATCAAACCCACAACCTTCGGCTTAGCAATTAGGGTCACTAACCACTAGACCAACAGGAAAGATGAGCTGTTGTGTCTATTTCAACTAGAATGTTTCCATGCTTTAGGAAGCATGTAACAACAAAAAATCATAATATACGGTCTAGGTTACTTATATGTATTGCATATGGTCCCTATTGAGAAACTTGTCTCTTTGGAACATATTTTTTTAAATAATGTAATTCTGAGTGAGTGATTATTATTAAGGAAAACCCACTTAGCAGGTAGCATCGCATTCTCTGACTGACCAACACTGAAACAAACACATAAAATTAATATTTTCAGTTTTGATACCTACCTACCTACATAGATTTTTTTTATATTATGTTTTGATACATAGATATTCCGAAAACGATGTATCATGTGCTTTTCTATTTTAAATAATAACGGCAAATTCAAAATTTCACATATTTACTTTTACTTCATAACTACTTTAAAACTGATGGAGTTGCATACAAAATTACAACCCCTATTTTAACTCCTTAGGGGTTTGTTCTTCAAAAACAGTGAAACATGTATTTTATAATTTTAAACCAAAAAGTCCAATATGAAAGTTCACAGATTGAACTTTCAAACTACTGAGTTTTATAAACTTGCAACCTTTATTTTACCCCTTTAGAGGTTGATATTAAAAAATAAAACTTAAACTGGTATATCAATATTTTAAACCAAAAAGTCAAAATACAACATTTTACAGATCTAACTTTAAAACTGACTCACTCACAATTTTACTCCTTTAGGGGATGAATTTCCAAAAATGTCTTTTTATAGGAATTGCCTGCATTATATAAGAAACTTATCCTTAAAATTTCACATCTCAATGATTAGCGGCTTACGTTGATCAATCAGTCAGTCAGTAAAAGTAATGTTATATCCAAGGTAACTTTTTATATAGTGCAAAGCTCACACAACCCAACAAGATTTTTACTAACAGAAATCATATTAAAAAATATGTATTGAAAACTTTCATAGTTATAAGCCATTAAAGTTGTCTTGTGTTCTTCGCGCTATCGTGCTCATTGCGTCTAGTGTAGTCCATGGTTATTATTGAATAATAAGCGATGAGCACATTTCACATCACATTGTGAAGAGAATATTGACTGTTAGAATGATTAATGAATTAGATTAAATAGAAAAATATAACATAATCCAAAAACTATGCCATCCGATTCGAGATTTATGTTACTAATTTTGGGCAAACTACTTTCAGGTTTGCACTATACCAAGAATAACGTTGTATATATGTAGATTATTGAGCCAATTTATTTGAAATGTTCCACGGTTACATGTTCTTCGAGCAAATTAGTACGCTGTAAAAGATTAAACCGGTCGGCTATCATCAGCTTGGTCTTTTCTCTGTTGATTTCAAGCCCCACTTTAAGGCTAGTTGTTTTGAGCCTTTCCAGAAGCGAGGAGGGTGGTGGCATATACATACCGAAGGTTTGATACACGTACACCTCCTATTTTAACTCCGCCTTCCCAACCTTCAAGAGTGTGGCGTAGTACGTACTCCGCATATATATTAAAGTATGGAAGAGATGATGCATCCTTGGCGTACTCCCTTCCGGAATATAAAGTTATTCGATGTGACATCCCGATAGTGTGATATCCACCAAAGCTGTCACAGGCATGGTTGCTTATTATAATGTCATCAATGTGTTAGCGATTATTGAAAAAAAATATTAAAAAAAAACTTTTTTACAAAAAAATATTACCGACTTCAAAAATAAATACAAGGCAACTAAAAAACAAAAAATAATATCTACCTAGAATAACAAAAATAAATTAACATTTAAAGTTGGTGCCATGAAATAGTTGTTTTTGTTTAATTTGGCAAAACAGAAACCTAGCAAGTTTGGCCTCATTTGATCCGTCTTGACAAATACTACGATCCTAGATGATTTTCGGGATCTGGTGATATAGCCGGAAGATCCACCGTTACACCTTCCGGCTGATCAGTCATTTAAAATTCCTGCGACCCCCACTTCTCCGTGTAAGCTTTTTAGATCCGATTAGACAAGTGTTCTTACACTTGTACAGTATCAGGGTCTGATGATGGGGCCGGAAGGTGGTCTTTGGTACTCAGCAGTCATATCAGTCAGTCTTATTCAATGTAGTTGAATAAAATAATAAATACAAATGAACACACTAAAAAACCTGTCCAGTAAACACTAAAAATCAATAAATAGTTTAAAAAAACACTGTTAAAAACAACCTTTTATTTAAATTCTCTAAAAGGAAGAAAATATTTTTTAAATTAAAACATACCCATTAATTTGTTACATTATCGCTAAAACGTCTTGGTATATACCGACCGACCTCCCCGCGACAGATACTTCCACGTGCTCCATCTGGATCCAGGAATTATCCGTCCTCGTGCTCCAACTACATTTATTGAAAGAAGTCTTTACATGCTGTCATTCGAAGTATTGGTATATATTCATCTTCTACGCAGGTGAAGCACAAATATAATAACATTTTTTATTTAACAGTACTTGACAGCAGTTGGGGCACGAGGAATTAAACCCCTAGCGATAAGATTTAATGTATTTTTTTCTGAATAACTAAAAACTAAATAAGTTTTTTTTTAATAACCTACTGTACGTTACAGTGGGGCGCTCAAATATCAAGTCCCGCAGTAAACTCAGTTCTGCAGCGTACGGATGTAGACACAGATAAGCTAGCTTATTTAGGGTATTACCGCAGCGTCATGTTCTACGGCATACTGTTTTGGGGCAAGGCGACTGACATTCAAACAATTTTCATATTCTAGGAACATTCAGTGCGCGCGATAAGAGAAGCTTGTGCACCTAGTTTGTAACTAGGTGCACGAGTTTCCCTAAAGGTTCATTTCCGAGCATAGCGGCCGATCGCGAGCCGCTCGCGGCTTACGACAAGCGGCTGACACTCGCGGCCGATGCGATAATATTCACAGTGCGCGCGCAGCCCTACGACAGTCGTCGGCCGCGCGCGTCTGTCACTTACCTCAACCGCTTGTCGTAAGCCGCGAGCGGCTCGCGCTCGGTCGCGATGCACGGAAATGAACCTTTACGGAAAAGTTTAAGCAGATAGACATTATGAAAGTTCCATCTCAGTACGTAATTATTTCCAAACATTATGTTTGTCACGTAATATCTCACTGAACTTTTCGAATATTAAAACTCTAATCAGTATACATGATAGATTGATATTTCAGCTATCTATTAACATCACCATAAATGCAACTGGTATTTAGAGACTTTACTCAGAGATTTGAGAAAATTTACCAAAATAGCAAAAGTGGAAATTGTTACAATCATTAATACCTAGGGTTGGTTGTAACTGTAGGGTGCAACAACGCACATTTCTGCGCTCACGTTGTGCGTGCTTTTTTCATTCATTAAGTAAACCCGTCTAACAACCAGTTCTCGTTCAACCCGCGTTCGACTCACATAATTCAATTAAATCCATCAAATATTATTAGATCAAGTTACCCCCGGAAATATCCTAAATGTAAAATATAAATACCAAATTTTATAAAAGTAATGTTTATTATAAATAATAATAAATACAATGATAGACAGAGCTATCAACACTGATCACCACCCGCTAGCGTAGCGAGAGGCAGCGGCAGAGTACAGAGGTGAGTACCCACCGGCGTACTCGCTGGCGAGAAGTGGTGCAAAGTTAGTGGTGTCCGGCACGACCTTCTTGACGGTGACGAGGCGCGGCTCGGAGACGAGCTTGCGCACGTGCACCACCTGCGGCACGCTCACCTCGCGCTGTACGTTCACCAGCTTGTTGACGGCGACGACGCTCGCGCTCGGCGCTGAGTACGCCAGCGCGGGGGCCGCGTAGCTGATGGCCGGCGCCGCGTAGCCGATAGAAGGTGTGGAGTATCTGAGAGAAGAAGCCGCGTAGCCGATCGAGGATGCGGTGTAGCCAATGGATGGCTCGGCGTAGCTGTAGTGGGGTGCGGCGTATCCCGATAAGGGCGCGGCGTAGCTAAGGGAGGGCGCCTCGTAGCCAATGGAGGTCGAGTAGCGGAAAGGGTCGACCGCCAGCTCGCCGCTGCCCAGTCCGTGCAGGAAGCCGCGCTTCTCGCGGACGTTGCCGGCCGCCGCCGCGCTCACCAGCGCGCACACACACAGGACCACCTGCAGACACACTACACGTTACTCTCTGATACACACACACACCCACACACATACAAGACTCGTACACAACGCATCATACTTACAAAGGACTTCATGTTGCTGCCGTTGGTTGGTGACCTGACTGAGGAGGTGATCGAGAGATGAGTGATGTCTGGTGTCGTCGTCTCTACGCATATATACGCACTGTGACGCAACCACGACGCATTCGCATCACATTCAACAAAATTTTAATTTAATTATGAATTTATCTATTTTATTAATGTTGTCCTCTAAACTGTTTGTATATATTTATAGAATGAGCATTTATTTGTTACATATATTATATTATCATAATTTATTTACTAATTATAAGTATGTAGTAATGAAATAAACGCAAATGATACAAATTATAATATACGAAACCTCTACGTAAGATAATTTAGCTTATCAGTGAATAAGTTCAAAAACATACTCAAATATTTTTTAACTTATTCACTGATAAGCTCATAATACTTGCTGGTATCTTGTTATAAAAGCGCGACCTATGAATAAATTATGAGTTTTATGTAGCCTATGCTATTGACCTACTAATTGGTGCTTATTTCTCATGTTAACTGAGCGAACGTAATTCTTGTGATATAAATGCATATTTTGTTTAACAAACATAATGTTTGCAAATATATACTGAGAAGCAACTGTCGTAATGCCTATCTCCTTAAACTTTTCTCTCAATTCGTCCATCTAGTAGAATGAAAATTGTGTGAATATCAGCCGCCCCAAAACAGAATGAAGTGGTTGATATTGGGTATGTGAAAAAAATCACGGTAGTAGTACATCTAGTGAAATTAAAAGCAAAACTATCACAGCTAAGTAGACTTTACAACTTAACGAGTAACAGCAGACCATATATATTATATTTATATATATAATATATCTTTTGATTTCTCGCCATTTCACATATTTTTTTCGTGTTCTGGGTGTTAAACAAAATAGGATTGCTGTGATCGCCTTGCATAAAGTGGTCGTGGAGCTGTCAGTCATGTTCCAGACACTTACGTATCAGCCGTATGTTCGTATATCGTACTATCAACAGCGTTTCAACGTATCATTAAAGCGCATAAAAACGACCATTTTATTTTTTTAAGAATGTTATGTACCAAGTGACACTCGCGTTAAGTTGTATCTAATGACGTATCATTTATTAATATCGTTTGTGCTCTTGAGAGTGGACATAGAGACATTGGATACATACATACATACGCGTCAAACATATAACAATATTAGTCAAATCTTTGAAAAGGCCAGGAGGACTGTGGAAGACCAACAAGCCTTTTCGAAACCCAGTTTCAAAAAGGCTTCAGAACCGTAGACCGTAGAGAGAGAGTTCGGCAGATTGTTCAGAAAACCGAAGATTACAATCAGCTCTGTGTATGGCTTTTAAGGATTACGAAAAACCCTTCGACTCCATCGGAACTTGAGTGGTTCTGGCTGCTCTGCAACGATGCCGCATTGACTGGCTATATATCGAGGTACTAAGATGCCTGTAACACCAAACCAATAGAGCTGCACCGAGGTATAAGACAGGGAAATGTCATATCCCTGAAACCCTTCACCAACGCTCTTGAAGATTTATTTAAGACAATGGACTGGTCAGGGCATAAATATAAATAGTGAGTACATCTCGCACCTTGGGTTTGCCGACGACATTGCCATAGTAACGGAGTCGCTTTAGCAGCTTAGCGAGAAACTGCAGTCCTACCTGTTATAACCTGTGGTCTCGAAACGAAGACACTTACAGTTGGGCTAGTCCACAAATTTAAAGTCACGCAGCGGGCTATGGAACGAGCTATGCTTGGAGTGTAATTGAAGGATAAAATTTGTAACGAGGTCATCCGACAAATAACCAAAGTAGATATAGATAGATTAAGGGCAAAATATTGTGGTTCCTTGCGTACGTGTGGCGACAACGAGCTGCATGAGCATTTCCTTCTTCAGTGTGCTTGTGTGGGGAGGTTGTATGCGCTGAACCGATGAATACTGTTCCCAAAGAGACAACTATGAATAGTCTGAACAACTTAAAAACATCGTATTTAAGTTTGGCCGACTATTTATAGTCCAAACTTAATAACACATTAAATCGTAACAACGAATGTATACCAAATTAAATCTGCATTGGGACATTCATAAATATTGTAAATGGACCTACAAAAAAAAACTAAAAAATAAGCTAAGATTTAATGAAAATATTTAATTAATTAAAAAATATATAAGTACTCAAGACTAAATACATGAGAAAAAAAACTAAGAACACTCAAATTACTACACTTAGCTCACACTAAAATAGAAATCTAGTTTTATTACTATGATTATTTTGTATTATTTTTACATTCAGATACAATATTGTATGATTACTAACACTTAAACTTTCGCGTTGCATGATTATAACTATTTATTATACGGGAATTAACGCGCATTGTGTACCTTAAAATTGCTTGAAGTTTCGACCAGGTTGCACCAACCGTGGTCACAAGTGGACTGTCGCAGCGATGTTAAGACTCCATCAAGCCGATGAATCTTCATCCACCCTCACTTTTTTAGTTCTCGAAAAGTTAGGGTCACTAGACACTACACTGATTTTGTCCACGTTAACCGACTGCGAAACAATACGAGGTTGTGTTTTACGAATCACTGGATTCCACGTCACGGATAGTTTGAAGCCCTCTTCCCGATTGAAAGTTTTATGTTTTTTAATTTCAATCGCTTCACGCTCAATTCGTAAATAAAAATGGCGGTCTGTGTAGAGGGTTTGTGGACGATGAAACTCAATCCAGTGATTGGTGTTCGATTTCAGTATGTGTTCTGCAATTACCGATTTGTTCGCTTGCCGGTTTTTCACTACTGCGATGTGTTCTTTTAGCATTTCCGCTATGGTTCGCTTTGTTTGGCCAATGTACGAACTTGTCTTAACATCGCTGCGACAGTCCGCTTGTGACCACGGCCGGTGCAACCTGGTCGAAACGTCAAGCAATTTTAAGGTAAACAATGCGCGTTAATTCCCGTATAATAAATAATAAATTGTATAATTGTTTATTGAATAAATTAATTCAATTGAAAAGTAAGTACTGAACTAGTGGGACAATCAAAAGTAACAAATGTAAGCGTTGTACTTTGTGAGTAGTTCTATTGCCATTTATAATTTTATTATAAGGTTACCTAAAATGTATGAATTAAGTTGATATGTGTAAGTTATGCACATATGTATGGCGGTGCGTGCAAGGGTGAGGTCCTTACAGACGGTTGCGTCACAGTGCGTATATATGCGTAGAGACGACGTTACCAGACATCACTCATCTCTCGATTACGTCCTTAGTCAGGTCACCAACCAACGGCAGCAACATGAAGTCCTTTGTAAGTATGATGCGTTGTGTACAAGTAGTGTATGTATGTGTGTGGGTGTGTGTGTGTATCAGAGAGTAACGTGTAGTGTGTCTGCAGGTGGTCCTGTGCGTGTGCGCGCTGGTGAGCGCGGCGGCGGCCGGCAACGTCCGCGAGAAGCGCGGCTTCCTGCACGGACTGGGCAGCAGAGGGCTGGCGGCTGACCCCTTCCGCTACTCGACCTCTCTTGGCTACGAGTCGCCCTCTCTTAGCTATGCTGCGCCCTTAACCGGCTACGCCGCACCCCGCTACAGCTACGCCGAGCCTTCCATCAGCTACGCTGCACCCAACATCGGCTACGTGACGCCGGCCTTCAGCTATGCGGCACCCGCGCTGTCGTATTCGGCGCCGGCCGCACGCGTCGTCGCCGTCAACAAGCTGGTCAACGTACAGCGCGAGGTGAGCGTGCCGCAGGTAGTGCAGGTGCGCAAGCTCGTCTCCGAGCCGCGCCTCGTCACTGTCAAGAAGGTCGTGCCGGCCGCCACTTACTCGGCGCCACTCCTCGCCAGCGAGTACGCTGGTGGGTACTCACCTCTTTACTCTGAAGCCGCCGCCTCTCGCTACGCCAACGGGTGGTGATCACTGGTAGACTACTAATATTGAAAGCTCTAGTTATATTTGATGCAAAGATTAATTTATTTCTTCAATTTTATTTATGTCGAATAAAACATCAATTTTAAAACTACGTATTATTTTTATTACCTTACATGTCGACCTATGCAAAGAACAAGGTTACATAAGAACATAACACGAATTTTTATAAGGGTTCCTTTTTTTGATGAGTGATCTCAAATCTCTTCGCTCTCTTGTCCGTCTGTTTGTCCGTGTGCCACCAATGATTTTCTCAGAAACAGGTAAACCCAGCAAGTTGAAATTTATACCGGATATTGAGGTATATAGTCCCTATTATGCGTATATATATTAAAGTTCCCGAGTCAACACGATAAAAAGATATGGGCAAATTTAGGTATTTACGAAAATTTGCAATTACCAAAATTTACCTTAATTTGTAACCTTTTTTTTATTTTTGGGAATTTTCTCTTTACTTGTGCAACATTCTAACATTTTAGCTACTTGCAGGCAATAATGCTGATCAAATAGCAAAAAATATATATGTTTAATGGAAAAAGAATAAAATATATTGAAATTGACGAATTTTGAAATTGAGAGCCACATTTGGGGGGCAAAACAGGAAATAAAAAAAAAGTTTTTCAAAATGTATCGTGTAACATATGAAAATAGACCACTATCTCCGAAGCTACTGTGCCTAATATTCAACCGACTTCAAAAAGGAGGAGGTTCTCAATTCGTCTGTATTTTTTTTTTTTGTATGTTTGTTCACCGATTACGCAAAGACGGCTGGACCGATTTGAAAAATTATTTTTGTGTTTGAAAGGGTATACTTCCAAGTTGGTCCCATTGTCCTCAGATCACGATCTGATGATGGGATCCCGGAGAAATCGAGGGAACTCTTAAAATATTAAAAGCACACCTACAGTGATTTAGGTATATTTCATAGTGATTCGTGCATTTACTCTTAAAAAACACCAATTGGTGAAGTGGAACTGATGATGAAGACCAAAAATTACGAGCAGACCTATTCAATATTTCACAGTTTGCGATTCAATTAAGTACTTTAATATGGTATTGAGTAGCACTTTAATCTCGATATACTACTATTATACAATGTAATAAAGCTGATAGTGAACTCCTCAACAATTAACGGCCCTGCATCGGGGCAAGCAATATTTCGTAAAAGGATTTGAGCAGATGACATAAGCCTATTGTAACTTAAGTAAAAACCAACCAACCCTTTAAAAAGTGAGAAATTAAAACTTTTTAACAATAAATATTACCGACTTCAAAAATAAATACAAGGCAACTAAAAAGCAAAAAATAATATACCTAGAATAACAAAAAAAAATTAAACATTTTGAAGTTGGTGCCATGAAATAGTAGTCTTTATGTTTTATTCGGCACCAACTTCTAAAAGTTTTTTAGAAAAAAATACGAAAAATATATCGAAACCTATAAATTACAGGAAAACCTATAAGAAGTCTGAGTTCTTAACGTGGGCGTAATTTTAAATAAGTTAAATAAGAAATTTAAAAATACCGGCTAAGTGCAACTCACGAACTGAGGGTTTCGTACCAACTTATAAGTATGTAAATAGTTCGATCAACACGGGGATCTTTAGTAGACACACGGCACTGTATCAACCAACAAAAGGGCGACTCACCGGCCATGTTTGCACGAAGCATTTTGGGCCAAAGTAGGTAATGTGCGACCCACATTGCTAGTAATTAAAAAAACTTAGTTGTCAAATTGCTCTATACAAATTATTTACACAAATAACAAATTATTTACACAAATAACAAATTATTTACACAAATAAAATACGTTATGTATGATTTTAAGAATTTTAAAAGAATATGATTTCAAGTTAGATTTCACTTCTGGGTCCTCACAATTTTTTCAAGCCCGCGCTTTTAATTGTCAAAATCTTGACATATTGGTGTATAGAGAGCTGCGAATAAAGACCCTGTTATTAGCGAAACTTTGACATATTTTCACATTTTTGTTTTTAACGGGATCTGTTACGAAACAATATTAAAAGATTTAACTCTACCAGACAACACTAACTATATCAGACAACTCACACAAAACCATCTGATCCCAAGATGAGGAGAACCTCTACTATGGCAACCAGACAACTGATACTACAAAAATAAAAATAGTAAAATACTACACTTGTGAAAAGCTATAATTACTACAAGTACATACTACTACATGCCTGTACGCAAGCAATAGGTATAGCTAGCGCAGGGAACAAGGCAATAAAAACTTATGGCCACTCTTTTCAAATTACCGATGTTTACAATGTTTGTTTGTTTATAAACTGTATATGTGTATGTTTATAAACTGTACTTTAAAATTACTCAGACTACAATTTTGAGAGAAAATCTATAGTGTGAAAATAACGTGGTAAATGAACTGGTCTGTTGGTCTAGATGGTTACTGACCCTATCTGCTAAGCTAGATGTTCTGGGTTTGATTTCCATCTAGGATAACTATATTTTTGGTTAGATTCAAGTGTCACAGCTAAGTAGGCTTTACAAAATTACGAGTAACAGCTAATTAAATGAGAAGTAACAACATTTTCGTACAAATTCCATTGAAAATTATTATTAAGTATATATAACGTTGTAAGTATAAAACAAAAATAACAGAAAACTCACTTCTTAATCCGCATTATTCGGATGGGGGGCTACGGAACCCTACATTGTGCGTGGCCCGACATGCACTTGGCCGGTTTTATTTTACTAAAATGTTTCTTTAAGAAAAAAAAATAGTTTTTGTCTTTTATGATTGTCTCAAGGTTTAAAATCTAGCACACAGGATTGTTCGATGATCAGTATTTACTTATAACAAAGTAATATTTACACATGTAATCAACATTTCTCCAAAGAATAAGGCTACATAATATTCAATATATGACACAGACATATCCACAAAAAATCGTCACATAGAACGTCCTAAATTCTGAAATATGGGCTTTAAATGTAGTTTTTTCACAACAATATTTGCGTCAAGAAAAAAGTTCCAGCAAATGTTGTGAAAGACAAACTTTATCGCTCTCCTGAAAATTAAGAGAGAGAGAGAGAGAGAGTGAGAGATTTTCTTGATTATGATTGCAGTTATAACTTTGTGTCTTTTTGTTCTTCGTGTAGGTCGATATTAAGATTTATGATTCTATATTTAGTATCGCCCTAGAAGCATGTATAATTTGGAGGTTAATCTTAAATTCACAAAATTTTATGAGAATGAATTAAGTTGATATGTGTAAGATATGCACATATGTATGGCGGTGCGTGCAAGGGCGAGGTCCTCACAGACGGTTGCGTCACAGTGCGTATATATGCGTAGAGACGACGTTACCAGACATCACTCATCTCTCGATTACGTCCTTAGTCAGGTCACCAACCAACGGCAGCAACATGAAGTCCTTTGTAAGTATGATGCGTTGTGTACAAGTCTTGTATGTGTGTGTGTGTATCAGAGAGTAACGTGTAGTGTGTCTGCAGGTGGTCCTGTGTGTGTGCGCGCTGGTGAGCGCGGCGGCGGCCGCCAACGTCCGCGAGAAGCGCGGCTTTCTGCACGGACTGGGCAGCGGCGGGCTAGCTGCCGACCCTTTCCACTACTCGACCTCCATTGGCTACGAGTCACCCTCTCTTAGCTATGCCGCGCCCTTAACCAGTTACGCCGCACCACGCTACAGCTACGCCGAGCCGTCCATCGACTACGCCGCATCCTCCATCGGCTACTCCGCACCCTCCATCAGCTACGCCGCGTCTCCCATCAGATACTCCACACCCTCTGTCGGCTACGCGGCGCCGGCCATAAGCTATGCGGCGCCCTCGCTATCGTACTCAGCGCCGGCCGCGCGCGTCGTTGCCGTCAACAAGCTGGTGAACGTGCAACGCGAGGTGAGCGTGCCGCAGGTAGTGCAAGTGCGCAAACTCGTCTCCGAGCCGCGCCTCATCACCGTCAAAAAGGTCGTACCGGTCGCCACTCACTCCACGCCACTCCTCGCCAGCGAGTACGCCGGTGGGTATTCACCTCTGTACTCTGCCGCCGCCGCCTCTCGCTACGCTAGCGGGTGGTGATCACTGATAATAACTTTAGTCAATTAAGACATAATTAAAATATAATTATTTATTGTTTTCTTAAACTGAATAAAAATCGTGTTTTAAACCCTACTGTGATTTTGTTCTCAAAGCCCCAAGCCACCGGTAATATTTTTATTTCAGTTTATGATTATCTTGATTTCGTTGCCTTCACCATTCTACCACCTATGCAATATAAAGGTAAGTTAATTTAGATAAGTAAGAATTATAAGTTTCGAACTCTGCACTCAGTTCCGATCGATTCCAACAAAAGTTCGATACTGCAAATCTGCGAACACTGCGCTGTTACCGCAACTTATACGTTACTTACATTGAAACTTTCGCATTGCATGATTATAGCTATTTATTATTAACGCATATTATTTACCTTAAATTTGCCAGGTTGCACCGGCCGTGGTCACAAGCGGACCGAGTCCGACCACGGCCGGTGCCACCTGGTCGAAAGTTATAACTTATACATTTAACGAACGCGATCGTAGCGTTGCTAGAGATCGTTGCGTCGTAAAACATATAAAACATTTTCTTAATTAGATAGGTGTTCGGCAGAACGATAGACAATATTATTCTTATATTATTTACTTGAAATTAAATAAAACCAATAATACCTTCGCAAAGTGTACTTTTTTCCTCTCATGCGCTCCGACCGAAGCACAGAGTTATAACACGAAGTTAAATTTTTTGTAAATGGTCACCTGTCTACGAACGAGTAATTACGTTATTTAATTTTTCTAATCTCTTGGTCCTGAATTTTCCCCAAAAACTCAATTGCCGAGCAAGAGTCGATGAGAACTTGTTAGAACGAGTCAATTCCGACTTCTAACTGAACCAAGACCGAAAAAACCACGCCAAAGGCGATCAAAAGTCGAAGTCATGTTGGCTGTTTTCTTTTACTGAACGCGGTGTTTTGCACTCGGAATTTAGGCCGGTAGGTCAAACGGTAAACAAAGAATATTATTTAAATGTTATGCGGCGCTTAAGACAGCAAATTCGGCGACGAAAAAGGCCAAGTTTGTGGAAATAACAGTTTTGGATTTTGCACCACGATAATGCGCCTTCGCACAAGATCATCGTTGTGAATGACTTTTGGACCAAAAACTTAACAATTACCATTGAGCAACCCCCTTATTCACCAGATAAGGCTTTAGCCAATTACTTATATCTTTTTCCTAAACTCAAATTACCACTTCATGGCACCCGTTTTTATTCGGTAGAAGACATAAAGGAGAATTCACGGTGAGAACTGAACTCAATGGCGGAAAAAACATTTAAAAATGTTTTAATGATTGGATTATTCGTCAGTAGTGTCTCGTTTCTGAAGAAGCATACTTAGAAGGTGTTGTGTAACATTGATAATTTCCCGGTAACTTTCTAAAATATCATTACATTTGCCACATGTCACAAAAAGGTGTGGTCAAATTTAACACATTTTTGTTATAAATAAATAAATAAAATATACAGAAGTATGTATGTAAGTATACAAACGCACTGTATCTACTTTTACCTACACATTAAGAAATAAGATAAGTAAGTAAGACATATCTCAAAGATTTGTTATGTTGGAAATTGCAACATTGTGACCGGCGCGGGCACACCTCACTCACACACCGTCATACCGCTTTGATAACAATAACACGAAAAATACATTCTAAACTGGATTGTAGTTATTGCACGCGGTACGCGGACCAACGATCTAGATTATTAAATAAATGTAAGTAGTCGTACTTGTCTAATGGACCTGTTTAATATTCTATTTGTATAAAACAGTGCAAGTCATTGAACTTATAAACATGATGACATATGGACTTGCTTTACTTTGGATATTTAAGCCATAAAACTAAACAGAATTGTCTTTCAAAATTATTTCATAAAAAACCGGGCAAGAGCATGTCGGACCATGCTCAGTGTAGGGTTCCGCAGCCTAAATAATTGCATCAGGAGAAGATTGTATGTTCATGTTTATTCATATTTTTTGGTCACACGGTTCAAAAGTTAAGAGGGAGTGACACAATTTATGCAACTTTCGGATCGATTATTTCCAAAAATATTCACTCAATCAAAAAAAATTGGAAACCTTAATGTTTTTAAAAGAGCTGTCGAATGATGAGCCACACGTTGACGTTAGCCGAAAAAAAAATTGTTACTGTTACATGTATGGAGTGCCCCCCTAACAATATTTATTTTTATTATTTAGCTATCAAACTAAGTAGCGGCCACTAAAAGACACCTTTTTACCAAATTTCATCAATATTCATAGAGAAGTCTCTGAGTAAAAGGTGAAATACGGACGGACAGACAGACAGACAGACGGACATGACGAAACTCTAAGGGTTCCGTTTTTTGCCATTTTGGCTACGGAACCCTAAAAAGGGGTTGCAATAACAGATCTCTTCTTATAGTAACACGTAAAGTGTAAACTTAGATTCTTAAGGAGAAATACGACACCTTAAAACGTGCTTGCCATAACATCGGTCCTAATGATAATGTGATATTGCACAAATACGACTAAGAACGTTATAGCAAGCTGGGGTCTTGTTCTTTGTACGGGTAACATTTGGCCTACCGGCGCTCGCATTGACCAATGTGAATAAGGATCCCATCTTGCGCCGGACCGACAATACAAAAAAAAGAAAAAAATGAAATGACTTCAATGATGAATCATATTAATTAACTCGCATTTGCCTGCAGCTTCTCCTGCGTTAAGTTTGAACCCTTGTTTTATCTCTTTAGGGGGTTCATTTAAAACATCATTTATTATGACTCTTCCATGTATGTATATTCTGGATTTGTGTAATCTTGTTAAACAGATCTAGATTTATTTAAAAAAATCCTCAGACCTATTTCCTAGAAATACAAGAATTTGTACAAGACTTGTTTTGGACAAAGTACCTAAAACTATTTTATTAAAAAAAATAAAATGCTATTCTATGTATGTAAAAATATACAACGCCATTCCAAGTGAAATTAAAGACTTGCCTGTAACGAAATTTAATAAGGAAATACGTAAATGGCTTTTACACAGTTACGGAACTTTTCTTCTCCTCTTCTTCTTCTTTCTTCATTTTGTGATTAATAATTTTATACCTTTTGATTATTGTTAAACTAATTTTATAACTATTTAATCTTTTTACTAATTTTAATCTTATATAATCTACCATATAATATTATATTTTTTTAAATTATTAATTATTTTTTATCAGTAAAAATAAATATTCACTTTCTTGTTAACTTTTGTCACGTCAAATTATGACAAAGTGTTTATGGTTCTGGAAATTCATTAAAATTAACTTGTATGTACACTTTATGACAAATAAAGATTCTATTCTATTCTATCGGATTCCTACGTCATATCGAATAACTATCTGTGTGCCAAATTTAAGCGCAATTCAGTGGTTAGAATTGTGTATTGGTAGATCCGTCAGTCACTAACGGTTGCCTTTTATATATACAGACAATACATCTGCACAAAACGATTCAAGTACGACACTAATTGATTAGACATAACCTATAGTATACACAAATAAGACCGTCCGCTTGTTTCTTGAGAAGAAGAGCTACGACAAAACAGAGGCATTTTTGGTTGTTTAACTTCACTAGTAGGTATACAAATCAGCGGCAAACACTTGACATACACGCACTACTCACACAACCAAGTATCTTACAATAACCAAAACTTAATAAAAACATACATTTAAACCCAAAAAAAATCACACAATCATCCAATTCACACCACGTGCTATTGTAAACCAAACCATTCCGAGGGACGGGACTGTTTTTTCCTACCACAGGCTATCCTGTAGCCTATCTGGGAGAACATTACTCAACCACATCACTATTGTAGATTTTAAAATAGTACCAAAAGCCTAACATAATTATCTCATCTAAGTACCTAAATAAATATTTATTATTATAATTATTATATACGTACCCACTGAAATACATATTGTGTTTTATCCTTAATTTTTTTAAATGAGCCATATTAACAGTCTGGTAAAAATATCGATTTTACTGGTGACATAAAACTACATTGACTGCCTCTGTGGCTCCGTGGGAGTGTATCCGACGGCTACGCAAGAGGTCATGAGTTCGATCCCCACCCAGGATAAAACTTTGTGTGATGAGCACGGTCGTTTATTATGTGTCTGGCTGTACTTTATCTATAATATGTATGTATTTAGAAATATATAAGTATGTTTATCAGTTGTCTGGCTGCCATAGTACAAGCTCTGCTTAGTTTGTGATCAGATGACGTTGTGTAAGTTGTCCCAAGATATTATTATTACATACTTACCGTTATTTTGTTATACTTATTGCACGCTCTTGGATGGAATTAGGTCCTAATGACAATCAATTATAATGTTATTAAAAAAAATACAACTAATATTGAGAAAAATGATATCGTCAATATTTGAAGTACATTCAAATTTTACTCTAATTTCAAATTCAGTCGTTTGGTAGATATTTCCTCCGCGTCGGCGGTCAGTCTTTTAGCGAGGACGCGCTTGCGCAACGTCGCACGTCGCTCCTATAAATGCGCCGCGGGACACTCGACGCAGCATCACTCAGCTACATCTTACTACTAACACAACATGAAGTCGCTTGTGAGTATAATAACAAATGTTATAAAAAATTTAAAACTTAGATCTTTCTGCATAAAAGATAACAATAAGGTAACATAGATATGCTGACTAATCATTTTTAACACTGTTTGTTCAGCTGGTATTGTGCGCAGTGGTGGCAGCGTGCAGCGCGGGTGCGCTTCGTGAGAAGCGCGGCTACAGCAGCGGTGGCATATACTCCGGCGGTTACTCTGGCGGACACGGTGGCTACTCCGGCGGCTACTCCGGCGGAAACGGCGGCTACTCGGCGCCGGCCGCACGCATCGTCGCCGTCAACAAGCTGGTGAACGTGCAGCGCGAGGTGAGCGTACCGCAGGTGGTGCACGTGCGCAAGCTTGTCTCCGAGCCGCGCCTCATCACCGTCAAGCAGGTCGTGCCCGTCTCGCAAGGATACTACGGCGGCGGTGGCTACTCCGGCGGATACGGCGGTTATTCTGGCGGACACGGCGGCTACTCCGGCGGATACGGTGGTTACTCCCAAGGGTACGGCGGCGGGTACTCCAGCGGACGCGGCAGCGGCTGGTGGTAAACACTCTAGTCACACTCAACTCTACAACTCGTTATAACTATTTAAATAAATATTTTATTTCTAAATATTCATATTGGTTTCATTATAAACACATTACGTAATAATATAGTTTTTTACAACAATTACGGATCTCGCAAAATTCTCTACTTTATCAGAAAACCTCTTGTACGGTAGTCACACGTCAACCCACTGCGCTATAAAAGAGCAATGGTGTTAAGTTCAGTAACCTTTAAAAAAAACTTCATGGCACACACACTTATCAATATAGTATCGAAATCGCCTCACTATAAGCACGTCATCGCTGAGCCATAAGTGCGTCAACGCCGAGCCCTAATCTCGTCAACGCTGAGCCACACTGAGGTAATTACTACTACGTGATGTCATATTCTCATCTCGATATATCATATCTCGATGCTCAGCCACAAGAACGTCCCGTCAGTGAGCCGTAGCCGCAGCGAACTATCTACTCGACTGAGTCACATATACCCCTTGAATGGCATCTCCATTTTCATATATAGCACATACATATTTAATACAGTAGGTAAACGCAGGTATATGCCTTGATATAATCTGTATGATATTTGTGTGGCTTACATTTACTTGTAGTAGGTCAAAACGCGTCGCGCCCATACGTTCACGGACAACGTGGGCTCACAACTCTGTTCAAACTATGGTCTAAGATATGGATCTGGACATCATCAGTATGCAGTATGTATTGTATCAGTATACTACTAGTACTAGCTTTAGAAATGGGCGGTCGTGCTGACGTAGCTCCAAGATAGCGGATTTTTGTATTACGCAAATATAGAGTTGCTAGCTTAAAATAAATCTCAAAATTGGTCTATTCTATATCGGTAAATATTAAATCATAAAAAATCATGGATGAGTAAAAATAAAGAATTAACTGTCAAGAGTCAAGAGTAGATACATTTACGTGTTATTAACATTGGTAGCATTTTTTCTATTATTTGATGGTTATAAAAACTGAGCCGTTTATACGTGCCTTTTAAAGAAGCTGTCAATATGGACATTGAAAATGAAGTTAGTAAGGTTTCAATGTAAGTTCGTAATTGAAGTATAACTGTATAAATAGAAAATTATATGGTCATTTTCATAACTGCAGTATTTGGTGTAAAAATTGTTATTTAATTATATCCTAACGCTTCGAACGCGGTCGCGGCTTTCAGTCCCACCTGAGACATTTTTTCTCCATAAATTTAATTTAAAACGCTGGCTGCCTTTAATATTGTCTTCGGTTTTGAAGCTTGGCATAGGTACGACTCACGTTCGACTGCACAAGCACGACTATCTGGTCCCTGTAACAGGCGGCAGAACCAGCGTAAATAACGTGGTGTGTCGACTGGTAAGGCGACGGCTATCGGAAAAACATCAAGCACTGGATTTGGAGAGTTACAGTTAGGCCCTTTAAAATTATACCTTTACGTATAAAAATCTGGCGACCTATCTCTGATAGGCCGATTAAGGCATGACAGAGTTGAGGGTACTCTTGGTATTCCACTTTCACCAGACCATGTATAGTGTATGACCACCATCAAGCAAAGGCGAGGCTCTGATGGACTTTAAACCGTACCACAGTGTCGCCACTCACTTTCTTCTTACCATGAGCTTGCCAGCAATTTTGTGCATTTTTTCTACAACCCTTAAGAGATAGTTGATGTGTCACAAAAATTTGTAAAAACTGATTTATGTCCACTTAAATATCAAAATATAACAAGGAATAATAATTAGCTTGATTTAGCTCAACAGCTAAATGCTGTACCTTTACTCCACGCTGTGAATTACATTACTAATACTCATACGTAGCGACTTTACTTTCCTCAATTGAAAAGCTTGCTCTCCTCGCGCCATACATTACAAAGCTGAGAAGAAGTGCAGTAACCAAGGTCGCAGTAACCAACATCCACATGAACCAAGCCGTGGGCATTATATATAAATATAAATGAAAGTCCTGTTATTGCTTCACTCATTAATGTCCAGTAAAAATCCTTGGACTCAGTGAGCTGAAATTTCGCAGAGGTTTCTTTTGTGATTTAAATAATAAATGAGAGAAGAAAATTAAGCAGCTTTAACTAAGGGAATGATCAAACTTAATAAGTGCGAAGCCGCAAGCAAAAGCTAGTATTCAATATAGGAATTATACAATGAAATTCGATATACTAATATTATAAAGCTGAAGAATTTGTTTGTTTGTTTGAACGCGATAATCTCAGGAAGTACAGATACGAATTAAAAAAATACCTTCACTATTGGATAGCCCATTTATTTAGGAAGGCTATAAGCTATATAACGACCAATAGGAGCGAAGCAGCAATAAAAATGTTACAAAAACGGGAAAAATTAACGCGTACGAAGTTGCTCGGGTCAGCTAGTACATAATATATCGGGACAATATTTAAAGGTATGAACCATTTATTTACCTGACGTTTCTATCGTATTGCACCAAGCGACCAAGCGAGGGTAGTTAAAAAGCCACCATTATTAATTACCCTCGCTTGGTCTTCGTAATAGTTAATAATTCTGGAGTAATAGTGGACATTGGTGGCGAGGTGTTTGTTGAGGAACAACATCTTTTAAAGGAGCGCAATGCTATAATAAAATACCAGAGAATATAAAAATAAAAAAACATTTAGCTTATCTATATTGAAAAAAAAACTGAAAAAACAAATATTGCAGAATTTTACGGACATGTAATCATAAACTTAAAAAAATGTATAAAAAATTATAAAAATAAAACTAAAATTTAACAACAAGTAATAACTACTTATTCTCTATTTACCTACTTAAATAACAAACTAGTTATACGAACTAGATTTATGTATATTTAAATTACAACAATATATGTGAAAAAACTCACTGTGTCATAGGCCTTAGTAAACACCTATTATGTAGTCATTAGCAGACACTTAAAATATTTTTGACTAAATATTATACATCTACCCCCTTTATTAATTAGTTATTATTAAAAGTAGTTTTATTAATGTTATTACATGTATGCTGTATTATAAGTAATAGAAATAAGATATTAAAGACTACAATTTCACTACGCCAATCGGATTACTTTTTAAGAAAAGTGTACCTATTTTTATGTCTTTTGAGAAAATAAATGTCTTTAAACTGAACCACCTATGGCTATGTCGTCCAAAACCACCAGTACCAAAAACTTTTTTGTAATACAGTTGCTTGAAGCCTGAAAGGGTGACCTTTTGACACTGACTGTAGATTATTTAGGCTGTACATGGTTTTATGATTATTGCTGTTGTTTGATGTTGTTATGTAAATGCAACAATGAATTATAATACCGCATAATCGCAAATGTCACATTTCCTTAAGAACAGGAACAGGGAAAGGGAATGAGAACCGGCTTGCTCTCTGAGAAAGCGAAATAATTCTGATAAACTATGATCAAATTTAAACAGCTAAAACATACAGGGGATAATTTCCACTTCATCACTAAGTGTTTTGGCAAGGACGCGCTTGCGCAACGTCGCACGTCGCTCGTATAAATGCGCCGCGGGACACTCGACGCAGCATCACTCAGCTACATCTTACTACTAACACAACATGAAGTCGCTTGTGAGTATTCTACAAAATGTAATAAAATTTAATTATAAATGTAATCGAAAGTACGTATCATTTTGAAAGAACATTTTGGAGAAAATTGTAAAAGTATATTATTAATTTTATTTGACTTAAGAGTTTCTGGGTAAAAAGTTACAAATTATGAAAATTGACTGAAAATAAAAATTAATTTCATTATTTAAAAAATAATTTTCTTCTTTGTTTGTTCAGCTGGTATTGTGCGCAGTGGTGGCAGCGTGCAGCGCGGGTGCGCTTCGTGAGAAGCGCGGCTACAGCAGCGGTGGCATATACTCCGGCGGTTACTCTGGCGGACACGGTGGCTATTCTGGCATATACTCCGGCGGCTACTCCGGCGGACACGGCGGCTACTCGGCGCCGGCCGCGCGCATCGTCGCCGTCAACAAGCTGGTGAACGTGCAGCGCGAGGTGAGCGTGCCGCAGGTGGTGCACGTGCGCAAGCTCGTCTCCGAGCCGCGCCTCGTCACCGTCAAGCAGGTCGTGCCGGTCTCGCAAGGATACTACGGCGGCGGTGGCTACTCCGGCGGATACGGCGGTTATTCTGGCGGACACGGTGGATACTCCGGCGTATCTTCTGGCGGACACGGTGGTTACTCCCAAGGGTATGGGGGCGGATACTCCAGCAGCCTCGGCAGCGGCTGGTGGTGAATACTCTAGTCACAATTATCTCGTTATAACTATTTAAATAAATATTTTATACTTTTAAAGCTTTTTTTTCTTTGTATTCATGAAGTATGTACTAACTACTTTATCCCGAAAGTGTTATACACCTCATTCAAAAACCAGTGGCAAGACAACAACTTCTTTATCGCAAAACTAACTAAAATTCTAAATTCTTTATACACCTAGGAAACAAAACCAAAGCTTGCAATATGTCATGATCCTACTCGCAAATAGGTACATTTAATGCTTTCGCTAAGCAAGTGGACAAGATCCCAAAGCCGCCCGACCTTACTTATTTCCTGACAAATGAAATATGTCGTAAAGAGAAGTATTACTATACGATGGACATGTCGGACCACGTACAATGTAGGAATCCCCACCTCATCCGAATAATGTGACTTAAGAATGGGTTTTCTGTTGTTTTTGTTTCATACTTACAACGTTATATCTACTTAATAATATTTTTCAATAGAATTTGTACGAAAATTTTGTTACTTCTCATTTGATCAGCTGTTACTCGTAAACTTGTAAAGTCTACTTAGCTACGAGTATGATAGTTTTCCTTTTAATTTTACTATATATACTTTAGTAGTATATATAGTAAAATTAAAAGGAAAACTATCATAGCTATCGTGATTATTTTTCATGATTTTGTTTCTTCACTTTGTCGACGTTAGTAATATGTGTATCCATGCAAAACTACAGCCTCCTAGAACTAACAGCCTCTAAGCAAAGATGCGGACGTACGGACGGACATGGCGAAACTATAAGAGTTTAGTTTTGGCCATGGAACCCAAAAAAAATGAACACTAAGAATTTCAAGCAATGGTTCAAAGCACTATTTTAAAAATAACACTCGTCAACAAAATGACCAATTTCGAAATACCTACCTTCCCCACAATATACCAACATATTTACTTTGATTTGATTAGATCTTGTTTTTGTGTTGCAGCTACTTTCAGTAAAATTGAAATAATTTGCGTTTTTAAATACAGGGCATTTTGTATTATGGTTTTAGCGTTGTTGTCTTCTGTTTGTTGTGTTTAGAGACCACATTATGCTACTCACATATTAAGAATAGAGAGGATCTAAAGCGTGTCTCGTACCATTTGTTGCTCTCATCTAGAACTTCCAAAACATACGAAATATACATTAAAAGACTCTTGTTTTTTTTCAAACTATCATCGCTCGAAATAAGAACGCTTTTGGTCATGAATTTATTTTTTAAACTGTTACGCAACAAAAGTTATTGTTCAGAGTTGCAGAGCTGTTTTAGGTATAACGCATGTATTCGGACGCCCCTCAAACCAAGTTAACTCATGGTTCCTCCATTTTGAACTACGGTATTGGGATACAACTCACATATTCCAAGACTATGTAAATATTGATACTTTTGCAAACTAACTACTTATATAATGCTTTAGCAATATTTATTTATTTGATTCATTAACAGTTATTACAATAATTATTTATAACAATTGTATAACTAATTACAGGTGAATACCGTGCATTAGTTGCAGGCGTTGGTCATAATATAGGCATCTTGAAAATTAAACAATATTATTATCTAATATACTACATACAATAATACTATATTGACAGCAGTTGAATAACTTAAATAATTTAATTTATAATATGTACAGAATAATAGAAAAGATAGAATAGAGCTGTAAAAATTGTTACCTACCATTACGATTATATCTTTATTATGACTAACGCCTGCAACTAATGCACGGTATTCACCTGTAATGAGTTATACAATTGTTAAAAAGTAAACTTTAGTATGCACTAGTTAAGCTATGCATTAAACTGTTATTGAATCAAATAAATAAACAATGCTAAAGCATTATATAAGTAGTAAACAGCTCCTCGACAATAGTTTGCTTTGGCATGTAACATATCCTATAAAATACAGTTCCTTCGTTCTCATTTACAGATGTTTCTTCAACATCTTATTGGAAATTACATCGAGACATCCCTAAAACAAAAATACAGTATAAAATCGCTTTATTAATTCTGTTATCCCGTGATACATATCCACTTGTTCATATAAACTGTATTTGTAAAACTAAAAGTCATATTACAAAAAAATATTCGTATCTGAAATATACTGATATTCATTCTATTATCCATAACCTTGATCAAAACATAATTCGTTAAAAGTTTTCATGTAGCATACCAAAAGTGTTTTTTTGTTGACTACTGTGATATCTAAAAAAAAAAAATCCGTTCATTTAAAGTTATGCGTTATTTTTTTTACTCTCAAATGTATATGCAGACTGTACTTAAGGCTCCGCTCACGGCCTGCGCGGGTGAACAGCGGCTAGCGAGCGCTATTGCGGAGCTGGCAACCTGTATCTATCTAATTTGTGACGAGATCTGTAATGCGGTGCAGATCGGGGCGTCAGCGAATTCTCACGTTCAGTGTACGTAACAATATTATGCCATATTGCTTTTATTACGTGAAATAATATAAAAAAAGGCGTTCAAACATAAGCTACTTTTCTGATGCTGTTGATCAGCACACGAAATTCTTGTATTTCTTTAAAACCTAATATAGGTTCTACCTTCAAGACGCAGACTGTAAAAAAAACTTAAGTATTTTTTTGAAAATATTAATGGATCTAGCAGAAGTTACCGCTGACGGAAACTATCTAACATTATTGCTAATTATTTTTTAATAATATCATTGAATATTACACAAAAACTTGCAATCAGACTTTAAGAAAAGTAAACGATATTTCGATGTGTAATTTTGGCACCTGATACTAAGAAATTGGCCGTCGGTTCAAACTAAGGAGTATGTGCACTTTCACAGTAACTATATAGTAATACTACTCTGTATGACACATTTCGTTGGTCAGAAAATAAGTAAGGACGGGCGGCCCTGGGATCTTGGAAGTGAAGCCGGAGAAAATAACAAGCAGTAAAAACGCGGCTACTCTATTGAAATCTATACTATGATATTATATAGCTGAAGAGTTTGGTTGTTTAAACGCGATAATCTCGGGAACTACTAGTACGAATTTGAAAATTCTTTCAGTGTTGGATAGCCCATTTATCGAGAAAGGCTATATAACATCACGCTACGACCACTGTGAACACAGACGCAGTTGCGCGGGTCTAGCTGGCCCGCGCAGGGTGCACCACGAGGAGGTTTCCCGGTACAGTACAGTATGAATGTGATCTATGGTCCTGAAACCTTTTCGAAACACGGCTTGTTGCTTTTGTGGTTGGTGATAACTCTCGAGAACGACTTATAGATGCGACTTAGGAGTGAGATAGGTCTGTAGTTCATAAGCAAGGTTTTATCGCCTTTTTGAAGAACAAAACTGCCGCACTCCCGCTCCACGATTGTGGTGTTAAGCCTTGGTGGATAACAGAATTAAAAAGATTGGTGAGCTCTTTCAGGACTGGATCCCGCCCGGTCTCAGAAGCTCTGTAATAATTCCGTCATCATCTGGCGCTTTATTGTTCTTAAGTTGCTCGAGAGCTACCTCGACTACGCTCGTGCCAACATCAAGAATGTCCTGGTTTATTGTCGCGTAAGTAAGGAATCTATGGCCGTGGACGCTAAGATCCGCAGACTTAGCTATCAGTGATGTGAACAGGTGTCCTTTAAAGCTCTCGATTTTTTCGAGTATCTCGAACCCTGAGGTGAAGGTTTTGCCATCCACGGTGTTCAGTTTTGTCAGATAGGGTCTGCCAAGCTGTTGTGCAAAAACTCTAGTGCCTCTATTTTGCTCAATCACAATCTCGAGGGCGCGAGTATTGGAGCATCGGAGATCACGTCGCGTCAGCTTCCTAATTTTCAGCAGTTTATAGCTCTCCTATCTAATGAAGTCATCTGCGTGTCTCGTCTTTCCCTCATAAGTCAGAGAATCTCGAGTGCGAGTTTCAACTCCTTATTGTTGCTTTATCCTGGAAACAACCTTTGAGATACAATTTGTAGCGTTCTGACCACTGTGTCGGTTTTCTCATCAACTATATCATTGGTTTACAGCGATGCGAAACGATTGTCAAGTTCCATCTGAAACGTCAATGGCTCTGTACGGCGCACCCGTGTGGGCGGCGTCCCTGACCGCCCAGAATAGGGTCCGCTTTGGGAGACCCCAGCGGACCATGGCGGTCAGGTACCGCACGGTGTCTGCAGAGTCGGCGTGCGCATTGGCCGGCACACCCCCGTGGGATTTGGAGACGGAGGTGCTCGCCGAAGTGTATCGGCGGGCGATGGCTGTTCGGGCAGGGGGTTCGATGTCCCTGCCCGAGTAGCTACGCGCTTGGCGCGCTGAGGCCCACCGAGCAATCATGGCCCGGTGGCCCTGGCAGATCCGCTCCGTCGCCGGCGAAACCGGCGGCGTCGGCGCGCTCATATGCGCCTGATGCCGCCTTAGATGGGGCTGCGGGCTGGGGAACGGGGTAATCTGCCCCGCCCGCGCCCTCCCCTGGAGTCGCGGCGCCCTGTGTGTATCCAGGGGCCGCGTAGGTGTAAAATCCAACGCAACACGTATAACAAATTCCGGCGGCCCGTTCGCTAAGGTGGCGAGCGATACCGGCGGATTTTTTAGTGGGTGCAAAACCCAACACTACCTCCATTGTCTTCCCCGGACGCTGGGGGTGTTCGTTAGGATTTTTTCCCGAAAAACAAAAAATAAAATAAAAAATGGGATTGATTTCTAGGTTTCCTTCTCTAGGAATTGGTTGCATCTGCTTGGCTTTAATTATCTTTGTCGTGCCTTGCGACACCCACGAGATGAGATGGGAACCCTTGTATTCTTAACCACACGGACGAACCTCAAAAAGATGTAGATTATTTTCATGTATATGAAAGTATTATTCCATTATTTTCAGCCAACATTTGAAGTCTGTTTTATTTTTTTATTACTTTTATATTTTTCTTTGTTTTCATGTAACTAAAAAAATATTATTTGACCAAGGTTTTAAGACGTTTTTTTTTTAAATTTCATTCATTTCTTTCAAACTACCTAACCGATTTTGATAAAATTTACACCGTTTCCTAACTTAAAATAAATAAAACTATTAAAAAATGGTCACAATGCGATTTATAGTTTCGGAGAAATGATTGGACAAACATTCATAATTTTTTTATTTCATAAATTTGTTTCTTTAAAGTATCCCTAAAAATACTTATCAATTAGGTGCAGAAATTAGACGATTTGTAAGTAATATTGAACAATGCGCGTGGGACAATACACATAATCATTTAATAAAAAGTAAAAGTCACTTCTATTCTATAGAAATCAGGAGCCTTACAGCTAAAAAAGGAAACAGTGGTGAAAGCTGCAGCAAACAAGATTTCCGCCCAAAAAAACCGTACAACAATCTCACAAAAAAGTTAAGTAAGGAAATCCAAAACTTTCACAACGTGTCTTTCCAAGTAACTAACGACAACACTACAGATTATTTACTTTGGAAAACCACAAAAAATATTTAAAAACAAACCGTGCATATTCGTTCGATCAAGGAAACGAATCGATGTTGTCAAAAATGTATACTTTTTGAATGTCCTGATTCTTTTGGCCCTCGTATAATGTTAAAGAAGACAAATAAAGAGCGCATCGTTGTATTCTCTCTTGCAATAGTACAGCTGGAGTCTTTACTACTTGGTTCTTAAATAAATGCTAGTTATACGTCAATAACTAGTCGGGACATAAATACTGTTCTTTATTTCAACTTTTTAATTACTTAGAATTTGGAACGAGTTTATTATTTTTAAAAGCCATTTCACATATTTTTTTACCCGACTGTAAAGAAGGGTTATGTTTTTCGCGCGTATCTTGTATGTATGTATGTATGTAATATTTTTTATTACCTGATATCTCACAATCCACTGAACGGATTTACGCAATTAAGACGTCATTAGATTCGTCTTGATTGCCCAAGTGTTCTTAGACGTGTGACGTTTAAAAAAACAAACATAAATGTGAGATGTCAAAATAAAGCCGTGTGAAAAAAAAAGTTGTTTCGAATATTGCTATATGGGTATCAAATTAAAGGGCTCATCTTAAGCAATTCAAAAAGGTATAACATGATTATGACTGTAATACTAAAAAAGGTAGTTAGCAACAATTATTTTTTAAATTTTCAATACTTGTGCAAAAACAATAGCTAAGTAAAGTTAGCAAAAGCAATAAAAGTTAGTTGTTACATCGGTTACATGCTATAACCACTAAAAAGTATTAAATAAAAAATAAATATTTCATGCAGTCGTAGGCATTTTTGAATCTCGATGAACTTAGTAAAGTGCCTCCGACTGCATGAAATTATATAATTATGTAGGGGATCTTGTTTCCATCTTTTTGTGCAGGCGGGTTTATTTATTTTTATATATATTGTTTTTTTGTGATTGAGGTGATAGGATTGCGGTGATCCCCTTGCACAAAATGGGTATGGAGCCGTCGGTCATATTCCAGAAATTCAAAAGCTTGGTATCAGCCGTATGTTCGTATATCGTACTATCAACAGTTACAATAACACTTCCTCTGTCGAAGACCATAAAATATCGGGGCGGCCGTGTGCTGTTAGAACTACAAAGGCTGTTAATGCTGTTAAAGCCAGAATTCGTCGAAATCCCATTAGGAAGCAAAATATCTTATCGCGAGAAATGAAGATTCCCGCTAGGACTCTCTCGCGCATTATTAAACAAGACCTGAAGCTCGATGCTTATCGTCTATATACATCAACCTTTACAATTAAAGAGAGTGGATCGATCAAAACGCCTTCTATCGTGATACGTAGGTGAAACGCACAGAAATATCCTCTTTACCGATGAAAAAAAAAATCACGATTGAAGAGCACTACAATAAGCAAAATGATAAACGCTCACGGTTCTAAAGAAGGTGCTAAAGTGGTCGGAAAGGTACAGCGTGGTCATCATCCTGCGTCAGTGATTGTTGGTTGGGGCTTGTCTTATCAAGGCGTCACAAAGCTATGTGAAAAAGGAGTAAAAACTTCATCCCAAGTGTGTCAAGAGACATGGATCGTGCTGTGAAACCTCTCAGCAATACACTTTTTAAAAATGTACCGTGGACTTTCCAGCAGGACTCTGCACCTGGTCACAAGGCACGAACTACCCAAGCCTGGCTTGAACCCAACGTTCCGGACTTTATATGAGCTGAAGACTGGCCCTCATCTAGCCCAGACCTCAACCCTTTAGACTACAAATTATGGTCAGTTTTAGAGGACATGGCTTGCTCTAAACGATACGGCGACATTAAGTCTCTTAAAAAAAACTCGGGAGCAAGCAGTGGCGAAATTTTCCATGGAAACAGTGCGTAAATCCATAGATGCGTGGCCAGACAGATAAAAGTCAAAAGTGGCCATTTTGAATAGAATATTGTTTTTATTTTTTGCTGAGACTTTAATAAATATGTACATATAAGTTTTAGTAACATTATAGGTATGACTTCATTAAAAAAATTGCATTATTTTTATAAATTGCATTTGTAACCGAACTTATGGCCGGACTATGTACCTACATATGTATAAATGAAGTCTACTAAGCAGACTTTATTTTTTACTAGTTGTCCCGCGCAACTTCGTCTGCGTAAATTTTCCCCGTTTTTGCAACATTTCTCATTGCTGCTCCGCTCCTATTAGTCGTAACGTGATATTATGTAGCCTATAGCCTTCCTCGATAAATGGGCTACCCAACAGTGTAATATTTTTTTCAATTCGGACCAATTGTTCCTGAGATTACCGCGTTCAAGCAAACAAACAAACTCTTCAGCTTTAATGTAAGTATAGATAACTACTAGTATTTACTCCCAGTGTACCTGTATGTGTGACTTTATTTATTACCTACTAGCGATCCCGCCCAAATTCGTCTGCGTAAATTTTCCCCGTTTTTGCAACATTTCTCATTGCTGCTCCGCTCCTATTGCTCGTAGCGTGATGTTATATAGCTATAGCCTTTCTATCCAAAAGTGAAACAGTTTTTCAATTCGGATCATACAAACAAACAAACTCTTCAGCTTTATAATATTAGATAACTTTTACCAAGTTTTACTCCCAGCGTATTCATCGATGTAACTATTTCTTGTCATATTTTTATAGAGTTTCATAAAGTAGTAGTAGTAGTAGTACTACGCTGACTAGTATTGCGTTAAAGAAGGTGTGGATTTTTGGCTGCCCAGTAGTAATAGTAGTGTAGTATACGTAATATATTTATTTAAATAATTATAACAAGTTGAGTTCAGTGTTACTAGATTGTTCACCACCAGCCGCTGCCGCGTCCGCTGGAGTACCCGCCGCCGTGCCCTTGGGAGTAGCCACCGTGTCCGCCGGAGTAACCACCGTGTCCGCCAGAGTAGCCACCGTGTCCGCCGGAGTAGCCACCGTGTCCGCCGTGTCCACCGGAGTAACCGCCGTGTCCGCCGGAGTAGCCGACGAGTCCGCGGGAGTAGCCACCATGTCCACCGGAGTATCCGCCGAGTCCACCGAAGTAGCCGCCGTGTCCGCCGGAGTAGCCGCCGCCGTGTCCACCGGAGTATATGCCACCTCCCCTGCCGCCGCGCTTACCGCGCACCGCGCCCGCGCTGCACGCCACCACCACCGCGCAAAGGACCAGCTGAACAAACAATTATAAAAACTATTAGTCAACATTACCATGTTTACCCTATTGTTACCCTTTATGCAGAAAGTTATAAGATTAAGTGAAGCTAAGTACGAAGAACTTCCTGGTACTCAAACAATCTTACTTTGAAACGCACTTTTTTATTACATAGTTTTGTTTAGAATTTATTTAAATCAATTTATTTCAATAATTTGATAAATTTGTTATAATACTCACAAGTAATTTCATGTTGTGTTAGTAGTGAGATGCAGCTGAGTGATGCTACGTCGAGTGTCCCGCGGCGCATTTATACGAGTAGCCTGCGAGGTTGCGCAAGCGCGTCCTCGCCGATAGACTCACCGCTGAAGTATAAATTATCCTATGATGATTGACATTATGACAAAAAAAAATAATTTAATAAAATATACCCAGGGTTAATAATTTAGTCCGACAGCGAATGGTTTTAACAAATAAAAATGGAAGAAGAAAGCAGAGGCATGATCATAATAAAATTCATACAGGTTTTATTATTATCCAAAAGTTCGAGATAGAGACTGCTTTTCTGTTGTTGTAGTCCTCATTCATTATTTCTTAATATGTAGTTAATTTGTTTACGAGTGCGTACATAAATTATAACGTAAAAAATTGATGCAGCACCGATCACTATTCAAAACAGATCCATACGCCCCACGCAAGTCACGGTACATCCTCTCGCAGATGTAGATCACCTTATACTTGTGTGTTGTTCGATTAGAGGAGTTAGAAATCGACCTCAACAAGCACCAGGGAATTCGATTATATTATTACGTTTGTAATTAATTAGGCGTATAATATAAACAAAGTAAACAAATAAAAAAGCGGCGGTAGCCTAATGGCAAAGGCATCGGACTCGCAATCGTGAGTTCGCGGGTTCGAATCCTACCTATTATACTACCGACGTGAACCCAATCTTAACATAAGCCATTTTAGCTTAGCTGAAGGGGTTAACAGGATTGCTAGTAACGTGGGACCCCTAAGACCACATTGCTAGTTATCTTTAATAAAAAATAAAATAGTGCTTGGTAGCTACGAAACCCTACATTATTAGCTCCCGCATTTATTTCTAAAGTGAGAAATACGAACTATATCGTTGTAATATTATGTATACTTTGTGACTTTTACTTCAATACAACAGTGAAAAGTGTAGAACTTTGTTGAATTAGTGCATTATCAGAGTAATTACAACTTTAAACTTGTGAGTGAGCAACTGTGATAAAAGTCAGTTGGCGGTTGCTCTGTAGCTGAGTCTCGCTCGCACTGTGTTCATAATTAAAACGAACTTTTTGTATATGCAAAAATGAATTGCATTGTTTGCTGCATGAATGTGAATGCTGGAGAATTACTGAAATGTAATGGATACAAATCTGCGTACCATTACAAATGCTTGAATATAAGTAAAATGCGTTGTAACGTAACCCAACGTATACGGGTAACAGGAACTACTTCAGGACAAGGTTCCCGCACTGACGAGGAAACCGGCCAAAGGTCATTGTCATCTACTGTAACAGACGTGTGAGAGGTATATGATCATGGAGCAAGTTAATGGCATTATAATGTCGAAATTATGTTCTCTAGAAGCAAAAATATTAGAGAAAATCAAGGCTACTGTACTTGCACTTGAAACAATAACTTAAGACAGAAATTACAGGAGCCTTACGAGGGCCCAACTCGTATGAAACAAGGGAAGAGAAATTTCAAGTTTAGTGACATAGTTCAGGTTAGATGGTTCGGCTTTCGCGCTCCGGTAAAGCGATCCGAAGTCTCGGGTTCGACTCCTGGGTCTGAACTTCAATTTTTTCTTTCAAATGCAATTATTGTAGGAATTACAGGAATTCAATAAAAAATGTGGAGTTTATGAGCAGGGAATACAAATATTGAAATTGTATAAACTGAACCGAAAGGGAAATATTAGCAATGGCCAAAGCAACGTCTCAGGTAACCTACACTCAGCGTCTGCAAATGTTTCAGCTATTAAAAAATGGCTACTGCCCAAAAACTATGACCAAACTGAAAATCTACTGTGCACTGGCCTATGATATACATGCATCGATCCGTTTTTCATAAAGTCTGACTTGGACATTCACTAACAGGACTAAGAACAAAATCCTGTCAAGCCCAGCATGCCATGGAGAGAAGCATCCTGAAACTAAGAAGGATTGATAATAATAACATAATAATAATATATTTTGGGACAACTCACTCAACGCAATCTGATCCCAAACTAAGCAGAGCTTGTACTATGGAAACCAGACAACTGATGAACATACTTGTATATTTCTAAATACATACATATTATAGATAAATAACACCCAGACACAGAATAAACCATTGTGCTCATCACACAAAGTTTTATCCTGGGTGGGGATCGAACCCACAACCTCTTGGGTAGCAGTCGGATACACTCCCATCGCGCCACAGAGACAGTCACACAGTGATTGTTGACATACACCATAAAAGTTTTTGACATCTCGCAGCCTATTTAATATAAAGACGGGGGAAGGGTTCATAACATCTTTACACGCCTTTAATTTGGAGGAAGGGGAGGTTAAAACCGTTATTCTAACGTAATATTCTGTAGGTCGAAATTGAACTATAGAAATATAGTTTCATTTCAGAAGCCAAATGATTTTCTTCAATTTATAGCACATTCACACACACACACACACACACACATATAAATTTTAACACTTCTTAATTCACATATAATTTTACAAATGTTTTTGTATATTAAAATTTTGAAATCTTGAATGTTAATTTTTAACCATTTTATAAATGTGTATTCTAGTCGAGTATTAATCTTATTTTAATTATTTAACTTAATATTAGTTTTATTTTCAAGCAGTGAACTATGCTATTTAATTGCATTTAATGTTTTTTTTTTATAATAATAGCGGCCAAAATAACATTATTATTTTACTCAAAATAACATCACAAACATGTACAAATTGCAAATCGAAGAACTTCGCGAACTATTTTGCATAATATATGTTGAATCTGTACTGCAGTACTGTTTAAAAAAGAAGTAAGAAAAATGGTGCAACCCTACCCTGAATGATTCAAGCAAGCAAGAGATACCATGAGGAAAGTAAATATAAGAAATCCAGACCGGCTTGTATTGGGTACGATACCTAGAAGTAATAGATTCCAACACAATTCTTACTCAACGTGTGTTAAAATTTAAAATAAAATGCCTAATAATTTAAATATTTCCTCTAAAAAAGTTTCCGTCAGCTCTTGGTTGTTGGCTTGTCGAGAAATCTTTCTACTCACTGAGGGAGTTCTTTACAAATAATGACATTATAAGAGTTTGAAAATAAATATGGTTTTGGTTACAAAAATAGATATTCTTATTCACTTTGTAAACCTAGTTTTATGTAATCAATATTTCCATGCTATTGTTAATGGTTAAATAGGCTAGCAGTAATTATATAAATTACTAGCTGTCCCGCGCAACTTCGTCTGCGTAAATTTTCCCTTTTTTCTTTTTTCTTCCTTTTTTTTTACAACATCTTTCATTGCTGCTCCGCTCCTATTGGTCGTAGCGTGATGTTATAACCTATAGCCTTCCTCGATAAATGGGCTATCCAACAATAAAATATTTTTCTCAGCAGGCTCAGTAGTTCCTGAGATTATCGCGTTCAAACAAACAAACAAACTCTTAGGGGTATGAAAAATAGATGTTGGCCGATTCTCATAGATACCGGATAAGCACAAAAAATTTCATCAAAATCGGTCAAGCCGTTTCGGAGGAGTATGGCAACGAAAACTGTGACACGAGAATTTTATATATTAGATTTATAAGATCACTTTATGTATCAACTCTGTTTATAGCAAAAAAAAATAATTTATTTGTATTTAAAATAACATCTATATTATCACCAGTCCTGATTGTCTGATTCATCAATGCAGAGCTTAAACCGCGGGGGTATAAACTTTAAATTTTAGCAGTTGATGCCTATTATGTTGTAGGCATCCACTAAGAAAGATTTTTTTGTAAATTCATCCCCTGGGGGGGGGGGGGGAATACGGGTTGCAAGGTTTTATGACATTCCGTGAGATTTGGAGTTCCATCTTTTTTTTTATATTTATAGTTAAGCAAACGACTCCATTCCACCTGATGTTAAGTGGAAATAGAGTTCAAACGCAAGGATAGACAGTACAGCACTATGTGCAGCACTGGCTGTCCTTACCTTGCTCACCTGCAAGGTGCTTATTCACACCTCTTTTGAAAGACCCCATGTCGAAGGTAGGAGGGATAACATGTGGTAGAGAGTTCTATTTTTTGGAGGTGCGGCAAAGAAATGAGTCACCAAACATCTGTGAAATTTCGTATTTATCTTTTTGGTTTAAAAAAAAATATGAGGTTTACCATTTACATTTACAAAGACAAAGATATTTGCAAATATGGGTGGTAAATACATAAAATGATGAGTAAAAATCAAAAACAAATACAGCCATATTTCGTCGTCAGGCATGCTAAATTTACATTAAATTTTAAATATAAACTAAACAATTAAATAAAATCATCAAATTGTATATCGTAACAAAATTACTTTTCATTTCACAATCCATACTTCATGGCATAGAAATTGTAAAAAAATGTTTTGAGCAACGCGCGATGAAGTGATTCCAGTTTATTTCTCGGGAGTGTCTTATTTCCTTAATATTTAGCAGGCCGGTTTTTGGATTATTTTTTTACCCTTTGGGTATGGAACCCTAAAAGCAAACATAATTTCTAATTTCTATATCTATTTCTAAATCTAAAGTATTAGAGTCCAGTATTTATAGGCAAATTACACAATTTGTGAATCGTAATAACTTGTTGAGCCATTTTCAATCCGGCTTCAGAGCTGGACACAGCACCAGTTCTGCTCTTCTTAAAGTTACTGGGGATATCAGGGCAGGCATGGAACAGACCAAAGTTACAGTTTTAGCTTTGGTGGATTTCTCGAATGCCTTCAATACAGTTTGCCACGATATCTTACTCTCTATTCTTTCTCATTTGATGTTCTCGTCTAATGCTCTAGCCTGGTTCTCGTCGTATCTTCGGGGGCGCCAGCAGTCTGTGCGTGTGAATGATTCTATGTCAAGGTGGCGTGTTCTCGACGCTGGTGTTCCTCAAGGCGCATCCTTTCTCCATTACTATTTTCTATCTTTATTGATTTTATCACTAAGGTTCTTCAGTGTGCGTTCCATCTTTACGCCGATGACTTGCAGTTGTATGCCCAAGCCAGTGTGAACGATTTGTCCGAGGCCATCACAAAGATAAATGCTGATCTTGATGCTATCAAGACTTGGTCTGACAGATTTGGCTTGACAGTGAACCCATCTAAGTGTCAGGCTATTGTGGTAGGGAGTCAACGGATATTAAGCCGATTTAACCTCGACACACTGCCACCAATTATTTTTAACGGGTCTACTATTCCTTTTAATTCTTCGGTCAGGGACCTCGGTATTTTAATTGACACTAACCTCAACTGGCAAGCTCAGGTTACTAGCGTGAGTCAAAGGGTGGTTGGTACCCTGCGGAGTCTATACCGCCTGAAAAACTTTCTACCTTACAAAACCAAATTAATGCTCATCCAGACTTTGATATTTCCACTGATTGATTATGGTGATGTATGCTATCATGACCTGAATGCAGACCTCCTCAATAAATACGATCGACTTCTAAAAATTGCATTCGATTTATTTTCAATCTCCGTAGTTTGACCATGTGTCTTCTTATCGTTCTGAACTGAAATGGCTTCCTATTCGTCAGCGCCGTAGTTTGCGCGTTCTCACTACTCTCTATTCTATTCTTAATTCTCCTACTAGTCCCTCTTACTTATCTTCTAATTTTCAATACTTGTGCTCCAGCCATGGTAGAGAGCTTCGTTCTTCCAACAATATGCTTCTTTTATGTCCTGCTCATTCTTCTGGATTCGTCGGATCCTCCTTCCTTGTACAGTCTGTTCTACTCTGGAATGCATTGCCCCCCGAAATCAGAATGGCTTCTAATCGCTTTAATTTCAAGCTGAAAGTTCGTACACTGTTACTCGATGGTTTAGCTGAATCTCAACGTTAGCCACATAAACTGTTACGTATGTCTGTATGTTATGAATTTAAGTATATGTTTATTTGTATGTATGTAATGTATTCAAGTTGGTATATGTATTTTGTATGTAAGTAATGTATTTGAGTATAGTTATGTATATTTGTATGTATGTTATGTTATTAAGTATAAGTATATGTGTATATATTTTTTTTTTATTCTATTGTGTTCATCTGAAATAACTAGCATTAGCTGTCAACAATCTGCACCTATATAATTTTATGTTACATCACCCAAAGGTTGGCTGGTAGAGAATGCTGTTAGCATTAAGTCCCGCCTTTGTACAATATTTTTGTGCATAAAGTTAATAAATAAATAAATAAATAATGCGGGCAAAGCTAGCTAGTTATAATAAATAATATTATATGTGTATAGATGATAGGTATATTAAGTGTTGCAGTATCTGTCGTGGGAATTAATTAACCAATCTCATGACCTTTGTGATGACGAATTACCAAGGTCCATGACAACGGGGAGTTGTGTACTAATTGTATACCTAGATATGAAATATTTAATGAATACGAGTAGATGTAACAAATAGATATCATATGAAATTAGAACACACTGAAGAATGAAGAAAATATATTTAGTTTGCTCTCAACCTAACAGATATATATATAACAGATCAGATAGTCAGTTTATTCAATAGTCCTAGCTTAGATATATTGCAACCTCGCCAAATGACGAGGTTGCGCGGGTAACACTAACGTCAATATATAATTAAACATGAATAACGAGCTACAGAAACGGCGACATTCTCAAGTTCATCGACATCTTCGTTGGCCGTTATCAGACCACGGCTGAACTTACGGCTGCCTCAGTGCCGCAGTGGGAGTGCATACGTTGTGGGTCCGATTGTCACACGGGACACCACTATGTGTGCAAGGTTCCCATCAAATTTCTTTGACTGTACTTATATAACCTACGTCGCACAGTAGGCCCATGTAAAACAAATGGTTGGTCGTCACACTTACTCGTATTTTATTTCAATTCTAATTCATCTATCACATGTCGTTAATTATAATTTCTTTAAATTTATATTTCACATAAATATATTTATCACATCAATTCTTGGATTCAGCATAATAGAAATTGTGTTAAAACTCGGGCCATTTCAACTATTATTTATTTTGAAATGTAAAGTAAGGTACTTTACATAGTATATTTCTTTAAGACTATTTATTAGGACATATTTAAATATTACAAAACCATAAAATGTAAGCAAATATTGGAAAACATTATATAGCTATTTACGTAAACGCAGGCGTAGTTGAATATTCTTTAAACGAAAACATTTAAAAGAAACCCCAGCGAACCCCAACTTGATATTACAATAATTGTTAAGATATTATCACTAGTGACTATTTTAAGTAAACTTGTCGGCATATTTCAGCATTTTAGAGAAAATAAGAAAATAAACTTAAACAGTTAAAGCCTTTAAAAAAAATCCACATTATCAGTTTTTATGCAACTTTGTAGAGCGGTTAGTGTTTGAATAGAACTTTTATTATTCTTTTAGATTTTAAGATTCTTTTATTATATCTAATTCTATTTTAAAAATACATTTTTTTATGTCATAAAGATGATGATGTCATAGAAACCCAACAATTGAAGAAATATTTCATACCTTCGGACGGGTGGATCCAGGTAACAATAATGTTTGGAGAAAATATCGCAAATGACTTATTCTTTAAGTTATAAAGCTCAATTATATAATGTTCATTTCCATACATTGTTTATTTATTTCAAATTGCAGAAATACAGGTAGGTATACAAGTTATTACAGATTGTTGAGTACCACTTAATATCTATCACTATCTACTCACGGCAACAATGGAATACATTATTAAAAATAATAATAATCGGAATGCGATACGAACATAAAATAATTAAAAAAATTGAAATTAAAATTCTAACAAGCTATGAAAAATATATTCATCTACGGAATATTATGCATTTTTAATTAAGATACTTGAGTAAGATACTTTGTATAATTACATTTTCTGTCTAATACTTTGTATAATTAAATTTCCTTTGGAGTAAGGACTCCAATAATTTTACTTTGTATACCTAATTAAATTTTCTGTTTACAGAATGTTTTTGGAGCCATGCATAGAATACTCTTGTTAAATAAGGCCATAGAATTAGGCGGGATACGTAACTTAAATTATTACGACTGCTTTGCTGATTGCATTAAAAACAGTTTTTGAAAAATATCCCTCGAAATTTAAACTTAAACAAGAAATGCCCACAACATTCATCATTCTACATGTTATGAGCCATTCAAATCCATCATTACTATCAATCTTAAAAAAATTGTTCAGCGTCCACTGTGCGTCATAAGTTCATAACTATATAAACACACATACATTCTGACGCAACTGGAAAATAATCTATATATCTAATACACATGCACTTATATATAAAAAAAAATTGCTAAAACTGACGAGGTATAAAGGAGGACAACTGGTTTAGAAAACGGTTTTTGAAAACTCAACGGTTCCTTACCCGGTTTTTTTTGTTAAAACCATACGCTTTCTGATTGAATTATTAATCCTGGGTATATTTTATTAAACCCAATTTCTTTGTCATAATGTCGCTGGTAGAACATCATAGGATAATGTATACTTCAGCGGTGAGTCTATCGGCGAGGACGCGCTTGCGCAACCTCGCAGGCTACTCGTATAAATTCGCCGCGGGACACTCGACGTAGCATCACTCAGCTGCATCTCACTACTAACACAACATGAAATTACTTGTGAGTATTATAACAAATTTATCAAGTTTAATTAATTATTTACGTCTAAACAATACTATGTAATAAGAAAGTGCGTTTCAAAATAAGATTGCGTGAGTACCAGGAAGTTTTTCGTACTTAGCTTCACTTAATCTTAGAACTTTGTGGATAAAAGGTAACAATAGGGTAAACATGGTAATTTTGACTGATCGTTTCTATAATTGTTTGTTCAGCTGGTCCTTTGCGCGGTGGTGGTGGCGTGCAGCGCGGGCGCGGTGCGAGGTAAGCGCGGCGGCTGGGGCGGCGCCATATACTCCGGCGGCTACTCCGGTGGACACGGCGGCTACTCCGGCGGACACAGCGGCTACTTCGGTGGACTCGGCGGATACTCCGGTGGACATGGTGGCTACTCCCGCGGACTCGTCGGCTACTCCAGTGGACACGGCGGCTACTCCGGTGGACACGGCGGCTACTCCGGCGGACACGGCGGCTACTCCGGCGGACACGGTGGCTACTCCGGCGGACACGGTGGCTACTCCGGCGGACACGGCGGCTACTCCGGCGGACACGGTGGCTACTCCAGCGGACGCGGCAGCGGCTGGTGGTGAACCATCTAGTCACACTGAACTGAACTTGTTATAATTATTTAAATAAATATATTACGTGTACTACACTACTATTACTACTGGGCGGTCAAAAATCCACACTTTCTTTAACGCAATAACTAGTCAGCGTAGTTCCTATACACCTACTTTATGAAACTCTATCAAAATATGACAAGAAATAGTTGAATTGATGAATAGACGGTATTGTACATTAACACTGGGGGTAAATAATAGTATGTATACGCCATTAGCAGACATTTAAGAATATAGTAGTTGAACATTAAGTACAAACGTAACCAGTACTATTGCAAGAGAGAACACAACGCTGTGCCCTTTATTCTACTCCTTCGTTACAGATCACCATTCTTGTCTCCTTTTATATTATATGAGGCCTGAGGGTCATACCAAAAGAATCGGAATATTCAAAAAGTATACATTTGTAACACATGTCAAAAAAGTATGCTATGTATTCTATACATGTATATGTAATATTTTTTGGAACTGCGTATTGTTTTTACATATGATGATCTATCTTTTATGGCTTTCAAACATTTTTTACCATGTTCGGGTTCCTTAATGTAATTACAACTTAGTCAACAGACTAATAAGTAATTTAGTTTTAACTTAAACTGTGAGGGTAAATCGAAGGTACAAATTCTGTGTTAAAGCGAATCTGTCATGAACTGAATAAGTCGTAAGCAGAATTTTTGTAATGTTAAGAATGTGTCCACTGTCACTTTTCTTATTGTCTCTAGTAAGACACCCCGTGATTGCGTTATTTATGTGTAGCACTTACTTTATCAGTTAACACTCACTTTACAAAGTTAATTCAAAACGTTTAGTTCTCTAAAGCCTTCGCACTGTGTCCGTGGTGGCGAGGAGCTGAATAGCCTCGATATTCCCATGTTGAAGAAGTCGTCGTTCAGAGCTTCGGCTTGGTTTTTATTACCTTTGCAACAATGTTAACTAGGTCCTAGTTAGGTCACGATGAAGATCGTCAGTTCTAACGTTCCAGCGCTTACAATACCCTGAAGTATCTTCTTCTCTTATCTTCTCTCTTATCTTTAGACGGTCTTCACAACCCCTAAACGTTTTTAAAAGACCTATTTAATGATAACCCACACAATGGGGTAGCTAAAAAAAAAATCACACCCCCACTTTACATATACCCTAAAAAATGTTTTTCAAGATTCTATTCTCTCACTTGGTTGGTGTAAGTAATACTTATATGTATCCATGCAAAATTACAGCCACCTAGCACTTACCGTCTCTGAGCTATAAGGAAGGAGAAACTATAAGGCTTTCGTTTTGCCACTTTGGCTACGGAACCCTAACAACAAAACAAGGTTAAAAAAATTAAAGAGGATTCCCATACAAAAGGCCTATTTTTTGGTTTCTTCTTTTTTAACAAACTTTTATTTAACTTGCCCTGTATGTTAGTTTGTGTAATTCAAATCATGCCTTTCATTTTTTGACTATGTCGAGTCAAAAAAAAACCAGATTAACGTGGTTCACTTTTTTTTCTTTTTTATTATATTATACTATTGATAAAAGTATTATTTCATATTTTCAGTTAATTTTTTAAGTCGGTTTATTTTTTTAGTTAATTACTTTATTTTTATTTTTTTAGTTTTTACGTATAAACCTAGTTCTTACGTTAATAATGTTAACGTTAAAACTGTGTGTTTCCGCTTTCTGTCCTGTGTCCCTGTCAGTCTGATGGGTTTTGAAGCTGAAACTACAATTTTACTGTGATCATGCTTCTACGTTTTTGTTTCATTTTCGGTTTTGTGCTTTGTAATAATTTTTTATCCTGGGTATACTTCATTAAATCCAATTTCTTGAGTTATAATCGCTTTGCGTATATTTACTCTACATTAAATAGACACAGTACTTTAGAGGTTGATTCCCACTTCGACGCGGGCGCGGTGCGCGAGAAGCGCGGCCGTTGGGGCGGTAGCTTTAATGTCATGCCCGTCTCGCGCGGATACTACGGCGGTGGCGGCTACTCCGGAGGATATGGCGGTTATTCTAGCGGACACGTTCACTACTACGGCGAACCTATACAAACGCGTACCTACAGTGTAATATTACACCAGCCGGTTTCTTATCAAACGAAATTGAAATTATGCTAGTTCAATATTTTTTATATGAAACTGCTTACAGGAACGCTCTCAAACCAACACGTTATCGACATAGTTTTGCCTCAGGCTCACAGCCTCACAAGCGCGGTTGCCGCCCCATAAGTGCGTCGCCGTGTCGTCGACTTGAGACGTAGCACCGGTGAATTACCATACACGTTGACACGTTTACATCCGACTGACATCTGGTTGAAGAGAAATATGGTCTGGAGCTGATACTTGCAAATATCCTTTCCCAAAATCGCATTAAATTAGGACGGGATCGCAGTCCACTGCTGGACATAGGCCTCTCCAATTGCACGCCACTTTGTTCTATCTTCGGCTTCTCGCATTCAGCTCCTGCCAGCCGTTTTGCGTATATCATCACTCCACCTGGCTTGAGGGCGTCCTACACTACGTTTGCCAAGCCGCGGTCTCCACTCAAGAACTCGTTTACCCCAACGGTTGTCGGTTCTTCGGCAAATATGGCTAGCCCACTGCCACTTCAACTTGCTAATCCGGTGGGCTATGTCGATAACTTTGGTTCTCTGCCGGATCACCTCATTTCTGATTTTGTCCCTAAGAGAAACTCCGAGCATAGCCCTTTCCATAGCTCGATGAGCGACTTTGAACTTGTGGACCAGCCGTACCGTCAGTGTCCACGTTTCGGCTCCGTATGTCATGACGGGTAGGACGCACTGATTAAAGACTTTAGTCTTTAGACATTGTGGGATCGACGATGAGAAGACTGAGAGGACGGGATGCGCAGTTTTTATTTCATAGATACAACAAAATTACTTGCACATAACGTACAAATTGGACAATAAAGTATATACAAGGTGATTTATAAATATACTAATAACCTTGAACCTAAAAATTGACTGCCCCTGTGGCGCGGCGGGAGTGTGTCCGACTGCTACGCAAGAGGTCGTTCCTACAGGTTCGATTCCAACACGGGGCACCACTTTGTGTGATCCACAAATTGTTGTTCCGAGTCTGGGTGTACTTTGTGTCCGTAACTTGTATGTTTGTAAAGTCCCCCGTGACACAGGGCTTGTACCCTACTGCGGGAGTCGTCTTTTTATACAGAGACAGAGAACCTCTCGCTCGTGGCTTCTTTACATAACACTAAATAACTTTGTATCAGTTTTGTAATCGGATGGATTATCCCTAATATCTTTTATATACGAAACATTAAAAACTCCATGTTTTTAATGTTTGGAGAAAATATCGCAAATGACTTATTCTATAAGAGTTTTAAAACTCAATTATATAATGTTTCTTTCCATACATCGAAAACAGTTTTTGAAAAATATTTATCTTTGAAATTTAAACTTAAACGAAAAGTGCTCATAACATTCATCATTCTACATGTTATGAGCCATTCAAATCCATTATTACATTATTAATGATAAAAAATTTGTTCAGCGTCCACTGTGCGTCATAACTGTATAAACACACATACATTCTAACGCAACTGGAAAATAATCTATAAAACTAATACACATGCAATTATATAAAAATATTTTTTTCATAGATGATATGACACTATCGAGGTATAAAGGAAGACGACTGGTTTAATAAACGGTTTTTGAAAACTCAACAGTCATCCACATTTTAATAAAAGACAATCTTGAACGCAAGAGAAGAACAAGCTGGGGAAAAGCTAGTAAATGTTTCATACGAATCTAGTTCCCATAAATTTATCAACAGTAGATTGGCACGAGTTACATTCTTTTATTATAATATTTTAGGTTTTTGTTTCATAATTATATATCTTGACACAAACATACCACATTGTGATATGTTTATAAAAAATATACAAAAACAAGGCTTGCAAATCACTAATGATTTATGTTTATACGCCGACTTAATTACAAACGTAATGATATAACCGGAATCCCTGGTGCTTGTTGAGGTCGATTTCTAATTCCTCTAATCTAACTATCACACAAGTAAAAGGTGATGTACATCTGCGAGAGGATGTACCGTGACTTGCGAGGAGCGTATGGATCTGTTTTGAAAAGTGATCGGTGCTGCATTAATTTCGTACGTTATAATTTATGACGCACTCGTAAACAAATTACTACATATTGTCCTTGCGACGTTATTTAAGAAATAATAAATGGGGACTACAACAGAAAAGCAGTCTCTATCTCAAACTTTTGGATAATAATTTTGGATAATTAAGAGCAATCTTTTATATTAAGTAATAAAAGAGAAGTTCCAAATGTACTTACTTATTAGTTAGTCATATTTTACATAGTACCTATATGTATAATATACCTTTGATCGACACTAAAGGGCTCCCCTACTTTTTTTCAACAGTAAGAGAAGTAAGACAGAAAGATAGAGAGTGTAAAATGCTTTGATCTTGATGGTACCTATATTAAGTGACAAAATTAACATAATAGTGGATGAATTGTACTATGATCACGCCTCTGCTTTCTTCTTCCATTTTTATTAGGGTACCGTAGCCAAAATGGCAAAAACGGAACCCTTATAGTTTCGTCATGTCCGTCTGTCTGTCCGTATGTCACAGGCATTTTACTCAAAGACTACTCAATTAATATTGATGAAATTTGGTGAAAAGGTGTCTTGTAGTAGCCGCTACTTAGTTAGATAGCTAAATAATAAAAATAAATATATTTAGGGGGGGCACTCCATACATGTAACAGAAGCTGATTTTTTTTTCAGCAAACTTCAGCGTGTGGCACCTCATTCGACAGGTCTTTTAAAAACATTTTAAGGTTTCTAATAAACTTTTTTGATTGAGCAAATATTTTTGGTTATAATCGCTCCGAAAGTTGCATAAAATGTGTCCTCCCCCCCCCCCCCTTAACTTTTGAACTGTGTGAACAAAAACTACGAAAAAAAAAACAAAGGTAGCTTAGGTTATTTCGGACGTGATCGGATTCGTCATTGAGTTATTGCTGAAAAACTGTGTTTCTCAACAAAATAACGTAAGTGTTATGAACATACGCTCTTCTGCTGATGCAATTATTTAAGGCTGCGGAAGCCTACACTAAGCATGGTCCGACATGCTTTTGCCCGGTTTTTTTAAAACCATTTGCTGTGTGACTGAATTATTAATCCTGGATATATTTTATTAAGCCCCATTTCTTTGTCATAATGTCACTGGTAGAACATCATAGGATAATTTATACTTCAGCGGTGAGTCTATCGGCGAGGACGCGCTTGCGCAACCTCGCAGGCTACTCGTATAAATGCGCCGCGGGACACTCGACGTAGCATCACTCAGCTGCATCTCACTACTAACACAACATGAAATTACTTGTGAGTATTATAATAACAAATTTATCAAGTTATAGAAATTAATTAATTTAATTAATTACTAAACAATACTATGTAATAAGAAAGTGCGTTTCAAAATAAGATTGCGTGAGTACCAGGAAGTTCTTCGTACTTAGCTTCACTTAATCTTATAACTTTCTGGATAAAAGGTAACAATAGGGTAAACATGGTAATTTTGACTGATCGTTTTTATAATTGTTTGTTCAGCTGGTCCTTTGCGCGGTGGTGGTGGCGTGCAGCGCGGGCGCGGTGCGCGAGAAGCGCGGCGGCTGGGGCGGCGCCATATACTCCGGCGGCTACTCAGGCGGCTACTCCGGTGGACACGGCGGCTACTCCGGCGGACACGGTGGCTACTCCGGCGGACACGGTGGCTACTTCGGTGGACTCGGCGGATACTCCGGTGGACATAGTGGCTACTCCCGCGGACTCGTCGGCTACTCCGGTGGACACGGCGGCTACTCCGGTGGACACGGCGGACATACCGGCTACTCCGGCAGACATGGCAGCTACTCCGGCGGACACGGTGGTTACACCGGCCTATATTCAGGTGGACACGGCGGCTACTCCGGCGGACACGGTGGCTACTCCGGCGGACATGGCGGCTACTCCGGTGGACAAGGCGGCTACTCCAGCGGACACGGGGGCTACTCCCAAGGGCACGGCGGCGGGTACTCCAGCGGGCGCGGCAGCGGCTGGTGGTGAACCATCTAGTCACACTGAACTCAACTTGTTATAATTATTTAAATAAATAAATTACGTTAACTACACTACTATTACTACTGGGCGGTCAAAAATCTACACCTTCTTTAACGCAATACCAGTCAGCGTAGCACCTACATAGCTACTTTATGAAACTCTATCAAAATATGACAAGAAATAGTTGAATTGATGAATAGACGGTATTGTACATAAACACTGACATTATAGAATCTAGTAGTTGAACATTAAGTACAAACGTAACCAGTACTATTGCAAGAGAGAACACAACGCTGCGCCCTTTATTCTACTACTTCGTTACAGATCACTATTCTTGTCTCCTTTAACATTAAACAAGGCCCGATGTTAATACGAGAATAACAACATTAACATTATAAAAGAATCAGGTAAATCAATACAAAAAGTATACATTTTTAACAGATACCAGATTTTTGGAATTGCGTATTGTTTTACATATGATGATCTATCTATTAGGACTTTATAACATGTTTATTAATCAACCCTGTTCGGGTTCTACATTGTGATTACTAGTCAACAGACTAATAAATAATTTAGTTTAAACTTAAACTGTGAGGGTAAATCGAAGGTACAAATTCTGTGTTAAAACGAATCTGTCATGAACTGAATATGTCGTAAGCAGAATTTTTGTAATGTTAAGAATGTGTCCACTGTCACTTTTCTTATTGTCTCTAGTAAGACACCCCGTGATTGCGTTCTTTATGTGTAGCACTTACTTTATCAGTTAACACTCACTTTACAAAGTTAATTCAAAACGTTTAGTTCTCTAAAGCCTTCGCACTGTGTCCGTGGTGGCGAGGAGCTGAATAGCCTCGATATTCTCATGTTGAAGAAGTCGTCGTTCAGAGCTTCGGCATGGTTTTTATTACCTTTGCAACAAGGTTAATCAGGTCCAAGTTAGGTCACGATGGAAATAGTCATTTATAACGTACCAGCATTTACAATACTCAGACGATTTACAATACTGAGACCTGACGGGATGACGCTGATTCCTTGGAGTTTGGGAAGGGTGCTTATGTGGGACGCCACGTGTGTAGACACACTTGCTCCTTCCCACCTCCACGGAACCAGCGTTCAAGCTGGAGCGGCGGGTAAAGCGGCCGAAAATTTAAAAACTCATAAATACAGGGGTCTCGGCAACCAATATATATTTATACCATTCGGCGTCGAGACCCTTGGCCCGTGGGGTAAAAGTGCACAACATTTTTTTAAAGAACTTTCCAAAAAATTGGTCGACTCCACTGGTGACCGTAGAGCTGGCAGCTTCCTCGCACAACGCATCAGCATTGCTATACAGCTAGGAAATGCTGCCAGTATTTGTGGAACCATGCCCAGGGGTCCCAATTTTTTGGATATATTTTAGTTTTATTTAGTCTTCATTTCTAGTTTAAATATAGTATTTAATAGTTTAATCATATACCTTGTGAACTTGTAAATATTTCTAAATAAATAAGATAATTATTTTTTTTCCCTAAATATACTCTGAAGTATTTTGTACTGAAAGTGCAGTCAGAGGCACTTTACTAAGTTCGAGATTCTTGCCCCCAACTACATGATAATACGAATATGAATATGAAAGACATAATTTATCTGCAGGCGGTTTTTATTTTTAAAAAAATATATTTTTGTTTGTTTCATAATTACAATGTTATATAAACTATTACTGTGATTTTTTTACATACCCAACGGCAACGATTTAGCTGGCAGGGGGGACACTTGACATTAACAAAAATTTGCACTTTAAAGCTTAATAATAAAACGAACGTTTGCCTAAATCTGAACACGGTTACAACCTCCAAACGTTCTCAAAAGACCTTAATAATAATAGTAACACGAATAATAACCCACACTATGGGGTAGGTAAGAAAAAAAATCACAGCCCCAATTTACGTAAGGGGGAGGTACCCTAAAAAAGTTTTTAAAGATTTTATTCTCTCACTTGGTTTACGTAAGTAATACTTATATCCATGCAAAATTACAGCCTTCTAGCACTTACCGTCTCTAAGCTAAGTTGTGGACGGACGGACGGACATGCCGAAACCATTAGGCTTCCGAAACGAAACTCTAAAAAAAAAAAACATCAAAAGGTTCCCATACAAAAGTCCTATTTTTTGGTTTCTTCTTTTTTAACAAACTTTTATTTAACTTGCCCTGTTTGTTACTTTGTGTGGGTCAAATCTTTTTTTATCTACGTTTTGAAGGGGCTTTATCAGTTTTGACTATGTCAGGTCCAATCTTGGAGTAATTAGTAATAATTAGTAACACTTCTTGAGATTCGAATACTCTAGTGCACCAAATTTGAGCCCAAGCTCAAATTTGGTGCACTAGAGCATTATTCTAGACTTCATCAGATGAGGTCTATGGTATATATGTTCAAATAATACCATACGTAAATTGGGGCTGTGATTTTTTTTGCTTACCTACCCCATCGTGTGGGTTATTAACCCACACAATGGAGTAGGTAACGTTCGTGTCACTATTATTATTTAGGTCTTTTAAAAACGATTGGGCGTTGTGACCGTGTTCAGATTTAGGGATACGTTTTTTTTTTATTATTAAGCTTTAAAGTGCAAATTTTTGTTAATGTCAAGTGTCCCCCCTGCCAGCTAAATCGTTGACGTTGGGTATGTAAAAAAATCACAGTAATAGTTTATATAACATTGTAAGTATGAAACAAACAAATATTAAAGTATGTCTTTCATATTCATATTCGTATTATCATGTCGTTGGGGGCAAGAATCTCGAACTTAGTAAAGTGCCTCTGACTGCACTTTCAGTACAAAATACTTCAGAGTATTGTAAATGCTGGTACGTTATAAATGACTATTTCCATCGTGACCTAACTTGGACCTGATTAACCTTGTTGCAAAGGTAATAAAAACCATGCCGAAGCTCTGAACGACGACTTCCTCAACATGGGAATATCGAGGCCATTCAGCTCCTCGCCACCACGGACACAGTGCGAAGGCTTTAGAGATCTAAACGTTTTGAATTAACTTTGTAAAGTGAGTGTTAACTGATAAAGTAAGTGCTACATATAAAGAACGCAAGCACGGGGTGTCTTACTAGAGACAATAAGAAAAGTGACAGTGGACACATTCTTAACATTACAAAAATTCTGCTTACGACATATTCAGTTCATGACAGATTCGCTTTAACACAGAATTTATACCTTCTATTTACCCTAACAGTTTAAGTTCAAACTAAATTATTTATTAGTCTATTGACTAGTAATCACAATGTAGAACCCGAACAGGGTTGATTAATAAAAATGTTTTAAAGTCCTAATAGACAGATCATCATATGTAAAACAATACGCAATTCCAAAAATCTGGTATTTGTTAAAAATGTGTACTTTTTGTATTGATTTACCTGATTCTTTTATAATGTTAATGTTGTTATTCTCGTATTACCATCGGGCCTCGTTTAATGTTAAAGGAGACAAGAATAGTGATCTGTAACGAAGTAGTAGAATAAAGGGCACAGCGTTGTGTTCTCTCTTGCAATAGTACTGGTTACGTTTGTACTTAATGTTCAACTACTAGATTCTATAATGTCAGTGTTTATGTATTTCAGTAGTCTTTAAAAATCTCAAAACTAACTGTTTATCTCTGTATCTTAAAATACCAATTTGTACCACAAATGTAAGACGCTGACAGCTGTAATACAGTTCATACTAGTACGGCTGTCAACGTTCAACATTTCATAAAGCTATAATAAATATCTTCTATGTAATTATTGGGATATGTAAAATGTATAATGATTTTTAGAACAATAAATATATTATTAAATATATTATGATTATGTATAATACCGTCTATTTATCAATCCAACTATTTCTTGTCATATTTTGATAGAATTTCATAAAGTAGCTACTACGTTGTAGGTACTACGTTGACTGGTATTGTGTTAAAAAAGGTGTAGATTTTTGACCGCCCAGTAGTAAAAGTAGTGTAGTAAACGTAATATATTTATTTAAATAATTATAACAAGTTGAATTCAGTGTGACTAGATGGTTCACCACCAGCCGCTGCCGCGCCCGCTGGAGTACCCGCCGCCGTGCCCTTGGGAGTAGCCCCCGTGTCCGCTGGAGTAGCCGCCGTGTCCACCAGAGTATCCACCATGTCCGCCGGAATAGCCGCCGTGTCCACCTGATTGTAGGCCGGAGTAACCACCGTGTCCGCCGGAGTAGCCAACGAGTCCGCCGGAGTAGCCGCTATGTCCACCGTGTCCACCGGAGTAGCCGCCGTGTCCGCCGTGTCCACCGGAGTAGCCGCCGTGTCTGCCGGAGTAGCCGCCGTGTCCGCCGGAGTAGCCGACGAGTCCGCGGGAGTAGCCACTATGTCCACCGGAGTATCCGCCGAGTCCACCGAAGTAGCCACCGTGTCCGCCGGAGTAGCCACCGTGTCCGCCGGAGTAGCCGCTGTGTCCGCCGGAGTAGCCGCCGGAGTATATGGCGCCGCCCCAGCCGCCGCGCTTCTTGCGCACCGCGCCCGCGCTGCACGCCACCACCACCGCGCAAAGGACCAGCTGAATAAACAATTATAAAAACGATTAGTCAACATTACCATGTTTACCCTATTTGTTACTTTTTATCCAGAAAGTTCTAAGATTAAGTGAAGCTAAGTACGAAGAACTTCCTAGTACTCACGCAATCTTATTTTGAAACGCACTTTATTATTACATAGTATTGTTTAGTAATTAATTAAATTAATTAATTTCTATAATATGATAAATTTGTTATAATACTCACAAGTAATTTCATGTTGTGTTAGTAGTGAGATGCAGCTGAGTGATGCTACGTCGAGTGTCCCGCGGCGAATTTATACGAGTAGCCTGCGAGGTTGCGCAAGCGCGTCCTCGCCGATAGTCTCACCGCTGAAGTATAAATTATCCTATGATGTTTTACCAGTGACATTATGATAAAAAAATGGGGCTTAATAAAATATATCCAGGATTAATAATTCAGTCACACAGCAAATGGTTTTAAAAAAACCGGGCAAAAGCATGTCGGACCATGCTTAGTGTAGGTTTCCGCAGCCTTAAATAATTGCATCAGCAGAAGAGCGTATGTACATGACACTTACGTTATTTTGTCGAGAAACGCAGTTTTTCAGCAATAACTCAATAACGAATCCGATCACGTCCGAAATAACCTAAGCTTCCTTTTTTAACAAACTTTTATTTAACTTGCCCTGTATGTTACTTTGTGTGGGTCAAATCTTTTTTTATCTACGTTTTGAAGGGGCTTTATCAGTTTTGACTATGTCGGGTCCAATCTTGGAGTCTAAATAAGTAACACTTCTTGAGATTCGAATACTCTAGTGCACCAAATTTGAGCCCAAGCTCAAATTTGGTGCACTAGAGTATCATTTGAACATATATACCATAGACCTGATCTGATGGAGTCTATAATAATACTCTAGTGCACCAAATTTGAGCCCAAGCTGAAATTTGGTGCACTAGAGTATCATTTGAACATATATACCATAGACCTGATCTGATGGAGTCTAGAATAATACTCTAGTGCACCAAATTTGAGCCCAAGCTGAAATTTGGTGCACTAGAGTATTATTTGAACATATATACCATAGACCTGATGTGATGGAGTCTAGAATAATACTCCAGTGCACCAAATATGAGCCCAAGCTCAAATTAGGTGCACTATAGTGTTATTTAAACATATATACCATAGACCTGATCTGATGGAGTCAGAAGGTGGCCATAGGAACTCCTAAACTAATAAAAGGAACCTAGCAAGTTTGGGCTCATTTGATTCGTCTTAATAAATAAATAAATAATAAATAAATAAATTCTTTATTTACACAAAAGTTGGTACATCTGTGGTCTTATAAATTATTAAGTTCTTACAACTTCAGTCAATAGTGACATGCAAATATTATTTCTTTTAAATAAGATTTCTGCTGAATTTGTTTCTAATTACCTTATGCATAATACGAAAAAAATACATTATTTTTTTAAAATTAATTACATAATATGAATAATACTTCTATAAAGTTACAAATTGGTAGGTCCATTTATCACATTTGTGTCAAGAAAAAAATTATAATAATACTAAAAATTAATAAAAAAAACATGTCAAAGAGTTATAATTTTGTTACATTACATGTCATTCAGAAAATCATTTATTGAATAGAATGATTTCATTAATAGCCATTGCTTAAGTTTCCTGATGAATATTTTAATTGGCAAGTCTTTTATCTCATTAGGGATTTTATTGTAAACATCATCACATGGCATAACAATTTTTCTGCAACATTGTGGTTTTGGGCACCCTAGTCAAAACAATTTTTGCTGGATTGCGAGTATTTCTAGGATATTTATCTCTAGCCAAAGTGAATATACTCATGTGTTTTTTCACAAATTTAGCAGCTTCTAATATATACGTGCAAGGCAATGTTAACAATTTTAACTTAAGAAATACAGGCCTACACGATTCCCATGGCGGAATACCAACAATCGCTCTTACATTTTTCTTCTGCGCGACAAATGCTCTATGGGTATCTGTAGAGTTGCCCCAAAGTATTAATCCATATCTCAAAGTTGCCGCTACGTAACCATGATATGCTTTTAAAATAGTGTTTTGATTTGCTATTTTGTGTAGTCGATATAGTACATAAACAAATTTATTTAATTTACTACAAACCTGTTCAACATGTGATTTCCAGTTGCAATGTCTGTCCAGCATAATACCAAGAAACTTTGTTTTATTAACTTCATCCTTCAGTCTTGACAAGTACTCCGATCTTAGATAATTTCCACGGTCTGATGATGGAGCCGGAAGGTGGAACGGGGGTACTCAATAGTCAAGTAATGTACCTGCGATTCCCCCTCCCCCGATTGAGCTCGTTAATTTTTCTTTAAAAATACGACTCCCGCAGTAGGGTACAAGCTCTGTGTCGCGGGGTACTTTACAAACATACAAGTCACGGACACAAAGTACACCCAGACTCGGAACAACAATTTGTGGATCACACAAAGTGGTGTCCCGTGTGGGAATCGAACACACGACCTCTTGCATAGCAGTCGGATACAATCCCACCGCGCCACAGGGGCAGTCTGCAATAAAATCGCTCTGCGTGTTTTTGTTCTACATTAATTAGACACAGTTAGAACATTGGAGGCTGATTCCCACTTCGGAGTGATGACATTAACCACCTACAGACTATTTTACTGCAGTAAAATCATTGTTTATTATGAGGTTTAGGCCGTAGGTGGATGTAGGTGGTAGGTGGTGAAAGGTTAATATGTATTTTTTACATGTACATATAATGCCAAATTCTTAAACAATAGGTAAAGCCGGAGAAAAGAACCTGGCAATAAAAAAATAGCGGCCACTCTTTTCAAATTAACAATTTTACAATGTTTGAATGTTTATAAACTTGATATGGGGTACGGTGTAAGGTGCGTTACGGGTTATGGTGCTGCCACTAATATACTATACACTGTGATGTTATAGGACTGATGCAAATTGTATTATTAAAAAGTTAAAACATGAGATAAACTAAAATCAGCCTTAGTGGGTACAACATAGTAGGAGCATCTACTTACAATAAAGGTAAAAACTATATGTGCTTAAATATTGGCCAAAGTACTTGTAACGAATTTTCTATACAAATATTATAAAGCTTAAGAATTTGTTTGTTTGAACGCGGTAATCTCAAGAACTACTGGTCCTAATTGAAAAATTATTTTACTGTAAAATAGCCCATTTATCGAGGAAGGATATAGGCTATATAACATCACGCTACGACCAACAGGAGCGGAGCAGCAATGAGAAATATTGCAAAAACGGGGAACATTTGCGCAGACGAAGTTGCGCGGGACAGCTAGTATTTTATATTAACTAACTACTTTAATGATTTTACTGCAGTCAAAGATTTTTCAATTCGGATCAGTAGTTCCTGAGATTACCGCGTTCAAACAAACAAACAAACTCTTCAGCTTTATAATATTAGTATAGATTAATCCTGATATTAAAAGGAAGAAAATAATGTCCTGTATTCGACACGCAGAATCTTTACTTACATTACCGACTTCAAAACTAAATACCTACTAGACAACTAAAAAGCAAAAAATAATACAACCAGAAGTTGGTGCCATGAAATAGTAGTCTTTATGTTTTATTCGGCACCAACTTCAAAATGTTTAATTTGTTTTTGTTATTCTAGGTGTATTATTTTTTGCTTTTTAGTTGTCTAGTAGGTATTTATTTTTGAATTCGGTAATATTTTTTTTGTTAAAACGTTTTCATTTTTTTTGTTAAAACGTCTTCATTTCTCACTTTTACAATAGGCTTATGTCAACTGCTCAAATCCTTTTACAAAATATTGCTTGCCCCGATGCAGCGCCGTTAATTGTTGAGGAGTTCACTATCAGCTCTATTACACTGTGTAGTAGTAGGTAGTATGACAAGAATAAAGTGCTACTCAATACCATATTAAAGTAACTAAATCGCAATCTGTGAAGTATTGACTAGCTCATTATTTGTGGTCTTCATCATCAGTTTCACTTCACCAATTGGTGCGTTTTAAGAGTAAATGCACGAATCACTATGAAATATACCTAAATCACTGTAGGTTTGCCTTTAATATTTTAAGAGTTTCCTCGATTTCTCCAGGATCCCATCGTAAAAAAAAATACAGTCGAATTGAGAACCTACTTTTTGAAGTCGGTTGAACAGTCAAATCAAATTATTACTTGCACCCTGTACTATAAATATAATAAGATATTACAAACTGTTTGTAAGTTCACACGCAAATGGGATTATTTTATAAGAGTACCTATTTTTCTGTAATTGATATTTTATGTCTTTTGAGAAAATACATGTGTTTGAACAGAAATGAGCTGTCATCATTTTCGTGACTCCGCGAATTTAAACGTGTGAAAATAGTACATGTAATATTTAAAAGAACGAGTCTTTATGACCTTGGACTGTTATCTCCTCCGATATCCCACCTTGGAAAATGTATGTACTATAAAATTATTTTTAAAAAGACGACTCCCGTAGTAGCCCGCAAGCCCTGTGTCACGGGGTACTTCAGAAACATACAAGACACAAACACAAATTACACCGAGATGGTGTCCCGTGTGGGAATCGAACCCACGACCTCTTGCGTAGCAGTCGGTCGAAACGAAGTCAAATATCGGTTGATAGCTACAATCTGTATGATCTTTTTGTGGCTTACATTGACTTGTAGGTCACAAAGCGTCACACTTCTATGTGACGTTATACGTAGAGTTCACGGTCAATGACTGCCTCTGTGGCGCGGTGGGAGTGTGTCCGACTGCGACACACGGGACACCACTTTGTGTGATCAACAAATTGTTGTTACGAGTCTGGGTGTACTTTGTGTCCGTGACTTGTGTCCGTGTATGTTTTGTAAAGTCCCCCGCAATACAGGGCTTGTAACCTACTGCGGAACTCATCATTTTAGTAGCATATACCGTCTAATTTCATAATTTTTATTGTTAACGTATAAACTAAAAAAATCTCATATTTACTATTTGAGACGGTTTTAGGATGTTTTTTCCTTTGAGACTAAACTGGTAGCTCGCTATAATGTAAGCCAGGCTGTCATTTTTACGCGTTTTCGTTCAAATATTCCACACTACTGAACGGATTTTGATAAAAGTTAAACTGTTCCCTAACTCAAGGTAAATATAAATAATATAAGTTTCGAAGTTTATTATAACAAAGTTTTGAGTGCCCGTAATTAAAAAATGGAACGCATTTGTATTATATATTTTTAAAAAGCTATTTAATTATAAAATAGAAAATTTTATTTTAAAATAAATTTGCTTTTTAATCATGTGCTTGTTTCAGTCATTAAACTACAACCGTCCCGCGTTTTTCTTTGCAACAATGAAGCTTAACCGCGATCGCAATGTTGGGAAATCATAGATCTGTTAATTCGAAATGGTATACAATAGTAGCATTGCCGAAAGTTTTCAAAGCTCTGCGAGAGAGGAGACCAATGACTGGGCTTCGGGGAATCATGCTGCAGTCATCAGTCCGAGATCTTTTCTTATAACATAATCCGATTTGCGTCTTGAACTAACACAAACAGTTTCTAATATCCTACTACACACTTATAATAACAGGGTACAAGTAATAATTTAATTAAAAGTAAATACATTTCCCGCCATTTTTGCAACTCATACTTATGTATAATTTACAGTCCACTTAGTTTGTTGTGTGCAAGAAATAAAAACTGCGAATTCCGTCCAGATTAAGGGGGCATTACACCGAGAGAATTATTTATTTAGCGCTACGTACACAGCGACACGATCGCCGGCCTCGCTCTTCCGCACACAACCATTACTTCACAGTGTGCAGGAGCGCAGGTCAAAATAAAGTAGAATATTGGTTCGTACATATGTTGGATTACGATCGCCATGACTATGACAATACGAAAATGCTCGTGAAAAAAAAATTAGGAAACGAGATGGATCAGCGCTCATTTCGCATCCACAGTTGCTCAAAAGGGGGGTACCCCAAGGATCTTTGCTTGGACCAATTCTCTTCATCCTCTACAGCGCCGACATAACTACCTGTTTCCGCGAATGTAAGTATCACATGTACGCAGACGATATACAGCTCTTTCATTCTTTCGACCCCCGCGACACGTCATCTGCCGTGGACAGAGTGAACGCAGATCTGCAAAGAGTGACAGATTGGTCTGAGTCAAACTCCTTAGTTTTAAATGGCCAAAAATCTAAATTTATCGTCATGGGCAGTAAAGGTCAAATAAGAAAAAATAGGTAAAAAAACTTTTTAAGTTAAACGGTTTTATGTTAAACATACATTGCAATGTTTAAGATAAATGTACTAAAAACCAAAAAATAATAAAATAGATACAGTCGTGGGAATTATAAACATATGCATAGACTAGACTAAAATAAAACCGTGGGGCACGTATAACTATTGGAATATGGACGTATACGTGCGTACGAGTGTATAACTATTGGAATTTCCATGAGCAAGAAAATAGTAAGTAATTTCCTCACCGTCTGCGGGCCAACTGCCTAACGACGAATTAAACGATTCTTCTATCGCACATTAAGTCGATAATTTGTAGACAATTGACGTGCCCCACGGTTTTATTTTAGTCTAGTCTATGCATATGTTTATAATTCCCACGACTGTATCTATTTTATTATTTTTTGGTTTTTAGTACATTTATCTTAAACATTGCAATGTATGTTTAACATAAAACCGTTTAACTTAAAAAGTTTTTTTACCTATTTTTATTTTCTAGTTTTTAGTTTTTATTTCGCATTCTGTTTAATTCATTTAGTGCTTCATTATTGCAAGGTTTCTTGCCCGTTAGTTTATTGCAGTCCAACTCCTCTATACGTAGTCCCTGCAAAGATCTTACTCTACTAAGAGCCACGTAGGCTTGACCTTCTTCAAACAGTTTCGCACCTAAGTATACGACTGCGTGATCCACAGTGCTGCCCTGCATTTTATGTATTGTATAGTATTAAAGGCAACATTCTTCTTTCAGCCGTCCCGTAATTGTACTTAGCTGGAAACTGTATGGCTTTCGGGTGTGTAAGATGTACTCCGTCTCTTGCGAAATCAATTCGGACGGAAGGTACATTCAGATACCTAAATTACAGATTCATTTTCTAAATTTAAATCTTATTATTATACGCCATTTAGTGGCTGCGCCCATCTTAAATATTGAGGTTGTATAGTGCACTGTATTCTTCTTGTCAAGCCCTTTTATTTGATACCCATATTGGTGGGATTGATAAAAAATTCTTATCAGCCATTTGGTAGCGGCGGCCATCTTAGATTTCAATTTTGCATAGTAAATTGTATTCTACTTGTTGAGACCTTTCATTTGATACCCATGTTGAAGGGATTGATAAAACCTAAGTTATCCGCCATTTTGTAGAGGCCGCCATCTTGGATTTTAATTTTATATAGTACATTGTATTCTACTGGTTGAGCACTTTCATTTGATACCCATATTGATGGGATTGATAAAACCTACGTTAACCGCCATTTTGTAGCGGCCGCCATCTTGGATTTCAATTTTTTATAGTATATTGTATTCTGCTTGTTGAGCCCTTTCATTTGATACCTGTTACAGTACAATATCTTTGTGCTGTATCTACAATCTACATCACAATCTTATGTTCCTTATCGCACGTTCAGTATATTAAATGTTTCTACTATCTGTTATCAACACGAAGTCGTTAGTATATAAGATGCACCTTTGGATAATTATAACCAGACTATACTACATCTTTTGTCTCATTTATACCTAATCATATACTGCCAAGAAGTTTGGCAAATTGGTGACCCCGACGAACGAATACGCAGCAAGAAACATGGCACAATCACCGTGCAAGGCGAACATAAATCAGCAAGGAACACTTGAAGTAGCTGCTGGCACCTCGGTTTTATCCCGCATTCCGGAATTTTGGAAAGACCAACCAAGATTATGGTTCACGCAACTAGAAGCCATATTAGCACCACAGAAGCAAGGAGACGAATACAAATACTGTACAGTAATAGCAAAGTTATCCAAGGAAGAAATACTACAAGTTAGTGACCTAATCACTTCACCACCGACTACAGATAAATACAAAAACATCAAGGAACGTTTAATTGATTGTTACGAAGAAACAGAACAGCGACAGTTTCAAAAATTAATATCAGAGACAGAACTCGGTGATCAAAAACCTTCGCAGTTATTACGTCAAATGCGAGTCCTCGGGAGAGGAAAAATCAGTGACGAAACAATTAAACTACTATGGTTCAGGCTTTTACCAACATCAGTTGCTACGGTTCTAGCAGTTACGGAAGACATGGAAATTGACAAACTGAGCCAAATTGCAGACAAAATAATAATGAATTCAAAAGTAACCGAAATATCAGCTGTTAGCAACGACACTTCAAACGACAACAATACAGCATGCATTTTAGCCCAGCTAGCAAAATTACAGATAGATATTGACGCAATTCAGCAAGGTCAATATGGCTATCGACCCAACACGCACAATCATTTCAAGAAACGTCAACAATTCCCGATTATGAGGCCGAGAACAAACTATAGAGGAGCAAATCGATTTTGTTACTACCACGAAAGATTCGGAAAATATGCAAAGAACTGCATTAAACCATGCGGTTGGAAACCAATGACTTACGTACGGAACCAGGGAAACGAATAAGAGCACAGACAACGGCGAAACTCTGTGCAATCCACCCATCCAATCGCCTCACCATTACCGACCGAAAAAGTGGTATGAAGTTTTTGATTGACACGGGCGCAAATATTTCAGTCATTAGCAAGCAACAGAGACATTCAATTTTACAAAATGAACAATACACACTATACGCTGCAAATGGGACTAAAATTAGGACTTACGGCGAGAAGACGCTTACCTTGAATTTAGGACTACAACGATGTTATAAATGGAATTTTGTAATCGCCGATGTTACACAACCAATAATTGGAGCAGATTTTCTAGAGCACTATAAACTATTAGTCGACATAGCAGGTCGCAAACTTATCGACAAAGTTACAGAGCTGACAACGCATGTAACTTCGGAAAAAGCGACACAACAAACAATTCGTACTATCGCAGTGGGAACGAATCCACGTATTACGCAACTTTTAAACAAATACGAAGACATCACGAAAGGGTCCTCTCTCCGCAATGCGCCCAAACATAAGATTGAACATCACATTATCACTACAAGACCACCCGTCGCAGCTCGGGCAAGACCATTACCTCCAGATAAATACGACATAGCCAAAAAGGAATTTTAAAATATGATAGAACTCGGAATTTGCCGACCGTCAGATAGCCCATGGGCAAGCCCATTACATATGGTAAAAAAGAAAAATGGCGAATGGAGACCGTGCGGAGACTATCGAATGCTCAATAGCACGACAGTACCGGACAAATACCCACTACCAAGATTAACTGACTTTACATACATATTAGAAAATAAGAAGATACTAAGCAAGATAGATATACGTAAAGCATACCATTGTATTCCGGTTAAAGATATAGAAAAAACAGCCATCATCACACCTTTTGGACTTTTTGAGTACTTAAGAATGCCTTTCGGATTACGCAATGCGGCACAAACATTTCAACGATTCATGGATTCCTTATTTAGAGATTTAAACTTCGTATTTATATTTGTAGACGACTGTCTCATCGCATCGGACAACGAAGATTTGCATTATCAGCATTTAGAAACGGTTTTCAAACGTTTACACGAGAATGGAATAACCATTAATCTCGAAAAATGCGAATTTCTCAGAAGGGAAATAGATTTCTTAGGTTATCATATAACGAGCCAAGGAATACACCCTACCGAAGAAAATTACAAAGCAATCATGGAATTTCCCAAACCGAAAACAATTCAAGAATTAAGAAGATTTTTGGGCATGGTCAATTTCTACAGAAGTAATATTCCACGCGCAGCGGAAAATCAAAGAATTTTAAACGAATATCTACATGGTTCAAAAAAGAACGATAATTCACCTGTTCCTTGGACAACGGAAGCAGACAAAGCTTACGAAAAATGCAAGGAAAGCATGAAAAACGCAGTGTTAACAGCGCATCCTTCCCGCAACGCATCACTAGCGCTCATGACCGACGCTAGTGCTACTTGCGTTGGTGGAGTTTTACAACAAAAATCCGGACGCAATTGGGAACCATTAGGATTTTTTTCACAAAAATTGAGCGAAACTCAACAAAAATATTCTACGTTTGACAGAGAGCTGTTAGGAATATACATGGCCGTCAAACATTTTCACAGATTAATCGAGGGAAGAGAATTTACAATATTTACGGATCACCGACCTTTGACATACGCATTCTCCCAAAAACCAACATCAAACGATACACCGCGACGGGTCCGGCAGTTAGATTTCATTTCACAATACAGTACCAACATTCAACACATAAGCGGACGTGACAATATTACCGCCGATGCCTTATCTCGAATAGAGGAAATATACGTGCCATCACCTATCGATTACGCTGAATTGGAAAAATGTCAATCAACAGATAATGAACTAAGTAAATTACATGACAATAAAAGATTAAAATTCAAAAACATTACGCTTCCGGGTTCCACAATAAACATCACCTGCGACACGTCTACTGGAAAAAGCCGCCCCTACTTACCAAAGCATTTTCGCAAACAAATTTTCTATACCATTCATGGTATGAGCCATCCAGGAAAAAGAACTACGAGAAAAATGATAACCCAAAGGTATTTATGGCCGTATATGAACAAAGATATCAATAATTGGTGTAGATCATGTATAGCCTGCCAAAAATCAAAAATACAACGACATACGATATCACCTCCTGGTACATTTATGACAGCGCAACGTTTTGAACATTTACATATTGACATCGTCGGACCACTTCCGATTTCACAAGGGAAGAGATATTTAATCACAATCATAGATCGTTGTACGTCATGGCCCGAAATATTTCCGGTAGAAGATATAACTGCAGAAACAGTAGCCAAGACACTTTTCGAAGGATGGATTACTCGTTTTGGATGTCCATTGCGCATTACTACGGATCAAGGCCGACAGTTTGAATCAAGAATATTTGAGTCACTCTCACAATTTTTGGGAATACATAAAATTAGGACAACACCTTATCATCCACAATCCAATGGAATGATAGAGAGATTTCATAGAACTTTAAAGGCGGCGTTAATGACAAGAGTATCCAACGAAAATTGGTTAAAAGAAATTCCAACAGTTTTACTCGGGTTGCGGAGTAGCTTGCGAGAAGACACAGGTTATAGTTCAGCAGAGATGACATATGGAACGCCAATACGACTCCCTGGAGGATTTTTTGAGTCATCAGCAGCACAGTTATCAACGTACGAAGAGTTTGTAAAACAAATTCAAAAGGACATCACACAAATGACATCAATTCCGAAAAGAAAAAAACACAATCAAGCTATATTTCTGCATCCCGAACTCAAAGAATGCTCACACGTATTTGTTCGGTGTGATAGAATTAAGAAAGCCCTGACACCGCCGTATGAAGGACCCTACCCAGTAATTAGTAAAACAGATAAAACATTTTGCATTAGAATTAGGGATAAAGAGACAGTGATATCAATTGATAGATTGAAACCAGCTTTCATGATCAATGACGAATCAAACTACGTGCCAGATTCAAAGGATTGCGACAGGCATTCACACACGTACACTACACGATCGGGACGTAAAGTAAAGCCAGTAGTACGTCTATAAAAAATCGCTGATATAAGCAAGCTATTCGTATATATATTAACATAGATCTTAACATATACCATTAATTCACAACTACTCGTAACAACAAGACATCTAAAATGGGAAATCAAAGTTCTAAGGACCAGATAACATACAATACGGACAATTGCCTCAATCAAAACGAAGCGGACCAACTCCGTAACCTGATCCAGGAGGACTTACGGTGGACAAGAAATGTTGCAATGGGACAGATTATTTTAACAATCGGCGTGATCCTAATTTACGGCATAATGAAAACACTGGACAGAAGAATGAAGAGTTTAACGGAAAAAAATAATAAACACTCGTGCAACAGCTAAGTCAAAATTACAGACGTCAGCAAATCACACCACAACAGGCGTTATCAAATTCCACCGCGTACAATAGCATTATTATTTATATACATCAGCAAATAACTAATGACAGGCGTCATCAAATTCCACCGCGTACAATAGCATTATTATTTATATACATCAGCAAATAACTAGTAAGGTCTAGGTCAAATTTATATTGTAAACACTATTACCATAATTTTTTTTAAAGGGGGGTGTACTGTTACAGTACAATATCTTTGTGCTGTATCTACAATCTACATCACAATCTTATGTTCCTTATCGCACGTTCAGTATATTAAATGTTTCTACTATCTGTTATCAACACGAAGTCGTTAGTATATAAGATGCACCTTTGGATAATTATAACCAGACTATACTACATCTTTTGTCTCATTTATACCTAATCATATACTGCCAAGAAGTTTGGCAAAATACCCATATTGATGGGATTGATAAAACCTACGTTATCCGCCATTTTGTAGCGGCCGCCGTCTTGGATTTCAATTTTTTATAGTATATTGTATTCTGCTTGTTGAGCCCTTTCATTTGATACCCATATTGATGGGATTAATAAAACATAAATTATCCGCCATTTTGTAGCGGCGGCCATCTTGAATTTATAATGATAATGAATAAACATAATTGTATTGTCACCAAAATCCAAAGTGTATACAAAATTTCAGATTAATCGGTTAACAGGAAGAGGGTGAAATTTGAATTACTAAATTTGACCCAAGAATAAATAATAAATAAAACAAACGGGGTGAGCTAAATAAAACCGTTTAATAAAACCGTTTAATAAAAAACCATACTCGCTAACCCTGAGATAAAAATAAAAGAGAATAATATAGAAAGGGTGGAAGTTGCTAGCAATTTAGGTCTTCGCTTTGATCCAGAGTTACGTTTCGAAGGACATATAAATAGTGTTGTAAAAAACTGTTTTTACAGGTTAAAAGTTCTTTACAGATTGCGTCAATATCTTAGCGTTGATATGAGAAAGAGGTTGGTTGATAGCCTTGTTTTATCAAAGCTGAATTACGTTGACACTGTATATGGTCCATGTTTGCTATCCAGAACGGGACGCTTGATCCAGCGCGTGCAAAATGCCTGTGCTCGTTTTTGTTTCACTATACCCCGACAAAACCATGTAACCCCGTTTCTCAACCAAAACGATGTTCTCAAAATGACAGCTAGGAGAACATTGCACTTGGCTACTCTTCTATTTGAAACGATTAGGACGAAAAAACCAACGTACCTATTCGAAAAGCTGAGGTGGAGACACGAATCCTATAATTACCCAAACCGCTCCATATCGAATCCACTGTCGATACCTCAGTATAGAACGACTGCGTTTAGGGGATGTTTTAAATATGCCGCCACACGTTGTTGGAATAATATACCACCTCCGTTAAGGATCATAAACAAAAAAAATCAATTTAAATTTCACTTTAAAAAAATACTTCTGGACGATCAAAAACTTTTATAATTTTGCACTTACTTTGTTACAACCTCGAGGTATGGCATATTATTCCTTCAAAGGTTGGCAATGGCATCCACTGCATTCAGTACATAGATAATATTGGTATGTACAACACCACCGATCGTCAGCGCCAAGTGAGACAAAGAAGACACAATTATTTATGGTATTTATTTAATTTATTAAAAGTAAAATATTTTTGCACATCCACACACGCACACACACACACCCACACACCCACACACACACACACACACACACACACACACACACACACACACCACGCACACACACGCACACACACACACCACACACACACTAGGACCCAGTTGAAAACCAGCGTCAGGCGCATATAATATGCGCCCGGCAATAAGCTGAACTAGGTTCCTATTTTGGTGCAGCCACGAGACGCCCAATTACTTTCCGATGTTTTAATTATTATTTGTATGTTTTTGTTACTTTATTCTTTTTATTTTATTGCTAATTTTGTAATTATAATTTGTATGTTTTAATTATTATTTGTATGTTTTTGTTACTTTATTCTTTTTATTTTATTGCTAATTTTGTAATTATAATTTGTATGTTTTAATTATTATTTATGTGAATAGTTTTAATTATTAATTGCACTTATTTTATTTTATTTTTTCTTTTTATATTGCCTGTTATTACTCTTGTCTCGTGTGTTGATTCCAAAATAAATATATTTTCTTTCTTCTTTCTTTCTTTCTTTCTCGTTTTTGCATTTTTCCGCAACATCAAGATTTATTTGCGGGATCATATTAAGATATACATATCCATAAATTTATTTATATCATCTTCTAGAAAAACTCTTTAACTATTGACACAATTTTTTTCCTGTCCTAATATTTAGGTTTTCTATATAAATTTTTGAGAGAGCCGAACCCTGTTTCGCGTAATCTAAAGTTTTTGCAAAGGATATTTGCATGTATCAGCGCCAGAGCCTGACTAGAAGTCAATCGGATCTAAACGTCGCAGAGTGTACGACAATTTACCGGGCTACGTTTCGTCGATGACGCGACGGCGCACTTATGGGCCGGCAACCGCACTGGTGAGGCTGTGAGCCTGAGGCAAAAATATGTCGATATCATATTGGTTTGTGTGCATTCCTGTAAGCATAATCATTTAAAAGATATTAAACTAGCATCATTTCTGTTTGGTTTGATAAGAAACCGGTTGATGTAATATTACACTGTAGGTATGTATGTGTTTAAGATATAACTTGGAAGAAAACAACTATTGTATTTAGAAAAAAATAATTATTTTAATAGTTATAACTAGTAGTAAGTTGAGTGTGACTAGAGTGTTCACCACCAGCCGCTGCCGTGACCGATGGAGTAACCGCCGTGTCTGCGGGTGTAGCCGCCGGAATAGCCGCCGCCGCCGTGTCCACCGTGGTAGCCGCCGTGTCCGCCGGAGAAGCCGCCGTGTCCGCCGGAGTATAGGCCAGAGTAGCCGCCGTGTCCACCGGAGTAGCCGCCGTGACCGCCGGAGTAGCCGCCGTGTCCGCCGGAGTTTAGGCCGGAATAGCCGCCGTGTCTGCCGGAGTAGCCGCCGTGTCCGCCAGAATAACCGCCGCCGCCGTAGTATCCGCGCGAGACGTGCACGACATTGTAGCCGCCGCCCCAGCCGCCGCGCTTCTCGCGCACCGCGCCCGCGCTGCACGCCACCACCACCGCGCAAAGGACCAGCTGAACAAACAATTATAAAAACGATTAGTCAACATCAGTATGTTTACCCTATTGTTACCTTTTATCCAGAAAGTTCTAAGATTAGGTCAAGCTAAGTACGAAGAACTTCCTGGTACTCACGCAATCTTACATTGGAATGCACTTTCTTATTACATAGTATTGTTTATTAATTAATTAAATTATTTTCTATAACTTGATAAATTTGTTATAATACTCACAAGTAATTTCATGTTGTGTTAGTAGTGAGATGTAGCTGAGTGATGCTGCATTGAGTGTCCTGTTGCGCATTTATACGAGCGACGTGCGAGGTTGCGCAAGCGCGTCCTCGCCGACAGACTGACCGCCGAAGTGGGAATCATCCTCCAATGTTCTGTGTCTATTTAATGTAGAGCAAAGATACGTAGAGGAATTATAACTCAAGATCTCCCTGCCCAGCTCCAAATTTTGCCATTTTATCCGCCTCTTCGTTACCCTTTAAACCAATATGCGAAGGAACCCATTGCAGTTTTATGATAATGTTTTTATTAGTCAATTTATTTATTTCCCGTAACACTGTATATGCTATTGGTAAACCACTTTTGCCAGTTGTACATTTATCTAAATGGAGTAATGCGCTTTTGCTATCGGTAAAAATAACAGTTTTAGGGAACACAAATTGATCTATATACGATAATGTAATAATACAGTTCTCTGCATCACCCTAAGGTTGACTGGTAGAAAATGCCTAAGGCATTAAGTCCGCCTTTGTACAAATTTTGTGTGCAAGAAGATAAATAAATAAATAAAAAATAAATAAATAAATAATGCTTCCGAAATGGCAATAAGTTCCAATGACATAATGCATACAGAGTGGTTGATCTTGAAGCACTTTTTTACATTTTTAATTGGATCATAGTAAGCAGCGCCTAAAAAATCGCCGGATTTAGATCCATCTGTGTATACTTTATGCCAACTGCACGTTGAGGCATGATCATAGCAAAATTCATCCATACCGTCAAGAGTTTCAGCATGACTCCAACAGACTGCAGACTGACTGGAAGTCCAAGCAGACTGACATGGAGGGGAAGCGCACAGAGTTACATTTGCATTAATTATTGTAGGAACCTTTTGTAACAGAGACCCGGTTGTACCGCCTACCGCGTCTGCCCGCCTGTGCATGGTTTTGATAAGTAGCTTATATTCTAGCTTCATGTTTGTACCTTATTGTATCTTGGAACTATTCATTTTTATTCAAAGGCTGTATAATATTTTCACACACCTCTACTACCTACCTCAATTTTTCTGTCTTGCCTACTGTCAAATTTAACACACTTTTATTTTGGTATGTAATAAAATGAATTTGACAATAAGATTTTTTTTTTAAACAAATTATAAATGAATTCAAACCTCTCAAATAACTCTCACATATAAATCAAAGTTGTACTATCGTCCATTGAAGTTATAATAATAATAGTCTTTATTTCAAGGACCTTTTATAAAACGTTATTATAATAAATACTAGTTACAGTTCAAATAATAAAAATAAAGATAGTGAATTAGGCCTTTTTAAACATTGCAATACTTTACCAATTCACCTTCTCACCACCAACTCACCACTTTATTCACAAAAATTGAACATCCTGTATACCTATACTAGACGCATTGTTCATAACAAGTTATTCGCACCGTACGCGAGCCGATAATACGTTCGGAGAAAGAACTACTCGCTATATGGTTCCCCGTGCTAAGTGCGGTTTTCTTGTTCGCCCAGGTAAAACTAACTAACGAACTATGGTTTCCCGTTTGATCAATCAACTACCCTCAGATTTGCGAAATAAAATAAAAAAAACATAATTATAAAACTGATTTCAAAAATCATATTTTAGACAACTTCGAGAATTATACTTAATGATGTACTTACCGAGTCACACTACGACTGAACTATTGTATTGTAGTAATCAATACTTAATAGTTTTACCGATATTGTTAAATAATACTCGTTGATTATACCTACATTTAGATTTAGGCGTCAAAAATTGAGCTCCGACTTCCGTAGCATAAGGACAAACCTCAGTGGTTTATTTGTGCTATGATTATTGTAAATTGTATGTTTTTATGATTTAATAAAAAAAGGCTTTATTTTGCACCAGCATTAGAGCGTATGTTTGTGATACTTACGCCCTTTTGTTGAGAAACGCAGTTTTCCGGGAATAACTCAATGACGCCATATCCGATCATGTCGAAAATAATCTTAGTTTAAAGTATTTATTAAGCGCTACCTTTGAGATTGTTTTCATACTTTGTGGTCACACGGTTCAAAAGATAAGGGGGGCGGGGGAGGGGTGGACACAATTTATGCAACTTTCGAAGCGATTATTTCCAAAAATATTTACCAAAAAAGTTTATTAGAAACCTTATTTTTTTTAAAAAGACCTTTTTATCTGTCAGCTCTTGTTTCATGTATGGAGTGCCCCCCTGAAAATATTCATATACCTAAGTAGCGGCTACTACAAGACAACTTTTTAACAAATTTCCTCAATGTTCATGAGTAGTCTTTGAGTAAAATGCCTGTGACATACGGACGGACATGACGAAACTGAAACACTGGTTCCGTTTTTGCCATTTTGGCTACGGAACCCTAAAAAAAAAATACAGTTAGGCGGCAGTTCCAAGTGTAAAGCTCATGAGAACTGCCTAGTACCTTGTTATGAGTATAAATATAAGTAAGAACTTTATTAATTTTTAGACTTAAAATACATTGTTAGACCGATATGTAGTGAGATAGTCATCATGGATCTTATTCGCTCAAGTTACACCAGCTGTTCTTTTGATATCGGCCGTTGACCTTAAGGAGAGTCAAATCGCTAGTAGGTCTCGATCTTGTAACGAGCTTTTATATTTATTTATTTACTTGAAATAATTTAATATTAATAATTAATATTGCTCCCACAGAATCAGCAAGTGACAACAAAATTGAACGCTTTTATACCACTGTTAACAAAGCATTAAAAATGTCAAGTAAAAGTTTAAGATAGTGATTGGAGATTTTAACGCCAAAATCGGCCAACCAAATGCCAACGAAACTTTAATAATGGAAAAATATGGGTATGACAACAGAAATATTAGAGGCACTAGACTTATAGAGTTTGCATATGAAACAACCTGTCATATTTTTTAGGAAAAAGGACAGTAAAAGGAGATCACCCGATGGCAAGGTCAAAAACAAATTGAACTACATACTTACTAATCTTCAAAAATATGTTCAGGTTAAGCAAGTGTTAAATCTCAAATACTCTAGCGATCATAGATTGGTAAGAGCGATACAACAGTTGCAATCTTTAAAGAAAAACCGAAAACCATTTGGAAACAATGCAAAAAGTACTCTAAAAACTGATAAAGAAATAAGTATATATACAGATTTACTTCACAATGTTTAAAAAAAAACGATTTTAATATACAAGACAGTGATACATTACGTCTCTGCTATAGATTGTAGTCTCAAAAAAGCTCATAAATATTTGAAGGACAAGGACTACTTCTCTGTTATATTAGACAAGAGCTACAAAAAACTAAACCTAAAACAAGAAGCATGAAAATGAGCTAAAAGCTCTCTTTAAGCTTATTAGCAAATACATCCGTTCAGACTATAATACCCATCGTTCAAATATTTTTGAAAAAAATATACTACAATTCAAACGTCTAAAGAGAACTAACAAAGAATTAAAATCTCACAAAAATTGGATTGAAGGATTAAAAACTTCAAATAAAATAACCTGCAATAGAAGAGATATAATGCAAGTAGCAACAATTTTTAATTTGAAAACTAGTGACCAAACGCGATTTTATTAAAAGATATCAAAATGCTTATAGAAAAATATCAAGATATGGCCACTCTACCTTCTGTTTATCGATTATCAAAAAGCTTTCGATTCTATTTGCCATCACTCAATATGGGACTCTCTACTATTACAAAATATTGAAACTGAATACATTAAGGTTTGTAGAACCTTAATGTATTCAGTTAACCTATATCAAAATTGTAACAGTAGCATTCGATTGGAAACCACTGGATCTTCTACACCTGTCAGAAGAGGAGTGAGACAGGGGGGCTATATGGCCAACAATTTTCACCGCAGTGTTGCAGCAGGTCTAAAAAAAAACTAAACTGAGAGAGAGTCGGTCTAAACATAAATAACCAATATATTGGTAATTTAAGGTTTGCTGACGATATTGTTTTGCTGTCGGAAAGCACAATAGAGTTGCAATCATTGATAAACGCCGTACACACAGCAAGTAAACAAGTCGGCCTGGAGATAAACCGCAGCAAAGCAAATGTTATGACGAATAGTATCCAAAACCGAATATATCTAGAGAATGAAAGCTTAGAATATGTAGACACCTTTATCTATCTGGGAAAACCGATCTCATTTAAAAATCAGAAAAACGAACAAGAAACAGAAAGAGTAACAAACGCTTGGAGAAAGTATGGTCAGATGGACGTACTTTTTGAGAGGTAAAAAGCCTCTATCAGATGTTCTAGCCATAGTTATTCCATTTAATCTAGCACCATTTTGCTCATGGCGGCGTTAGATCGGAGTTCAGCCACGCGCCAAAAGATCCTTGTGGCACTGTACGTGTTTCGTGGAAATTTTGACTTTCGAAATATTTTTTGGTATTTTGATACTATATAGGATTTAAAATGGACTTCGATCGAAATCAAGTAGTGATAAAAATACTCGTACCACCAATCATCAGAAGAAACACCATGTGTCAACATGGTGTTTTATGTTTTGCGCCAATGTGTCCATCTAATTCAACTAGATTGCCTAATAAACCATTGTTGTCTGGACATAACCGATGGCGTTTTTAAGTTGGTTTAAGGTGGCTTTTCATAATGGGATGCAATATAGTATTATACAAAAACATATGCATTTATTATATCCCGCAAGCCACTCGCACACTGTGAGATATATCTTTTTACCCAGTTGAGTAGCGGTCGCCACATAACGAGATACGAGAGACGAGGCGAGAGGTAAAATATGTCTTTGTTGAAATATCGCTGTATCGGTCGGAAAAAAATTTACACTTTTTTTTTTAAAGATGACTCCCGCTGGGTACAAACCCTGTGTCGCGGGGGACTTTACAAACATACAAGTCACGGACACAAAGTACACCCAGAAACGGAACAACACTTTGTGAATCACACAAAGTGATGTCCCGTGTGGGAATCGAACCCAAAACCTCTTGCGTAGCTGTCGGACACATTCCCACCGCGCAATGTAATTTAAATTTTATCTCAATGTAAACTGTTCCATTCCAAAATATAGTGAGCGATATAAATTGAGATTACATCCCATACATTTACATTGCATCCCATGGTGAAAAGTCAGTCTTAGATTCCATTGTTAAAATGAGAAAATTTACATTTATTTCTTATTTCATTATTACATGAATGGAGTGGGCCACTCCATTCATGTAACAGAAGTTAAAAATATTTATTATTATTATTTAGCTATCAGACTAAGTAGCGGCTACTACAAGACACTTTTTCACCTAATTTCTTCAATTTTTATTGAGTAGTCTTTGAGTAAAATGCCTGTGACATACGGACGGTCAGACAGACAGACAGACGGACATGACGAAACTATAAGGGTTCCGTTTTTGCCATTTTGGCTACAGAACCCTAAAATATGGAAGTTGGATTCATCAAAGCAGACTCTAGGAAAGTGCAGAGTTTTTAAGTGAAGTGTTTCAAGGGAATAAAGTACCACAGCAAAAATTTATAGTATAATAATTGACTGCAGTTATCAATTATTATACTATAAATTTAATTCTATAATAAAACTAGCTGACCCGCGCAACTTCGTCTGCGTAAATTTTCCCTTTTTTCTTTTTCAAGTGTACATTTTTTTCCGACCGATACAGCGATATTTCAACAAAGACATATTTTACCTCTCGCCTCGTCTCTCGTATCTCGTTATGAGGCGACCGCTACTCATCTGGGTAAAAAGATATATCTCACAGTGTGCGTGTTGCTGCCGGGATATAATATAAGCATATGTTTTTGTATAACACTATATTGCATCCCATTGTGAAAAGCCACCTTAAACCAACTTAAAAACGCCGTCGGTTAATAAAATATTTTTTTTAGCAAACATCAACGTGTGGCACATCTTTCGTCCTTCAAATAACATTTTAAGGTTTCGAATAAACTTTTTTGATTGAGTGAATATTTTTGGAAATCGCTCCGAAAGTTGCATAAATCGTGGCCACACGATTTATGCAAATGCCCCCTCAACTTTTGAACCGTGTAACCAAAAAATATGAAAAAAAAAAAACAAAGATAGCGCTTAAAAAATACTTTATACTAAAATTATTTCGGATAAGATCGGATATACTGTCATTGAGTTATTGCCGAAAAACTGCGTTTCTTAACATAAGGCCGTGACGATAACGTTTGCTAAAAAAAATTTTTTTTTAACTTCTGTTACATGAATGGAGTGGGCCACTCCATTCATGTAACAGAAGTTAAAAATATTTATTATTATTATTTAGCTATCAGACTAAGTAGCGGCTACTACAAGACACTTTTTCACCTAATTTCATCAATTGAGTAGTCTTTGAGTAAAATGCCTGTGACATACGGACGGACAGACAGACAGACGGACATGACTAAAACTATAAGGGTTCCGTTTTTTGCCATTTTGGCTACGGAACTCAAATAAAAACGTTACAAGGGCTCTTCTTTAGTACTCTTTTAATATATTAATCATAAAATATTCGTAAATAAAATATTTCCCTATTTATTCAAAAATCTATCTTATGTTGATTTATAACATAGGTAAAATCACGACTTGATTGTTTCAGCTATAGATTAAATTCATATCTTTGAAAAATAAATTAAAGAACTAAAATCCGGTTAAGTAGGACCGCGGCAGGTCGCGGTCTATGAACTTTGTTTGTAGACCGCGTATACGTCGTAGTCGGGTATACGTTTTATTACTTCACAAATTTTATATTTATTCCGTGTTCCTAAATAATTCCTGAAAACTTAGATCAATGTGAAGTAAAGGTGATTACCGGCTTGTCAATCATTGCGGCAACGGCTACCCTTCTTTCTAAGTAAAAATGCGAATGTACCATTTACTGCACTTGTAATAAAGTTAATTCACATAAAGTAGGTATATTTAATTACAACAATCACATACGCGTGCACGTTCTCTGTATGTTACGCTCTATCTCACTAATTACGACATAATTATTTTAATAATGACTCAATAAAAAGAATAGTAACTAATAAACGGCGAAAGTTCGGATGGATGGAGGATTGTTACTCAAATACTGCCTCTGTGGCGCGGTGGGAGTGTATCCGACTGCTACGCAAGAGGTCGTGGGTTCGATCCCCACCCAGGATTAAACTTTGTGTGATGAGCACGATGGTTTATTTTCTGTTATTTATCTATAATATATAAGTATGTTTATCAGTTGTCTAGTTGCCATAGTACAAGCTCTGCTTAGTTTGGGATCAGATGACGTTGTGTGAGTTATCCCAAGATATTATTATTATATTATTATTATTAATAATTACGCTAGAACGGCTTAACGGACCTGTATGAAATTTGGCACAGATAAACTAAAGTCTGAAGTGACATAGGTACCTATTTTTCCGCTCTAGTAAATAATTCTTTGCGAGAGTATTTTACTTGATACAAGTAACGAACACTACCTACACGAGTACTATAGTTTGACCGCGACCGCTGCACTGCGCTGTGCCCCGCCACGCCTCTAATGTGCGTTACAGCGGTCGCAGTAAAACTTTAGTAACAATGTGTGGATGGGCTCCTGTGTCAGAATTGAACCTTCAATACAAGTTAATTCGGTCCTGTACTCATTCTCACAATGTAGAGTAGGTATTATAGGTATAACAATAACCTGAAACATAAAAATAACGAAGTATCTATTTGCATATTGACAATATTTTCTTTATTAATCGACTTCAAAAAGGTGAAGGTTCTCAATTCGACTGTATTTTTTTTTTAAATAAAAACTGACTTCCAAAGTAAATAAAAGGTAAATAAAAAGCAAAAAATTATGTAGGTAGACATTATTTTTTGCTTTTTAGTCACCTTACATTTTTTTTAGATGTTGGTTTTTATTTTTTTGTAAAAAACTTTCTATTTTACATTAATTACTTGGCGACAATCACAGAAAACCACAGTTTTATTTAAACTTATCAAGATCTCTGATGAAATATAATAATTGCATTTTGTAAAATAAAAACTATTCTTATAGTTATAACACAAATACAATTATATAGATTTAGATAAAGTAGTAGTTGAGCAACGTTACTGCTAGTATCTTTAGTAAGATCTGACACTCACACTAATCTCTATATTGCGTTGCTCTCAGCCTTTCGTCTTATTTTTCGACCTTGTGGCTAGGTCGCTAGGTCTCTAGATCCCATTTTTATATAGGTACACATAAAGATCGCTTCTGATACTTACCGTTGACCTGATGGTTTAAAGCCATTAATCATATAACCGACTTAATCCAAGATCGTCTTGGTTGTCGTCTGTGACCTCTAATATTTACATATTTATAAATATATACCGGTTTCAATTATTTATTCGCAGAATACGTTAGAAAAATACTATTTTTGTTTCTGACATTACTACACACTGTGGAACAATCTAAATGTATTATGTGTGAAACAAATACAAAGACTCGAAGCAACAGTATGCGGATTACACAAAGTGGGATCTCGTTTGTGAATCGAACCCGCAATCTCTTGCACAGCAGCCGTATACACTGCCAATGCGCTACCGAGGCAGACACTAACTTGAACTGTTTTTTTATAGAAAGAGAAATTAATCTCTGTTCGCTAGTTTTGGAGTTCTCTTTTTAAAGAAAGTCCACAAGGACATTCGATTTCTATGCGGGTTTTGTATAAACTCGTTACTCGCACATGGACCCACCCACGAGGTAAATGAAACATTAGACATTTTGAAAGTGTGTCCTTGAGTTAGAACCTTCCCAAAGAGGGTCTATATTTCTAAACACGTTGTTATTTTTGCAACTTGACAAGTGTCACTTTGTTTAAGATCAATCGTAAATCTACACACGGGGCCGATACCTGCTATTCCTCGGAGAAAAGGCTTCTGTCGCTGTAATGGGAATATAATTCAACTAATATCTAATTCTGTCTGTCTGCTACATTAGCGTAAACGCTTAAATCGCAGAACCGATTTATATAGAGCTAGCTTATGACCGCGGCTTCGCCCACGTGAGTTTCATACTAACTTTGTACCCCCGTTTTAGGGGGTGAATTTTCAAAAATCCTTTCTTAGTGCTCCCTTACGTTACAAATGGAACTCCAAAAAAAATTTCAAGTTAACCCTTATAGTTTAGGCCCTGCATTGATGTCAGTCAGTCAGCTTTTTCTTTTATATGAAACTAGATCTCTCCGCGCAACTTCGTCTGCGTAAATTTTCGCCGTTTTTTGCCACATTTCTCATTGCTGCTCCGCTCTTATTGATCGTAGCATGATGTTAAATAGCCTATAACCTTCCTCGATAAATGGGCTATCTAACAGTGAAAGAACAATTCGGATCAGTAGTTCCTTTCAAACAAACAAACAAACTCAAACTCTTCAGCTTTATAATATTAGTATAAAAATAAAATAAAAAAAAAATAAAATAAAATTTATTTACCATAGAATAAAACACTTTGAGTACAAAGAATTATAGTAACCAAATTCTTTGAGCATTATAATAAATATCGGAACTCCCCACACTAGGCTAAGCCTGTCCTGCAGGGAGCTTAGATGACCAGTATTAATCATAAGATTATATTGTACATTGCGGTAATAAACAGAACATACTGTATACTATTAACAAAAGTTATTTATATAATAACAAAATAACAACAATATATCAGAAAATTAACAAATTTCAATAAGATTTATTTAAACTAGTGATTGAATTTCTATTTTAGAGCGCTATACCAATCTCTTCAATAGGTTTTCGGTCTCGTCATAAGTCCAGTTCAGTAGTTCCCTATTTAGCTTAGCTTTAGCATCACGGAAAGTCAGAAGATACAGTTTCAGAGTTTTATTTATTTTATTGTATACATAAGACTTTAGGTAGGAGCTGAACCTTTTCGCGAAAACGGTTTTGACCAGAGGGTGTGGAACATTAAAGACACGTTTCCCAATCATGTTCTCGTAGTCGCCAACAGCAAGCACCTCTTTGTGACATAAGAGCGTGATTTTCCTAAAATACAACCTCCTGACACTGAGAACCTGGGAGATGCGGAAGAGTTCCACAGATGGATAACGGAGAGGTTTCCTCAGCATCGTCTTTAACACTGCTCGTTGAGCTCGCTCTAACATGAGAAGGTGAGAACAGGCAGTACCGCCCCAGGCAAGGATGCAGTATTCCAGAATAGATTGACAAAGCGTTGTGTAAACCATCCTCAGTAAGTCTGTCGCAGCCACGTCGCGAAGTTGTTTCATTGTGTAGATAAGTTTTCTGACTCTTGCAGACGTGGCTGCAACATGCTCCCTGAAGGTAAGTTTCTCGTCCAGTATAATCCCTAAATATTTCGTGCTAGGTACGCGCTTAATGGGACTACAGTTACAACTATCACACAGATTTGTCTTGGAGCATAAATGTACAGTGAGTTTCAGATCAGATGGAGGCGCTGATGCAATGGTTTTGTGAAAACAAATGTAAGTGGTTTTGGAAGCATTCAGAGTCAAAAGGTTATTCTCAAGCCAATGCCATACTTCACTTAGTTCTTCTGTTGCCTTTTTTATTAAACCTGTCCACGTTTTATCGTAAAATAAGATGACAGTATCATCAGCATAGTTGATTATTTCTGCAGTTTGTGTACTGGTTGAGGACAACTCATTTATATATATCAGAAATAACGTTGGACCCAGAATACTTCCTTGTGGTACACCATAATTCACTGCATGCTCATTGCTTAAGTTAGTCTCTATCCTAGTGCGCTGAGTCCTGCCAGTGAGATAACTACGAAACCAATTCAGAGAAATACCCCTGATCCCAACAAGTTCAAGCTTTCTAAGCAGGATCGGAATTGAAACAGTATCAAATGCTTTCGCCAGGTCAAGGAAAACACCAAGGCACGCTGATCCTTCATCTAGATGCTTAACAACTGTGTTTGTTAAATGTGTGACAGCATGCTCGGTTGACCTACCCCGGCGAAAACCGAACTGCTGGGTAGAAAGAATATTATTAGCTTCCAGAAAGCTGACTAGTTGTTTGTGAATAATTCTTTCTAATAGTTTAGAAATACTGCAGAGTAGAGAGATGGGTCTGAAGTTGTTGGGATCATTGGCAGCACCCGCCTTGTGAATTGGTACGACTATAGCTGTCTTCCATACGTCTGGAAAAATACCCGAGTCTAGACTAAGATTAAAAATGTGAGTAAGTGGTTCAAATATAAAACTTTTTATACGTTTTAAAAGACGGTTAGAAATACCATCTATACCCGGAGCGGCAGTGTCATTAAGTTGGAGGATTATGTTCCCAATTTCCTCTGGGTTAGTAGGGTGGAGAAAAAATGAGTTCAGTGGAGAGAAAGGTATCCCGACTCTGAAGGCTAAAGCATCCTGTGTGAGATTACTGCGGCGTAGTATCTCACTGGCAAGTCTGTGTCCCATCGTTGCAAAGAACTCGTTGCAGTGGTCAAGCGACGTACTTACATTTCCTTTAACGACTCGTAGATTGTGCGAAGTGATCTTTGATGGTTTGGAATTTGTTATAGATCTTATGGAGTTCCATAATTCACGAGGATGTTTACTGTATTTACTTAATTCTTCTGTGTTATAGTTATTTTTAATTTTTCTTAGTTGGTCTTGATAAAAAATTCTATAGCGCGTATAAACAATTTTTTTCACAGGGTCCTCTGGGTCCTTGCGTGTCTCTAAGTGCAACCTGTCTCTCTGTATCGAACACTTAATAAGTCCAGGTGTCATCCACGGTTTAAATGTATGTCTACGTCGGCTGGTCTGAATAATATTTGAGTGGTGTTCAATTACAGATGACAGGATACCCATAAAAACACGGGCTGCTTCGGTGGGACATGACTTATCCGTCACAGGTGACCAATTTACGGTCTGTAGTTCTGATGCTATAGACTCCAGGTCAAGTTTCGCTTTCGCAATCCTTTCTTTCCTCTGTTTGGGGATATTTGAAGCAATTCCTACCATAACCAGATCATGGTCAGTTATTGCTGATGTGCAAATTATGGATTCAACAGATTGGGTCGTTCTGACGAAAACATGATCGAGGCACGCTTCTTTTCGAGTGGGCCTATCTACAGCGACTTTAAAGCCTAATTGGGCCATGAGGCACATGTAATCCGTGCACAATTCCGAACGAAGGATGTTAATATTCATATCCCCGGCAATTACGTAGGATGTATTGCTAGGCATATTCGTTGCGATTGTTTCCAGAGAGTTTATAAAATTCGAAGTATCGCGGAAGGATGGTGAACGATATATACCTAAAATGGTGACCAATTTTGGTATGTGAATCTGTAAACAATTTGCATCGCTCAGATTTGGTTCAACGACAGTTGGTGTCCAGCAATTTTTTACATAAATAACTACGCCACCTGCACGATTTGTAAATTTTGTAGTTGAAATTGATAGATATCCGTCTATTTGACCAATTGTGCCTGCATCTCTATCAAGCCAACACTCGGTAAGAACCATTATATCTATTGATACATTAAGTCTTTCCAGTAATATACAGAAACTTTCAAGGTTACGCTCTATGCTTCTGATATTAAACGTCAATATTTTCAATCTATAGCCAACAAGAATTGCCCTACATTGCTCAGCTTCCTCCACTTTGTGGCATTTTACGTTGAAAGAATTGTCAATTTCACTTAATAGATTAGGTATGGAGATAGATTAGGTATGGAGATAGTTTGAGTCCCGGGGAAGGAGATAGGATAGGTTTTATTGCGATAACCGACATCCACGCGGGCGGGGCCGCGGGCGAGAGCCTGTTATTTATAATTATACTAGTAATTAAACAATAAATCCATTACTAAAAAGTGTAACTTGTGACATTCGATCGACAATATAGGCCGCGGCCAACAGTTCACCTGAACTATTATTGTTCGCAAAACATGAATGTTGTCTTTCCTCTGCAAGTGATTTAAAGACACCAAAAGTGATGAACCACCTTGCGGGTATAGTCGCGGGAAAGCCTGGACTACTAGGCTTTCCTGCGACACACATAACAGTGACCGGAATGCATCGCAAAGTGCGGGGTCAAGCCAGCCTTGTTTCAATGATATAATATAAATATTGATGTGACCGCTAATGTGTTGCGGTCAGCGGTCAGGGTCCTCGTTGTTTTCTTAAGGAAAACATCTTAACTTATTATTATTTTGCAACAATGGTATCACACATTAATTCCAATAGCCTTTGCTGCTTCCAAAATATGAATAAGTTATACTTTATAAATTATTATATTAAATAGAATAAATTATCGTAAGGAGTTCGTGTGTCTAGGAAATAGGATTTGTAATGTAATAAACCACAGCCGAAAAGTATGTTTTTAAGTCCATGAAACCATCATTTCTTTAATAAAGTAATTGCGGAGTGTCTGATCAAAAACCAATATTTCCATTTTTATTAATGTTACCGAAAAAGCAAAAACTTATAACACTGCAAAGTATTTCAAAGGTAATTATTGGCTTTTGGTCCAAATTAGACTTTAAACGGGTTTTTTTTCTTAAATAAGTATTTAACATATTAAAACTTTTTTTTAGAAAATAGAATTATTGGTTTTTGATCAGACCTCACCTTTAAAAAAATATGATGGTTATCGTCGGTTCTTGACGTACCATATAGAATTTTCTCTCTATTTAGTATAAGTACCTGCGTACAAAAAGGTCATCTTACGGATTATTTAATTTAATATAATTTAATTTAATAATGTGATAGTATAATACAATAATATAATATAATATAATAGTATGATATAATAATATAATATAATAATACATTATTTTATATATAAATGAAATGTATAATTTTGCAAATTGTTTGTAATCAAGAAAATTGTTTAGAGCTTCATCTACCAACAAACTGTTATACAGTTTGGCAGAAGTAACGAATGCGGATTGTAAATTATTTCAGTGAATAAATTTTATTTCATTTCATTTCATTAGTACTACACAGAAAAGAGTACACATTCAGTAATTACCACTAATTATTGTGTACGCATTACTAAATAAAGCCCCTCCCACCCCCCGTCAATCTAAAATAATAAAAAAAAACAGATTTGCATGAAACACATGCCTGGACGGAATAAACGCTTTCAATTAAAAGAAGATTTTTTCCTGGATAATTAATTTAAGGGGACCACAATAACTTATTTAACACCTATTACCTATTAGGTATTACACCTCTAAATAATGGTGATCATTTTAAGTTATAATACCTTTACGTTTGTTTAATATTTTGGTTACAATATTTAAATTTAAAAAAAACATCTTCAGAACCTAAACACATTTCATCACATAACAACAACAAGACAAACCAATATTTGATAAACTTCTTGTTTTGAAGAAATTATTCTAATTTCTCTTTGGTCTATTTTCTCTATCTACTCTATGACAATGACAATGACAGCTACTATTAAACTGTAAAAGAAGAAAAATATTCCTCGAGTTGTAAAAATGGCGGCAAACTAACCGAACATTATTTTACTACTCCGAGTTTAACTTGTAAAAAAAGAAAAATAAATAAATACGTGATAAACTCAGAGAGGAAGAAGAAGAAAATATTCCTCGTCGTACGTTAGACGAGGAATATTTTCTTCTTCTTCTGTCTACTGTGATTATAATGTTTTTTTTTTTTAATTTATTCTTCAATAGAGAGTAATGTTACGATTTTGTGGTACATCGCAAATTTTATCGCAAGCGAAATTTCACAGCAAAATTGTAAATCGTTGACAGATATCAACGGTCAGGGTGAGCACTGGTAAGCGCCCCGACCGTTGATTTTCGTCAACGATTTTACCTTTTTACGTAAATAAAATAATGATATTTTGACTTCAACCGTCCTACAAGAAAATAAAAATTCTACTCTAATTCAAAAGACCAATGATGTTTTAAGTAAAATTTTGCAGATATGTAACATCATTGACATTAACGAAATCTGTGATTTTTGGTAATAGTAAAATTACATCGTCAATATTGATTTAATTACTTATAAATGAATGTGTATTACCTGAGATTGACATTCAATTCATTATGTATTTATTTATTTTATTTACTTCACTCTGAATTATTCAAATGTTCAAGTATAAACTGCACCTCACCTCACCTAATTAATCTTTCAATTTAAAAAGTGATTTATTAACCTGTGGTAATAAAGAGCGGTGTTTGAAGGCTACGCGATGCCTGACGGTCTGCTGCATCGTACCTCACAAAAGGGAAGTATGGGATTGAATGCGTCTTTAGCAGGAAGGTGGCTTTATAGGGCTTAACTATATTTGATAAAAATCCATTTGAAGTTCATAATGTGATTGTGAATGTCCTCGGACCGTGTTTACACACACATACCTACGGAAATGCGACTACTAGACCTTCACTTTAATTATCCTAAATTTGATTGGATTCATATGAATAAAATATATTTTAAGTGATCTTTTTGTTTTTCTATGAATTTGTATTTTTTTAACTTATTATGATAAGTAACCTATATTTATTTATTTTATTTAAAGGCTTTATGTACAAAAAAATGTACAAAGGCGGACTTAATGCTAAAAGTATTCTCTACCAGTTAACCTTTGGGTGATGTGTAGATTATATTGTGTAAGTGCAGATTGTGAAATATAATTAACATAAAAATTAAGAATAAAATCTTGGTATAACAAAAATAAATACAATAATAAAGAACAAAAATAAAAAAAATATACTCCATTATATACATCATTATACAAAACAATACTAGTACATACACACATTATACATAAACAAAAGTACATTACATAAATATAAATATATTCAAACATACATAAGTACGTATAAATACATATATGGTAATAATGAAACTTGCTAACAATGTGATTCAGCTGAACCATCAAGGAATTAGAGAACGAACTTTCATCTTGAATTTGAAGCCATCCTGATTTTGGGGGACAGCGCATTACAGAGTGAGACTTATTGTACAAGGAAAGAGGATCTAACGAATTCAGAAGAGTGATCAGTACATAAGAGAAGCAAGTTGTTGGACGATCGCAGATCTCTGCTATGGTTGGAGCCTTGTGCTCCAGCCATAGCAGAGATCTTCGATCGTCCAACAACCTATTGAAAGTTAGAAGACAATTAACAGGGAATAGTAGGAGAGTTAAGAATAGAATAGAGAGTAGTGAGAACACGCAAGCTCCGGCATTGACGAATAGGAAGCCATTTAAATAGGAAAATACTTGGTTATTAAAAGTATAGCTAAAGATGTTAAAGTAATTGCAAACATCTATCTATAGGTACTATCGAACCCCTTGAATCTTGACCCATTTTGACCGATAATAGTTTAAAACCGTCAAAATAGTAAGGTTTTCATTTCATACTGACGTACTGCACTTAGGACCTTCTCAATATTTAAGATAACTGTGTCAATACATGACAGGGATCTATGAGATTTTAAACTTTGTTACCCTTGTCAGTTTTGACAGTTGATGCCTTTTATGTTGTTGGCACAGTCTACTAAGAAAGGATTTTTAGAAATTCGTTCCCTAAAGGGGATTTGGCTTTTTTCCCGACTGTAAGGAAGGGTTAAGTTTTTCGCGCGTATCTTGTATGTATGTAATGTTCTTTATTACCTGATATCTCACAATCCACTGAACGGATTTATACAATTATGACGTCGTCGTTAGATTCGTCTTGATCGTCCAAGTGTTCTTAGATAACGTTTGAAAAAAACAAGCGGCTGTGAGATGTCAAAATAAAGAGGTGTGAAAAAAAAGTTATTTTGAATACTACAATATGGGTATTAAATTAAAGGACCATCTTAAGCATTTCAAAAAGTATAACATGATTATGACTGTAATACTAAAAAAGTTAGTTAGCAACCATTCTTTTTTTCAACTTTCAGTACTTGACAATAGCCGTGATAAAAGTTAGTTGTTACATTGGTTACATCCTTTAACAACTAAAAAGTATTAAATAAAAAAATAAATTATAAAAATAAAAAAACCCGCCTGCACAAAAAAGATGGAGACAAGATCCCCTACATAATGATATAATTTCATGCAGTCGGAGGCATTTATAAATCTCGATGAACTTAGTAAAGTGCCTCCGACTGACACGACATTTTTTTAGTTTAAAACAAAGAAACAAGTGTGTAGGGGTTTTTGAAATATCAACCCCTAAGGGCGTTAAAAAGGGCTTGGAAGTTTGTGTGAAACTCCTTTAAAAGATTGTGTGAAACTCCGGCAGTTATGAAGTTGGATCTGTACATTATCGTATTTCGTTTTTTAGTTTAAAGTAAAGAAAACGTGTATTAACGTTTTTGGAAAAATCAACCCCTAAGAGACAAATAGGTGTTGCAAGTTTGTAAGTAAGTCTATCAGTTTTGAAGTTGGATCTGTAATATTTTGTGTTTAGCTTTATATAACTCCAAATAAAATTATATGTATTTCAGCATTTTTGGAAAATAAATCCCTAAGGGGGTAAAATAGGGCTTGCCAATTTGTATGGAACTCCGCCAGTGTTAAGTTACATCAGTAAAATTTCGTATTTGACTTTTAAGTTTAAAAAAAACCATTTGACACGTAAGTGGGTTAAATCATTCACACTGGTGAAGACGCGGCGCTGGCTGATTAGTATTAGCTACTAGTATTGTTCCGAGACTGGCTTCCAAATGTTATGTTTGTTAAGATTGCCGTGACATTAGGAAAATACAATTAAAATGTTCGATTACGCCTATCACTGTCGGTCGGAATAAGGGCATTATTTTCTTCCTATCTATCCCCACAGCCACGTCCAAGTTTGACTGGCGGGGACAGGTATGCCCGCGAAATTACTTTGCCGTAAAGTGCACCACCACGGTTCCCACCCAACCGTATGCCATTTTAAGCCTGTATACGAGTACAATATACAACAATTTATTCTGAAGCATACAGAGGTAAGTTCAGCATTGATCATAGGGATGAAGCCCTCCCGCTCCTCCAGTGGTTCTGAAATATTAGTGAACCTTCCCAAGTCTTGCTAATAATTTAAAATATTTAAGCTTCATTGTACATTTAGGGCACACGTTTACATTGTACAGTAACTCTGCGTTACTGGTACGATGGTTTCCTTCCTACAGGTTGAGATCTCCGTGCACTATACGGATGTTACAGTTACAGCAAGTGCAGCAGTAACGCACCGTCATCACGGCTGCTGCGTCGCAGCGTCGATGTTAGCGAGGACGCGCTTGCGCAACGTCGCACGTCGCTCGTATAAATGCGCCGCGGGACACTCGACGCAGCATCACTCAGCTACATCTTACTACTAACACAACATGAAGTCGCTTGTGAGTATCAAATATTATCACAATCAAATATTAATTACTTAAGTCCACAAATAATACAAGCTGCATCCACTGGCAGTCTAAAGGATGGTCACTGTTCTGTAACATTAAGGAAGATTTGGCGAAGGACCAACAATTAACCTTAGCAAATGATATAAACCTGTGTGTTCTGTATTCTATTTAGTTTTTTAGAATGTCGATTTTATTTAGCATTTCATATGTCACAAGAAGGTGCTGAGAATCTTATTCTTTTATTACTCAATCTACAACTAGTGCTAAGATTAGAAGGATATCAGTGGAGATAAACACTAACATAATGTCTACTATTCGTTTCTATAATCCTATCTCCTCTCAGTTTTGTTGCTATCTTGCATGTCTACAATGGTAACGTTTTCTGTTTGTTCAGCTGGTATTGTGCGCGGTGGTGGCGGCGTGCAGCGCGGGCGCGCTGCGCGAGAAGCGTGGAGGCTACTATGGCGGACATAGCGGCTACTCCGGCGGACACGGCGGCTACTCCGGCGGACACGGCGGCTACTCCGGCGGACACGGCGGCTACTCCGGTGGACATGGCGGCTACTCCGGCGGACACGGCAGCTACTCGGCGCCGAGCGCGCGCATTGTCGCCGTCAACAAGCTGGTGAACGTGCAGCGCGAGGTGAGCGTGCCGCAGGTGGTGCACGTGCGCAAGCTCGTCTCCGAGCCGCGCCTCATCACCGTCAAGCAGGTCGTGCCGGTCTCGCAAGGATACTACGGCGGCGGCGGCTACTCCGGCGGATACGGCGGTTATTCTGGCGGACATGGCGGTTACTCCGGCGGACACGGTGGTTACTCTGGCGGACACGGCGGCTACTCCGGCGGACACGGCGGTTACTCCGGGCTATATTCCGGCGGACATGGCGGCTACTCCCAAGGGTATGGCGGCGGGTACTCCAGTGGACACGGCAGTGGCTGGTGGTGAACAATCTAGTCAGATTCAAGTCTTCAACTCGTGATAATTATTTAAATAAATATTTAATACTTTTAAAACGTTTATGTTATATTATACCTACATCTCCATAATACTGTCAACTGTTGGACGACTAGAAAACAATGTGAATATGTATATTAAGATGAAAAGGATCTTAGTCAAGGTGAAAAAAATCGAGCTGGATGGAATCCTAATTGTCGACTTGACAATTTTGCATTTGCAACTCGATATACTGTTACATATTCACGTACGTATGTATCTCTTTTCACCGTCAATAAAAGTACCTAATGAAAACGTTCTAGAACCGTGTCATCGAACATCACAGGTGCCGTTTCGTGATTGGTCCGTCCGTCCCCCCTCATATAGGCCACATCAACTCCCAGTCTATAAATACCACTGCAACTGAGCCAGTGGGTATAACGATATATTCTCCACAAACTGTAAACGTAGTTAAACCTGAGAATCTCACCGCCTGTCGTGAATTCTAGCTTCTTTTATAGCAAATCAGTGAGTGGACACTAAATCCGTGGAAACCAGCAATCCCCAAATCTATGGATTTTTAACTGCTACCTGGCAAATACCTAGCTCTCATCGCAAGTGGACTCTCTATTCTCGTCGGCTGATTACAGCGGTTGCTAGAGTAGCAACCCCTTCAGCGGTGACCTCTTTTGCCGGGGCATAATCCTGTGAGCTTCGCATCAGCGGCACTGCTTCCTGGTAGCTGCCCTCGTCGTACCGCTTCGCGGTATATCCTCTCGACTTCAGGACGTGACTAGTGTTATTAGACTAAGATAAGTGTACTAGTACCTAGTAATAAACTTGTAAAGTTTTTTTTTTTTATTCTAACTTTTTCCATATCCTCGTTAGCCCTGCTTCCTAGAGATATACGTGACAATACTGTTATATAAATGTTGACAAATTGTCATGTTTTGTACACATTATAAAATTATGAAAATACTACGTGCTGCGTAGTAAAATTTTGAGGTAAATACAGTTTTTTATTGCCTTACGTTTCGACCGTATTGCAACGGCCGTGGTAACGGGTAGACTGGTTCAACTCAGCGTTGCCTCCGTGAAGGGCGGGTTTCGGAAACTAATCTTGCTTGATTTTTATCCCTCACTAGTTTTCGCACCAATTGATGTTAAATATTTTTATGATATTTAAAAGGAGTGGGATGATAAAAAGAACCGAATTTCTGTAACTTATAGCATTACACAAAGTAGGTATGGATCCAAATGCAATTTTTGCAACTCCCCGTCTGCTTGGTACTGGGCTATTGATAGGCACAATGAAACGGAGAAGTGTGTAAAATAACGTAAGAAGAAGAATAGCGTGAGAAGTAAGATAGCGTAAGAAGTAAAATAGCGTGAGTCATGAGCAAGCGTATATTGGGAACAGGAGGCCTACTCTAATTTTCAATCAAAAATGGGGTGGTAATATACAGAGTCAGGAACACCTTTTTAGTCCACTCGTTCCAGAAAATCGTCCATGGGCTTGAACTTTTTGTGCTTACATATCAACCCATATGATGGCCCACTGCTGGGCACGGGTCTCCCCAGTAGAACCTACTAGTATGTAGATCCTGGGGGTAATTGCCATAATCGCCACGCTTTTCGAGCGGGTTGGCGATCGCAGTAAGGCTGTAAGTACGCAGAGGACGCTGCTGCCCGTCCTCTGATGTGAAATCCCTTAGTCGCCTTGACGACACCCACGGGCTTATGTGCTTATTCAATAATTATTAAGAATAGTCCTCGTAAACTTAAGAAATTTAAATAAACTAATGTTCATGAATTTCGTTATAAAGAAAGAGAGAGACAAGTTTTTACATCTCACGCGAACATAACATTTTAGGAGGGTGAAAAATAAACAATATACAGGGTGTTTGGAAGATCGATGCAAAGCCGTAAAGCGGAGCTAGTATAGACTATTTAAAACCATTTAAACTAAACTTGTCTTAGACGAAGTGTGACTTTTTTTGCAAATTTTATTTATTTTTATATCAAAACCCAAAATGTTGCAATTAGTTGCGAATAATGGTCTACAGAGCAAAGTAGTGTAGACCTTAATTTCAATAATTTTCGAGTTATCTGCGTAGTTAACGCCTCAAAATAAAGAACTATAACCAAACATTATATTAAAAATGTTTAAACAAAAAAGCACCATACGTGTTTTTTGTTTTAATGTCGTCAAAATACATAAACTTTAAATTACTGTAAAAAAAATATCTCATGTCAGATATGACTTAATCATGTTTTATTAGATTGTTTACACATTACTTTAGAGTAGATGGCGCTACTGCCACGAGTAAGAGCAGCTCCGCGTATTTATTCGATTAAAAATATATTAATTTGTTTGTTTAATAGAAATTAAGTAATAAGTGTGAACCAAGTGCTCCAATAATTAAACACTAACGTTATCTCAGTGAAATAGTCAACCTTAAGTGTATAAAAAGTATTTAACTGTGCTGTGTAAAAAAAAAACTCAGTTTATCGCTAAAAACATTACTAACTTATGCTTTAAACTATTGAAACTATGTAGTGAAGTGTAAACATCGTTAAAACACAACATAATAACTTCAAATTAATGTAAATAAAGTGAAACAATAAAATATTAATTGTTGTGACGGTTGCTTGAAAACATTTTTTAAATTGTGCATTACCGCGTCGTTTCTCGCCAGTCATTACAATTCAATTTGACACTTACGAAGCGATACACAATTTCGTCGACTATCGTACAGAACGGTTGGACTTGCGGTTCACGTGTGGATTGGCACGCATGGTGTCAGAGGTTCAAACCCGAAGGACAGCACTCACTTTTTGCGAGTTCTTGAATATTACAATATTAAAAACGAATACATAAAATACAAAAACTACTAAGTTGAATGATAAATAGCGAAGAGTAAAACAATACTATATATTATTTGAGAAGTAATAGATGGAACGACTTGTACTTACAAACATGGATGAAAATGTTACTGTTCGGAAAAAAAATCACAAAACCAGTTCGTTAGATGATAACTCTGGAGAAAATGCCTCACTATTTGACACTACTGTGCTGAGTCTACGAGATAGTTTGAACACTAGCCAAAATATAATAGATTTGGAAGAAAAATTGCAGGAAATATCTAACAACCTCGAAAGTGCTCATGCTGAAATTGAAGAATTAAATATTGAAAACTTACAGTTAAAAAAGGATCTACAAAAACAAATAAAAATAGTAGAAACTTATAAAAAACTTAGTATAATTAGTCCCACTAACATGACACCACTTTCGGCACGTAAACAAAAAGGAAAATGCAAAAAGATAAACACGACGCCTGCAAGAAAAAATGAGCAATTATCCATAAAGAATATAAATATGGTTAAAGAACTCGGAAGTGAGGAAATTGCCGATATTCATGATAAACAGGCGAACACATCATGTAACAAGTTGCCAAATGTATTACTCACCCAATCTTCACAAAACATAGACCAAAACAAAGATACATTACATCTACCAAGTGCCAGTCAAACACCTTCTTATACACAAATAAGCACTAATACATCCCAAGTATCGAGTAAGGAAACAAAGGACAAAATTGTTATAATCGCAGATGACCAGGGGCGGCATCTACAACGTACATTGCAAAGTATAATCGGTGAACGTTTCCAAGTTAGCTGCTTCTGGAAATCGGGAGCAACCCTACAAGATGTGTTAATATCGGAATATACTGTAATTAAGTCTTTAACAAATAGAGATCATGTTGTTGTCTTGGGAGGAATGCATGACCGATCGCCAACTATTTTTAACATTTGTATAAGTAATTTTTTATGCCAAACTAGGAGTACTAACGTACTCTTTTGTGAAATTCCGTTTAATAAAAGCTTAAGGGAATCTAAATTAAATTATGAAATGAAATTACTGTGTTCAAAATTTTTAAATGCAAAATATCTAGACATGGGCTATAGTGTAGAGAGACCTCGACGTCCATATTTTACACGTCATATAAGTCAACTAATTCTAAGAGAAGTACTGTCTACTAACTACTACACACAGTATCATGACTACATAACAAAGACGAATTTACTTAACCCTGTATGCCTAGAAAAAGGTATACAAACCGACTTAATACCATCGAATAAATGTAATGAATTAGAGTGTGAAAAATCCATTATAACAAGTCCGTCTAATAAGGATAATAAGAATAACTTACCAATAATATGTAACGATAACTTTTTTCGTCACTAAGACAATTTATATAATGCATCAGAATATTGCAGGTTTAATTAATAAAGCAGATGATCTGTCTGTATCATTATTGGAGCTTTCAGAAAATCAAAAAAACGTAGATATATTGTGCATATCTGAACATTTTATGATAGCTGGACAGGAAAGTCATCTCTATCTCACAAATTATTCTATGGCGGCATTCTACTGTAGAGTAAATAGTAAACGTGGCGGTACGTGTATCTTAGTAAGGGAAGGACACACTTGGAAGGATTTACCAGATATTGCTCAGTTATCTATTAGCGGTATTTTTGAGTGCTGTGCAATTGAGCTGGTCCATTATAAATTAATTGTAATCTGCCTATACCGAGTACCAAAACAAACTTATTTAAATATTTTCTTTCAGAAGCTGGAACAATTACTTACTAAAATAAATAAAATTAAATATAAAAATATTGTAGTGGCTGGTGACTACAATATTGATGTTATGAAAAACAATAGCATATCATCAGAACTCAAATGCTTATTACTTAACTTTAATATGTCATTAGCTCTGAAAAAGCCGACCAGATTAGTAAGTCAGTCTTGTATCGATAACTTTGCCCATAACTTTGGCAAATCATGCACTGCAAATATAGTTGAACTTGCTTTGTCAGATCATACTGCTCAAATTTTAAAATGCCCAGTAGCTAAAACGTGTGTTCTGAAATATTGGTACAAAGAAAAAAGAGATTATTCACTGGAAAATATAAATCAATTTAAAAATTGCATAAAAAACCTAACATTTTCTGAAATTTATGAAACCAATGATCCCAACACTGCATTTTGTATTTTCTCTGACCTATTTAATTTGTTTTACAATCTTTGCTTCCCCAAAAAACTTCTTACAATAAAAACTTCTAAAAAAAATACATGGATTTCTAAAGGCATAAAAAGGTGTAGTAAAAATAAGAGGAAGCTCTTATGGACATTTAGAGCTAAACCGTCATACGAAAATAAAAAAAGATTTACACATTATTCAAAGTTATTAAGGAAAATCATTAAACTAACCAAGCGTGCACAAAACATCCACAAAATAAACATATCTAAAAATAAATGTAAGTCTGCGTGGCAAATAATTAATAATTCAAAATTCAGAGCACCTACCAATGCTATACAAACGCTTAAATTAAACAATAAAACTGTCACAGATCCCGTAGTTATTGCCAATAGTTTTAATAACTACTTTGTTGATAAAGTAGTTCCTATACCTAACATTGGCATAAAAGTTACGTCAACCATAATACCTAAACAAAGATCTATGTTTATGTCAGCAAGTACACCACAGGACATAGCAGCAATAATAAAAAATCTAAAAAATACTAACAGTGTAGGTTATGATGACATCTCAACCCGAATAATAAAGTCAGTTGGTGACATAATTAGCGAACATCTTAGCTACATAATAAATTTATGTATATGTTCAGGGGTATTTCCAGATTATTTAAAGACTACTATCATCAAACCAATTTTTAAAAAGGAGTCTAGAGAAATAATATCAAACTATAGACCTATTGCCCTAATCACCATATTTTCAAAAATCTTTGAAAAATATATATATAAAGAAGTATACAGGTATTTAGAAATAAATGAGATAATTTGCAAAGAACAAAATGGTTTCAGAAAAAATAGAACAATAAATATGGCCGTATATAATTTCTTACATGAAATAATAATAAACGTAGACAAAAGAAACCCTGCTTGTGCACTATATTGCGATATGACACAAGCATTCGACTATGTCAAGCACGATATTTTAAAGAATAAATTAAAATACTACGGCATAAGAGGTAATGTTCTGGAATTAATATCATCCTATCTATCAAATAGGAATCAAATTACAGCGATAACAAGAGTGGATTTTAAAACAAAAAGAGAGGTAACTTATACGTCTAATGCTCGTGTAGTCAATTATGGAGTGCCGCAAGGGAGTGTACTTGGACCGCTTTTATTTATATTATATATAAATGACTTGCCCAAATCTATAAATCACCGTATGACACTGTTTGCAGATGATAGCACTATTGCAGTACCATGTTCAATACCAGCAGTATATGAAAAAGATATAAATGAATCGCTCTCGACGATGATATCATGGTTAAATAATAATAATCTAAGAATTAATCTCAATAAAACGCACATAATGCACTTTAGCCAGCGGATTTGCTTAGCTAATCAACCAAATATTAAATATGGAGACTTTGAAGTAGGTGAAGTAGAGACAACAAAATTTCTGGGGCTAACAATAGATAGGAAACTGAATTGGAAATATCATGTAGAACAACTCTGCAACAGAATTAGCAGTGGATCATATGCTCTATATAAACTTGCTCCCGTAGTAAACACTAGCACCCTACTTACGGCTTATCATGGACTTATTGCTTCGTTACTGAGATATGGAGTCATTTTCTGGGGTAACTCTGTCAACAGAGACTTAGCCTTTAAACAACAGAAACGCTGCATTAGGGCAATGTTTGGCTTACAAGTGACGGATAGCTGTAGACCATATTTTATTGAATATAAAATCTTGACATTAACATCATTGTACATTTATGAAACAGCACTATTTGTCAAAACAAACCCTCAACTGTTTCCCCGTTTGTCAGATGTCGTAGTACGCAACCGAAGAAACAATAAAAGATTGTGCATGCACTCCTCTAAAACAACGTTATTAAGAAACAGTATATTTTGTATGGCTCCAAAGATCTTCAATAAGATACCAAAAACTTTGAAAGATTTAAATTTGTGTTTATTTAAGAAAAAAATAAACGATTTGTTATGTAGTAAGTGTTACTACAACATAAAGGATTTCCTTGAAGATTCTGATTTGTAAAATGTTCTACTTAATTCTATGAAATGTATATTTAATTTAAGCAAACAGTAATATGTAAGGTATTGTAATTTGTAATTTTGTATGTCCTTTTCTTATATAATTTTTTTTTTACACTAATATTTGTACGTCTGATAATATAGACACAGCCATGTTTGAACTACTTTAATAAAATTAAATAAAAAATAAATGATTTATCTTTAAAACTGGCCGTTATTCGCAACTAACTGCAAAATATTGGGTTTTGGCATAAAATTTGCTAAAAATAAAAAGTCAAACTTTGTCTAAGACAAGTTTAGTTCAAATGGTTCTAAATAGTCTACATTAACTCCGCTTTACGGCTTTGCATCGATCTTCCAAACACTCTGTATATCCCTGTACTACTCAATAATAACATAAAGCACATATTATATTATACCAGATAATTATATACAAGATTAACAATTCTAATAACTGCATAAGTACCTAACAAACAAAAATTAAAAACTACTTATATATCTATCGAACCACCTGAATCTTGACCCATTTTGACAGATAATAGTTTAAAACCGTCAAAATAGTAAGGTTTTCATTTCATGCTGACGTACTGCACTTAGGACCTTCTCAATATTTAAGATAACTGTGTCAATACATGACAGGGATCTATGAGATTTTGAACTTTGTTACCCTTGTCAGTTTTGACAGTTGATGTCTTTTATGTTGTTGGCACAGTCTACTAAGAAAGGATTTTTAGAATTTCGTCCCCTAAGAGGGATAGAATAAGGGTTGGAAGATTGTATGAAACTCCGTCAGTTTTTAATGTGAACTTTCGTATTTGGCTTTTTAGTTTAAAACAAAGAAACAAGTGTGTAGGCGTTTTTGGAATACCAATCCCTAAGGGCGTAAAAAGGGCTTAAAAGTTTGTGTGAAACTCCTTCACAAGATTGTGTGAAACTCCGGCAGTTATGAAGTTGGATCTGTAAATTATCGTATCTAGCTTTTTAGTTTAAAATAAAGAAAACGTATATCAACGTTTTTGAAAAATCAACCCTTAAGAGAGAAATAGGTGTTGCAAGTTTGTATGAAACTCCGTCAATTTTGAAGTAAGATCTGTAGTATTTTGTGTTTAGCTTTATATATTTCAAATAAAATTATATGTATTTCAGAATTTTTGGAAAATAAACTCCTAATGGGGGTAAAATAGGGGTTGCCAATTTGTATGGAACTCCGTAAGTGTTAAGTTACATCCGTAACATTTCGTATTTACAAATACAATAATTGCATTTTTGATTTTCAGTTGATTTCGTATTTGCTTTTCAATTTAAAAAAAACACGTGTTCATCAAAAGCAAAAATCCACCCATAAGCGATTCATTGACGCCGGTGAAGACAGCGTGCTGGCTGACTAGCATTACATATTCCATTAAGCAGATAATAGTATTAAAATGTTATTAAAAACAAATTGCGCTGACTGTTGCATTGGGAATTTGTATGACTACTGCGGAAGAGGTCGTCCGACTCCCACACACCCCTTTGTGTGATTCGCAAGTTTTTGTTCCAGGACTGGCGAAATTTTATGTTTGTTAAGGTTGCCGTGACATTTGAAAAATACAATTAAAATGTTCCATGACGCCTATCACAGTCGGTCGAAATAAGCGTATTACAACAATTAAAAAAAAAAAATTCTTAAGCGTACGCAGGTAAGTTCAACATTGATCGAAGAGATGAGGCCCTCCCGCACCTTCCCGCTTACGCTACCTATTACGCTTTATTGTACATTTACGGCACATTGTACAGTAATTCTGCGTTGTATCTGGATAGAGGCCGGCATGTGTAGCCCGGAAGTCGCTGCGACCTAAAATATCTATTGTGACACAAATTCTGCGTTACTGGTACGATGGTTTTCTTCCTACAGGTTGAGCTCCGTGTGCACTATACGAATGTTACAGTTACAGCAAGTGCGGCAGTGACGCACCGTCATCACGGCTGCTGCGTCGCAGCGTCGATGTTAGCGAGGACGCGCTTGCGCAACGTCGCACGTCGCTCGTATAAATGCGCCGCGGGACACTCGACGCAGCATCACTCAGCTACATCTTACTACTAACACAACATGAAGTCGCTTGTGAGTATCAAATATTATCACAATCAAATATTAATTACTTAAGTCCACAAATAATACAAGCTGCATCCACTAGCAGTCTAAAGGATGGTCACTGTTCTGTAACATTAAGGAAGATTTGGCGAAGGACCAACAATTAACCTTAGCAAATGATATGAATCTGTGTATTCTGTATTCTATTTAGTTTTTTAGAATGGCGATTTTATTTAGCATTTCATATGTCACAAGAAGGTACTGAGAATCTTATTCTTTTATTACTCAATCTACAACTAGTGCTAAGATTAGAAGGATATCAGTGGAGATAAACACTAACATAATGTCTACTATTCGTTTCTATAATCCTACCTCCTCTCAGTGTTGTTGCTATCTTGCATGTCTACAATGGTAACGTTTTCTGTTTGTTCAGCTGGTATTGTGCGCGGTGGTGGCGGCGTGCAGCGCGGGCGCGCTGCGCGAGAAGCGTGGAGGCTACTATGGCGGACATAGCGGCTACTCCGGCGGACACGGCGGCTACTCCGGTGGACACGGCGGCTACTCTGGTGGACACGGCGGCTACTCGGCGCCGAGCGCGCGCATCGTCGCCGTCAACAAGCTGGTGAACGTGCAGCGCGAGGTGAGCGTGCCGCAGGTGGTGCACGTGCGCAAGCTCGTCTCCGAGCCGCGCCTCGTCACCGTCAAGCAGGTCGTGCCCGTCTCGCAAGGATACTACGGCGGCGGCGGCTACTCCGGCGGATACGGCGGTTATTCTGGCGGTCACGGAGGCTACTCCGGCGGACACGGTGGTAACTCCGGCGGACACGGCGGTTACTCTGGCGGACACGGTGGTTACTCCGGCGGACACAGCGGTTACTCTGGCGGTCACGGCGGTTACTCCGGCGGACACGGCGGTTACTCCGGGCTATATTCCGGCGGACATGGCGGCTACTCCCAAGGGTATGGCGGCGGGTACTCCAGTGGACACGGCAGTGGCTGGTGGTGAACAATCTAGTCAGATTCAAGTCTACAATTCGTGATAATTATTTAAATAAATATTTTATACTTTTAAAACGTTTATGTTATATTGTACCTGCATCACCATAACACTATCAACTGCTGAATGACTATAAAACAATGTGTATTAAGATGGAAAGGATCTTAATCAAGGTGAAAAAAATCGAGGTGGGTTGAATCCTAATTGTCGACTCAACAATTTTGCAACAAAAATTAGTGATGTAGCAACAAATTGCTTTTGATGTCGATAAAAAGTTAAAAACACCATATCGACTAGCATTACAAAAAGTATTTATTGCCACTTCTACCATGTTTTTAATAGATAGTAAGATAGATTCTTCTAATCTCACAAGTAATTCTGAGAATCTAGATAAAACTTGTTGATTGTTAGTAATGTCACATGATTAAAATACTTACCTATAGGTGACAAGGAAGATGAATTGATCAAATACCTCTCACGCAAACGTACCGGTCTGCTATCTATCTGAAGTATTTTTTTAGTAGCTGCTCGTTTACAGAATCCTATCTAATATAATATACGCACACAATTCTAGCTACCCTAACCGCGGCTATAAATATTTTACCATCAACATCATAATCGGATTTAGCGTTGTATTTTAATTCAAACTTTTTTACACTGACCTCTATAGTACATACTATACATATTTATAGTGATCGGTGCCAGTATCGACACATTCACATAAACCTTTATGTTCGAGATAGGATTTCACTGCAAATTTCCATTTCGAATAACTTCCTTGGTCAAGGTGCACTCAAAGTTATTGTAAGTGTGTATAAGTTGTAGTTTTTCTTAGTATCAGCCAAAAAAAGATATTATAAAAAAAAAATACAATTACTAAAACGTAGTGATTACATTCTCTGTTACAATGACAAGTCCAAGACACGACAAATTACAGACGCGCAAAGGTAGAATACGAATAAGCATTTAATGATAATATGGTTGTAAAGGGCGAAATAAAATAGCGTGAGTCTGTAGGAAGCGTATATTGGGAACTTAACGCGTATCGCTGTTGAGAAGTTGCTGTCACACATTTTTTTTATTAATGACCAATATTTTAACAAGCAAAATGACCGAGTTTATGCACCAAGCTCTATAGAAGCTTCCTGATTAGTCAGCAGAGTACAACGTTGGCATAATCCGATTTCAGTGATATTTTGGTAGAAAGTTATAGCTATCAAGGAGTGACTCTTTATTTTGACTCTTTATAATCATGAGATAGTCCTGTTTGCAGATGATACATCACTCTTATTTAAATTAAAACGCCAGCAAAAAGACTTTGAAGATGTAAATATGGCTATCTCAAAAGTGGTTAACTGGTTTGATGTTAACAATTTACTCTTAAACGAGGGCAAGACTAAATGTATTCGATTTATAACACCTAACGTGAAACCAGTAAAAACCACTATAAAAATAAAAGAAGATGAGTTGAACCCTGTAGAGACCACAAAGTTTTTAGGAATTACTCTAGATTCTAAGCTTCAGTGGGGCCCACATTTAAGTGAATTGTCTAATAGACTCAGTTCTGCAGCGTACGCAGTTAGAAAAATTCGTCAGCTAACAGACGTTGAAACAGCGCGATTAGTTTATTTTAGTTACTTTCATAGTTTAATGTCGTACGGTATTCTACTGTGGGGGAATGCTGCCGACATTCAAACCATTTTCGTTCTGCAGAAGAGGGCTATTCGATCAATTTACGATCTTAGTAGTAGACACTCACTTAGAGAAAAATTTAAGGAAATCAATATCATGACTGTTGCATGTCAGTATATCTATGAAAACCTTATATATGTTCACAAAAATATTGATAGTTTCTGTAAGAAATGTGATATACATAATATTAACACGCGGAACAAACATAAACTTGTTGTACCAGCGTCAAGGTTACAAAAAGTAAACAAATCATTTCGGGGCCAATGTATACGTTTCTACAATAAAATCCCTAGCGATATTCAAAAATTAAGTCGTAATAAATTTAAGTGTACCATTAAGAAAAAAATGTGTATGAAAAGTTACTACTCAATAATAGATTATATGGAAGACAAAAACGCTTGGGATTGAACTGCTTTCTCTCACAGGCTATTAAAATGTACTTTAAAATTATATGTAATACATATTTACTTTGTAAGAAGTGAAGTATTGTGTTTGCTGAATACGTTTATATATACTCATTTTAGAGTTACTAATAGTATTATTATTTAGTTATCCTTAATTTATAAACGATTACACTCACCAAACACACTGGTTCATTCAGTAAAATTTATTTTTTGTAAGGAAAAACTTGATGATTTTAAAAGAGTGGCACATGAGTTTCTTGGCAGCTTCTTCTCATGAGCTTTACACTTGGAACTGCCACCTAACCTCATTTTGTTTTTTTTTTCAAACAATCGTAATTTTATAATTTTTTTAGTATGTATTAATTTGACGTTTTCAAACAATCATTAACCTGATTTTACGAAATAAAGATATTTGAGTTTGAGTTTGAGTTTGACATCTCACAGCCGCCATGTTTGTTTTTTTCAAACTTCACCTGTCTTAGAACATTTGGGCGGTCAAGACGAATCTTACGACGTCATAATTGTATAAATCCTTTCAGTGGTTCGTGAGATATGAGGTAATATAGAATATTATATACATACATACAAGATACGCACGAAAAACATAACCCTTCCTTACAGTCGGGTAAAAACTAGCGACGATTTATGACGTCACATATTTCCTAAGGATACTGCCCCGGTATCCTTGGAAAATATGTGACGTGTGAATTATTATGAAATAATTTCTACCCTCCAATCAATTAATGTAATTTGAATAATATAATTTATTTAAAATCTTTGAAATCAATACTGAAAATACAATCCAGTACAGCGTTACTATAAGTTTGCCTAAATACGAAAATTACTATGATAATATTAGAAAACGTTGGAATGTTAAACCAAAGAAACTGATTAATACTAAGTAATCAAAAATAAATTGAAATATAAAAAGCATAGGTACATGTTTTTGTAAAAATGAACATTATTAGGTACGTCTTATACAACGTTATTCTCGGTATAGTGTAAACCTGAAAATAGTTTGCTCAGAGTCAGTAACACAATCCAGTGGGATAGTTTTAGGACCATATTACATTTTTCAATTAATTACTTAATCAATAATTAATTAATAATTCTAATAGTCCAAATCCTGTTCACAATGTGATGTGAAATGTAATTATCACTTACTTTCAATAATAACCATGGATAAAGTACTACGCGACGCAATGAACACGATAGCGCGAAGAACACAAGACAACTTGGAAGACGACTTACGACCTTCAGCCTTACTCAATCTCGGCAATAATCCATACATATATATACATATACATATATAATATATAATATTTTAAATGTAAAAGTAACTCTGTCTGTCTGTCTGCTACGCTTTCACGCTCAAACAGCTAAACTGATTTAGATTAAATTTGGTAAGGAGATAGTTTGAGTCCCGGTGAAGGACATAGGAGTTTTTATCGCGATAACCGACATCCACGCGGACGGAGCCGGGGGCGAAAGCTAGTATTTCATAATAATATTTTTTTGAACGTGAAGGAAGTGGAGTAAAACTCCACTTCTTTCATTATTTCATTAATTTCACTTCTTCTTTAATTCGTATTCCTTCACAGTCATCTGGACAAGTTTCCAGAGAGCGGATACGTGGTTTTTCAATGTGTCTTATGAACCCAGGCTACACCGATTTGGTAACCAATAAATATTCGTATCAAAAAAAACCAGCGGCCTGTTTTATAAACATGACAGGTGACAGGTGACACTGGACAGGTGACAATTAGACAATTGTCGAATTTGTTATATCTTAAAGATTTATACTGACAAATTTGTCACGATGAAAAATCTACAAATATGTCGACTTGTCGCAACAATTCGACATATTTCTGTTTCATAAACATTTACTCTTAACAGGTGACAGGTGACAATTTGTCAGAAAAAAATGGTGAAGCTTGTTTTATGAAACACTACATTGTCGTGACAGGTGGACATATTTGTCGAATTGTCATAGATTTTCGACAGGCTCTAATTTCAGACAATTCCAATGTCTTGGCAATTCGGCAATTACACTATTGCATAGAATTAATTTAAATAATGGTGTTAACGTCGTCGACGGATAGCAGTAGTAGTTGTTCAGAAACGCCTATAAAAAAAATTATGGCAACTTGTTTGTGGAATAATGCGTGCTACTATTAAGTAGATATAAGTTTATCCTACCTACGTGAAAATATGATTAACCCCCTATGTTAAGGTCATTATTACAATTCTCTTTAACCAAAGCAAACCTTCTTTTATTTCGCTTCTTCGCCTGAGATTTCTGCACTGTAGTGAAGATGAATATAATATGGTGCAAATACGACGTGGCGCATTTAAATCAACAATTAACTTTTCCTGCAAATTGATTAACAGAATATTCCTAGAACGATTCCAAGTGTCTAAAACAAAAGTAAAATTGTTATAACTTTTTCAAATTACCCTCACGTTTTTTTTACAAACGTGCCTAGTTAATGTGTTACGACATATGTCACACAATGCCGACGATATGTCAGAAAAACTGACAATTGTCAATTACCACGACAGGCAAAATCTGACACCTTTAGGAAACGGGTTTTTAGTCGGACAATTGGGTAGTTGACTACAATAAAACTAAATTATTTTATACTAATCATTAGAAAATAATAGATCTTAAAATGTTCTGAATATAAATGTTATTTTACAGTTTAACATGTTTTTGAATTTAAAATCATGAAAACGAATACTAAAAGTAATGATTTGACGATAGGGACGTATGACGACATAGGTTGTTAATCCATACACATTTTTATAGAGCTTGTTGTTTTGACATTTCATAAAAAGAGACTGATTTGACCTGACAGTTAACTCATTTTGACATAATTGTCATCTTTATGAAATGGCACTTGTCGCGATATTGCCACTTATTTGTCTAAAGTGACAAAATTGTTGGGTTGTCACGTTCATGAAATAGGCCCCAGGCAAGATTGATTGTGTTTGATTAGAGTTGTAAAAATGGCGGCAAAGTGACCGGCCATTATTTTTACAGCTTTGAGTTTAACTTGTAAAAAATGATTTGAATACGTGATAAATGACTAAGAACGAGACTATGTGCATGTACTAAGTGCATAAATACTTGACACTGGCAGAAATTAGCCGTTAAAACGGCTAGATTGCCATAAACTCAAAGAAGAAGAAGAAGAAGAAGGCCCCAGGCAACTCAGAAAGTTTTTCAAAAAAAGTATAATGTAGGTTTATACCTACATAAAACTTTTTTTGAAAAACTTTCACACTGTGTGGCACAGGCCACTTGACATTATTTTGAAAAAAATGGTTATTTAAAAGTAAAAATACTATTGTTCAAATTTCGAATTTCCCTCCACATTTTTTCAAGAGCCAAATTAAGTTATCGTGTCTCATTTAAAAATGGATCTGCACCGAGAATATTTTCGTGCGATGATTTTCTACGATTTTAAATGTGACCTGATGAGTCATCTGATCTACTTCAAAAGGCTTTTATGGATGAAGGACCTTCAAAAGCAACCATCTAGGTACCGTTGGCATAGAGTTAGTTCCAGCGCGGCGCCTTGCTTTAGGGGATGAACAAAGGAGTCGCGCGCTCAAAACGAGGGACTTCCTGGACACCACACCGCTCAGAGTCTTGGGTCACCCTCCTTATAGTCCTGATCTGGTACCGTGTGACCTCTTTTTATTCCCTAAATAAAATAAATCAGCTGAAAGGGATACAGTTTTCGTCACCGGAAGACGCGCTAGCAGCGTTCGAAAGGGCCGTGGAAAGAGGTGTTTGTGCGGACTGGAAAAAATGTTTCGAAAATTAGTTCAGACGCTTGAAACATTATATAGAGGCAGAGTGGAGTGAAGAGTTCTTTGAAAAGATTTAATTAAAATATTTTATCCATAAAAGTTAGTTTTATAGTTTCTTAAAACGAAAATAATCGTATGGGCTTGCCTGCAAAAATCTGTTCATTAAATATTATTGCCATGCTTTGAAGTTTTAAAATCGAAAAAAATATCATCATAATAAAAATGATGAAAAATATGTCTCATCTGGTTATCAGATGCGTGAACGTCGATGTTCCCCTAAACTTGAAATAAACGCTCTTATAATATGTAGTCAACAACAGCAAAAATGTGTACAGAAATACTATAAATGAGTTGTGGAATTTTATAACTTACGTTACTTAATCGCTTTAATATTTTAAGGCTAATTACCTTTTTTTTATTGACAGGCGTTTCATTTCGACCGTAGCTTTTAAAATTATATAATGTGTACAAATCGCTAGTTTACGAACATTTCTGTATATTAGTGTTAACATTTTACTATTTTTTCCTTCTATATCTATACTTTATACTAATATTATAAAGAGGAAAGATTTGATTGTTTGTTTGTATTGTATAGGCTCCGAAACTACTGGACGGAATTGAAAAAATCTTTCATCGTTGTGAAGCTACACTGACCCCGGGTGATATAGGCTATTTTTTATCCCTGTATTCCTATGGAAACGGGATAAACGCGGGTGAAACCACGAGGCGTCCGCTAGTCATTAATACAATAGGTGTACATAAAGAACTTGATAAACGTAGTGTTATTTTTTCTTTGGTACCTATAAGATTAGTTCAGGCTTGGCGTCATAGATGGCGCTACATGTTCGGCAGTTTCAGTTCAATGAACTTCAACAGGTCGTTAACATTTTTAGTATTCGCAAATATCAATTTGTTTATAAACGCTGATACACAGTATTTTCTTGTTTTAAAGCAAAAAGCTAAATACGATAATTCACAGACCTACTTACTCCTTCACAATCTTATAAAACTGTTTCACACAAACATGCAACCCCTATTAAACGCCCTTATGGGATGATATTACAAAAACGCTGAAATAGTTACGTGTTTCTTTATTTTTTACAAAAAAGCTACATACGAAAATCATAAATCTTACTCCAAAACTGGCGAAATTTCAAACCATCTTGCCACCCTTATATTACCCCCTTAGGGGGACAAATTACCAAAAATCCTTTATTAGTTGATGCCTACAACATGAAAGTTGTTGATGCCTAACAACAAAAAAACAGTTTTGTAGCCCCATCCAACAGTTTAGGCTTAGCGCGTCGATGAAAAAGTCAGTCATCAAATAGACAACCGTAAAATTTAATAATTTGTACATTTTGAAATGCTAAAATATCAGTTTTTATAAGCTTGCAGTCTACGACTGAAAGCTTTCAAAAATATGCGGACGAAAATTCCGCGGGCACAGCTAGTATATGAAGTCTGTTTGTCTGAATGTTTGTTATCCATGCCGCCGCTTACCTGACATTTTATAGTAGCCGCGGTAACGAAACCATATCTCGCATTTAAATGCAACTGCGCCATCTAGTTTCCTTATGCGCAGTTATATGCGATATATAAAAGTTGTTCTTCTTGTACTACAGATAATAAAAAATGCGATGCAAGGTGATAAAAAAAATAATTATAGGCAGTCCTAGGACTGTGTGTACTAAACATTGTCCTTAAGATTTACGCTGTACCCAACTCGTAATATGTGGCCTCAGCGTCGCGTTGTTTTCGTTTTTATCATCGGGAGTTTTAAAAAGGTTTAAGACCATTTCAAAACAAGTAATTACTAAAGAAACACTCTCTTGGCGAAAGTTGAGTTCTCAATCAATCAGTCTTAAAGCTATATTTTTATTTTTAGTGTGTAAAAAAAATATTTGTAAAAGTGACATCTGTCATCAAATGGCTAACTTTTATCTAAGTAAATTTCTTTTTGTTTTCAATAGATGGCGCTACGACATAACATTGCCATTATACTTTATATAAAAAATGTATATAAATACCAATCTGTAATGCGTAACAATATGTAAAAATTATAATATGACGTCTACAATCTTTATTAGAGCTCAAGAACACATTATAATTTATTATTTTTCCAATAGATCGCGATATTGGCGCCATTCTGCTCGAAGCTCTTCTCAAAGAGCATGTAAAATAGCTCTTCTGCTCAGATCAGCCAAGTTACTAAATTATTGTGTTGACTTTTGAACTACATTCACATGCTAAATTTCATTGGGTTACGATGAAAAGTAGGTTAAAGTTGTTACAATAAACGCATTGTCAAAACATACAAATCCCTGACATGTGTACTCTATGATCAGATCAGCTCCATGTTTCCAAATTATAGTGTTGTCCTCCGAACTACATTCACATGCATATAGTTAGGTAGTTACAAGTGAAGCTAATATTTTAAGACACACACACATGCACATAACCGCTCTTCGCAAAATGTCACTAAATTATTAACTTAGCATACCTATGTACTACAAGATAGTTTGAGGAGTCGGAGACTGTCACTCCTTAATACACAGCCTAGATAAATAAGAACAGCGCTTCACCCACTTGATTGTAAATGTAATTTATAAGTACCCACTATGTAAATTGTAAAACGATGAATGTTGCGTGTTTTGTAATCTGCCTTTTTTGCAAATAAAGATTAGGTACTATTATTAGTAGGTATCTTCTATAAACTCTATAATACTGTAATAGCATTTATCGTGTACCATCTGTTTTAGTTCATTTTTAAATATATTAATATTGTCTGTGGTTTATAAGAAATCTGGCAGTTTATTAAAAATATTTATCATTAACATCGATCGATACTGTGAGCTATTTCTAAACATTTCTATTCTGGGTACTGGGAGTGCCACTTTATTCTTTCGGCGTTTATTTGTATCAAAATGAAATATTATGTATAATTTTCTTAGCAAACATGGCTATTTCTAAGATATAGGCATGGATATTTTTTTTTTTCTTACAAAGTAAGGTTTACAAGATTTGCGTCATCGAATAAAAATATACGTAAGTATGCACTTTTTTGTGCGTTGAATAGCTCTTGGATATCTGTATTATGTCCTCACATAATAACCCGCATAATAATAAAGCGTAACCATGTTAATAATGTATGGAAAAACATGTAGGTATAACACTATTATTAACCTAATATAAGACTCAATCAATAGAATCAATCAATCAATTATCTAGTGATTGATTGAGACGGACGCATATATAAGGGTTCCGTTTTTTCCTTTTGAGGTTACGTAAACCTAAAAACAAATAAAAAAACTAAGTATATATAAAAATCATAGTAAGTAATTCATTCATTCACATTCATAAATCTCTCGGCTTGTTTTTTCAATTTATAAATCAGTTATCTTAATAATAATCTTCCTTGCCGGTTTTGGTTAGAGCAACTACTAATTTGGACTTCTACGGGGGGGCTGTTACCCATGCATGGAAGCGGTGGTAGCTTGATAAGTGAGCATCGCAACGAGTTCGAATTCTACCCATGAAACTACCAATGTGAAACCACTTCTAACAAAAGCAATTTGGCTTAGACGGAGAGGTTGATAGTTGACATTGCTAGTTATCTTTAAAAAAATACATCATATATTTTTATAGATAGACACTTACAATTGAAGGTTAACAAGAACCTTTTTTGTTCCATTTTGTAATTCTACTAGTAGTATTAATAGAAGTTATCTTCCCTTCACGAGCAGTTACAATTTATGAAATTACCCATACCTAACGAATAAAGGGTATCAGGGAAGGGAATAAGGAATGGTTAGATTTTCGCACGAAAGAATTCCAAAGGAACCCTATTGCAAAGACTTCACGTCTTCTGTCAGAGGGCTGTATTAAAACCTAATATACTTTAAGTACATATATATGGTTCTTGAACTATATAAGAAGGTACTAAGTATGAGTATAACCGCTACAATAACAAATAACAAGAATCAAAGCCTGTACTAGAAAGGTATTTAAAACGTTTTTCAGGTCTATAGTTTGTTATATATGTATATATATCTAGTACAGTAGGACGGAACCCTTCATGTTTAAGTCCGACTCGCACTTTGACTCGCACTTGACTCCGAGCGACTTGTTTATTTAACTTAAAAAGGCGTTTTACTGTGACTTCGTTTTTTCCTCACACGGATATAACTGTCTTATTTATTAGATCAGCATAGTTCTTATTCTTAGTCGTGTTTAACGATTATTTACGAGTCATTTACTTTAAACTGTCTAAATAATCATCACTTTTAATTAGTTCCCAGCTTAATTAACACAAAAGAAAAAACCAGACAGCTTTAATTTTTTTATGTTCAATAATAATTAATAATTTAATTAATTTAAAAAAATATGTAGCTGGCTTCTTTTTCCTTGCTATTTGTTTAATCGTATAAATTTCAATTTTCTGACTTACTTTTGAATAATTTCGTTTTTATTTGTACCTACCTAGATGTTGTCACATTTTAGCGGCGGACAGTATACTTACAGCATGAGTATAGCACTCGCTAAGATACTAATTCTCTAAAGGAGTACCCTTTTGAGAATTAGTATCTTAGCGTATCAGAGAAAGAGTATCAGAAAGTAAATTCTCAAAGTAACTATATTTTTCATCTTTTTTATTACATGTTTGCTCGTGACCACTGTAACGAACAATCATGTTCTAAGACGTTTCCTTCACAATTCCTCGACTCAGGTATGTGGGTCTCGTCGTGTCATAGTTCATATTTTTTAGTTTGACACAAACTTAGATTTCGAAGTGGGAGAGATTTTTGAAACTAAGAATACAGATTCTGTTTGAGTGGGGTTGAGTCGAGTCGAGAAATATTCGAGGAAAAGTTTTGGAATCTCGTTAAAATGTAAACCGCACCAGTGTCATCTAGTTACCGTTAACTTCGTTTTATTACTTTTTGTCATTTCTAACGTTAATTATGCAAATTTTTTTAAACATCATTTTTAAATGCATAAAGGAAAAATGACGTTTTATTTAAAGTAGGTACCTACAGCATATTTTTTTATTAATCTATTTTTAGACTGAACCTTTGTAAACTGTATACTAACGGTACATTCGCGAGATTTGTGGTGTAGGTTGTTAATGATGGCAGTGCCAGATTTAGGGGGTAAGGCCCACGGGCGTCATGTTTAGGGGCAAATTGAAGCGGGAAAAACTTGTATGTTGAAAGAGGCGCCAACCCATCGCGAGGTACTCACACTGGCGATATCAGGTGAAATTATTTGCACCCATGTCGAGGTACTCACATTGGCGTGGCGGCATCGGGTGTAACATTCGACACTGCAAAATGGCGGCTGGCAGCTTTGGCGACTGTGAAGGAGCAACTTACCTCACCCGTGTGAAACTATAGCTAGGCCCAACACAGAGTAAATAAAATATTTGCTACATGCTTGAATAGGCAGTGCGTAGTTATGTAGAGTTATAAACCGTGATGGCATAATGTCGAAAAAATGCTCCCCCTACAGCGCAATCGAGTTAGGATACACACTCACCCAATGCGAGCCTACACACCAATATATAGTAAGTACCGCCTTCCACGGTACACCTGCGAGCTGCGCGGCGTAAGCAGTGTTGCCCAACACTCGATCACTTGATAATCCAGATAACGCATCTACCTCCAGCATCAGCACCATTACATAAAAACATAAAATATACATAATTACGTACAGATATGCAAATAATAATTACGATTAGGCTCAATGTTATTTGCAAAATTCTAATTATAAATAATCTGTGCGGCTTTACGTAAGTCCTGTCTCGTATCGTGTTTAAAGATATTTGGATTAGATATGTTGACCAATGACATGTGCGGTTATATATTGTATTATAGAATAACAAGAGCACCTCAATTTCAACTAGTTACTATTTACTTTTACTTTTTGTAAGTAAATATTTTGTGAGGTTGGTTTATTTTTTTGGATATGATCAGCCGTTTGGCAATATCGGCCTTAGTGAGAGACGAACTTTGAGACACTGAGGAACGTTAGAAACTGTATTTTATTGTTATCAAAAATGAAGAATTTATTTAAAAGGTAGCCGTTCAAAATTCAACCGTTTTGCAAAAGATACTACCACCATTTTGTGTCGACATTGGCCGAATAATGAATGACTTTTTCAATTCGAACCAGTAGTTCCTGTTCCTAAGATTATTGCGTTCAACCAAATAAACAAATAAACTTCAGCTTTATAATATGAATGTAGATTTGACAACAACAACATACAAGTTTCATTAGTCACGTTACAATTTTCTATAATAACAATCTATATAAACCTTTGTAGTTCTTGAAGACGTCTTATGAAATATTCGGCTTGCTCCCGATGTATAACCTACAAATGGGTATACCTTGAGAATGCACCCAACGACGCAATCTAAGAGCGGTGAGAACGAAACATGACCCCTTAAAGCTATTTCTCTCAAAACAACGGTCAATTTCGGCCCTAGAGCTCATAACAGATCAGTTGCAACACATCAATCAATCAATTTACAAGGCAGTTATTAATTTACGACCATAATCCTCTCTACACTGCAGAGATCCAATTTATATCACCCTTGGATTACTAATTATGACGCAACGTCGGGCGGCCTTGACATTTGAGTGGTAATGAAGGTCCTACATTGAGTAATTATGGCGTTTCGTTTATTGTACACAACTACTATAATAGTAACTAGTAGAAACTGTAATATTTTGGGGCCGGGGAAGTGCTCTCGGCAACGCCAAATGTCGAGTTTGACACGATCGCTGCCGTGATATCTAAAATGTTAAGTTTGCGCATTAAATAAAAAATATTTGAGATCCATCAAATAAGTATGTACAGTACTCCCAAATTAATAATGCACATGCAGATCTTCGCTAATTGTCGTATTCCCGGAAACACTCGAATCATGGAATCGTAAGAGCCCTAAACAAGGCATTTGCATTTTGCACCTTGTTTAAAAGAGATAGGAGTCAATATCATGTGTGCACAATCGAAAACAAATCGGGCGTTCGGCAGCTGTCGCCGGTCAGCGAAATGTCTGTCAGTCGTCTTTATATATTGGTAGTGACTGCACGTGTTCTCTATTTGTGGAAATATATAGAGCTGCTATTACACACCCTTCTTGGTAAATATAATTTCAACATTAATTAGCTTATTCAGATTTAAATAGTATATTTTGAAAAAAGGAAAATAAATAACATATTTCACGTTTTTTTAATATTAAAAAAATAAAATACCTACATTAAATACATATTAAGTACTAGAAAAACATTTAAAAAATGAGATTTATTTAAATTAAATAAATAGATAAACATGCATAAAAAATATATACCTAACTCTGCCCATGCCATTTTCTTTCAGACGAATTCTTCCAAAATGGATAAATTTAAACGTGGAAAACCGCTTAATTCACAAGCACGGCAAATGGTATTTAATGTGTACCTTTATTTCTTAAATGAAGCCAATGTTTTCAACAGAGACCATGATGGTTATTTTAAAAAAATTCAAGACCGTGTTACAAAAGCTACAGGAATTTCGCGACGAACTTTGAGTAATATCTTAAACGAAAAAAAACATAATCAATCAAAGAAATTTTCTACACCGAAAAAAGGAAGACCTAAAAGTAGATTTCGGCTGGTACTTGATGATTTCGACTACTGTGTTATTCGTAATATGATATACAATTTTCAATTGACGCTTAAAGAACTCCCAACTGTAAATAATTTAAGAATAAAGTTGATCGAAGCTATTAATTTCAAAGGCTGTGCCGAGACTTTAAGGTTGATCTTGAAAGACATGGGGTTTAGGTTTCTGAAAACTGATAATAACAGACAATTACTTATGGAAAAACATGATATACGCCTAAAAAGGATCAAATATCTCAGATAAATACAACAGCTGAGGAGTTCTGGTAGAAACATAGTATTTATGGACGAGTCGTATGTGCACACATCACATACTAAGGGTAAAACTTGGCAAGATAGCAACAAAAAAGGTATCAAACAACCCATTTCCAAAGGAGAGCGAATAATTATTGTACACGCAGGCAATGAAAAAGGCTTCGTCCCAGGGGCTCTAATGTTACATAAATGTGTCGACTCAGAAGGTGACTATCATAAAGAAATAAACGCGGAACGTTATCAAACTTGGCTACGCAATCAATTGATTCCCAACTTGCCTCCTAATAGTGTGTTGGTAATAGACAACGCCCCATATCATAATAAGCTGTCTGTGAAACCACCAAACTCAAACACATCTAAACCACAAATGACAGCTTGGTTACAACAACACAACATTCCGCATGACCCAAAGAAACTGAAACCCGATTTGTATAAAATTATACAAAGATACAAAGAAAATTACACAGAATTTGCCATTGACCGTATAATGGAGGAACATGGGCATAAAATTATACGATTGCCACCATATCATCCCGATTTTAACCCTATTGAAAATATTTGGTCCCAAATAAAGCAACACGTGGCCAAGAGAAATATTGCAATGACTGTGACGTCAGTTAAAGATGCTATATTAGAAAAAATCAATAAAATAGGACCAGAAGAATGGAAAAAAGTTTCTGATCATGCGGTTCAATGCGAAGATGAATATAGAAAATTTGAGCCAAGAATCGATAGTTATTCCGATAAACTGATTATTTACACAGGTGATAGCAGTGAGGAAAGTGTAAATGAACAAGAGCATAATGAAACTTCTGATGAATCTGCGATGTCGGGAATAGAGGTCTTCCTCGATTCTGATTATTTTTTTTATAATTGTATTATTTTTCTGGAATGATTAGTGCTGTAAACAAATTTGAACTGAGATTTTGATTATATTTTATGTAAACCTCTATTTGAAAACGTTTTTTTCTCCTTCTAATAAAACCTTATGTTATTTAAACCTTTTCCTCCATAATTACACCAACTTCGGTAAGACACTTGAAAACTAATCACTCCAACAATGATTGTAGCGTTTTCGCTATTTACTTACATGGAATTATCGAATCAAATTTCGTTACAGGTAAATCAAATCTGTTTTAGCACAAAACACATAATATATAAAATTAGGCATAGAGAAATTGCTCTTAACCACTCTATATAAATATCGTCTTTCGACGCTCGGGTAATACGACCGTTGCCGAACAATGACGAAGATTTCCGAAGATTTCTATGCGCATTATTACTTTTGGAGTACTGTACTTATTTTTCTTACAGGCTATTCCTGCTTGTACTTAGGTACAACTGTTATTTCAGCGGCGGTAGCCTAATGGCTAAGGCATCGGCGCGGCGGCGTCGCAATCGTGAGGTTGTGGGTTTGAACCCTACCCATTATACTACCGATGTAAACCCACTCCTAACACAAGCCATTGAGTTTAGCTGGAGGGATTAACAGGATTGCTAGTAATGTGGAACCACAATCACACATTGCTAGTTATTAGGGATGGGCCGAATTTCGGTTCACATTCGGTTTAACCAAAATTCGACGGTTTGAACCGAACTTCGGCATTTGGCCGAAATTCGGTTCAAATGCCGAACATTCGGTACAATAAAATATTAAAGTAATTCAATATTGGATTAAAATAAGAAACTAAATCGATCTAATTCGGCACAATAAAATATTAAAGTAATTCAACATTGGATTAAAATATGAAAATAAATTGATCTAATTCGGCACAATAAAATATTAAAGTAATACAACATTGGATTAAAATATGAAACTAAATCGATCTAATTCGGCACAATAAAATATTAAAGTAATTCAACATTGGATTAAAATAAAAATCTAAATCGATCTAATTCGGTACAATAAAATATTAAAGTAATTCAACATTGGATTAAATTAAGAAACTATTTTTTTTTTGTATTAACATACACTACAATCACAATATGTATTAGCAATATTACACCATCTGAACCAACTGAAATGTAAACATAACTCGTTGTAAATTTCTCGTGGCAGCTCCTGAAAATTATGTGTATATGTATCATTTTTAGCTTTCAATGTCTTCGCGCCTTCTCACATATTCTGCTAGAAAAGTACGTCTTATAAAGGGTACATTATTAGTATAGGTGTAAAAAAGCATTTTAGAACTCACATCCAACAATGTATCAAAGGTGTCGTATTTATCATCTTCAATCCTCTGGAAAGGTCTATCCAACCCTTTTTTTAGTGATAAACGCATAGTGTTCAAATTAGAACAAATCATTCGAACCGATGATCTCATTGTCTCTCTGTCATATTTTGAAAGTTAATTGTATCATTAGTGGCTGATATAGAGAAACTACTGCTGATACAGCAGTAGTTTCTCTTCAGCTGATTTAGAGTGATGAAAATGAGTTCGTTAAGATTTTCCTGGGCTTGTAAAGAATTACTCGCTGCAAAGTATAAATAAAGCACGATTTTCCTACAAAATTTTGTGCGAAATGTTTCATGTATTAGCTATTTCTTCTAGGGCTCACCAGGTGTGTTCTGCCGTATGCTGTTGCGTAGAAAATTTAATTGCAGCACCCTATATCGCAGTATAAAATTGCTATCAAGCAAATGCTTAGTAAAACTGAAAAAAAAGCAATCTATTCATGCACGCCCACATGTCGCTTGTAACTGATTTTTTTTTAGCTATAGATCACTGGTCGATTTTTTTTTCAATTTAAGTAAAATAGAGCGCGTAAATAAGATTTAACAAGTAACTGTCAAGAAAGCTAGGTAAAAATTAATATAACCGAAATTCGGCCGAACTTTTTATTACCACCGAATGATCGGCCGAAGTTCGTATTCGGTGCAAATCACATTCATATCAACCCTTATGATGGCCCACTGCTGGGCACGGGTCTCCCCAGTAGAACCTACTAGTATGTAGATCCTGGGGGTAATTTCCATAATCGCCACGCTTGGCGAGCGGGTTGGCGATCGCAGTAAGGCCTTAAGTACGCAGAGGACGCTGCTGCCCGTCCTCCGGTGTGAAATCCCTTAGTCGCCTTGACGACACCCACGAGAAGAGACGGGGTGGTACTATTCTTAAGCCGGTACCACACGGCCCATCACTACTAGTTATCTTTAAAAAAAATAAACTTACCAACTTAACTTAAATAACTGCTAGTTTTGGCTCTATTTTTACACTCGTTAATAGTAAATAAACTATTTCTGACATTGAGTAGATGTATATCGAGCGTAGATACTTAATGTAATCAAAGATGATTAATTGCTAGAAATGATTATAACGATAAATCAATAAGCTTATCGTATACCTACAACGTATTTATATGCAGGTGCGAAAAGCTCCACTGTGGTCCACTTCTTTGTTTGCATTTTCTGACATCTATGTAGATATAGTTGATATCTATTACTCGCGATTTCGTTCGCGTGAAAAATTTCAAAATATACAAATATAAAAGCGCCGGTAGTAATAGCTAAAGTATCGGTCTCACAATCGTGAGGTCGCGGGTTCGAAGCCTACCCATTATACTACTGACGTGAACCCACTCCTAACACAAGCCTTTGAGCTTAGCTGGAGGGGTTAACAAGATTGCTAGTAATGTGGGACTTAATCGCACATTACTAGTTATCATTAAAAAAAAAAAACAAAACCCACGGGAACCATATATTTTTCAGGGATAAAAAATTGCCTATGCGCTACTCCATATCCGTTCAGTCGTTTTGGCATGATTGAGTAACAAACATCCATCCATTTAAACTTTCGCATTTATAATACTTATTAGTAAAACAGAAGAGTTTCTTCGCTTCCACGAGCCTTGAAGTTTGATGAACGTAGTGTGTAGTAAGTAGTAGGTATACGCATAGCGTGTTTATTGCGATGACAGGGTGATGGGAACAGTGCCGTACGTCCGGCAGCAGGGATTACAGTTTATAGCTACTTATGTACATTGTACGAATGAACAATACATAGAGTAAGTACAGTGTGGCATGTTAACACTTCGTTACGCAGCTGATATCAAGACCCTGAGCTGTCACGAAGCTAACACGCGTGCATTACCTACCAAGATTAATGCCCACGTTTCCTGCTTTCGTGTACTTTCCCATCGACGCGACGTAACCAAATGCACAATTATAATGAACCAATAAGTGCATGAACTTCTATTTAATTTACTTTTTCAATCAGTGGAAATGTGAGCATGAGTTATTTGCGTTACTAACTAACTAGACGCGTAAGAGCCATTATTCATTCGGATTCTTATCGTACTTAATGATGTGCGTAATCATTTATGGGGAACTTAAAGCACTAGAGCTGTTCGACAAACTCTGAAACAGAATTAGCAAAGCGATATTTCTAAAATAAGTATACAACGTTTAACAGAAATGCGTGGTCATATTTTTCAGTAGCAGATAGTCTATGGTTATGACATGGCTTATTATTCTAATCTATGGCAGGAATATTGCACCTCCTGTTGTGCAAACATCAAATAGCTTTGTTGATAAATCATAGATCATTGTAAAGATTTTTTTAATGTAGATAATAGGTATAACACACATTTCGATTGATAAATAAACAAGTCATTAAAAATAACGGATCAGGATGTTTAGATTTAAATATTGTTTTATAGATAACACCTTTCTATTACGCATTATACTTTGTGCAATTGAGAAAAAAGAACTTTCATTGAGTCGTATTTAGTCTTTTATTAGAAAAACTAGCATAATGATTGTATAACTGGTAATATATATTAAAGTATATATTAAAGCAGATGGCACTATGCAGCTATGTCTAAAATAAAATACATAAATAACCTTGACGTGTAGACTACAGCTACACTTTGTTCACTTCAGTAGGTACGTGTTCATTAATGACGCTTAAATGCATATTTGTGCTTCTCATTCACAATTTTTTATCTTTATGTAAAATAAATTAAGAAATATATAATTCAACTGCCATATATGTGTACAATATTGCATTATAATGCTTAATATAATAGTATCGATGCAAATCAAGAAATCAAGATCGATTTCTCAATGTTAGACAAAAGTAGACCAAGTAGATGCCTACAAAGTATCTAGGTTTACGACAACGAACCTTACAGTTCGTGCAACTCATGAATCATATTCATCGCGTTGCATCCTTAGTGAGTGAGTGAGGTGCGTGCTGCAGGGGCTTCTACCTGTAGCCAACGTGCAAGGGCGTGCTTCATCCAGAGCACTCACACAGACTGAGAGGGAGTCCTGAGGAGGAGGCCTCGCTTTGGTTGCCTTGAGGATACACTATTATCTGTCCCAATAAAAACGTCTTTGAAAACATGCAAATGTTTTTATTCTACTTTAAATACCTATGTGTGTACATTAGAGCAGGTTGATTGAATATGATGAAGATTGATTTCCAATCTGAATCTACAATCTTGTGTAGATATGTTATAGGATACCTCCCTGCAGTCACGTTGCGCTCCAGCGGTCGCCGTTGCATGCAGGCGACCGCTTCGTTATTGTTTCACACACAGCACCTGCCTAATTAAGACTTTGTAATTGCGCGCCAACCACCAAAGTGACCCAGTAGTAACACACGACAAGTGAATTATTCCTTGCGGTCACGTGTGGGGTCGCCGCTGTACTGCGGATGGTCCATTTAATTATACATATACATGAGTTTTGCAACTAACGCAAAGATTTTGTTGAATTTTGTAACTTGTCACCGTTGTGCGTATATAACGGTGCGGCGGCGCGGCACTCAGCATCAGTGAGCTCTCCCGCCGCGTCCTCGCACCACAGCACCACCTCACCACCTCACGCATAACCAACATGAAGGCATTCGTGAGTATCTATGCGACCGACCAACTCGCCGGTCACTACCGAACACAAAATCAGCTTTTAATCATATGTAGAGCAATTAAAATATATCTCTAATTCAAACCAGTTTTAGTCCGACAAAATAATAACATTTCGGCGTCCTAACATTTGTCGCTTAGTTACTTGGTTTGAAATATTGCAAATGTTCCTGAAAAGCTTATTTCCAGAACCCTAAATTTAGATTATTTCTATTCATCCAAAATTGTTTACATGAGTAGGTAACTTAGTTTATTTAAATCAAGCCCTTACATTACATGTATAGGAACATGTTTGGCATTTTCCAGCTGTGTGTAGTCCTGCTCGCCGCCGCGGCGCTGGCCGCCCCCGAGGGCAAGCGCGAGAAGCGCGGCTACCTGTCGTCGGGCTGGCTCGGCGGCTGGGGCGGACACTCGTTCGAGCCCAGCTACAGCTCGTACTCCGTGAGCGAGCCCATCATCTCACACTCCTACTACTCCAAACCGGCCATCGTGCACGAGCCCGCCATTGTCCACGAACCGGCCATCGTCCACGTCAAGAAGATCGTTGAGGTCCCCAGGGTAAGCTTCCTGCCACACATTTCAATATTTTTAAACTTTTGTCACATCTATTAGCTCTGTGATGTTGTACCTACTTAAAAGGCCATAACTCTGACAAAATCTCCAAACACTAAAACAAAAGTATTAAGTTATAAATCCTGACTAGATTACATCATCATGAGTGCATATTTGTTTTAAACAATTAGTATAAAACCTTTTTACCTAATAATGATGCGTTACACAGTTTGTTCCTAATAAATATATGAACCACAATGTTCCATCCCAGCACTTACATTCTAACGTGATAGTAGGTACTACTAGATTCTACGCGCGATCATATGATCATAGGCTGTGCAATTATCGAGCCTTGAACGACTTTAGCATCATTACCGCGATTGCCATTCGAAGTGGTGGCCGCAGAAACATTTACATGTAGCCCCTGTCCACTAAGTAGGCTCCTGAGATCATTGCTTGCAACTGTTAGACCTTGACGACTTGAATTGTTGCAATGTGTTGGAATACTGATTAGTCCTTGCTGTGATATTTGTAACATTGAGAGACTATATTTTTAAAATGTAGTGCAAAGAATGCATTCAAAAGCGCAAATATAGTTTTACAACTTCTACTAATTATTTACCTACATTACGTGTGTTGTGTTTACCATTGCTATTGAGAAGGGTTGTCCAAAACGGACACCTGCCTAAATGGGGTATGCTTTGACATGTGCGCACTGCACTGATATTGCGAATTTACTCATGTACCTGTTTAAAAGTATTCCTTTCTTGTAAGGGGTAGTTTAAAATATGTGTACGTGAGTGGAGTCGATTAACGTTTATCAACGTGAAGTAACATATTGATCTCTACATGACAGGTGGTCTCCGTAAAGAAGGTGGTATCAGTTCCCCGCGTGGTGTCGGTCCCGCACGTGAGCAGCCACGTGTCCAGCGTGTCGTACGCGCCCTCCTACTCCTCCGGCTGGTGGTGAGCGCTGACCTGCCGCCCGACCTCATGTCCTCTGTACATATGTATCAATAAGTAATTTTAAATAAATACCTAAGTATTTTTATACCCTATGGCTGTCTTTTTTTGTTTTTGATTTCCTCATTTTTATCCAAATCTTTCGAAGGTTACGAAATGCAATACTTATGAATATCTAAATAGTTGAATTTAGAGTGGATATGGCCCTACATTTACAATTGTTACAAGTTTGTAATGTTATATTTAGACCTCATGAGAAATGATAATATCTCTTTGTCAATTATAACAATATTGAATGGGTGTGTAATATGCCTATATCTAGTACTTGGTTAGTAGGTACCATTGACGTAGAGAACAGGACGGCGCCATAACATCACAAAATTGAACAACTCTAGAAAGAGATAACGCTACTTTGTGGACAATACCTGTCAAAGGCCGCACGAGTTTTTTCTCTCTTTCACGCTTTGCAGTGAATTTTTATTTTTTAATTGAAAGGGATGGCGCAGTCCTGATCTATACGTCAATGCCAGGATATTTTGACTAGTTCCAAAATCTACACTAGGTAGCGCTCTTGTAAATGAAGGCTTCGATGAAGAGAATTCATAGATTTTCTGCCATGTTGCCATTAAAAAGTTTTTACTTCGATTTGCACCAATAGGTAGCTATTAGGTTATGTTCAATGAGTTAAAACATTATTAAAGGTTTTGACTGGGTAAATCAGAATTACGTTAGACTTGATCCTTATTATTTATTGGTGCCCTGTCTATATTCGAACTAGTAAGGGTAGTATAGGGATACACACATAAAGAGGGACCTGAGCCAGAAATCTCAAACTTTAATACACTTCGTTGCTTGAAGCGTCTCCTGCATTTGAATAGAGAGCTCGTCCTTACTCCACTATCCGCTTGTCAACAATCAAGTCTATGCTCTCTATTGAACAAAAAATTATCTTGGCTCTCTATTAATAGATATTATAACGATATCTGATCATAAACACGTGTATGTAACATTTCTTTCAAACCAGTTAGTAATTTATCGATTTATATCTCTCTTTTATACATAGTTATTAATATGCATGTTTGTAATGCGTTTGCAAATAAATATTGCTACGTTTGGTCATTATAGCCGGCGGCCACAACACCCACGTAATTATATCGATTATGATATACTTACTTATTTTTATTAATGTAATATATTAATTTTATATGGTAAATGACACATATTTCTATATTTTAAACAATCTTCAATAAATTAGGAGGTTCTGGATTCGTGTGAGTATTTTTTTTGTTGTGTATAGGTAAGTATAAATTTACTGTGATACGAGTGTCTGTTATTTTATTAAATAATTTGTGTGTAGGTAATAAACATTTTTTTTTTTAAACATACGATTTACGTACAAAGAGCATACTAGACTCTGGACCAACATTATGGATTCCTTATACTCCTAGAGCAGGTATTCTGCATCCATAAAGCTCTATTCCGTATGCAAATAGAAGCCACAACCTCTTTACGCAGCTGTCCTACACATTCTTGCTGTGCCACCAAGGCAGTTCATCGTGATTATTCGCAATTAATTTCGGCTTAAAGCAGCGCGCGCGGATCATTCAAATCATCACAAGTTGGTAACTATGAGAAACGAAAGAAAAATAATAGTTTATATAAAAATAATCGCATTGAAATAATACCTTCTGGGTACCTACCTAGGTACTACATGACATGGCCCTTGCATTAGATATATTTTCATTTAGAAGAGAGTCCAAAAACCAACGTCAATCATACAAAGTACAAACTCAACTAACTTTACATACCTACCTAAGCTTTAAGCGCTAGAAATTTATACTGACTAAAAAAACCGGGCAAGTGCATGTTGGGCCACGCACATGTAGGATTACCTTACTAAACGTTTTTAAAAGACCTATCTAATGATACCACATATGATGGGGTAAGTGAGACAAAAAATCATATCACCACTTTACATGTAGAGGAGGTACCCTCAAAAAAATGTTATTTAATATTTAATTCTTCCACTTTGGCGGCGTAGGTAAATAATATGTGTATCCATGCAAAATTACAACTTTCTAGCACTAACAGTCTCTGAGCTAAGACATGGCAAAAATACATGGTTATCAAGATTGCTAGTAATATATGACCCAATTCCACATTGCTAGTTATCTTTAAAAAAAAATAGCAATACTATTATCTCCAACGCGTATTGCGATAGTGAATGAGCATCAATTGCTTCTAATGTGATGGTGGCAAGTGTCGCGCGTGGCTATTATCAGTAATCAATCTGACTTGATCTGGCGCAAGTTCACGCGTCGCTTGCGCAACCAGCGCAACGCCGCACACCGCACGGACCGCAATTTCTTTGCGATCAATTACACTGATCACCTCTGATGAAATTCTCAAACGGTCATCGTTTATAACTAAGAGGGGTCGTTCTCAAGTAATGGTATGACCATTTATATGTGATTTCACATCCTTGTTAGAATGTTGAATTTAGTTTTTTTTTTTATTTTACTTTATTGGGACATAGAACAATTACACATTCCAATTAAATTATAACTTTAGTATTAAAAATACTAAAGTTATAATTTAATTGGAATGTGTAATTGTAATAAGGTAAATGTGTAAACCCACACCAATGTCCGCGAAATAATAATAGATGGCATAGATATAAACTACGAATTTAATTAACTAGTTTCTTAAGTAAACAGTTAAACAGGCAATTGTTTGTTTCTAAGGACTATGTTACTTTTGACGATGATTCCGGGACGAAATCAAGACAGACTATCTAACCGGCTCGTCACATATAGCAAACAGGAGCCCATAATCTAATTTGTAATCAATACACTTCTTTGATCGAAACGTCTCCTACAAGCGAACAGAGAGCTCGTTCTTGCTCTACTTATGGGCCCTCCCTTACACATTTAAGGTTTTACATCAACATCCACGTTCTGAAAAATATGTATTGTCCGTTTTTTAATATACCACAACGTTATATTTTCTCCTTGTTAACGGCTGTTCAAAATATTCGTGATTAGGTACGAGAGTGATGGAATAAAGAGTGTATTGCGCATATATTTTCCGCGTTTAGGTTCAATGTCTCCTGTATAATACGACTAAAGATGAGATTATAACGTTACACGTTATAAGGTTATAAGGTCTTTAGAAATAAAATACTTCCTTACCGCTCAGTTTTTACCTGCAACTTGACATCTGGTGATTCAGTACAGTTCAGGCTACTGACTCTCGTTGCTATATGAGTATGTAAGTAGCTACTATCATTACCAAACGCTTTATTTTAAATGTCAAAGCGATAGTTACACAAAAGACAAATTATTTATTATCTTTTTAGTTAAGTAGGTACCTACTTATATAATATTCCTAAATACACTTACAGTAGAGATTATGATTTATTGTAGGTTTTTGTGTTACACGTAAAGTATTTAACACATTATTCAGTAGGTACGAACTAGAATACTTTTGTTAAAATAAGTATATGTAGGTATTTTGCAATCGCACTGTTTGCATGGCGGGTTAATTAAGTAAAAGAAGCATATTCTTTTAAAAAATATAACCAAGTAAAAAAAAATACGATATCTGAAGCATATGGTCATGATATTTATAATTTTCCTCAATTTTTCTAACTGGGCTATCTAACTCTACTTAAATGTATGAATATTATAGTAGGTACCACATACCTACTATAATATTCGTACATGTATGTGGAGTTCGTAGAACTATCATTGCCATTATGTGCTTACGCCATTTACGCGGTCGAGGATCAGTAAGAAACACTTTTTTAGTTTTGAGTTTTATGTAACTACGATAATCCAGGGTATATACAATCGACTGTATTGATATATACCTACTAAGTAGGTAGTATACATATGATTTATGACTGTAGCCACTGAAGGTATTATGCTACTGCACTTTGCACAAATTCAGCTATCAGTGATTTATAGTTGGGAATTGATTCTACAGGTATTTAATTTTACAATAAATAACTTTCTACTTCATTTTGTGTAATAACTGTGAATTTATATATTTAATCTATTCTTGCACATATATATATTAAATAGAGATAAAATAATATAAAGAGTATCGTACTGACACTGTACGTAGCTGTATCGCGGGGGACTTTGCAAACTTGCTCATGCACATGACTGGGAACAACTATTTATGGATCACACAAAGTGGTGTCCCGTGTGAGAATCGAACCCTCTTTGAAAAACTGAGACTCAAAAGGTCTTGGGTCTCAGTAGGACACAGTGCTACCGCGCCACAGAGGCAGCCAATATAAAAAAAGGTTTGTGAGGTTGTAGGAGGTAATCTCTGGATGGGGTGCTAAGTGCCGGAAAACCTCCTCGTGGTGCACCCTGGGCAACGTGTGCCGGTGGATTCGCGGCGTTTCGCGAAACCACCGTCACACGGCTAATGTTCTGGCAGAGTAGGGGGTGGCCCATCCCTGGGCTGCCCGGAGGACGGGCTTGACGTGCACTCACACTGCCGTCGAGCGGGCGGGGAGATCTTCTTTCTAACACCGTCGGATATCGCAATCCCGATTAGGAGTGTCGTGGCCACGTCTCACGGCTCCGAGCGGGGGCGAGGGTCTTGGCTTGGTCGCCTGGGCTGCGAGGATGACAACCTCTATAAAAAATCCCCGAATCCTGTGTTGCGGAGCGTGACCAGAGGATGCATGGCCGATGGGATGTTCGGTTCCAAGCGCTACCCCCAGCTGGGGCACCTGCGGACCCCCCAGTTGGGATACAAATTTACGCTTACCCGGGTACAGGGGGCACTGCCCGGGTGGACCTTTATTTCCCCCATACTCGTGGGAACAGAATGGACGATAACAAATTAAAAAACATTTTTAATAGAAGGAGCGTAACGCTAGAGAAGGAGAAAAAGAGAGAGGGAGAAGACGAACGACGAAGGAGTGCGGGCAATTTGCCCTTAGAAGTGGCTGAATCTTGCCTGTTGAGCGGTTCCAGGACTTCAGTGACCTCTGAGTCGCTGGAGAGTTTGTTGCGCTCGGGCCGGTTTGGATCTGAATCTTCAGTCAGCTCAGCTGTCAGCGATCTGGACCCGATGGTGGACGGGTCTGGAAATGTTTCTAAGACCTCGACGGCTAGCGAACGCTGCGCTCGGCGTAAAAAGCGCGTAGCTTCTCCCGGAGTCGAAGAGAACCTTCCTGGGGTTGAGCTCGAGGCCCCGCGGAAGATTCACTCATCCCAAAGGGGGGGAACTGTGGCGAGATTCGCTCGCCCTAAGACACCCCCTGCAATGACGTCTGCGAACAGCATGCCGCGCGCCTCAACAACAGGCGTGTTTTCTAGGCGGGAGGCCTACAATCGTGGCCGCACGGAAGGGGAACTGGTTGCGGAGGACCAGGTTCAGGACTTTTTGGGTGAGGTCCGTTCTGCGGGAGGGGCTAGCGCCCCGAAAACCGCGGAGGAACTCAAGTCTGGCGACGCGTTCCGTGGCGGTCATCACAAATGTGGCCTCCAAAAGCAAGAATCTCAAAGGCACCTTTGCCAAGGGCCTAAGAGAGTCTGCTTTAATGTTGACAGAGGTAGTAGAGGCGCTATTTGAGCGCTTCACCGCCACCGAAGCAGAGACCCTAAGGTTGCGGGCCGATAATACCCGCCTGGAAGGAGAATTAAAGGCGCTCCGCGCCGAAATACTTCATCCGCGGGCTGACTTTGCGTCAGCCAGAGCCGGTTCTGCTCCGGCTAAGGTGAGCGCGGTGCCAGCTGGTTCTGTTCCAGCTGCGCCAGCCCAGCACAAAGAGCTGCCATCTGACGACTCCTTTACGGAGACGCAGATGAGGCAGCTCAGTCTCCTCGTCGGGGGCCTTATTGACGCGCGCCTAGAGAGCGTCAAGGCGCGCCTCCCTCCAGAGCCGAGCTGTCGGCCGCCGCTCGCGGCTTCCAGGCCAAAGGACCAGGGGCCATCGATGGCACAACCAGCGCCCCCACTACGTACAGGGGGACGAGCCGGGTCTCGTGCCGGGTCTCTTAGAGTGGCGGGCGCCTCGAGCGCCCCAACGGCTCAGGGCCGTACCCCAGCGCCTGCGCCCGCTCCCGCCTCTGCCCCCTCCGGTGAGGAATGGCAAACGGCGGGGAGCAAGAAATCGCGGCGCCAGCAGAAGAAGAGGGCCGCTGCCGCCTCTTCTAAGCCGAAGGTCACCCCGGCGAAAGAAGGAGGCAGAAAGAGGCCGAAGCTGTCTCCGCCGAAAACGGCCGCCGTCCTTGTGACGGTGTCGCCGGAGGCGGAGAGTAGGGGCGTAACATAGGCCAGCCTATTTAGCGGAGCGAAGGCCGCTCTTTTAGCAGCTGGGGGCGTGGAGATGAGCGTCCGCCGCTCACAGACCGGGGCCCGACTCCTCGAAGTTCCGGGGACAGAGGGCGCGAAGAAGGCCGATTTAGTGGCGGAGACGTTGAGGCGTCTCGCGGAAGGGCAAGACAGCGTAAGGGTCGTCAGGCCAACGAAGTGCGCGGAGTTGCGCATTTCTGGCCTGGACGACTCCGTGTCATCTGAGGAGGTCCGGGAGGCGATAGAGCAGAAGGCTCAGTGCTCTCCCGGAACCGTGAAGGTCGGCGCGATCCGCCCCGGCCCCGGCGGTGTTGGTGCGGCGTGGGCGCGTTGCCCCGTCGCTGCGGCCAAAATTTTGGCAGAGGCAGGCCGGCTCCTCGTGGGTTTCTCCGCCGCGAGGATCACCATCCTCGAGGCGAGGCCCACGAGGTGCTACCGGTGCATGGGCGCGGGCCACTTGCGCCCACAATGCACCAGTAGTTTTGACTGCAGCGGACTTTGTTTCCGCTGCGGTCAACCGGGGCATGCAGCAGCGGCGTGTTCTGCCGCTCCTCACTGCCCCGTGTGTGCGGCGGGCAACCAGCCCGCCAACCACATGATGGGGAGGGCGGGCTGTAAGCCTCCCAAGGCCGCCAAGCCGCCTGCGGGGACTGGCCGAGCTCCTCGCGCCCAGGCTCCGGTGCGGATGGAGGAGGGTGGGGACGAGGCGCCTTCCCCTCTGTGCCCCTCTGTGCCTCTACACCCTCCACCTAACGGACTCCTTAGCCATGCTCGCTCCTCGCCCCTGTCGCCAGTGATAGGGGTACCGGATGCGTTGCGCGGTAGGGGGTCCAGGACGCGGTCGCAACCTCCTGCGGGAAATTCATCTCGTGGGGGGAGGCGGCGGGGATAGTCTGCCCCGTCGCCGGCGAACCGAGCGACGTCGAGGCGCAGTCGCGCGTGACGTCGCTTGGTGGGGCTGTGGGCGTGATGGACGGGGAAGTTTCCCACGCTCACGGCCTTTCGCGATGGCGGCGTTCTGTGTGTACCCAGGACGCCGCAGGAGCAGGAATGCCCGATGGGGCTATGCCGCTGGGTGGGTCCGCCGAAGAAATAGCTAATTCCGGCGGCCTATCCGTGTGAAGGCGGCGAGTTGGTACACGGCCGATTTTTTAGTGGGGGCAGGTCCCACACTACCTCCAGCGTCTGCCCCGGGTGCTGGAGGTGTGCGTTAGGCATTTTTTACGGCCATAAAAAAAAAAAAAAAAAAAAAAAAGTAATCTCTGGATCTACACAACCGATTTTGAAAATTTATTTACCAATAGAAAGCCACGTTATTTGTAAGTGTCATAGGCTATATAACATCACACTACGACCAATAGGAGCCGAGCATCAGTGAAAAATGTTGCAAAAACGGGGAAAAATGACGCAAACGAAGTTGCGCAGGTCAGTTAGTTTGTTTTATACAATTGTACAAAGGATGTTATTCATAAAAACATATTTCTCGAGGATTATTTTTTTGGATTAGTTTTCAAGTAGACAAATATCTCTAGCAATAGAAGACATATCTGATATTAATGAATGTCATTACAAACTGAAATTGACTAACTCTTATTACAAAGATCTGCCGGCTCGAGGCCACGCAAAGAACTGTTGGCTCAGTGCTCATTTAGCATCAGGCCTTCAAAAGCCAAGATCTGCCGCCTCAAGCCCCGACACGGCTCAGGCCGCCGTTACTAACGGCATACTAAAAAAAACTTAAATAATTACACCAAAAAATACTAATACACAATAAATACGAATAAAAACATCTATCGACGCAGGAAATAATAAATTAGGTGACTGGATTCACTTAAAAAAGTTACAAATTGCATATTGATGAGTGGGCAGGTAATTACATTCGTTTGAATAAAATGTTGTGTCGCACGCACCGCGGAAGGAAGCGGCGAGCGCGCGCTTGCGCTTGCGCCGCCTGTCAACACTGACCGCCTCGGGCAACACATAGAGCTGCACGAGACGCTGATAGGGACAGCTTGAAATTGTGTGGGGCCTACAAACCTGGGTCTTTAAAAAATAACTTATATTGGTTTTTAAAAATAAGTAGTCACTACTTGAGTAGGTATTCTATAATTGCTTTTAGGAAAACAGCTCTACACATGCGCAAATCCACGGAGGGAGGGGGCAACAGGGGCAGACACGACTGAATCCCTTTTTATGAAGTTTGGCATTTGAGAATGTTGACACTGGACCAGTGTACTTTGACAGGCAATTGCCCCATCTTCGGCAGCCGTATTATGTTGAATCAAGGACAAAGTCATGCGAGTGACTCTCACTTGGCCGGTTGAGTCAAATGTTGCTCCCCTGACCTAAGTTCCACGTCTGGCTCTACAATGTCTACAGACGTCTTGAATAGCATGAGTCTGGTCTGGTATTACCACAATCAATATTGTCACAGGAAGTGTGACAGCACACGCAACGTTGCCACTCTATGTGATTTACCGCGCACGTCCTGCTGAAAAGCTGAAGTAGAGGCGGCGCCGGCGCGCAGTCTAGCGCCCGACACGCGCCGCGAACGACATGAACGTGCTAGTGAGTTGTATTGTTAACTTAGTGTGTCTACTACTGCACAGTGCCCGTACAGTGTTCCATTTTGTTTTATTTTACTGTAAAAGTGATCTTTGTATTGATTCTGAAATTACTTTCAGACGCAGCTGGTGTTGATATCTCTATGCGTGTCCGCGCACGGTGCGCCTGCGCCCGTCGGCGAGCTGCACCGCAGGCACGGTAACTACGGCGCCTACGGCCCCTACGCCAACGAATACCTGAAGAACTACGAGCCGCTGATGTTCGCCGCGATACCGCTGAACGGTCCGGTGCCGGTGCTGAACGTGCTGTCGCACCGGCCGCTGTCGTCCGCGCCGGCGCCCTCCGTGCCGCAGCCGGCCTACGCGCGCCCGCCGCCGCCGCACTACCGCGACAACGAGTACGCCTCCTCCGCGCACAACGAGTACGAGTACGAAGTGTACCGAAGCCCCGAGCCCGCCAGCTATGAGGACACGTACGAGTACGTGCCGACGTACAGGCAGCAGCCGGCCGTCTCCGCGTCGCAGGACGAGGTCACCATCCTGTACGCTCGGCCGAACCTGCAAGGAGGCTACTCGTATCGCCGTCGACCTGTCAAGTCCGCCCCGAGGAGAACGCCGATCGTGACTACGGAATCACCCGTCGTCCTTAGAGTGCATAAATACAAGATCGTCAGAGATCGATAGATTACCTACCTATGTATAATTATCATATTTTGCATATTATTCGATATAATTAATAATTATGCACAATACGGTACTTAGTCGAAAAATTAATGAAGCAAGTTACTAACTACTTTTACTAAAAAACATGTAACCATGTAAATATTTTTTTTATTTATTTAATCATGTAAATAAATTGTTGTTTATTTTTAACTATTTAAGACTAGATTTAGTTTAGTCTTGTAACTAATACCTACTTAGTAGGAATATATTTATTATGCAAACCTACTACTTGTACCGCGCTTTCTTCTACTTCATTGTTGTGACTAGATAGATAGTATGCATCATTATATAAATGTTCTTCAGCTCATCAAATTCTAAGAAAATGGAAGAGTCAACGCTAATTATGTGAACAGAAGTGTACCTACCTAAGTGTTGGTTATCTAGTTCTAAGAAAGCGTAGTTTAAACGTTGGAGTATTTTTTTTTAATACCGAGACACAAAAGTATTTGTTAGAGCTATGTTAGAACAAGTGTTCCATGTCACACAGTGGAAATTCAGGTGGCGATATATACCAAAATGTTAAGTTTTAAGTAATGTTAATTAATCTACCATAAGGATTTTTTTCTATTTTAATTATTTAACTTTAAGTAAATTTATGTTAATATTGGTTAATCTGCGTATAAAAGTAAACAAGAAAGGTTTAATTATGCAGATATTAATTAGGATAAATAGGTACTATACCCGTCCTTTCTCAAGTGCCACAGTGACTCTACTCATTAGAAGTAGAACTCCTTGCTCTACATTATACTCACTATTTATATATACCTACAGTTATGAATACAGTATTTTATTTAAAAAGCAAATTTTAATTTAAATATAAGAAACTACTTACCAGCTTAGGTACAAAGGAAAAGCACTTACCAAAGTAAGTAGGTTACCTACTTAGGTATTTAAAGTACCTACCTACGCAATGTGCTTCAGACACGGTGCAAGGTTGTAAAAAAAAGCTCCTTGTTTAACTGAACAGTATTTTTTATCCGACTTATAGCGGCTACCATCCATCATATATCCATTTTTCAAAGTATACATTTAAAAAACCGGCCAAGTGCAAGTGGAACTCGGCCACTGCGGGTTCCGTACAAACTTATACGAGTAGGTATGTAAATAGTTCGATTATCAAGGGTAAGCAAAAGGGCAACTCACCGGCCCTAGTTTAGTTATACGAAACATTTCGGACCACGGTAATATGCGACCCGATCTACATTGCTAGTTATTGAAAAATCTTACTTATCACATTGTTCTATTGAGTAGCAATTATGTTTAAAAAATTAAATATGTCATGTATGATAGGAGCTGGAGGGAGGAGGATTCGAAAAAACTTGATAGCCAATTACATCTCGCTTCTGTTATTAGCGAAACCTTTAACCAACTAGGCATACTTTGATATTTTTAAGAACCTTAAAAACCGTGACGAAAATGGCAAAAACGGAACCCTAAAATTATCGTCATGTCTGTCTGTCCGTTCGTATGTCACAGGCATTATACTCAAAGATTACTCGATGAATATTTATTAAATTTGGTGAAAAGGTATATTGTACTGTCGCTACTTACTTTGATAGCTAAATAACAAAATTAATATATTTGGGGGGCACTCTTTACCTAGTCCCGCCATAAGTTCTGTTACAAATGAATATGCAATTTTTTTTAATGAAGTAATGTAATATTACTAAAACTTATATGCACAGATTTATTAAAGTTTCAGCAAAAAATAAAACAATATTCTATTCAAAATCGCCACCTTTGGCTTTTATACAGGCCTTTAATCTGTTTGGCCACGAATCTTTGGATTTACGCACTGTTTCCATGGGAAATTTCACCACTGCTTGCTCCAGAGATAGTATTATATTTTAAGAGACTCAATGTCGCCGTGTTGTATAGAGCAAGCTATGTCCTCTAAAATTGACTATAACTTGTAGTCTAAAGGGTTGAAGCCTGTGCTAAATGAGGGCCAGTCTTCAGCTCTTATAAAGTCCGGAAGGTTGGTTTCAAGCCAGGCTTGGGTAGTTCGTGCCTTGTGATCATGTGCAGAGTCCTGCTGGAAAGTCCACGGTACATTTTTTAAAAGTGTATTGCTGAGAGGTTTCACAACACGATCCAAGACTGTCTCTTGATACACTTTGGCAGAAGTTTTTACTCCTTTTTCACAAAAATAAAGCTTTGTGACGCCTTGATAAGACACGCCCCATCAAACCATCCCTGACGCAGGATGATGACCACGCTATACCTTTCCGCCCACTTGAGCAGCTTCTTTAGAACTGTGAGCGTACACTTATTGTAGTGCTCTTCATTTGTGAATTTTTTTTCATCGGTAAAGAGGATATTTTTGTGTCTTTCACCTGCGTATCGCGACAGAACGCGTTTTGATCGACCCACTCTCTTTAATTGTAAAGATTGATTTAGGGCATGTCCTGCATATCGAGGATACGCGCCGAGCTTCAGGTCTTGTTTTATAATACGCGACAGAGTCCGAGCGGAAATCTTAATTTCTCGCGATAAGATATTTTGCTTCCTAATGGGATTTCGACGAATTCTAGCTCTAACAGCATTAACAGCCTTTGTAGTTCTAACAGCAGGCGGCCGATCTTTAATGGTCTTCGACAGAGGAAGTGTTTTTGTGTCTGTTGATAGTACGATATACAAACATACGGCAGATACCAAGCTTTTGAAGTGTCTGGAATATGACCGACGGCTCCATACCCACTTTGTGCAAGACGATCACCACAATCCTATTTTCTTTAACACCCCAATCCATATTATAATTTGATAATGAACACGAAAAATATGTGAAATGGCGCGAAATTGAAAAAACTTTTAAAATAATAAACGCGTTCCAAATTCAAAGTAATTAAAAAGTTGAAACAAAGAAAACTTTTTAAGTAACAGTATTTATGGCCGGACTATAGTATAGTATAGTTTGCCAAACTACTTGGCAATATATGATTAGGTATAAATGAGACAAAAGATGTAGTATAGTCTGGTTATAATTATCTAAAGGTGCATCTTATATACTAACGACTTCGTGTTGATAACAGATAGTAGAAACATTTAATAGATACTGAACGTGCGATAAGGAACATAAGATTGTGATGTAGATTGTAGATACAGCACAAAGATATTGTACTGTAACAGTACACCCCCCTTTAAAAAAAAAAAAATATGGTAATAGTGTTTACAATATAAATTTGACCTAGACCTTACTAGTTATTTGCTGATGTATATAAATAATAATGCTATTGTACGCGGTGGAATTTGATGACGCCTGTTGTGGTGTGATTTGCTGACGTCTGTAATTTTGACTTAGCTGTTGCACGAGTGTTTATTATTTTTTTCCGTTAAACTCTTCATTCTTCTGTCCAGTGTTTTCATTATGCCGTAAATTAGGATCACGCCGATTGTTAAAATAATCTGTCCCATTGCAACATTTCTTGTCCACCGTAAGTCCTCCTGGATCAGGTTACGGAGTTGGTCCGCTTCGTTTTGATTGAGGCAATTGTCCGTATTGTATGTTATCTGGTCCTTAGAACTTTGATTTCCCATTTTAGATGTCTTGTTGTTACGAGTAGTTGTGAATTAATGGTATATGTTAAGATCTATGTTAATATATATACGAATAGCTTGCTTATATCAGCGATTTTTTATAGACGTACTACTGGCTTTACTTTACGTCCCGATCGTGTAGTGTACGTGTGTGAATGCCTGTCGCAATCCTTTGAATCTGGCACGTAGTTTGATTCGTCATTGATCATGAAAGCTGGTTTCAATCTATCAATTGATATCACTGTCTCTTTATCCCTAATTCTAATGCAAAATGTTTTATCTGTTTTACTAATTACTGGGTAGGGTCCTTCATACGGCGGTGTCAGGGCTTTCTTAATTCTATCACACCGAACAAATACGTGTGAGCATTCTTTGAGTTCGGGATGCACAAATATAGCTTGATTGTGTTTTTTTCTTTTCGGAATTGATGTCATTTGTGTGATGTCCTTTTGAATTTGTTTTACAAACTCTTCGTACGTTGATAACTGTGCTGCTGATGACTCAAAAAATCCTCCAGGGAGTCGTATTGGCGTTCCATATGTCATCTCTGCTGAACTATAACCTGTGTCTTCTCGCAAGCTACTCCGCAACCCGAGTAAAACTGTTGGAATTTCTTTTAACCAATTTTCGTTGGATTCTCTTGTCATTAACGCCGCCTTTAAAGTTCTATGAAATCTCTCTATCATTCCATTGGATTGTGGATGATAAGGTGTTGTCCTAATTTTATGTATTCCCAAAAATTGTGAGAGTGACTCAAATATTCTTGATTCAAACTGTCGGCCTTGATCCGTAGTAATGCGCAATGGACATCCAAAACGAGTAATCCATCCTTCGAAAAGTGTCTTGGCTACTGTTTCTGCAGTTATATCTTCTACCGGAAATATTTCGGGCCATGACGTACAACGATCTATGATTGTGATTAAATATCTCTTCCCTTGTGAAATCGGAAGTGGTCCGACGATGTCAATATGTAAATGTTCAAAACGTTGCGCTGTCATAAATGTACCAGGAGGTGATATCGTATGTCGTTGTATTTTTGATTTTTGGCAGGCTATACATGATCTACACCAATTATTGATATCTTTGTTCATATACGGCCATAAATACCTTTGGGTTATCATTTTTCTCGTAGTTCTTTTTCCTGGATGGCTCATACCATGAATGGTATCGAAAATTTGTTTGCGAAAATGCTTTGGTAAGTAGGGGCGGCTTTTTCCAGTAGAGGTGTCGCAGGTGATGTTTATTGTGGAACCCGGAAGCGTAATGTTTTTGAATTTTAATCTTTTATTGTCATGTAATTTACTTAGTTCATTATCTGTTGATTGACATTTTTCCAATTCAGCGTAATCGATAGGTGATGGCACGTATATTTCCTCTATTCGAGATAAGGCATCGGCGGTAATATTGTCACGTCCGCTTATGTGTTGAATGTTGGTACTGTATTGTGAAATGAAATCTAACTGCCGGACCCGTCGCGGTGTATCGTTTGATGATGGTTTTTGGGAGAATGCGTATGTCAAAGGTCGGTGATCCGTAAATATTGTAAATTCTCTTCCCTCGATTAATCTGTGAAAATGTTTGACGGCCATGTATATTCCTAACAGCTCTCTGTCAAACGTAGAATATTTTTGTTGAGTTTCGCTCAATTTTTGTGAAAAAAATCCTAATGGTTCCCAATTGCGTCCGGATTTTTGTTGTAAAACTCCACCAACGCAAGTAGCACTAGCGTCGGTCATGAGCGCTAGTGATGCGTTGCGGGAAGGATGCGCTGTTAACACTGCGTTTTTCATGCTTTCCTTGCATTTTTCGTAAGCTTTGTCTGCTTCCGTTGTCCAAGGAACAGGTGAATTATCGTTCTTTTTTGAACCATGTAGATATTCGTTTAAAATTCTTTGATTTTCCGCTGCGCATGGAATATTACTTCTGTAGAAATTGACCATGCCCAAAAATCTTCTTAATTCTTGAATTGTTTTCGGTTTGGGAAATTCCATGATTGCTTTGTAATTTTCTTCGGTAGGGAGTATTCCTTGGCTCGTTATATGATAACCTAAGAAATCTATTTCCCTTCTGAGAAATTCGCATTTTTCGAGATTAATGGTTATTCCATTCTCGTGTAAACGTTTGAAAACCGTTTCTAAATGCTGATAATGCAAATCTTCGTTGTCCGATGCAATGAGACAGTCGTCTACAAATATAAATACGTAGTTTAAATCTCTAAATAAGGAATCCATGAATCGTTGAAATGTTTGTGCCGCATTGCGTAATCCGAAAGGCATTCTTAAGTACTCAAAAAGTCCAAAAGGTGTGATGATGGCTGTTTTTTCTATATCTTTAACAGGAATACAATGGTATGCTTTACGTATATCTATCTTGCTTAGTATCTTCTTATTTTCTAATATGTATGTAAAGTCAGTTAATCTTGGTAGTGGGTATTTGTCCGGTACTGTCGTGCTATTGAGCATTCGATAGTCTCCGCATGGTCTCCATTCGCCATTTTTCTTTTTTACCATATGTAATGGGCTTGCCCATGGGCTATCTGACGGTCGGCAAATTCCGAGTTCTATCATATTTTGAAATTCCTTTTTGGCTATGTCGTATTTTTCTGGAGGTAATGGTCTTGCCCGAGCTGCGACGGGTGGTCCTGTAGTGATAATGTGATGTTCAATCTTATGTTTGGGCGCATTGCGGAGAGAGGACCCTTTCGTGATGTCTTCGTATTTGTTTAAAAGTTGCGTAATACGTGGATTCGTTCCCACTGCGATATTACGAATTGTTTGTTGTGTCGCTTTTTCCGAAGTTACATGCGTTGTCAGCTCTGTAACTTTGTCGATAAGTTTGCGACCTGCTATGTCGACTAATAGTTTATAGTGCTCTAGAAAATCTGCTCCAATTATTGGTTGTGTAACATCGGCGATTACAAAATTCCATTTATAACATCGTTGTAGTCCTAAATTCAAGGTAAGCGTCTTCTCGCCGTAAGTCCTAATTTTAGTCCCATTTGCAGCGTATAGTGTGTATTGTTCATTTTGTAAAACTGAATGTCTCTGTTGCTTGCTAATGACTGAAATATTTGCGCCCGTGTCAATCAAAAACTTCATACCACTTTTTCGGTCGGTAATGGTGAGGCGATTGGATGGGTGGATTGCACAGAGTTTCGCCGTTGTCTGTGCTCTTATTCGTTTCCCTGGTTCCGTACGTAAGTCATTGGTTTCCAACTGCATGGTTTAATGCAGTTCTTTGCATATTTTCCGAATCTTTCGTGGTAGTAACAAAATCGATTTGCTCCTCTATAGTTTGTTCTCGGCCTCATAATCGGGAATTGTTGACGTTTCTTGAAATGATTGTGCGTGTTGGGTCGATAGCCATATTGACCTTGTTGAATTGCGTCAATATCTATCTGTAATTTTGCTAGCTGGGCTAAAATGCATGCTGTATTGTTGTCGTTTGAAGTGTCGTTGCTAACAGCTGATATTTCGGTTACTTTTGAATTCATTATTATTTTGTCTGCAATTTGGCTCAGTTTGTCAATTTCCATGTCTTCCGTAACTGCTAGAACCGTAGTAACTGATGTTGGTAAAAGCCTGAACCATAGTAGTTTAATTGTTTCGTCACTGATTTTTCCTCTCCCGAGGACTCGCATTTGACGTAATAACTGCGAAGGTTTTTGATCACCGAGTTCTGTCTCTGATATTAATTTTTGAAACTGTCGCTGTTCTGTTTCTTCGTAACAATCAATTAAACGTTCCTTGATGTTTTTGTATTTATCTGTAGTCGGTGGTGAAGTGATTAGGTCACTAACCTGTAGTATTTCTTCCTTGGATAACTTTGCTATTACTGTACAGTATTTGTATTCGTCTCCTTGCTTCTGTGGTGCTAATATGGCTTCTAGTTGCGTGAACCATAATCTTGGTTGGTCTTTCCAAAATTCCGGAATGCGGGATAAAACCGAGGTGCCAGCAGCTACTTCAAGTGTTCCTTGCTGATTTATGTTCGCCTTGCACGGTGATTGTGCCATGTTTCTTGCTGCGTATTCGTTCGTCGGGGTCACCAATTTGCCAAACTACTTGGCAATATATGATTAGGTATAAATGAGACAAAAGATGTAGTATAGTCTGGTTATAATTATCTAAAGGTGCATCTTATATACTAACGACTTCGTGTTGATAACAGATAGTAGAAACATTTAATAGATACTGAACGTGCGATAAGGAACATAAGATTGTGATGTAGATTGTAGATACAGCACAAAGATATTGTACTGTAACATATAGTAACATATAACAAAAGCTGAAAAAAAATTTTTTGAGCAAACATTAACGTGTTGTACATCATTCTTCAGGTCTTTCAAAAACATTTTAAAGTTTCTAATGAGCTTTTTTTATGAAGTGGATTTTTTTAAATTTTTGTATAATTCTGATTGTATAATTATAATTGTAAAAGTTTGTTTGTTTATTTGTTTGAACACGGTAATCTCAGGTACTACTGGTCCGAATTGAAAAAAATGTTTTTCTATTGGGTAGCCTATTTATCGAGGAAGGCTATATAACATCACGTTACAAACGGGGAAAATTGACGCATACAAAGTTGCGCGAGTCGATTAGTAAAATATATATTTGAAACCCATAAGACATGCGGCGGACGCGCGCGACCGACGACTTAGGCATTATTTAAATAATTTGTTTAACTACTAAGTTTTTTAACCACTAGCAATTAATTTATTTTCATTATAACGATTTACAACAATAACAAACACAATAATTAAAATCTATACTAATACTTAAAGCTATATTATTTATACTATACTAGCTGTCCCGGCGAACTTCGTCTCGACTCTTTTTTTTATAAATCGGGTTCAATTGTGAATCTAAACCATCCTCGAATCCCCTTGAACTCACATAAAAAATTTCATCAAAATCGGTCCAGCCTTCTAGGAGGAGTTCAAAGACATACACAAGTACACAATAAAAAAAAATATATATATAAAGATTATAAAGCTGAAGAGTTTGTTTGAACGCAATAGGTAATCTCAGGAACTACCTACTGGTCTGAATTGAAAAGTTATTTTACTGTTGGATAGCCCACTTATCGAGGAAGGTTATAGGCTATTATAACATCACGCTACGACCAATAGGAGCGGAGCAGCAATAAGAAATGTTGCAAAAACGGGGAAAATTTACGCATACGAAGTTGCGCGGGTCAGCTAGTCTATACTAATATTACTAGTACAGTATTATATTATCTGTGCTAATATTATAAAGAGGAAAGGTTTGATTGTTTGTTCGTATTGAATAGGCTCCGAAACTATAAAATATATTGTATTTAAAATCCATATGACGTGCGGCGGACGCGCGCAGCCAAAGAGAAGAATTTAAGAATTTCGATTTGAAATATCGATTCGTGATTATTTAAGAGTGCGAGGTAGAGGACACTGAGCTCGCACAACTGTGTGACTGGAAGGGACAGCGAACAGTTCATGTTTACTATTACGGAGATAGTTGTCCGGCATGTAAAGTCGACATAGCTCAGTGTGTAATTCCGGCGCATCGATGTATCCTTGTAGAATTTTCGCACATTACCGGGGCCGTGGCTGTGTTGCTTCGTGTAACCGCGGTCAGTGAGTCGCTCTTTTGCAACTTGGTTAATACAGTGCCGAGTCTAGATAGATTCCCTCTTCTCTTCTTCTTTAATAAAGACGACTCCTGCAACAGGGTACAAGCCCTATATTGCGGAGGACTTTACAAACATAGAAATCACGGACACAAAGTACACCCAGACTCGGAACAACAATTTGTGGATCAAACAAAGTGGTGTAACGTGTGGTAATCGAACCCACAACCTCTTGCGTAGCAGTCGGACACACTCCCACCGCGCCACAGAGGCAGTCCCGTGTTAATCGATCTATTTACATACTTATAAGTTAGTACAGAACCTTTATAGTGTTTAATATATAAAATACAGTTAAATCCAATTTTAGTCCACACTAAAAGGTTGACTACCTACTGAATGTTTTATCCTGTTTTGATTATTCGAAATTACTCAGATCCATTAAAATATATTTATTAATAAATCTCATAATAATAAATATATTTTAATGCTCAGATCAAAATCACAAGCACAACGTATTTTTGAACGTTTATTTTTATGACTGTTGATAATGTTTGTAAATGTCAAAAGTTGATTGAAGAAAAAGTGTCAAACAAAAGTAAACTTTAGCTTGTTTTGTTAATTTTGATTTTTAACCCAATGAGTTTTAAATGTTAGCAACAGAGTACATTTATTTAGGTTAATGAATTACGAGACTTGGGAGAATATAAAGTAGATAGTAATAAAAACTGCCAAGGATTTTATGTAAAATGCCTCGGGTAAAAATAGACTACGTCGTCAGTTTCAGCAGCGAGGATCCCGTAAGTTAATATTACATTTTGTTTTTTGTATATGAACTTCACTAACGAGACAACACCGTGTCGTAAACATGCCCAGCATAATATAACCTCTTCACTATAACAAGTTTTTAAGCTTCGAATTCTTGTTCATTCTTGCACAGGAACACCCGGCCAGCAACTTATTGGCGTGGGAAGTGAGCAAAAAGAAGTGGTTGTGTCAAAAGGGCGAGTCCTCTTGCTCCATCGTGCTTCAGTTGACTAAAGCTGTCAAGGTAACTAGGACAGACTGTACCCACATAGATAATACTTAATAGTTTAAATATATGTATATATATTTTTCAAAGACGACTCCCACAAGACTCAAAGTCAAGTCCCCCGCGACACTGGGCTTGTACTCAGTGTCGCGGGGGACTTTACAAACATTCAATTCATGGACACAAAGTACACCCAGCCTCAGAACAACAATTTGTGGATCACACAAAGTGGTGTCACATGTGGGAATCGAACCCACCACCTCTTGCGTAGCAATCAAACACACTGCCACTGCTCCACAGAGGCAGTCAAATATTGAATTGTGCAAGTAAAGTTCTCACTAGCTTTATATCATACAAATTCTAATTTGATTTTGTTATAATCATGTGGCATTAATTTCTAAACTTTTTTTTTACACAGCTTCTATCTGCCATCAGCTATTTAGCCATAATTACATCTTGTATTTCTTGTTTGTGTTTTCAGTGGATGTATTTCAACAAATAGGTACTCTCTTCTACTATCTATAAGGTGGTTGATCCTCTACCTAATGTCTCTGATCCAGTTGCAGAATTGCCGTTGTTTCAACCTTATGATGTTCTTTATACACTGAACACCTACCATTAATAAAAAGGTCATGTGAGGCATTAATGCAATATATCTCTCACAATAGGTGTTCGCAACGGGACTCTATAGAAGGGACAGCCTGGTTGCCCATGGTTCCAAGGAATGGACAAACATAGAGAAATTATTGTTGACTTATACACTTAAAGGAATGGCAGCTTTGTCAGAATGTTTAGAGTGTAACACCATAGACAATGTCTATCACATACTACATGACTGGAATGAGTCCCTCCGATGAGAAATGATAGGAATAACATATAATGTAGGGGAGTGCAACAGTTTTCTTGCCTATCCTTGCTCAGTAATGGCGAAAAAGCTTTACTAACTATATCTTGCATGGGATACAGGTATTTCTCAGCATACACTCAGTAATGCCTCTACCCTATTAAATTAGTTTTCTAGGCTTAGGTTCAATTATGGTGCGACATAGTCAAAACTGACAAATCCCCTTCAAAACATACACTAAAATTGACAAATTGATTTGTGTGCCTTTGTAGACTTGCTTTTATTTTACTACCTGGTCCACGCAACTTTGTCTGTGTCAATTTTTCCTGTTTTTGCAACATTTTTCATTGCTGATCTGCTCCTATTGCTTGTAGCGTGATTTTGTACAGTCTATAGCCTTCCTCGGTAAATGCTTTCCTGTAGACCTATGTAATTTATTGTTTGTTTTCCCAAATAAAATAAAATAAAAATAAGATACACATTCCACCATACATTATTTTGATATATCTTTAGGCAGCATTTTCGTTGAATGCTCCCAGACGGCTAATATTTTTCTGACACTTCCAACAAATATTGTTATATTTTAGCCAATGTACACAAAAACTTAACCAATTATATACTAAAACCTACCTCGAGAACCACTCTATCCATTGGGTGAAAACAGCATCAAATCAGTGCAGTAGTTTTTGAGTTTATGGCACACAGACAGACAGATGTGGCGGAGGACTTCGATTTATAATATACCTACAAAAGATTTAAAACATACAGAATGATTTATAATATACTAATAACCTCCCGCTTGTGGCTTCTTTACATTTACTATATAACTTATATCAGTTTTGGAAAATATTTAATGAATTAACGCTTAATCACCTAACATTTGTTTTTGGATATATGACCCTTACCATCTACAGACTATTTTACTGGAATAAAATCATATTGTTTATTGTTTAGGCCCTCAATCTGACAAACCAATATCGATTTCATTCCAGGGTCTCTCAGATGTGTGGTAAATGGTTGTGTGACAAAAGTAAGTGAAGGGTTAATTTGTATTTCTTTCTTAAAAATTATATTACGAATTTATTTGGTATAATGTAAAGCCAAGAGTGGGGGGTTATTAGTATATTAAAGTCAATGGCGTGCATAGATACACTTTACAGGAGTGATAGAGTATCTATTTACCTCCTCTGTTACAGAATATTAGATATTAATGAATTTCAACATTTCTTGTAAATCATGGTGCATTTGAAATTGCTCTTTGGACATTGTTCTGAAACCATTGCAGGATTTCAAGGTTTGAGTTACTGACAGACCCCCATAGTTAGATTCCATAGTTCCATATGAGTCCATATGTCTCAAGGTTTTAATATTAATACATTGGTTTGTAGATATCTTCAGTGCACATTGGTGCTTACCATTCAGCACTCGTGGAGGTGTTGGTCGCCCGCTCAGAGAAAGCAAGTGACCAGTTTCAGGTAAGAATACTTACGTTTATTCAGATTGAAAATCATTCTAAAGAATCTACAAGGTTTCTTAACTACTAATATGGGACTTAAGTTCCGTATAGAAGGCATCCAGAACAAGACTTGTCTCTATCTGTGACTAAACATTCTTCTTTCTTTTGCTTCTATCAAAACAACTTGTATTGACAGCAGATCGTACTTCTATGTCGTGCAGGTGCTAGTGCCGAGCTGCGTGTTCGTCCCGCCGGGCGAGTCCCGCCGCGACGCTCCCGTGGAGCGCGTGCGCTCGTTCGGCGCCGAGCAGCTGGCGGCCGACGCGCGCGCCCAGCGCTGGGACCGCGTGCGCGTCGTGTGCTCGCAGCCTTACAATAAACACTGCAAGGTACGACACACCACAGATCAATACACACAAACCTACTCATCCCAAGTATCTCCTACAGCATGGTCACAAAAAATTTGAATAGAATATCATACTCGTCAATTGCCGAGTCTGTTTCTTAAAATGTGTTTATTCTGAATGATAATGGTATCTATACTTTGTAGTATGGTTTGTCGTTCGTGCACATCGAGGGCGAGGGCCCCGCGAGCGCGGGCCCCGCCGCCCCCCGGCCCGCGGGCCTCGCGCTCGCGCTGGACGCGCCCTCCTCGGACGAGGACGACTTCCGGCCCGGCGAGCTGTTCGCTAAACACTTGCAGCAGAACACTGACTCGCAGAGCAGCACCACCTCCGATACTGGTATACTGATTATATTATTATATTCACTAACCTAAGTTAGTATTGGTCACCATAAAAAAAGACTAAAATATTAGTTAAATTGAATATTGCAAGAAATTTGTAAACTAATTGTTTTACATATTTTATTTGAAGGTGCTCAAATAAGACAGGCCACATCACAAGCTCTCAAAAATATACCAGAATCATCAACAAAGCTCCTGAAGACTCCCATAAGCAAGCCTAGTAACAAGCGAGACAACAATCAAACCTTAGAGGACAAAGTGGACAGATCCCGAGACACGCTGCTGTACACCGACGATGATGGACAGCCACATGCGCGAATAGACCGCGCGGTGCAGCGACATAAAGATCAGAGAGAGAAGGAAGATAAAGCTAAACCTCAAACAAAACCGGACAGAAAGGAAAAAGAAAGGTTAAACGAAAGTGCTCATAAACCTAAAGAAGACAAGAGGACACCTAAGCGTAGGAAAAGTGAACTCTCTGACAGTGAGACTCCTGCAAGCAAAAAGACAAACAAGAATAGTGACGATGCTACTACTAGTACCCAAAAGAATAGAACAGACGAAAGAAGGAAGCGACCACAAAGCATTGAAGAGATGGAACAAGGTAGTATAATTGTCAATAATAAGCATTTAAACTAATACCCGTTTTGATGAAATTGCAGTTGTATTGACTCACTTTAAACATGGCCGCCAGTGGGTGGCGTGACTTTTATTTGACAGTTACGTTTTGAACTGCCGTGAGTGGAGCAGGCAGTCTTCTTAATCAAGCGGTCGAAGCGACAATACGTCTTTCAATATTACGGTCATTCTTTTCTTTCTTTTGGAGAACATAATTGTATACTTATTCATGAAGTAGCAGTAAATTGGTCAATATTTAAGCATATAAAGTTTTTACATCGTAAGTGGATGCTTCTACTATGTTGTGCCCATTGAGGTTGATTTATACACTCCCATGTATTCTTCTTTTAATATTTTTTATCTCTTTTTGCATCAGTCCTCTAATATGGTTTATAATATACCTAATGAAGGCAGTACCTTACCTACATATACAGTTTATAAATAAAGAAACATTTCAGAAGAGTGGCCGCGAGTTTTTATTGCCTCCTTCTTTCTTCTCTCGGGCTTTACCTATTGTTTACGAACAGGCATTACAAGTAAATTTAGAATCGACTTTTCACAAGTGTAGTATTTTGCTTCCTAAGTGAATAAATCATTTTTATTATTATTACTATATATTAGTCTTGTCTTGTTGCTGTTTTAAAGTTGGGTGTGCGAAGTGTTGGTTGTAGTGCCAGTGGTGCAGTAGAATTTGTGTAACCGAAATTATTTGAACTTGGGACTTTACCTTGCTTAAGGCATACATGTACCATATTTTGATCGATTACCACTTGTTGTCATGTTAATTCGATATTTAGTCGTTAATAGCCGGTGTGTGGCGCGGTGAGTGTGTGCGACTGATACGCAAGAGGTCGTGGGTTCTATTCCAATACGGGAGACCACTTTGTGTGATCCATAAATTGAATTCCAAAAATCCGTGACTTATATATGTGTAAACTAAAGTCCCCCGCGACACAGGGCTTTGTCATGTTTTTCATGATATTGGTTATTGATTCAACAGTTTCTCACACGATTGGGAGGGGATGAGTTAAAATCTCGTCATGGTTGATAATCTTGTCAACAATATCGGTTATTTCGCTTCGATATTATCGGTTATTTGATATATTGATGTGACTGCACGTACTAGTATAAGATGTTACGAGACTTCGTGGGTGGTATTTATCGAGTGGATTTCTCCCGACGGTTCCAGACGAGGAGCCTCCGGAGCCCCACACGATACTGAAGGGCGTCGTGCTCGTGCTCAGCGGCTACGAGAACCCGCAGCGCGCCCACGTACGCAACACCGCGCTCGCGCTGGGGGCCCGCGTCGAGAGGGACTGGGGCCCCGCCTGCACGCACCTCATGTGAGTACGAGACATGCGCGACACCCACCGCGCATTCACTTCTGTCACGCACGGCTCCTAGTATCGAACTTGCCCCGCAGCTGCGCGTTCCCCCGCACGCCCAAGCTGGTGGCGGTGCGCGCGCGCGCCCGCGACGCGCCCGCCGCGCGCGCCGACTGGGTGCTGCAGTGCGCCGCGCGCCGCGAGCGCCTGCCGTGGCGCTGGTTCGCCACGGAGCCCGAGCGCCGCGTGCCGGAGCCCGCGCGCCCCGACCCGAAGCCCGAGCGCCGAGTGCCGGAGCCCACGCGCCCGGACCCGAAACCCGAGCGTCGAATGCCGGAGCCCGAGCGCTCGTGTCCGAACGACGATTCGGACACTGGTATGTAACGTTACCTCTTTATTTATAATATTGGTCTAAGATCGCCAATGTTGTCTTTGGGATCGGAGTTACAAGCGCGCATTTCCAGTGATTTGAAAAAAACTCCAATTAAAGATTTGTTCGGTAGCCGCCGTGTGTATGGCGGTGTACGGTAGCGTTCACGCGGTCCGGCGTCCGTCCAGTTCGGTCGCCATACATTCGCCGCCGGATACCCGGTCGTTGTTGTCGTTGTTCTTTGATACAGTCCGTTGAAGCTGTAAAAAAATTAAACTACTAAGTTAATATAAAAAGATTTTAGGTTTTTAAAAACTGCGAGATTATTCCTATAGCTTAGCCGCCCAGCCTAAGAGGATCAGGTCAGGTCGAGGTCTTCGCTTACATATATCCTCTCCTTCTCTATCTATCTCCTTCATACAGGTTACTCAGTAACCTAGTTAGGAGCGCAGAGCTGCACCCAATATCATTGTAGAAAAATAAATATATAATAAACTTTTAAACTATGTAACCAATCAATGTACAATATTTTTAATGATCAATAAACTTATTATTATTATATATTTATAAATATCAACATGAATGTAACTAAAAACCTGTGTGAATGAATTTAATTTCCAGAATGCGATACTGACGATGAAATACAGAAGGTACTTCAGAAACAAAAGGCGAAGTTGGCGGAGCCACCCAGTCCCTCGCAGTCCAGCACGGACGAGGACGAGGCCGAGGCCGAGGCGGGCGCGGCGCCGCGGCTCGGCGGCGCGCTGCCCGGCTTCCTGGAGGGGCACACGTTCGCTATCGACGAGGCGGAGCGCGACGCGCGGCTCATGGCGCGCTACGTGACCGCGTACGGCGGGCTCGCCGTGCAGGTCAGTCGCCGCCGGGTCTAGTGTAGTACTGGGGCCGATACTATGGGATGCGTGATCGGTATTGGTATTGTATTATTGTTTTCTAAAGATTGCTGCGCCAATTTAGATTTTTTTTTTTTTGTATTTACGCCTGCGTCGAAGTGTCCGTTATGCTAGCGTACACCAGAGCTAAATCGAGTTGGTTACTATGCCAATAAACTCTGCGTAAATACTGCTTAATTAGTGTAAAAATAAAAAAAACTCTGCCTCTTTAGTTTAGGAAATAAACACCATTTTCACTGTGTACGCTGGCGTCACGATCAAGCTAGCGTACCCATGGCCGTACTCGAAAACGGCTAATTGTAAAGCAACAGAGTTTACACAAAAAAATACTGCTCTAATACTGCTCCCGCTTTGTTCGTGACTGTACGTCAATACATTTGTTCCTAGAACTTAACATAGATTTTTTGATTATTCCACTGCGAATTCGCATAAAGTATTTACACTATTAGAGTCAGAATTTCACGCACTATTTTTACATATAGCATTTATTAAAAGAAAAGTTCCCTTTCTTTAAGAACTATTATGTGTACGCTGCCATAACGCCAGCTCCGAATGTCATTGAAAAGTCTTGTTCAATATCTCTGTTCCTACAAGAGCAATCGTTATGAAATTTAGCATAGCGGGAGCAGTATTAGAGCAGTATTTTTTGTGTAAACTCTGTTGCTTTACAATTAGCCGTTTTCGAGTACGGCCATGGGTACGCTAGCTTGATCGTGACGCCAGCGTACACAGTGAAAATGGTGTTTATTTCCTAAACTAAAGAGGCAGAGCTTTTTTTATTTTTACACTAATTAAGCAGTATTTACGCAGAGTTTATTGGCATAGTAACCAACTCGATTTAGCTCTGGTGTACGCTAGCATAACGGACACTGCGTCGAACGGTCCCGACTAGTCAACTTCAAATACGTCAATCTAGTAAACTACTAACATATCGATGATTTAGATATCGCTAAGATAAGTGGAAATTTAACTTTAATTTTGAAGAACTAGTATTGAGCACTAGTCCCATAGTGGCGGCCCCATTGTCGTCCTGACCCGACACCTATATAACACGCCGTCCACCCACCACCCGCAGCTGTCCGAGCTGTCGGACAGTCCGGCGGACTACGTGGTGAGCTCGCGCGCGCGCGGCGCCGTGCCGCCCGCGTGGCTGGCGCGCTGCGTGCGCGCTCGCCGGCTGCTGCCGCGGCACTGACTACGCGGTACGCGCTGGGACTACAGTCGCCTTAAACTATTGTGATACTATAAATAAATATTTTACAATAATCTACGTATTTTATTATATTTACCTGCAGATTTGAGCGATTGATTTTTTTTTAAGCTATTGCATAGCTTCTGTCGCGGGCCTTGAGCGTGGAGACCGAATCCAGAAATTCCGTAACGAAAATAATCTAACACCCCCCACTCCAACCGGCACAGCGGTGATACTTTTTAGTTTTTTTTATTATTTTACTTAAATATATATTTTTTTTAATATGAAATATATTTTTTTTAATATGAAATATGTTTTTTTTAATATGAAATATATTTTATTAAAAAAAATATTTTTTTTTGTTGTTTTTTTAGTTGATAAAAAATGCTAAAAAATAAAAAAAAAATACCGCGGAGTCTCGCGTCGCGTGTGTCGTGGCATCACGCGTCACGTGTGTCGTTGTGTCTGTTGGCGGAGCGTGAAGCTGCCCTGGTCACCGCACGCGCCAACACAAACATATGCAATACACGATGTTGTTTGCGAATCCTCAAGCGCGTAACAAAGCACGCGACGGCTATCGCTGCGTCGCTCGCGGTCTACTAAATAATTCTCTTTTTAACATATAATTTATATTTAGAAAAAAAGTCGAGTCTAGGTTATGCGATTTCCAAATAAGACTGGCAGAATGTTTCGACGCGAGCATCGCTTCATCGAGATAGCCGCCGCGTGCTCGGCCACAAAATCCTCTCCATTTGAAACAAACGCGTGTACAATCGGATCTCCGTGACCGCACGCACACGGCGCCATCGTACGAGCTGGCCCGACGCCCGCGTCACTGGTAATGACGCCTTAGAGATGCGGAACATTGGATGTTTACCAATAAAATTTTATAACAAATTTCATTGATTTATAAAGACATCTATGATTGAAAATGAAAGTGTTCATAACTATTTTTTTTATTTAACAATCTTGATAACCAAACTTATTTTTTAACATGGAAATTATTTTATATTTTGGTATCTTTCCCACCTTATTTTATGTTCATGGCTACCTGGCAAGGAATGAACAGATAAGTCGATGTAGTTCAATCTGATGAAAATAATAATCGTATAAACTTGCCTGCAAAAATCCGTTCGTGAAATACGAGGGGTGATCCAAAAGTAATGAGAATGGGTACATCAAAATAACTTTATACTTAAAAATAAAATTAATTTTTCTACATAGTTTCTGGAACTGAACTTTGACTTTTTTTACAAGTAATTGTAAGATAACCAACAAAAACAGAACGTTTTTTTTATGCGTTTTTTTTTCATTTAAAAACAGGTTTTCTAGCGACGGTTTTTAGACATGTCTTATCAAAATTGGTTCAGCCATTTAAAGGTCATCAGCTCTTTTGTTAGCTGCGGTAGGGATCTTAGACGCAAAATGGGTATTTACTTTCAAACATATGTGTGACCTAAAATTGGAATCACCCATGTATGCTAAATAACTATGCAAGAGAGCACTTTTGAAAAAAATAATGACAGATGTTTGGATTGGTTTTTAACCCCCGATGTAGAATTCTATCAGAAATTACAAAGGAATATCCATTCCTGGAAGCCTCAACAGATAGAATCCCCCAAAAACATAACTTTGACCAACGATACAAAATCAGACTTACACCCGAATCAAAAGACAGCTCCGGACCATCTGAAGTTAGAATATACACAGATGGATCCAAAACCGCGATAGACACGGGAGCAGAAGTCTATTCAGATGACCTCAATATTAAGATATCTACTCTTTTCTTTTCTGGACAGAAGAAACACGATTTTCCAAGCAGAATGCATTGGCATAACCAAAGCGGCTAAAGCAGTCGCAGCCAGAAATGCAAAAGATCTAAAAATAAAAATTTTAACCGACAGCGCTTCAGTGCTACAAGCGCTGTCAAACACCAGCATAAACTCGACCTTTATTCAAGAATGCCATGAATCACTTAAGGCCAAGATAATGAAGTGACCCTGCAATGGATAAAGGGACACAGCAACTGAATTGGAAATGTCGCGGCGGACAAGCTAGCGAGACGGGGATCTAAAATGAACATCTACGACCCGAACCGATAGTGCCCTTACCCCAAGCCCAGGTACGAATCTGGCTGCGTGAGAAATCAGAGGAAAACCACCAACTGGAATGGAGCAAAAACACCGGTTGCAGACAAACGAAAGAGGCGATTCCAACAGCGCCCAGAAAGTTGCATAAATTGTGTGTGTCCCCCATCTTAACTTATGAACCGTGTGACCAAAAAATATGAAAAAAATCGCAAAGGTAGCGCTTAACAAATACCTACTTTAAACTTAAATTATTTCGGACATGATTAGATATACCGTCATTGAGTTATAGCCAAAAAACTGCTTTTCTTCTGGCGTAAGTGCAATGAACATACGCTCTTCTGCTGATGCAATTATTTAAGGCTGCGGACCTCTACACTGAGCATGGTCCGACATGCTCTTGTCCGGTTTATATTAACGAATCACGAAAAAAAATACTGAGGGGATTTCCTTAAAAAAAAAAACAGCTTCTGTTACACGTATGAGGAGGATGATTAAAAAATAATTATTATTATTATTAAGCTATCAAACTAATTGGCGGCAACTACAAGACACCTTTTCACCAAATTTCACCATTTCAAGATTCATCGAGTAGTCTTTGAGTAAAATGCCTGTGACATACGGACGGACAGACACGGCAGGTGGACATGACAAAACTATAAGGGTACCGTTTTTGCCATTGCTACGGAACCCTAAAAGTTTTTTGTCGAAAATAAAACAAATCAATCAACAAATCCGATAGTATGTATTTTAAAAAAAATGGTTTTTTTACGATATTTGCGAAATGTAAAAAAGCTAAGTTGGTGGATTTCTTATGTCCTAAAAAAATCGTAAATAAACTAAGTAAATCACCCAAGAGGATAGAAACATTTCAATTCATTTTACAAAAAAATTAAATACATATTATAGAAAACCTATTAAAACAAAAAAGGAGTAATTTAATTGTGACAAAAAAAGATGCTCCAACGGTTAGAGTTAATGTCATTCTGGGGTATGAATAAATAACATTTCTCATTTTACAATCACTAGAAAATGTTGGGATAGTGTAAGTTCTTAATTTTTCCCTGACTTTCAAGGTGGCTCCTCGATTTCACTGACTTTCCCTGACTACCTTGAGCTTCCCTGACTTTCCAGAATGTGGACACCCTTTATCTTGACTCTCCCAAAATGCCTCTACAGCGGCCATCACTTCGCCTATCCTCTTGCCCCGGAGGTGTTCCTTGAGCCGAGGAAACAAATAAAAGTCGCTGGGGGCTATATCTGGAGAATAGGGTGGGTGTTCAAGCAGCTGGAAGCCAGCTTCTTGAATGGCAGCCATCGTGTCTTGATGGAACAGAACTTTTGCGCGCAGTTTACCCCGTCTTTTTTCCTTGATGGCCTCTCGCAATCTTTTGATTTGGTCAGCATAGTAGGAGCCTGTTATGGTAGCTCCCTTATCAAGGTATTCAACCATAATTATTCCCTCAGCATCCCAGAAAACTTTGAATTTCTTGGGAGTCGGTGAAGATGGCCTTTTCCATGTCATTGACTGTTGTTTGGTTTCGGGATCAAAATGATGAATCCACGTTTCATCCTTAGTCACAAATCGAGCCAAAAAAATATCTTGATCCGCCTGGAACATTTCAAGATTGGTCCTTGAAATGTCGAATCGTTTCTTCTTTTGTTCGTCGGTTAACATTCTCGGGACCCAACGTGCAGAGACCTTTCTCATGTTCATCGCGGTAGTTAAGATCCTTTGAATGCTACCAAATGAAATGCCTGTGTTCTCAGCTAAATGACGAATGGTCACTCTTCGGTCTGCCAAAACCAGATCTTGAACTTTTTTGACGTTTTCTTCAGTGAGGGAGGAGGATGGACGGCCTTCGCGGTGTTCGTTTTCCGTGGATGTTCTTCCCATCTTAAGCTCCTTGCACCAGCGTGCAGTTGTTGAATATGGAGGAGCAGAGTCCCCTAATGTTTCCACCAAGTCAGTATGAATGTCTTTGGTGGACATTTTTTTCGAGCACAGGTATTTGATGACGCTTCGCACTTCATGTTTCTCCATTTTGATGTTATCACTCCGACTGCTAGTATTCAAATGAATGTATATTTTAAAAATGACGTCCTATTTATACCATTTTGTCAGGGAAGCTGTGAAGGATTAGGGAGTTGAAAAAATATTTTTTCAGAATTTTGTTATTTTTTTTTTTTTTTTTTTTAATAATAAAAATGATTTATTCACTTAGGAAGCAAAATACTACACTTGTGAAAAGTCGATTCTACATTTACTGGTAATGCCTGTTCGCAAACAATAAGCCCGAGAAAAGAATAGGCAATAGACACTCGTGGCCACTCTTTTCAAATTGCCAATGTTTACAATGTTTCTCTGTTTATAAACTGTCTATGCAGGTAAGGTGCTGCCACCATTATATTATACACCATATTAGAGTACTGATGCAAAAAAAAAAAAAAAAAAAATATTACTAGAAATATCCGTTTATCATTACTTTTTGATCACCCTTCGTATTATTGCCACGCTTGGATATATTAAAATCGAAAAAAAATTGCTACTTGTCCATTGGTAAGCTATCATGTTCTTGTTTATAAATCAATAAAATTTGTTATAAAAATGTGTGTAGGTGGGTGGATGGGTGAAAATCGATGTTCCACACCTTCCCTACTATAATTTATACAAGTATACCTAATCGTAGCAACAGCAAATTATTACAATACATTCAATAAAACTCTGTTGATGTTAAATAAACATATTTATATTCACATATATGATATACAACGTGTAATGAGCGGTAGATTCACGTGTGACATTCAGGTGGGGCCTCACTGCGACGTGAGGAGGGTCAGCTTCTCGTTGAGCTGCAGCTGCGTCTTGATGAGCTGCGCCAACGTCACCACCTGCGGGGGAGGGGGGGGGGGTCAGCGAACTATGCTATGATAGGCCTCCTAGGCTCTTAAGCTATTGACAGAACTATAGCTAGTGACATGTTAGAATAAAGCAAATCTCAGAAACAAAAGTAGAATACAGACTTAATCTCAAAATTACCAAAATCTATACTAATATTATTAAACTGAAGAGTCTGTTTGAACGCGGTAATCTCAGGAACTACTGGTTCGAATTGAAACCTTTTTGGATAGCCCATTTATCGAGGAAGGCTATAGGCTATACAACATCACGCTACGACCAATAGGAGCGGAGCAGTAATGAGAAATGTTGCAAAAACGGGGAACGTTTACAATTTTGATAGTGGAGAAATGATTGAGTAATAATATATTACCATAAGCAAGTCCTTAACACTGGAGGCGAAGGCGTCGGCGAAGGTGTCGGCCGACAGGTTGGGCACCGAGTCCACCAGCTCCAGCAGCTGCCGCCCCGCCGCGTTGTTGGGCTCCGCGCGCTCGCCCAGCACCTCCTCCACGTACGCGAGCACCTGGCGCCGTGCCGAAGGGACACTGAGACTTGCTTCTCGATGGATTAAGCTTGGTGATGGTGCAGATATGTTCCGGACCATCACTAAGCTTAATGGGGACCTTAACACTATCGACACCTGGTCAGACAAGTTTGGCTTGCCTGTAAATATGTGTAAGTGTCGGGCTATTGTTACAGGGAGTTAACGCCTTTTAACTCGATTGAAAACCGACCCATTACAACGTGTCATATTAGACTCCATTATCCCGTTACATATTTCCGTTAAAAATCTCGGGATTTTCCTTGATACCACCCTCACAACTCTGCGGACTTTATATCGTCTCAAGAACTTTAACGTTACAGGTACTCTGCAGACTTTATATCGTCTCAAGAACTTTAACGTTACAGGTACTCTGCGGACTTTATATCGTATACTCTTTGCGTGATCCACAAATTGTTGTTCCTAGTTTGGGTGTACTTTGTGTCTGTGACTTGTATAAAATAAAAATATAAAGTCCACCGACACAGGGCTTGCTTACTGCGAAGTAAGTCTTTTTTAGAAAATAAAAAGTGTAAATTGGTATTAGACACGAGCGCGTCTCGCCATCAACCGCTACAGTTTGGCGATACATTTATTTGGTATAAATAGAAAAAATAATAACCTGGTCCAGCAGCGTCGACAGCGACGAGGCCGCCTCGGCCACCTGCGCCAGGTCCAGCATGGGCTGCACCTGGCGCGAGCGCCCGCCGCCGCCCATCGTCTTCTGGCAGAGGTTCAGTCCTACTATCTGGAAGGACACAATACACACTCATTACGATGTTAGGAATTGTGTGTCTTGTCTGCGTGACCAAGTTGCTATGCACACACTGAAAAAAAACAGGGCAAACTACATTTGCGGTTGTTACCAATAAATAGACTAGTTTACTAGGTAAACTAAAAAATCCAAGACTCAATTAGTAGATAAAACTAGCATTTCAACTACCAACAATTAAGTTTAATTGGGACTTAATCGTTGCTAGTTAAAATCCTCCTGGACTACAATGTTGAATTTGCAAAAAGTTGAATTCGCAAAATCTTGTATCCAAAACATTGAATTTAAAAAGTTGAAATTCCTATTTGAACCACAATGTTGAATTTGCATAATGTTGAATTTGTAAACAGTTACGTTATCGAGAATATTCTTCTGTCATGTGTCAGTGAAAGTAAAACAAAAAAAGAAAACAATCATACTAGATTTCCATCACATTTGTAAGCAAGACTGTTGCTGTATATCTTTTTGACAAATGCTGGATCCTGTCACTTTAGCGTTTGTATAAACCTTTTTTATTGCGTTTATTTGAGCTGTTATAAATAAAAATAATAAATAATTTTTTTTATTTCCAAAAACAATACACTCTTATAAACAAAAAGTTGAACATGAAAATCCTATACATTGAAAGTTTTTGAGCACTGGTACCCATGGTAAGATTTAACTTGAGTTATGGGTACCAGGTGACAGCAAGCAAATACTATTTTACATTATGTTCAATACTTAAAATACGATCACTAATTTAAAGTAAAACATTGAATGGTTTAAAATACAAAAATACAACATATAAAAATAAAGAATACAGTAAGCACATATTTACATGTTATAACCCAATATATAGCTAAAAGATGTATGCAAGGTGTATATGGAAGTGTATGTGTGTGTGTGGGTGTGTGTGTTTGTGTGTGGGTAATCGTTAATGTATATAGCCGTTTACCTATCATTTTGGGTTTATTGTGTTGTATTGAGCAAGAAATCGTAAATTCCAGGTGTGTTATGTACAACTGATAGAACGGCCGGGAACACGACCTAAAAGTACCATCCCCATAGTAAGAAACACGTTTCGCAGATTTCAATACTTTTAGCATCTACTTCTTGAACTAGAAGCATGCTCATTATATTTTTTTCCAAAACTGCTGGCCATATGCTTCCCCAAAATATATACACCTTGTCCGGTCTTGCGCCTTTCGCATCCACAGGACTCAACCTTTTGAGATTCAACATTTTGAGATTTAACATTTTACAAATTCAACATTATGGTTCCAGAAAATTCAACTTCTTACGAATTTAACATTTTGGGATTCAACATTTTGAGAATTCAAAATTTTGCGAATTGAACATTTTGTAAATTCAACATTGTCTTTGTATTCAAGAAGGGTTCAAATGCTAGTTTTATCTATTATTATACTTTGTGGTAAATAAGAATTTTTTTATCATTAATCATGTCATAAAAAGAGATCTGCGATTTGACATTTCTTTAAATAGTTGTTGCTTTGGCTAGGTTTATTTTTAAAGATTAGTTGGAAATTAAATTTTCTCTCTCTTCACTCACTTACATCACTTGTAGACTTTTACAAATGATACAGTGGACAGGCCGGGCAGTGAAAATGCAATTACGATCTGGGGTCGTCAGAATCTAGGAATTATGGGTAGATTATGCGAAACATAATTCGGCTCTGTCAAAAACTTATAAAGAAAACTTAAATATTAGGACACAAAAAAAAAAATTGAAGTTTCGGAAAAATGCATAAAACGAGATGTCGTCATCTGTATTTTGTTGCCGCAAAATTTTTAATCACTATCTAATTACAAGTTCAAATAGATAGCGTTAACATTTTCAACAAAATTTAAGGTTTTATTTTGTTTTAAAAAAAAAATCAAATCTTTTATACTATACATTTTTGTCAAGTAACATACCCAATTTGTTTATGGAATTTAACAAAATAACAGTTTTGGAAGGTTTGTTATTTTTTTATTTTTTTTTTATTTATGTTTTATTGTTTTTTTAAATTTCATGGTATAATTTCAAGGCCTGAGCTATTAGTTATTTGTATAATACATATGTTCGTGTTCGTAATTGTGGCTGTTAAAATTTCGTACAAGTACGTTGAATAGACCTCAGGTTAAATTAAAAACTTTATTGTTTAAAATATTGTCTTGGATAATCGTCGTCGATTTAGGAAAATTATCTAGACTTTGTGCTTTTGTTAGAAACCCTAGTTGTAAGTAGTAGTAATACATATTACGTTAATAAAAAAATATAAAAACTCATCCTATTTTCTTATTCTTTTCTACCACAAATAATCATCTATTTCAGCAACATAGTTGCTATTATATATTAAACAGTAAATAAGAAGCGGCGGTAGCCTAAACAGCCGTATCAGTGTGTGTGTACCGCTAAATGTCTAATATTTTCAGAAGCGCTCGGCATAGTGCCTCCTTAAAACGAAATATTTCTGCCACAGAATTGGTCAATTACATTGTATAATGTCTAGCACCGTGCTTCGTACTCACCTCGGGCTCGTAGCAGGTGAGCGACACGTCGATGGGAGTGAACATGCAGCCCTGCTTGCCGCGGGGCACGCCGAGCGCGACGCACACGTAGGCGCGCAGGCCCATGCGCGCGCCCTGCAGCGACGTGTCCAGCGTCACGTGCACCGGCTCGCGGCACTCGCGCGAGTAGTACTCGTGGATCACTGACGAGTGGTTGGTCACCTCGTTGCCCGTTGCCCACCAACCTGCAACCGACAAACGGCTCTTCTACATTATGTACTGGCGCAATAGTACAATACATATTTGTATTGCACTTGACTCTAACAAAAATTTGCACTTTAAAGCTTAATATTTTACAAACGGATCCCTATCCATATCCGATTGTATTTTACTTAATCAATCATTAATTCTAACAGTCCAAAGCCTGTTCATAGTACCATAGATTGCATATTAGGCAAAATTATATTTTTAATATTTTCTTGGGCATAAAAGTTGTTAAGGTGTTTGAGCTTTACACTACAAGAAATTAATGAATGAGAAAACATTTTTCAAACAGGGAAAAGTTAAGCGTTTACATTCTCCCAAAATTTTACATTGATTTTTTTACATTTCCTAATTTACCATTTGAAAAGACTTTGGCCCTGGCCTAAAATTAGATTACTACTTTTTCATTTTAATAGGTTTCCTTTTATATGACTTTTTTAATAAATACATATAATATATATATGCTTCTCTCTTGGGTGGTCTTCAAAAGGCTGTGACTTAAATAAAAATGATTGTATAGCCAAATTAAAAACAAATGCAGAAACAAAAAAAAAAGAACAAACAAACAAACACCCTAAAAAACTGAGTTGGTGTATTTCTCACATTTACTTAAAAAAAAATTGAAAATGAAATTTAATTTAAGATCCAAAAACTAATCAAAATTAAGATATAGTATTCTTTTTTGGGGTGGCAGCGATGACTATAATGTTCAACGCGCATTTGTTGCACAGAAAAGAGCTATCAGAACAATGGTTCGTATAGACCAGTTAGTTTCATGTCAACAATATTTTAGGGACCTGAAAATATTAACAGTGCCGAGTCTGTAGGTCTTACTCACTAATTTTGCAAAGAAAATTTATACTTATGAAAATAATGAGGAAAGAATGAAACGCGAAAGTACAAGCAGGAAAGATGCATTCTATGATTGCACCTTCTCTCAATGTAGTTAAACATGGTGATCACATTACAATTCAGTCAGACTCTTTAATAGGCTTCCACTCGATATCAAGAGCGCTGTCTATCAAAGAGATTTTGAGGTCAAACTTAAAGCTTTTTTAGTTGATGGATGTTTCTACTCTATTGATGACTTTATTAATAGACATTCATAAGAAAATTGAGAGATATTGATGTATAGATTTTTAAATAATTTTGATTTAGCCTTGACATTTAAATAATTTGATATTGTATACCTATTTTTTTTTCTGCTCATAATTTGTTGTGTTTGTTATTGATATATATAGTTTTTGATTATTAATTTACCTATATTTAATTTTAATGTTCTATTTATAATTTTATTCTTAAAGACTTGTATAATTTTCAACACAATGTAACATTGTTATGAAATAAATTGAAATATACCTACAGCTGTTTGTTTGTCAACTACTGATCTGAATTAAAACAATCTTTTACTGTTGGTTAGCCCATTTATCGAGGAAGGCTATAGGCTATATAACATCATGCTACAGCAGAGCAGCAATGACAAATGTTGCAAAAACGGGGGAAATTTATGCATATGAATTTGCGCAGGACAGCTAGTAACTAATATAATTACAGTTAAAAATTAATTTTATTTATAAAGATACAAAATTGACCTCTCTGTTATGAACCAAACTTCAATCCGGTCTACTTATTTTGCACCAACTAGTCAGTTTCTCATGGGACTCCAGTAGTATGTTTACTTTTCTGAATCTTTTAAATAAGACACTGTTTTTGTTAATATGGCATGGCCAAACTAAAGTGCATGGTATTCAATAGAAATCATAATTTTAACCGACATTCTTTAAATATTGTTAGCAATATAATAACATCTAGCGCACGGCGACTTCCCTGCCGCGGAATCGGAGCAACTTACCAACAATGTTTTCGGACGCATTGACACGCCTGTTCAGCTCATACACGTCCATTGCATAGTTGAGTTCCGCCTCCACTTGGTCGGCATGTTCTTTGTGTGGCACGCAGAAGCAGTTAGTCACTTCTACAACTCCCTTGTCGCAAGTGCCTATGCATCACAACAACATAACCTCAAATATATATTTTTTAATATTAATTAATTAACCACACAACGAAAAAAGCTTAAATGATACAAGATGGTTTACCTAATATTAATCATGTTATATCGACACAAAGTTCACAAGAAATAATCACGATTACAGTCCAAAATCAAAGGACACATTGACATCGACAATACTCTGCCGATTTCTAATTAATGCCAATTCTATAAAAGCTAGGTTTTGCAAAAACAATACTTACCTAATAAGGTACCAATAACTCTGTGAGAATCTGCATTCCGGCGCTCGTAAGCATCTACAATTTGAAATAACACTACGGGGTGAACCTTGACACTTAAGTTAAGCGCCATGTTGGAAACAAGAACGTTTTGATTTTGACTTTTCTGCTATCTAGTCAACGGCTATGAACCGTTTTTGTAAGAAGCAGTTTTTTAACATTTACACTATAGCCGTCCTTTATTACCGCATGGTGAGTCTCTTTCTTTTTTAAAATTAAAACATATTGAAAATAACTCTTTTCGCCAGGCTTCCCAACTTAGGGCTTTTAGCCCTAAATTTAGGGCGGAAAAATGCTAATAGGGCTGTTTTTAGGGTTCAAAAAAATTTAGGGCTATTTTTAGAGGCATCTATGCCTCTAAGAATAGCCCTAAATTTTTTGTAATAATAATCCATGCATCGCAAATTTGACTGACCAAAATGAGTAAAAGAGCTAAATGTCTGTGCTATAGCTCAAGCCACAGACATTGCCAATAAAAAACGTGCTAACATTTTTATCGGAACTCTCGCTCGCACTTATAAACATAATGGAATAGAAGGTATGAGGGAGAAGGTTCGAACGACTACGAGTGTAATGGCTTAAGTTTTAGTACACAATATGTACGCAATAAAACGAAGTGATTACTTACTCTGTGGTACACAAGATAAAAAATCTCTTTGACGTACACCATCATTGCCGGTAAATTAAAATATTTTAGGCAGAAAACATTATATCAGTTACAGTTATATAATGTTAACATGTATGACTTCCGGAATTCCGGAAGTCATACATGTTAACAAAGCCCTAAGTTGGGAAGCCTGGCCTATTGTAACTTAAGTGAATTACAAACAAACCCACTAAAAAGTGAGAAATAAAAAACTTAAAAAAAAAAAAATATCACCGACTTCTAAAATAAATACAAGGCAACTAAAAAGCAACAAATAATATACCTAGAATAACAAAAACAAATTAAACATTTTGAAGTTGGTGCCATGAAATAGTAGTCTTTGTGTTTTATTCGGCAACAACTTCAAATTGTTCAATTGAAACGCCAAGTCGAGACTTAAACGACTTATTAACGATTATTGACATTGTAGATATTTAATTAATAAAAAGGTGAAAGTAAGTTATATTTTATTTACCTTAATAGAAGGGGAACATAAGCAATACCCTTGTATAGGTATACAATATAGGGATTTTTTTGGGGCTTTTGAATATTGATTTAGGGTTATTTAGGGGTATTTCATCTTGATCTTAGGGCAATTTGTTTTTAGGAGTTGGTAACACTGCTTTTCGCCTTCTTGGGTCCCCGATATTAGAAGAAACCTACTATTCTTCTATATAGGAGAAAATACAAAATTTCTGTGAAGTTTCGGACAGATTGCCTACTCCAAAATAATATACACTCAGCCTCTCAGCCTTCAATACAACACTACTTGTATCATTCGGTATTGATTGCCTTTTCGTCCCAAAATTAACACACGCGCTTAGATGCACTCAGCTGTTTAAAAATTTAGCACTTTTAGATAAAATGGACAAAATTATACAAAACACACTTTGCAAAATTTTAAATATTGCTTTAAACGACCGAGCATGGCTACAGGCGTCTTTACCTGTCCGCCTGGGCGGCCTTGCTGTTCGGAAAATTTCAGATGTAAGCTTACTAGCGTTCTTGTCTTCACTTCACAGCACTGAGGAATTAACCAGGAAAATTTTAACTCCTACACTGGTTGATTCCGAAGTGAGGTGCAAGTCTGAAGCCTTGAAGGCTTGGAAAATGGCTTGCCCAAATGTTGATTTTCCCCCCAACCTGTCCTCCCAGAGGCAGTGGGATTGGCCGCTCTGCAGTTCAATAAGGCACTTTTCCTCACAGAGCGAACCCGCCTACTGGATGTGGGTGAATGGGAATCGGGCATCTGGTTGCAGGCTCTTCCATCGTCCAACTTAGGTACAAAGTTGGACGATACGACATTTCGCATCGCTGCATGCTTTCGTTTGGGTGTCCAATGTGTTTCTCCTCATCGATGTCACTGTGGAGAAGACGTGTGCGGCCTGTCGTGCAGCAGGAGCGCAGGTCGTATATCCCGCCACGCAAGCATCACTGATTTAATCCGACGGGCTTTGGTCACCGCTGGCGTGCCAGCTGTGATCGAACCAAATGGCTTGACGCGCAGTGATGGTAAGAGGCCGGACGGTATGTCTTTGTTGCCTTGGAGGATGGGTCGGCCCTTGGTATGGGATGCAACTTGCGTCGATACCTTGGCGCCTACCCATCTCCCAAGCACGGCGAATTACGCCTGCGCTGCTGCTGCATCCGCTGAGAACCTCAAACAGCGTAAATATTCCTACAGTAATCTGGTTGGGGATTACGTATTTGAGCCGTTTGGGGTTGAGACTCTAGAGCCGTGGGGCCCAAGTGCGCGCCTAATATGGAAATTTCCCGACGTCTTATCAGTGCCTCCCGTGACCAGAAGGCTGGCCTTTTCTTTGCACAAAGAATTAGCATTGCTATCCAACGTGGGCAATGCTGCCAGCCTTCTGAATCTTTGACGCCTAAACGGTTATGCCCTCCTTTTTTATTTTATTTTAATTCTGTAAATATCTTGTTTAATTGGTAAGATGTATTAAAACTGTGTATTTTATAAAATAAATTATATTTAATATCAGTAATTTACCTCCTACCTTTTTTAGAGCATCTACGACAGGTCAATTTTTAAAACCAATGTAGACCTATGCGAATTTAAAATTTTAAGTGTTTTTTTTTTAACATGTTCGAGCGCGGTAACGGCTATGGTCGATTTGAACGATTTCAAACACCGCCAGTACAGTATTATAGCAGTAGAATTGTATTTTCTTCAAATTATCAGTACGGTCTAAGCAGCTCAACGTCTATGAGATATTCATACAATACATTTCCACTGGCAGTCTGTGTAAGAAGTTGATAGTTCTACCGTCAAAATACAACGTACTTTAACGTGATTTTCTTGGATCGGTACACAACGTGTACGAGTGTGCACACAGCTGCACTACTGCTGTTGCCGTTGCATTTGTATACGTGTTTTCTTTAGCGCCTTGTGATCGTAAGTAAGTATAAATATTATTTTATATATTTTTTTTTTTAATATTCTTTAGGCGAACAGTCATATATATATGGTCTTAGTAAAGAACTATCATTGGATGAGTCATTAATTTTATACAGAGGTAGATTATATTTCAGGGAGTACATAAAGTAAAAAAAAGCGAGATACGGGATAAAATTTTATGTCATCTAACTAGTGAAACTGGATATGTTCTGAATATTATTATGTACATTATGTAAAGGCGAAAATAATACAATATATGGTAAGAAAACCGAACAAATTGTTCTGAAATTACTGAAGCCGTATTTCATGAAAGGTCACCACGTTTTTATGGATAATTTCTTTAATGATGTCGAACTGAGTCAGAAATTATTAGACTTAAATTATTACACTCGAACACTATGCAAAAATAGGAAAACGACTCCTAAGGTGCTGACACAAATGAAGCTGAAAAAAGGTGATTATTACTGACGTCGTAAAAAGCAAGTTTACGTATCAGCGTGACATGACAAACATCTAGTCTATCTCATAACGACCAGAAATCATCCCAAGCTCACATATGTATCAAACCGTTTTGAAAAAATGTCGCAGAAGCCTATAGAAGTTGCAAAGTATAATAAACACATGGGTAGAATAGATCGAAAAGATCAAATGGTTGCATATTACTCTTCGCCACAGAAAACAAGCAGATGGTGCAAAAAGTATTCTTCCACCTTTTGGATGTAACAGTCTGGAATTCCTTCTTTTTATATATAAATGATTACAAAAATGATGTTAAATACGAGATTCTGGACTATCGTGAAGATCTGATTAAACAAATGATAAACCTAGAAAGTGGTTGTTCTGGTCGAGAGAGTAAGACGAGGTAGCATTTATTCCAGTCGACGTACAGCTACTAAAGCTCCGGTAGAGATACTTCAAGAACAAGAAAATTTGGTGGGGGCTGGCCAACTTCAGTGGCCGGAAGATATTCCTTGTTCAACAAATTCAAAGAGGAATTTTAAGTATTTGAACTGTAGCCTCTGCACTAATAAGAAGAAACGTAAAGAGACAAGATACAGATGTAAGGGATGTCAAGAAAAAACCCCATTATGCCCTACGTGTTTTGAAGAATGGCATGAAAAATATAAAAATATTTTCCAAAGACGCAAAGCTGAAGCTTTCAAATATTAATTAAGAAACGTCGACTGATTTAGGTTTATGTCTTTTTCGTTGCATTTTCTTTATTTTATCTTTTAATTTAGATTATTGAGAACGGAGTAAGTTCCTAGTAATGAATGACAGGCTTTGATTGAGAATATATGGTTTATTTTATTATTTCTACCAAACCCGTTTTTTATTTTTGTCACTGTTAAAGCCATACTGAGTGGCAGTACGGTCATATCCGCATAACGGTTATATGCGTACTGCCTAAGTACATTTTTTAACACAGTATTACGATGTATGGATTTTCTAGTCAATGTTCAGTGAAATTACCGCGCTCGAACGTGTTAAACCATACTAATATTATAAGTGTGAAAGTAACTCTGTCTGTCTGTCTGTAAGCTTTCACGCTCAAACAGCTAAACCGATTTAGATGAAATTTGGTATGGAAATAGTTTCGGGTAAAAGGTTAGAGTCCCGGGTAAGGACATAGGGTAGTTTTTATCGCGATAACGGGCATCCACGCGGGCGGAGCCGCGGTCGAAAGCTAGTTTCTAATAAATCTTCTATAGTAAGTAAAAAAAATATTGAAATAAGTTTAGAAATAGTGTTTAAACACTTAAAAAAATATATTTAAGTATATCATTTTTGGAAAAGTTTGGATAAGACGCATCACAGCACCGCAGCAGTGCAATGTTTTAAAAACACGATAGTGAAATGTAATGTATTTTTTTGTAATTTGTTAATTAGCCGTTTGGCGCCATAAACTTTCCCGCCCCTCGGTTTTGCCGCACTAGGAATTTGCTTGGCTTGCCTGCCCTGCCATAGATGGGGCTGTGGCATCTATGGATATTAGGGCTGAACCCTAATATCCATAGATGCCACCGAGTATTGCAGAGCATGTTTTACATGGTAACTTAAACTACTTCCACGCGAACGAAGTTGAATTTTGTTTGTTTGAATACGGTAATCTCAGGAACTACTGATCAGAATTGAAAAATTCTTTCACTGTTGAATAGCCCTTTTATCGAAGCAGGCTAGTTGGTCGTAGCGTGATGTTATATACTCATAGGATATATAACATCACGCTACGACCAACAGGAGCGGAGCAGCAACGAGAAATGTTGCCAAATCGGGGGAAATGCGCGGGTCAGCTAGTGTGTGATATATGTACCTACTTAAACAAAATACTATCATCAGGGTTTCTATTTAAGTACGGGACGGGGGTAGGTACACATTCATCGTGATTGAGTTTATTTTAAACTAGGTTCATGTTGGTAGTAATGTGAGTAAATGTTATATATGGGATGATGGGATTTCGAACCTGCCATCTCATCATTACCAGTCCGATACCTTAACTACTGGGCCACCGCCGTTGCTTTCGCAGGCACATTTGTCAGACAGATCTTCTGGTTGCTGCTGTCACAGATAATATAATACTATACTAGTAATAATACTATACTAGTCATGACTCTCCCTATCCCCTTGTCACACATTGTATGTTATTCTACACCCATTCCACTAATGTGACGTCGTAAGCGGATTAAGGATTTTAATTTGGGGGGGGGGGGGGGCACAAGAGGCAAATGGTCAAGAAATCTTTAGAAAGTAGGAGAACAAATCTGTAAATACATATAAATAAAAGGATTTTAACATTTTGCTGGGTAACAGATACAAACTAAAGATCATGAAAGTATTGGTAACTAATATAATTTAATTTTAATTTAACAATATTTAAATAACAATAACTTAACAACAATACTGTACTATCTTCTAATATTTTACTGTAATTAAGATTGCCATTTACAGCGTGAAAGGAAATTAAGGCCATAACTAGTCATGATCTTAGCAAACTTTCACAGCTCTAAGAAAGTCTTCATCCATATCTCTTGTAATATTTGGAACTATTTACAATTTCACATTTATTCCCTTTGGTCATTTGTTTTCTGGTGAAGGATTGGTGTGTATGCGGATGCCATGCATCTCTGCAATCTCACTCTTCAAGGAGTCTGTTACAAGGCGATGTTGTTTCACTCGAGACAGCCCAGTAAATTCCTTAGCTTCTACACTAACCTGAAAACAAATCATTCAGATCAGTGGGATCTGTTGATATAAAAAAATTTAGTGACAATTTAATGCAGTACTTGATCAGCTGACAGGTGTGTAGGTAAATAGTAGTTTATTTGCACATGCTCATACACAGGTAGTACCCACCTCAAACATAGCACCGCAACCTCCAGAGATGTCCTGCACACTGATGTACGTAATACCAGGCAGCGAGCGTTTTAGTGCGTCAGATAGTTGCTGCTCCTTCGTCACACTGTTGCGCTCAAATGCAGATCCGTTACTTCCTCCACCGGCGGCGCTGCCGACCGCAGCACGAGACTAAAATAAACAAACCATATTAAAAGCTGGTAGGTTCCCATTTTCCTCTTCCGAAAAATAGTAATTATTGATAAGAACGAGCTTAAAATCCGTATATGCTTACCAGGTGAGTTCGTACAGGTTCGAAGATCTTCACTAAGTTACGAAACATTGTGATAGGTAATTTATTGAATAAACGTTCAAAATGGAAACAAATATTAAGTTACTACTTAATAAGACATTATACTATTAATCCTTTTTTGAGGTTTAGTGTTCATTTAATTCACGAAATCGAAAGTTCGACCGTATTATTCGTATTTTAAAGTAACTAACATAACCTCTGAAAATACAAATAAAATAAATGAATTACGTTCCAGAACCACAGAACTGCAGCAACCGTTACATATATATTCAATGACAGTCGTAATATTTGTACATGTTTTTTTTAAATTTATTATTAAATTAAAATTTAATAGATTGGAAAATCTTATTAGGAAATCTATAGTTAGGTATATCCCTATTTCCACAGAGTACATTTTTATATCCTATTCTCAAGATAAATAAATCACTTCGTGTTTAATATTCTTAATGTAAAAGGGCGTCTAAACGGGCCATTTTTTACGGCAATTTGTGGAGGCGCTATTGCCAACTAATTGCTGGGCCAATAATGGCAATATGTCTACAATTGTATGGCGCATGATCCAGTCTCCTCAACGGACTACACAACCCAGCAACAATAAAATAGACGGCGACTGAGACAACAACAAAATTGGCCGGGCAACATTGCGGAAAATAAATCGCTTAGCGATCGTCCGGCGACTATCAAATCAATATTGGAGAGTACTGCCATGTTGCGGGCCACAGCATTGCCGCCACAAATGACAAATTGCCGTAAAAATGGCCCGCTTAGACGCCCCTTAAGAAAATTTAATACTGATAGTAGTAGTAGTACCCTACCTAAATGTACTCAGTGGGCCCAGATCCACCCAAGAGTTCCACCGTCCCACAGCATTACAATTATAGAAATTATTATACAATACAATGATAGAAATTATTTACTTGCCATGTGGTTTAAATTTAATTAGTTCTGTGTGGGTGTAGTGCATAGACATAAGATACAATGGTCTAGTGCAGCTATACTCTAAGTGTGTTCCGCGGAACCCTAGGGTTCCGTGATACCTCTGTCGGGGTTCCGCAAGAATTTAGAAATAAAAAAATCAAAACACCTCTCTCTGGTCGCTCCGCGGCTGTGCGGACTCCGCGGCCGCGCGGAGACAAAACGCTATGAATGTTATTTATTTATTTATTTGTATTTGTATAAGCTTGTGTTACATTAGCTGGTACAATATCTTATAAGTTTGGTCTCAACAATTTTATACTTGTACAACGCGTTCGCTCTAAGTTTGCCGGTCTGTGGAATGCGCGTACCCTCCCCCATGTGACAACAAAACTTATAATGTGTCATAGTTTTACCCAAATATCTACCGTACACAATTTTTATTGTTACAATTAAATAAAAAATTTCGAACGTCATACACTCATACCTATCGCCAGCGGCAAACTTAAAACGAGCGGGTAGTATACTTGTAAGCGCTCAGTCTCTTTGATAAAAGCCGCCTCTGAATTAGACGCTATAGTTGTCAACAAGCGACTTTCGTCTCTAACTTCAAAGGATAAAGTCGATATTGTTTACAACGCTATTTTTAAATTTCTGTTTTTATTTTTGCTTTTTGTTTATCAAAGGTGCCGACTCGAGTATTTTCGAGAATATTTGAGATCGAGTCTAGGACTAAGTATAAAAGCGGCGATCGCGCGTTGGCGTCGTCAGTTGATGATTAGCGTTCGGAGCGATAAGTTACTACCTACTTACAAGCTCGCTAGCGAGAAACTAGTGTTCATTGTTTTACTGCCTGCTGTATTCTGTTGTCTCAGTTTTATACATTTCTTCCCTGTAGGTTCTAAATTTAGTCTCTTATACGCAGTAACGATTGTGCATTATTTAAACCCCACTATCCTGACTTGTAACATTATAAATAAAGAAGAATGGAACGTTGGCTTAAAGGTGTTAAACGTGTTCCAACAACATCTTCTAATGACGCTGAATGTTCAAAAGCAATGCGCGCGGAGAATTTAGCAATCACCGATCCAGAAGATGATGCCACGAGTGCCACGACGTCAAGCTCGACGGTTTCAAAGACGAAAAAAAGGAAGTATGATGAATCTTATATCAGTTTCGGATTTGTTGATTCCAACGGCTCACCTCTCTGCATGCTCTGTAGTAAACTGCTTCCTAATAGTTCCATGGCACCTGCCAAATTGCGTCGACATTTAGAAACCGTACACCCCGAGACTAAAGACAAGAATAAAGAATTTTTTGTTCGCAAAAAAGATCAGTTATTAGAAAGTCAAAAAAATATGATGCATGTAACACAAACTACCAACGAAAAGGCCACGGAGGCATCATATTTAGTTAGCTATCGCATTGCACAAGCAGGTGAAGCGCACACTATCGCTGAGAAATTAATAAAACCATGTGTATTAGACATAACAAAATGTATGCTTGATGAAAAATCTGCAAAGCATCTTTCTACTGTTCCGCTATCAAACGATACTGTTTCACGACGAATCCATGATCTGGCAAGCTACGTCAAACAAGAACTAGTTACACGTCTACAAAATACACGATTCGCTTTGCAAATGGACGAGTCGACTGATGTCGCTGGTTTGGCTATCCTGCTGGTTATTGTGAGATATCCATATAAAAGTTCTTTTGAAGAAGACATGCTTATGTGTTCATCGCTGCTTACAAACACTACCGGGGAAGAAATTTTTAATAAAATAAATATATTTTTTGAAGAACATAATCTCAGTTGGAACAATTGCATTGACATTTGTACAGATGGGGCCAAGGCGATGACAGGTAAAACAGCAGGAGCAGTGTCACGAATGAAAAATAAAGCGCCTAATTGTAGTTCCAGTCATTGTATTCTGCATAGACAAGCACTTGCGATGAAGCAAATGCCGTCTAATCTAAAATTAGTTATGGATGAAGCGGTAAAAATAATTAATTTTATCAAATCACGACCACTGCAATCCCGATTGTTCTCATTATTGTGTGAAGATTATGGCAGCAAACATAAAACACTGCTGCTCCATACAGAAGTGCGATGGCTGTCTCGGGGAAAAACTTTAACAAGGCTATTTGAACTTAGAGCCGAGTTACAAATGTTTCTTTCAGCAGATACTTCTTTTAATTTGAAGGACCGTTTGTATGATAAAACTTGGTTGTTCCGATTGTCTTTTATGGCGGATATCTTTCAAAAACTTAACGAATTAAATTTATCGTTGCAAGGTAAACAGACAACAGTGTTTCAGGCCTATAATAAAATAACTGCTTTTAAAAGAAAATTAGATTTTTGGATCATTTGCATTGGTAAGAAAGAAATAGAAAGTTTTACGTTACTCAGTGAGTTTGTTAGCGAAAACGACTCAGAAATGTTTGAAGATAATGTGTTTGAAGAATTGGTCCAATATCTCAGTTCGATGCGCGCATCTTTTGAAAAGTATTTTCCCGAAGAACACAATACAAAAATTAAGTTCCTTTTTTACCCAACTTGGAAAAGCCTGAAAACATGTCAAATGAGATATATGAATCTCTTTTAGAAATGTCATCAGACACAAGTATGGAGTCATTGTTCAAAACGACGCCTCTTAATGATTTTTGGTGCAGAATCCAAGATGAATATGCAATGCTTGGCCAAATGGCTCTGGATATTCTTCTCCCGTTCCCAACTACATATTTGTGCGAAACAGGATTCTCTACCTACGCAGCCACGAAAACAAAATATCGCAATAGGCTGGACGCCGAAGCTGATATGAGACTCCAACTTTCCCCATCAAACCTGATATCAAGCAATTGATGAAAAATAAAAAACAGTTTCATACCTCCCACTAGTTAGATTTTTTCTTTTTTAATGTTTTCTATTATTGTCCTTACCAAGTGGTGAAGTAAATAATAATTAGTAACTGATACATTGTACTTTTATTATGCTGATTAATAAAGAATACACTGATAAAAATAATTGTTTTATTGTAGGGTTCCATCAAGTATTTTGCTTCCCAAAAGGGTTCCGTCATTTAAAAAGTTTGAGAACCACTGGTCTAGTGCAATAATTGCAAAGCCATTTTGATGTTTTTAGCAATGTCCGCGACTCAGATTTTTTTAATTAACAAGATTCGTAAACTGTCCATCTGTCATGACTGCTTTTCAGTTTGACTTTGACATGTCTATCTATATGTCATGTCTGATTGTTGTTAAGTCAAAAACACGTGTATTTAATTCTAAATTTTGTTAAAATTATGCGATTCGTTTTAATCTAAAATGCCTCCTTACAAGAACGGACTGTTGAAGCGTAAAGCAGAGGCCGATAAAGCTAAACAAAGTGTTCCTGATATAGAAACCGATAATGTGAGTATAGTTTCAATGATATCAATGATTTACACAAGTGTGCTCTAAATGTGTAGGATCTTTTCATTAAGTATGAACTAACTGAACTCGGCCACGCTTCGCTGTGGCTTTTAAAGCTAGAAACACTCGCCGGCGTTCCCAGAACATTCTGCTAAAGTTTCATCACAATCTGATCAATGGTTTCGGAACGCATAGAGGACATACAGACATACATTATTTTTTATGTATACAAATATTAACTTAGATAAACAATATAAAACTGTTGCTTCGTTTGATATGACCAAGGTTTTTAGTCCATGATATATTAATACATAGTTTTTTTGGTCATGCTGATCATTATTTTCGCCAATGTCAGACTAGTGTGTCTGTCTTGCTTCTTTGTACCTACCCTTTGGACTGGGCTGTTGGATTACAAGAGAAACAATATACAAAAACAAGTAAAAAAAATGATTAGATTGAAAAACAAAACTCTTATAGTATAAGCTCCCAGCACTAAACTTGATTTTTTCATAAACATAATATAATGCAGTGTTTTTAAGATTACTTACTTGAATGCTTCATAAGAACTTACTAAATATATGAAGAACACAGTCGATAAAGTGGACTCATGCGCAGTTTAGGTATATTCGGGCAGCGTGCCACTTGAAGGGCCGAATGACAGTGGGCTGTCTCTCGGCTCGCACTACAGCTGAGGTCATGTGCGCTCGTGCATGCTTGAAAATATATTTTTTTATTTTTCGACACCTGCAATGTCTTATAAGCCTAAACGTCAATTTAATGTGTAAAAAAGATATTGCTGTGTTTACGGATATATGAATAAAACAAATAATGAATCAGAACTATTTTATTTATAATTCCACTGCCTCATTGAAGAACCTATGTGTAAAAGCAGCGGCGGCAGCCGATCATTCTTTTTAATTTCATAGGTCCTTAAGTACTTAGTAATACTTAGTTAAAATAAAAATCCTTAATTAGTTGCCTAGAAATAATATTAGGAGTCATAGATTTACTAAGAATTATGTACCCTTAAACTGGGATTGAGAGACCTAATTGAATTTTTTAAAATTATTATTTAAAAATGTTTAAATGGGTTCTAAATTTTTTTACAACTTCTACTAAATCAATCTAGATTTATTCTTCACATTCATTTTTTAGATTCACGGTTAGGACCCTCAATCCTTCTTGGATTTGTAATTTGTCAAATTACAGGTTTCTCAGTTTGTTTTAGCTAGCCAACATAACAAACACTAGGTACTGTTTTATTTCTATGTGAGTAATGTAGAAGAGTTTATTAAAAAGTTTAATCTCTGCTGTTACTGAATTAAGATCCCCATGATCAGATTAAGTAAGAGTTAAGTATATAATGTGCTGTTTTTTATTTCAGTCGCAGGAGGCATCAGAAAACGAGGAGTTAATAAATGGGGAGCTGGATGCTGACGGAGATGACACAGACTCTGAGCATGAGGATGAAGATGCTTCTGACCATGAAAAAGATGTAATGCCTACCTATAGTAATAATGTTTACTCATGGGAGTCAAACAAATGTCTAACAATTACATTAGTCTTACTATTTTCAATATTTTTATACATATAATTACTAGCTTTTGCCCACAGCTTTGAAATAAGCAGCTTCTACTAGCCTTAAGCTCATTTTGAAAATCATGGAAATCTGCCATATATCTTTGAAGATTAGCACATTAACAAATTATAGCTTTATTTTTTTAAATGAAATAACATAATTATAAAACTAAAATAAAATATTAGTAGTACTAGTAAGTAAAGGTTATATTAAATCAACTGCATTATTGTTTATAGGAGGTGTTGTTTGATGACAATGCAGACTCCACATTGGGGGAAGATGAACAAGTGAATGATGCCTCAGAAGATTCATCAGTGAGTGTTGAATATTTATAAACAGTATTAAAATATTTATCAATGTTAGTAATAATATAAACGCCTAAACTATTACAGGATCTAACAGATTCAGAAGATGATGCATCAGATGAGGAGAGTGAAGAAGAAGCAGGGAGCAGTGACAATGAGGCTGAGAGCAGTGTGGACAGCGGAGCAGAGTCAGGGCCCATGCTGGCACACTCTGGAGCTAGTGACTCTGATAGTGATAAGAATACTAGTAAAGATAAGAAACAGAAATTTAAAAAAGATAAAGGAAATAAACCTACAAGCAGTATAGACAGATTAGCTGAGACTATCAAAAAGGCCAGTGTGAGCCAGTTACAACCAGTGGGGCAGAAAGGTATGACAACATTTGTTATATATTCACTTTTATTCTTTTGAATATAGATTTTATTTGATTGAGATTGCTAATTTTGTCTAGTTAGCTTATTTGTATTGCTGTAGGTGAGGGATCTTGAGCATTGGCTATCGGCCTATTTGAATCACTGGAATGATATAAAGCCAGAACTGTTTAACCACTTGAACCATTTGAACCACTTATTACCATTATAAATGCGAAAGGTTTGAGTGGTAAAATTTGGCTCAGAGATAGATTCGATAGTAATAGATTAGAGTCAGTAGCTATATTTATCCTAGTTAAATGTACAGCAACAGTAAAATTCTCCCACGGACGAAGCCGCGGACATTAGCTAGCTAGCTATAAGCAGAAATGATGTTGTGATCGGCAGACGAGTACGAGTCAGGTGACACGTCGGACGAGGAGGACCGGCGCAACACGGTGGGCGACGTGCCCATGTGGTGGTACAACGAGTACCCGCACGTCGGCTACGACCTCGACGGCAAGCGCATCGTCAAACCACCGCAGAGAGATCAGATTGATGAGTTTCTCAAGTTAGTAAAATGTTCCAACTTGGAATCGGTATTCAATTATTATTGTTTTTTACTATGCTATAAATGATTAAAAACAATTTTCCTCGCAGGAAGTGTGAGGACCCAGAGTTTTGGCGTACAGTTCGCGACCCCAGCACAGGTCAGGACGTGATACTCAGCAAAAAGGACCTCGAACTGATACACAGACTGAGGGAAGGCCATGTGCCGGACCCTACACACGATGAGTATCAGGTGACTTAACAAAAAATATCTATTTTGAATTCACTATATTTTATATTCTGAGCACGTCTGTCGTTTCTGAATTTCTTAAGGGAAGATTAATCCCTAGCGGATAAAGGTGGTTGAATAATTAGATTCGTTCACCTTTCGTGTAGCCATGGGTGGAGTGGTTCACGCGCTCGGTGCTGGCGACGCCGCTGCGCGCGTTCCCGGAGCACAAGCGCTCGTTCCTGCCGTCGCGCGCCGAGCAGCGCCAGGTGGCGCGCATCGTGCACGCGCTCAAGATGGGCTGGACCAAGACACGCAAGCAGCTCGCCGACGAGAGGAGGAAGAAGAGGGTATGTTTACTTCACACTTATATATGTCGTCGCAGGATGGCTGTATGGCCTATTAGCGGCTAAGTATTCGAATTAACATTATGGTAATCGATCATAATGTGGTACGCGGATACCTCGAGCAGGTAAAGTCCGTCAAAGTCTAAATAGCTTTAATCATTTCGATTACATATATGCTACTGCATCACTGACACTACCACCGACACTACACACACGACTATACGGTTTGCAGAATTTATAATAGAGAAACACGGGTTTTAGCGTTTTTGGAAAATCAACCCCTAAGAGGGTAAAACTGGGGTTGTAAGTTAGTGTAAAACACCGTCAATTCTGAAGTTAGATCTGTAAAAATAGGTATTTGGCTTTGTTGTTGTAAAAAAGATACACATATTTCATTGCATTTTGATTGAAAGCGAAAATCAACCCTTAACGGGGTAAAGTCATCCACGCGGGTGACATTTTATAAGTATTATTGAGAAAGTCTGTCTGTTACGTTTTTACGCCTAAACTGCTCAATCGATTTAAATAAAATTTGATTTAGAGATAGTTTGAGTAATGAAGTTATATTATATAGTGAAGGATAGCTTTTTTTCCCTCTTATACAGAAAAAAGCTATCCTGTGAATTACAAAAATATGGAATACCAATCAGCGTATTAAAAAGCACGCTGATTATATTAGCCATGCCATTGTCAGGTTTTTTCAATAGATCAATGCATCTGAGCCTGTCTTTCCGGATCAACTGAAAGTGACACTTTACGATACTAACTAATTATAGAAAGAAGCAGGGTTGAGGATCTGTCGATAACTAAAAACTTGGCATTTAAAACTACTTCTAGGGGCAGTGACAATATTCATATTATGCTGGGCAATGGAAAAATTTAATTGGTAAAGAAAACAAATTCCTAGGCATATAAAATCATGAATATCTGAATTGGAACACAGAGCTTAAAGCTCTAAATGCATCGATTTCATCTGCATGTTATGCAATAAGATCACTTAGAAATAACTTTACTATGCACTTGTTGAATCTAGACTAAGATACAGCAAACAGTGCTGGAGTAATGGCGACAGTAGTATGAACACACAATGTGCGTTTATACTACAAAAGCGAGCCACTCACACCATAGTTCGTTTCACAGTTATCATTTTACAGAGAGAGAGAGAAAGAGAGAGAGTTACAAGAATACATAAATGGCCGTTTTAGTCGAAACTTAATTGCAACTGCTTTAAATACGTGAATTGACCCGCTGAGCTATTATACATTGTAGAGGCGGCGAAATTGCTTACGGTCACGTGATCCGGTCACGACGCGAGTTTAACAATAATTTATACCCATACCAAAAAAAGTGCTCAACGCCGCTAAAGAAGTTTTCACTTCAAAAAGTTACGTGCGTCAGTAGGGTTACCTACACAGTACACGTTTTAATGTGTGCGTTTGCAGGAGAAGAACTTCTACAACCTGTGGGGCTCGGCCACGGCGGAGCAAGAGGCGCGCAGCCGCGGCGTGCACAAGCACATCCCCGCGCCGCGCCGCGCGCTGCCCTCGCACGCCGAGAGCTACAACCCGCCGCCCGAGTACCTGCTCGACTCCAAAGAGGTCAGCTCTCTAAGCGTCCCAAGTCGACTCTTTGCCTATGTTCTGATATTGAATATGCCCATGGTCACTTTTTAGGGTTCCGTACCCAAAGGGTAAAAATGGGAAGCTATTACTAAGGCCCGTATTAATAAGACGATCTCAAACGTAAGAATGACCCTGAACACGAGTTTGAGACTCCGTTTTATTCAATAGACAAGTTAGGTTTTAAGTCGTTGATATCATCTGAATTCCCGCCTGTTTAATAAACAAAATTCTATGCCGATTGCTGAGTGTCCTGTCCGCCTCTTGACTTAATATGGTGATATTAATTATTAAAATGTATTAAATTTTATCATACAGTAAAAAACAAGTCAATAAAATAAATATTTTTGCCATTTGCCATTGCCATAACTTGTGACCGTTAATTTTGTCAATTTTAATCCTACAATTATTATGGATTTTGTGAAATTATTGTGGATTTTGTGAAATTATGTATATTCTTTTCACTAGGTATAAAAAAAAATCTGATAATAAACCAAGACAAAAAATGATTTAAGTGAGTATACTCACTTAAATCATTTTTTTGTCTTGGTTTATTATTATATACGCTTTAGAAAAGTTAGTCTTACATAGAACGGATCTAGTAGTTTCATTTGATTTCTTAGTTTGGAGCCGTGTCAACCGCCCTTTAATTGCCTTGAATAAAATAAATGAATTGTTCAAGTTCCAGACAACTTAAACAATTCACTTAGATGGAAAGCAGATTCGACATGTACGTACATATAATGTGTGACTTTAACTGAAGGTAACCAAGTACTATATTATCTTCAGCTGAAGGAATGGAACAAGTTGGCGGAGACCCCGTGGAAGCGCAAGTACACGTTCCTGCCCACGCAGTACGCGAGCTTGCGGCAGGTGCCCGCCTACGAGCGGTTCACCCGGGAACGGTTCCTGAGGTGCCTGGACTTGTACCTCGCGCCCAGAGCTATCAAGATGAGGGTAAGTACCTACCGATGCTGTCATTTATGAAACTAGAACAAGATGGCGCCAGAAAGGGTTTAAAAATACAGGGTCCATGGTTTAAGTTTAAATCTTAATCTTGTTTCATTTTATACTATAAATATATTCCTCCGTGGGACAGACATGGTTATAAAATACTCTGTAACGCTAATACACTATCGTTCACAAAATCCTCGCTTGCGAAAACTTATATTTTCACGAATAAATGCTATTTTTCTGTAATGTTTTGTAATCGCTAGATGTACGCCCTGCATTCAGTATCACAAGTTATGAATCGTGTTTCCAGTTGACGATAACCCCAGAGGACCTAGTGCCCCGCCTGCCGTCCCCGCGCGACCTGCAGCCCTTCCCCACGGGCGAGGCGCTGTGCCTGCGCGGCCACGCCGGCCGCGTGCGCAGCGTCGACTTCGAGCCCGCCGGCCAGCACGTCGTGTCCGGGGGCGACGACGGCACTGTCAGAGGTACCGTACCGAGGGCCGCAGCCGGCGCGGACCGGGGTCGATAAGCCTACCCGATTGTTAAAAGTACTACGTTAAACCATTGTCTCCGAAATTACATTCGGTCGGTGTCTCAATTGCATGTCCGGTCGACCTCGAGTCTATTGCTTCTGAAATAAAACAATCTTCCGGTGAGTGATAGGTGTGAGCGACTTCCCCGACGTTTCGAGCTCGGCTGAAGTCGTAACCCTCTTACTTCCCGAAAAATGATTCTGGGTACATCCGTGGCGAGAGAGATATGATTTTCGTAAATGTTAAATATTGCAGTGTGGGAGACCAGCACGGGGCGCTGCCTGCGCACGATCCAGCTGCAGACGGCGGTGGCGCGCGTGGCGTGGATCCCCGTGGGGGGGCTCAGCCTCGTGGCGGCGGCGGCGGGCGCGCGCCTGCTGCTGCTCAACCCGGGCGCCGGCGTGGGCGCGCACCGCGTGGCCGCGCGCACCGACGACCTGCTGCTCGAGCCGCCGCCCCGGCACGACGTGCAAGGTACGCGTGCACTCTCTGACCGCACACAGTGTACAGTACAACCCGGGCGCCGGCGTGGGCGCGCACCGCGTGGCCGCGCGCACCGACGACCTGCTGCTCGAGCCGCCGCCCCGGCACGACGTGCAAGGTACGCGTGCACTCTCTGACCGCACACAGTGTACAGTACAACCCGGGCGCCGGCGTGGGCGCGCACCGCGTGGCCGCGCGCACCGACGACCTGCTGCTCGAGCCGCCGCCCCGGCACGACGTGCAAGGTACGCGTGCACTCTCTGACCGCACACAGTGTACAGTACAACCCGGGCGCCGGCGTGGGCGCGCACCGCGTGGCCGCGCGCACCGACGACCTGCTGCTCGAGCCGCCGCCCCGGCACGACGTGCAAGGTACGCGTGCACTCTCTGACCGCACACAGTGTACAGTACAACCCGGGCGCCGGCGTGGGCGCGCACCGCGTGGCCGCGCGCACCGACGACCTGCTGCTCGAGCCGCCGCCCCGGCACGACGTGCAAGGTACGCGTGCACTCTCTGACCGCACACAGTGTACAGTACAACCCGGGCGCCGGCGTGGGCGCGCACCGCGTGGCCGCGCGCACCGACGACCTGCTGCTCGAGCCGCCGCCCCGGCACGACGTGCAAGGTACGCGTGCACTCTCTGACCGCACACAGTGTACAGTACAACCCGGGCGCCGGCGTGGGCGCGCACCGCGTGGCCGCGCGCACCGACGACCTGCTGCTCGAGCCGCCGCCCCGGCACGACGTGCAAGGTACGCGTGCACTCTCTGACCGCACACAGTGTACAGTACAACCCGGGCGCCGGCGTGGGCGCGCACCGCGTGGCCGCGCGCACCGACGACCTGCTGCTCGAGCCGCCGCCCCGGCACGACGTGCAAGGTACGCGTGCACTCTCTGACCGCACACAGTGTACAGTACAACCCGGGCGCCGGCGTGGGCGCGCACCGCGTGGCCGCGCGCACCGACGACCTGCTGCTCGAGCCGCCGCCCCGGCACGACGTGCAAGGTACGCGTGCACTCTCTGACCGCACACAGTGTACAGTACAACCCGGGCGCCGGCGTGGGCGCGCACCGCGTGGCCGCGCGCACCGACGACCTGCTGCTCGAGCCGCCGCCCCGGCACGACGTGCAAGGTACGCGTGCACTCTCTGACCGCACACAGTGTACAGTACAACCCGGGCGCCGGCGTGGGCGCGCACCGCGTGGCCGCGCGCACCGACGACCTACACTTGCTAAAACTTCTAGAACCCTACAACATACCGTGGAATAGATCACGCGATATCTAATGTTGTGAATTATATTATAAATGTTTAATAAAAAAAATATATAATTGTTTTCAATTTGTAACAGTGGACGAGCGCACAATGTCAGCGGCAGAGTGGCAACGCGTGACGCCGGAGGAGTGGGCGCGCGGTGTGCGCATCGCTATCTCGCACTTCAAGCCCATCACGCACGTGAGTGTGATGTGTGTGCGTGGCACGCGCGGGGTGACTACGTGTGCGTGACGCTGCACGACGCGGCGTCTCGCGCGGTGCTGTGATGTGTGTGTGTGTGTGTGTGTGTGTGTGTGTGTGTGTGCAGGTGGCATGGCACGCGCGGGGTGACTACGTGTGCGTGACGCTGCACGACGCGGCGTCTCGCGCGGTGCTGTGATGTGTGTGTGTGTGTGTGTGTGTGTGTGTGTGTGTGTGCAGGTGGCATGGCACGCGCGGGGTGACTACGTGTGCGTGACGCTGCACGACGCGGCGTCTCGCGCGGTGCTGTGATGTGTGTGTGTGTGTGTGTGTGTGTGTGTGTGTGTGTGTGTGTGTGTGTGTGTGCAGGTGGCATGGCACGCGCGGGGTGACTACGTGTGCGTGACGCTGCACGACGCGGCGTTCGCGCGGTGCTGTGATATGTGTGTGTGTGTGTGTGTGTGTGTGTGTGTGTGTGTGTGTGTGTGCAGGTGGCATGGCACGCGCGGGGTGACTACGTGTGCGTGACGCTGCACGACGCGGCGTCTCGCGCGGTGCTGTGATGTGTGTGTGTGTGTGTGTGTGTGTGTGTGTGTGTGTGTGTGTGTGCTAGTGGCATGGCACGCGCGGGGTGACTACGTGTGCGTGACGCTGCACGACGCGGCGTTCGCGCGGTGCTGTGATATGTGTGTGTGTGTGCAGGTGGCGTGGCACGCGCGGGGTGACTACGTGTGCGTGACGCTGCACGACGCGGCGTTCGCGCGGTGCTGTGATATGTGTGTGTGTGTGCAGGTGGCGTGGCACGCGCGGGGTGACTACGTGTGCGTGACGCTGCACGACGCGGCGTTCGCGCGGTGCTGTGATATGTGTGTGTGTGTGCAGGTGGCGTGGCACGCGCGGGGTGACTACGTGTGCGTGACGCTGCACGACGCGGCTTCGCGCGCGGTGCTTGTTCACCAGGTGTCGCGTCGCCGCAGTCAGCTGCCCTTCAGCCGCGCCAAGGGGCTGGTGCAGTGCGCGCTCTTCCATCCCACCAGGCCGCTGCTTTTCGTCGCGGTACGTATCACTGTGCCGAGTGCCGATTGATACACGACAGTGCAGCCGCATCGTATATGACCGGTCATCGTGTTGCAGACGCAGCGCGTGGTGCGCGTGTACGACCTGGTGAAGCAGGAGCTGGTGCGCAAGCTGCTGACGGGCGCACAGTGGGTCAGCCACATGGCCGTGCACCCCGCCGGGGATAACCTGCTCGTCGCCTCCTACGACAGAAAATGTATCTGGTGCGTGCAACTATTTTCTTCGGCTTTGAAACCGTATTTAGAGCATTTCCCAGTGTATTCGTGCAAGTAGTAACCCAAGCACGTTCGCCCGGGCGCAGGTTCGACCTGGAGCTGTCGTCCAAGCCGTACCAGACGCTGCGGCTGCACGGCGGCGCGGTGCGCGCGGTGGCGTTCCACGGCCGCTACCCGCTGTTCGCGTCGGCCGGCGACGACGACAACATCATCGTGTCACACGGCATGGTTTACAAGTAACTATCAAACTTACCCTATTTTGGACTCGTATTCCTCATACTTGGCTACGTACATCGGGTTCACCCGATCCGACGACCCGCTCACTAAATTCATTATTCTGCCATTGACACACAAATCAAACTTCTAAGGTCAAGTCGCAGTGCGTTGTACCTCATATTCTCGGCTGTCTCGTCCTTCGTCGGATGAGCGATACAAAAAACGTAGGTACAGAAGACCAGCGCGCAGGTCAACAACACTCAACGAACAGAGATCTCAACGTGCGCAGTCTTGTCGGTATTCTAGCGTCAACTTCGCGCGTCCGTGTGAGCGCGGGTCTGCTTCCGCTCAGGAGTGGCGTGTATACCTGTATGGACCAAACCAATGCCCACTGCAGGGTAGGTACCCTAAGTATTTGATTCAGCAAATTTTATTCCAAGGAAACACTCTTTTATTTTTTAAATTGTACAGAACAGCATTCAAAGATTGTCTAAAAGTCACAGTCACACACCAAAGCCGGCAATCTGATGATTTTGACCATTACCTTATCTTTCTTAGATATTAGATGCAATGTTTAGAGATTTGTTCTTTATGGTTGACCCATTTAATGCATTATAAATAGAAAAATACAGAATATTTGTTTTCTTCATTTAACGGATTCGATGACCGGCTCTTGCAAGTGAATGTTCAAGAAACTTTGAATGTAGTTCTTTTTAATTCTAAAAATTAAAGAATGTTTCGATTGAATAAAATGTGCTAAGTGAAATATTTAGGGTGGTCTCCCCCCAGAGGGCACCGGTAGCCCCGCGCCCGTCGTACTACAAGTCCGCTTGTCCCGCAGCGACCTGCTGCAGAACCCGCTGCTGGTGCCGCTGAAGGCGCTGCGCGGCGGCGCGCGCGCGGGCGGCCACGTGGCGCTGGACGTGCGCTTCCACCCCACGCAGCCGTGGCTGCTGGCCGCCGGCGCCGACGGCACCGTGCGCCTCTACTCGTGATCGCAATAAACTGTACCACTACGACACGCGCCGCCTTTCATTGCTACTTTTTACCTATAGATAGATAAATGTCGAATACTTTATGGTATGGCTCGCATTATTGTGGGTACTGTCTGGCTAGCCCAATTTTTTTCATATTGCATTAAAGCACACACACAGACACACACACACACACACACACACACACACACACACACACACACACGCACGCACACACACACAGAAGCAAAATACTGCACTGTGAAAGTCGATAAGAACAATAAACTTAAACATCGCACAGATCTTAACGACAAATAGCTTAATTTTTTTTTAATCATTAATCAGTGCCCCAGCGTCACTACATTCACAGAACCTGTATTGTGTGTGTGTGAAGTGATACCCGGCTAATATGCTCGAGCCAGCTTATAACCGACATCGGTTACGACGGCCAATCTCAAGTGAGATTCGGCGCAGGACCGACGGCTTAACGTGCTCATTAAGGCACGGGGGCTAAATTTCAAATCACGAATTCGATAGCACAAGCAAATCGAGAACGATTAAATAATACAACTTAAACACTGGACTGACGCACCTGGTTACAAAACTTTGCATGACTGATAAACTTATTTTGAATGAATATACCTACTGCTAAAACTATTTTTTAAGTTTTAGAAAGCATTTATGGTCATTAAAAAAATATGAACTGAAAATGAAATCAGCTAACTGACGAAAGGGTATTTCTTCACTACACCACAGATAATATAATACTATACTAGTAACTACACTAATGTGAGGTAATATCAAAAAACCGGCCAAATGCTAGTGGGACTCGCGCACTAAAGGTTTAGTACACAACTTATACGTGTATAAATAGTTCAATCATCGCGGCAATCTATACATAATTATATAGACACACCGCACTGTGACAACCAGGTTGCATAAGGGTGACTCACCAGCCGTGGTACCTAAATCATTTCAGGCCACGGTAATGTACGACCAACATTGGTAGATCCTAATAAAAAAAATAGTGATCAAATTAATCTATTAAGTGACAAATCGTTTAAAAGAATTAAATACATCAAGTATGATACAGGTAAATTAGCTTGAAGAAATTTTTGCGTTTGTAGTAGTGTATGGTCAGCAAATAAAAAAAACAACATTTTATTTTTAGTTTTTATTGTTTTAAAGGTAATGTTACAGTACAATATCTTTGTGCTGTATCTACAATCTACATCACAATCTTATGTTCCTTATCGCACGTTCAGTATCTATTAAATGTTTCCACTATCTGTTATCAACACGAAGTCGTTAGTATATAAGATGCACCTTTAGATAATTATAACCAGACTATACTACATCTTTTGTCTCATTTATACCTAATCATATATTGCCAAGAAGTTTGGCAAATTGGTGACCCGACGAACGAATACGCAGCAAGAAACATGGCACAATCACCGTGCAAGGCGAACATAAATCAGCAAGGAACACTTGAAGTAGCTGCTGGCACCTCGGTTTTATCCCGCATTCCGGAATTTTGGAAAGACCAACCAAGATTATGGTTCACGCAACTAGAAGCCATATTAGCACCACAGAAGCAAGGAGACGAATACAAATACTGTACAGTAATAGCAAAGTTATCCAAGGAAGAAATACTACAGGTTAGTGACCTAATCACTTCACCACCGACTACAGATAAATACAAAAACATCAAGGAACGTTTAATTGATTGTTACGAAGAAACAGAACAGCGACAGTTTCAAAAATTAATATCAGAGACAGAACTCGGTGATCAAAAACCTTCGCAGTTATTACGTCAAATGCGAGTCCTCGGGAGAGGAAAAATCAGTGACGAAACAATTAAACTACTATGGTTCAGGCTTTTACCAACATCAGTTACTACGGTTCTAGCAGTTACGGAAGACATGGAAATTGACAAACTGAGCCAAATTGCAGACAAAATAATAATGAATTCAAAAGTAACCGAAATATCAGCTGTTAGCAACGACACTTCAAACGACAACAATACAGCATGCATTTTAGCCCAGCTAGCAAAATTACAGATAGATATTGACGCAATTCAGCAAGGTCAATATGGCTATCGACCCAACACGCACAATCATTTCAAGAAACGTCAACAATTCCCGATTATGAGGCCGAGAACAAACTATAGAGGAGCAAATCGATTTTGTTACTACCACGAAAGATTCGGAAAATATGCAAAGAACTGCATTAAACCATGCAGTTGGAAACCAATGACTTACGTACGGAACCAGGGAAACGAATAAGAGCACAGACAACGGCGAAACTCTGTGCAATCCACCCATCCAATCGCCTCACCATTACCGACCGAAAAAGTGGTATGAAGTTTTTGATTGACACGGGCGCAAATATTTCAGTCATTAGCAAGCAACAGAGACATTCAGTTTTACAAAATGAACAATACACACTATACGCTGCAAATGGGACTAAAATTAGGACTTACGGCGAGAAGACGCTTACCTTGAATTTAGGACTACAACGATGTTATAAATGGAATTTTGTAATCGCCGATGTTACACAACCAATAATTGGAGCAGATTTTCTAGAGCACTATAAACTATTAGTCGACATAGCAGGTCGCAAACTTATCGACAAAGTTACAGAGCTGACAACGCATGTAACTTCGGAAAAAGCGACACAACAAACAATTCGTAATATCGCAGTGGGAACGAATCCACGTATTACGCAACTTTTAAACAAATACGAAGACATCACGAAAGGGTCCTCTCTCCGCAATGCGCCCAAACATAAGATTGAACATCACATTATCACTACAGGACCACCCGTCGCAGCTCGGGCAAGACCATTACCTCCAGAAAAATACGACATAGCCAAAAAGGAATTTCAAAATATGATAGAACTCGGAATTTGCCGACCGTCAGATAGCCCATGGGCAAGCCCATTACATATGGTAAAAAAGAAAAATGGCGAATGGAGACCATGCGGAGACTATCGAATGCTCAATAGCACGACAGTACCGGACAAATACCCACTACCAAGATTAACTGACTTTACATACATATTAGAAAATAAGAAGATACTAAGCAAGATAGATATACGTAAAGCATACCATTGTATTCCTGTTAAAGATATAGAAAAAACAGCCATCATCACACCTTTTGGACTTTTTGAGTACTTAAGAATGCCTTTCGGATTACGCAATGCGGCACAAACATTTCAACGATTCATGGATTCCTTATTTAGAGATTTAAACTACGTATTTATATTTGTAGACGACTGTCTCATTGCATCGGACAACGAAGATTTGCATTATCAGCATTTAGAAACGGTTTTCAAACGTTTACACGAGAATGGAATAACCATTAATCTCGAAAAATGCGAATTTCTCAGAAGGGAAATAGATTTCTTAGGTTATCATATAACGAGCCAAGGAATACTCCCTACCGAAGAAAATTACAAAGCAATCATGGAATTTCCCAAACCGAAAACAATTCAAGAATTAAGAAGATTTTTGGGCATGGTCAATTTCTACAGAAGTAATATTCCATGCGCAGCGGAAAATCAAAGAATTTTAAACGAATATCTACATGGTTCAAAAAAGAACGATAATTCACCTGTTCCTTGGACAACGGAAGCAGACAAAGCTTACGAAAAATGCAAGGAAAGCATGAAAAACGCAGTGTTAACAGCGCATCCTTCCCGCAACGCATCACTAGCGCTCATGACCGACGCTAGTGCTACTTGCGTTGGTGGAGTTTTACAACAAAAATCCGGACGCAATTGGGAACCATTAGGATTTTTTTCACAAAAATTGAGCGAAACTCAACAAAAATATTCTACGTTTGACAGAGAGCTGTTAGGAATATACATGGCCGTCAAACATTTTCACAGATTAATCGAGGGAAGAGAATTTACAATATTTACGGATCACCGACCTTTGACATACGCATTCTCCCAAAAACCATCATCAAACGATACACCGCGACGGGTCCGGCAGTTAGATTTCATTTCACAATACAGTACCAACATTCAACACATAAGCGGACGTGACAATATTACCGCCGATGCCTTATCTCGAATAGAGGAAATATACGTGCCATCACCTATCGATTACGCTGAATTGGAAAAATGTCAATCAACAGATAATGAACTAAGTAAATTACATGACAATAAAAGATTAAAATTCAAAAACATTACGCTTCCGGGTTCCACAATAAACATCACCTGCGACACCTCTACTGGAAAAAGCCGCCCCTACTTACCAAAGCATTTTCGCAAACAAATTTTCGATACCATTCATGGTATGAGCCATCCAGGAAAAAGAACTACGAGAAAAATGATAACCCAAAGGTATTTATGGCCGTATATGAACAAAGATATCAATAACTGGTGTAGATCATGTATAGCCTGCCAAAAATCAAAAATACAACGACATACGATATCACCTCCTGGTACATTTATGACAGCGCAACGTTTTGAACATTTACATATTGACATCGTCGGACCACTTCCGATTTCACAAGGGAAGAGATATTTAATCACAATCATAGATCGTTGTACGTCATGGCCCGAAATATTTCCGGTAGAAGATATAACTGCAGAAACAGTAGCCAAGACACTTTTCGAGGGATGGATTACTCGTTTTGGATGTCCATTGCGCATTACTACGGATCAAGGCCGACAGTTTGAATCAAGAATATTTGAGTCACTCTCACAATTTTTGGGAATACATAAAATTAGGACAACACCTTATCATCCACAATCCAATGGAATGATAGAGAGATTTCATAGAACTTTAAAGGCGGCGTTAATGACAAGAGAATCCAACGAAAATTGGTTAAAAGAAATTCCAACAGTTTTACTCGGGTTGCGGAGTAGCTTGCGAGAAGACACAGGTTATAGTTCAGCAGAGATGACATATGGAACGCCAATACGACTCCCTGGAGGATTTTTTGAGTCATCAGCAGCACAGTTATCAACGTACGAAGAGTTTGTAAAACAAATTCAAAAGGACATCACACAAATGACATCAATTCCGAAAAGAAAAAAACACAATCAAGCTATATTTGTGCATCCCGAACTCAAAGAATGCTCACACGTATTTGTTCGGTGTGATAGAATTAAGAAAGCCCTGACACCGCCGTATGAAGGACCCTACCCAGTAATTAGTAAAACAGATAAAACATTTTGCATTAGAATTAGGGATAAAGAGACAGTGATATCAATTGATAGATTGAAACCAGCTTTCATGATCAATGACGAATCAAACTACGTGCCAGATTCAAAGGATTGCGACAGGCATTCACACACGTACACTACACGATCGGGACGTAAAGTAAAGCCAGTAGTACGTCTATAAAAAATCGCTGATATAAGCAAGCTATTCGTATATATATTAACATAGATCTTAACATATACCATTAATTCACAACTACTCGTAACAACAAGACATCTAAAATGGGAAATCAAAGTTCTAAGGACCAGATAACATACAATACGGACAATTGCCTCAATCAAAACGAAGCGGACCAACTCCGTAACCTGATCCAGGAGGACTTACGGTGGACAAGAAATGTTGCAATGGGACAGATTATTTTAACAATCGGCGTGATCCTAATTTACGGCATAATGAAAACACTGGACAGAAGAATGAAGAGTTTAACGGAAAAAAATAATAAACACTCGTGCAACAGCTAAGTCAAAATTACAGACGTCAGCAAATCACACCACAACAGGCGTCATCAAATTCCACCGCGTACAATAGCATTATTATTTATATACATCAGCAAATAACTAGTAAGGTCTAGGTCAAATTTATATTGTAAACACTATTACCATATTTTTTTTTTTTTAAAGGGGGGTGTACTGTTACAGTACAATATCTTTGTGCTGTATCTACAATCTACATCACAATCTTATGTTCCTTATCGCACGTTCAGTATCTATTAAATGTTTCCACTATCTGTTATCAACACGAAGTCGTTAGTATATAAGATGCACCTTTAGATAATTATAACCAGACTATACTACATCTTTTGTCTCATTTATACCTAATCATATATTGCCAAGAAGTTTGGCAAAGGTAATATACGTTTGTGGCTGGAGCACACCAAATGCGTGCACGTCTACGCATACGCACTACGTACTAATACGGTCGTGAAAATGTGTATCCACCGCATTGTAATCTATGGAACTGTATGAGGCAGACAAGCCAGTTCCAAACATTACAAGCATTGAATGCCGGTTTTCACTTCAGTGAAGACGTGTATGAATTAGGTGTTCTCCGGCCATAAATGTTTTATTCTAATAATTCATCAACCCCAGGCATATCACAATCATCCCCATCCTCGCTTTCATCAGATGAATTATTTAAATTAATTATGATTCGTTCTGATATTGTGTCTAAAGCTGCGTCTCTACCCTGATATTTGCTTTCCTCCTCAATAGCATGCAAACAAACTTTTCTCCATTCCTCTACAGTTATGGCGTTCATTTTTTCTTCAGCTAATGACATTATAACCTTCATATTCATTGCGACATTCTTTTTTGCGACATATGTTTTCACTATCCCCCATATATTTTCTATAGGATTAAACTCCGGATGGTATGGTGGTAAACGCAGCACAGTATGACCGTGCTGTCGTAATATTTCGTCTATCTTGTACTCTATAAATCTCGCCTTGTTTTGCAGAATCAGTTCATATAATTGAGGCTTAAGCAACGTGGATGAATGCTCAATGTTTCGAAATGTCAGCCAGTCTATCATTTGCTGTTTTCTAGAATTACTATTCGGTGCAGGATTTTGTATTGAGTTATGATATGGTGCGTTGTCAACAACAACAACACTATTTGGTTGTAAGTTGGGTATTAATTGAGTTTGAATCCACCTTGAATAGTTGTCATAGTTCATATTGTTGTGGTAATCTCCACTTTTTTGGTCGGCTTTAAACATAAGCAATGCATTTGGTATAAAGCCATCGATACCACCGGCATGAACAATGATTAAGCGGTTGCCTTTCGATATATGTTGCTTCAAACCTGAAGTGCTTCCATCTGACCAAGATTTCGAGAGGGTATGTGATGTATGTATATATGTTTCGTCGGTGTAAACAATTGGTCGGCGTTGTTCACGATATTCAGCAATTTTCATCAAATAATTAATTCGCAAGTATCTAATTTCGTGTTTTTCCATAAGAAGTTTCCGGTTATCTTCTGTTTGCTTCCAATTAAAACCTAATGACATGACGTGTTTTCGTAACGTGCTGACACAACCTTTATAATCGATATCTTCTTTCAATTTTGAGTGCAAAGTTTTTAAAGTGGGAACTTCTTTATTTGTGATGTGGAAGTCATGAATTGTTCTTCTGATAACTTGCTGATCAAAGTTATCGATTACTATTGTAGGTTTACGATTCGGTTTCTTTTTAGGAGATTTAAATGTTACTTCCTGATCTGAAGGACGACATTTGCTTTCTGATACTACCTTTCTGACGGATGCTATTGAAATTCCTGTTGATTTAGCAACTAATTGAGTGGGGGTCATAATACTGCTCGGGTTGTTATTACACTCATTTTCGAAATATTTGTACAAACAGTACAAAACTTCCTTAGTTTGAGAAGTCAAAGGCTTGCCTCGACCATGTTTTAACACTGGAGCCATTTTGAATTATCAATATAAAGTTACAACACTTACACACTTGAAATTAAACACTTCAACAAATATTTTAACAATAATAACAAACAATAACAACAATCAACAAATACAAAATTTCACAATGAAACTACTACGTATCTAATAATTATAATTTTTTAATGAAATGCGTGCTTTATGTTCTAACGGTATCAAGCGACTGACGTCAGACTGCACGTGGCACCTGCGGACAGAGTAAACTGGTTTATTCTGGTTTTGTGCGTGTTTCCACTTTCCACTATCAAGTGACGATTTATTTATTTGTTTTGTTTCGTAATTATTATGGTCAAAACTTTTTACCTATAGCTAAACTACTATCATCTAAAGAACGACACGATATTTTATTGTTTCACGGTAGTCGCCTTGTCGTTTGCTCAAGGACGTGAAATTGAATGACATATTTTTTTTAATAAAGTCAAAACCTTTTTCTTTAAAATAAAAACTTGTTTTTATTGAAAACAAAAATCAGAGTGTTGCTAGGGATAAGTATTAAATTAAATAGTAATGTTAGGATATTGAAACATTTTTGTAAGGGCCAGAACGATATAGTGGAAACGCGCTCTAATATCTAAGTAACATACACACCACTACATATGCAAAAATTTCTCGAGACTAATTTCACTGTAATACTGTGTAAGATTTCTTGAACTTCGAAAAATCTGATTTTCAGTTAAATCTAACTTTTGACATATTTATACATTTTTGTTTTCAATGAGGTCTCTGTAACGAAACAATATTGAATGGTTTATCTATTATGAGACAACTCGCATATGACCATTTAATATACCAAACTGGAGAGGGCCTCTACTATAGCAACCAGACAACTGAAAACATAAACATAGGTACTTACATAATTTTTAATTGTAATGTATTTATACGTTAATATAAAACTAAACTAACTATAAATATAAAACAATGTCTTACAACGAGCGGGCCTATTTTTGGCGGATGGAGATTTTAATTTTTGATATTACCAGAGGGCATTGACAATGTCCCTTAGCAGTTTATTCTGAAACCGCTGAATAATATATAGTACTTGTTTTGTATAGCCCCAGGGTTGGATTTCGTACGTCTATATTGGCATAAGAATTTGCTTATATATTAAAATTGTATTATGTATAGAGACACTTGACTTCCTTCCAAGTAGCCAGAACATAGTTTTGTAACGCATGTGTAGTTCTTGCCTTTTTTTTTACGTGAGCTTTACATCGAAGCTTAGCATCAAGTGTCACACCACACACTGTATTTGCATATGGAACTTGTAGGCCATTTACATATATTGGATGATAATCCCCCTTTTTGTTGGTGAAGTCAATATGTATGGATTTTGACTCGTTTAATTTTATCTTCCACTAGCTGTGCCCTGCGGTGTTACCCGCGGTTTATTAGCCTATGTGTTAATCCAGGTTGTCAAATAACTCCATACCAAATTTTATTAAAATCGCTCCAGCCGTTTAGACGTGAAGAAGTAACAAACATTCACACCACATACTCACAAACTTTCGCTTTATAATATTAAGTGTGATTTTTGGGCCCAGTCATGAAAGTGATTTAAAAGCTATTTGAACTTTATCTACTACCTACTTATAATTACACCCTGTGGCCATAATAACGGTGTCGTCCGCAAAGGTTGCAATAGCGTTATTTTTCAGTTCGGGAATGTCATAGGTGTATAACAGATACAGATTCGGGCCCAACACACTACCTTGTGGCACCCCGGCTTTTATCATTTTAGGCTCTGAGTAAGCATCATCTTGTCTAACTCTAAATGCTCTGTTTGTAATATAAGGTTCTAAGATGTCTGCATGACATATTTTATTTTTTGAAATAAGTATTTATTTGTGACTCAATAAAGCAATTTAGCAACTAAGTTTTTTTAACTACTAGCAATGTGGGTCGCACATTACCGTGGCTGAAATGCTTCGTGTGACCACGGTCGGTGAGACGCCTTTTTGCAACATGGTTGATACAGTACCGTGTGTCTAGATAGATTCCCGTGTTGATCAAACTATTGACATACTTTTAAGTTTGTATGGAACCTTCAGTGCGCGAGTCCCACTCGCACTTGGCCGGTTATTTTTGGGGAATTTTAGTATTTTGACACTGGATCGGAATGTTTAGGCAGGCTATTCCCCACGGCGTTGGTGGATATGGTGTACCGGGGTTGAATTAAATGCACCCCCCACGAAGCGAGCGACTCACACTTGACTGGTCAAATGTGATAGTGTAGAATGCTGCCCTATGTTAATTCCGCAATGAAGTGCAACAAACGTTCGTCTATTGCACTCTGACGCGGAACAAAAAAAAGTCTATGAAACTGTTAACAACTATAAACAAGTACATTAATATCAATAACTTTTCTTCTACAACTTAAAGTAGACATTTTATAGTGCTTTAGTCGCAACTCGTATCTAATAAGAGCTTTACATTGTAATCACGTACTTAACACGAAAGTTATAATCAGTAGCAAATCCAATAGGGAGAAGAGGGTGAGAGGGTAAAGCTAAGGGTCTTAGCATGGGCATACCCCAGGGGGAGGGGGGATATTTGGGGGTTGACCCCCTCCTGGTATTTGGCCAGTGTTTAGTCAATGTACCACACAAAACCCTCCCTCATCTCCCTCTCGAAAAATGATCCTCGGTATGCCCATGGTCTATAATAATAATAATAATAATAATAAAAACTTTTATTTAACACATAAATACATAACTTTTACAATACAACCAGCATTAATTTGAAGTAAGTACCAAATTTAAAGTTATTTTAAATAGACCCTGTCACTCAAACTAGGCTGAGAGGCCTGTATCTTGAGAGACAGTGTTCGACCGTGCTAGCCAGTGTGCTAGAATTCAATTGTGTGTTGTGCTAGGATGTAGTTGTGAGTTATGCTAGAATGTGGTTGTCTGTTGTACTAGAATGCAGTTGTGTGTGTGTGTGTGTGTGTGTGTGTGTGTGTGTGTGTGTGTGTGAGTGTGTGTATGTTTCCTATGTATGTCTGGTGGACGGTTTTTATACGTAGTAAGATAACAAAGATTCGGTCTTGGTGTAGTCTTGAAGAAGTAGCCATTCTTTTAATATTTCTTTCATTTTAAACTTACATAGATGTCTAATATTAAGCTCTTTTTGGACTTGTTTATAAATGTGTGTACTTAGTACGTAGTATTGGTGTTTGGCGAAAGTGGTTGCGTGTTTTACTCCCGGCGGTATATTTCTACGCTTGGATGGGTCAGGTGGAGGAATCTTGCCATGTATCCTATGTATTGAGAGATTAACATACAGCTGTCGTACCGTCAAAACTTTGCAATCCGTATATAATTTTGCTGTTGGGTATAGATATGCTTTCTTTAACATTGTTTTGAGCACAGCTCTTTGTGCTCTCTCTGCTTTAAGAAGATGCGTCTTAGCAGCTCCACCCCACACTGTTATACAATATCCTATGATGGATTGGCATAATGCAAGGTAAACCAATTTGATAGTTTCAAAGTTGGCAGACTGCCTAAGAGCTTTGAAAATATGGACTAGACGGACCACTCGTGTACTGACGGTATCTACTTGGCGGTCCCATCTCAATTCATAGTCAATTTGTAAACCTAAGTATTTGACACAGTTTGTCCTATTTAGAGGAATACATGCACACGATGTAGCCGAATTTGGACACGAGTGGGCTATTATGGTAAAGAAATTCGGTGGTTTCGTGATATGACTTATTGCAAAAGGGATATAACTAGTTTTCTCTAAATTTAAGGTCAGTAAATTTTGATTTAGCCATTTCATGATAGAGGAGAGCGCAAATTCTGCCCTTGACTTAATAACTTGCCAAGTACTACCATTTATCAAAATTGCTGTATCATCGGCATAGGTATAAATTTTACAATCTGGTATGTTCATTTTGCAGAGGTCGTTGATGTATATAAGAAAAAGTGTGGGGCCCAGGATGCTGCCCTGTGGTACACCGTAAGACACACGCTCCTCTACGCTGTATATAGAATCTATTTTGACTTGTTGACGACGATTTTCAAGATAGTTTTTGAAGATTTCTAATGTTATACCACGCACTCCAATGAGTTCTAGTTTATCAATTAGTTTTGGGACAGAAACCGTGTCAAAAGCTTTTGACAAGTCTAGAAAAATGCCAAGACATTTATACCTATTATCAAGAACCCTTGCAACGGTTTGAGTAAGATCAAGTACAGCGTCCTCAGTCGATATCCCAGTTCGAAAACCATACTGATTATCAGCCAGGATACCGTATCTATGCAAAAAACTTCTTAAGTTGTTGTTTAATATTATTTCAAAAATTTTTGAGAGCGCCGACAACACTGATATCGGCCTGTAATTGTTGAGACTGTCCCTGTTTCCTCCCTTATGTATCGGATGGACAATCGCTTTTTTTAGAGAGTCAGGAAAAATTCCTTTCTGTATACAAAGGTTAAAGATATTGGTTATAGGGGGAACTAACACATGCGCGCACATTTTTAGTATCTTGGGAGATATAGCATCCCAACCCACTGCAGCATCACTGCGTAATTCCTGAATGATAGCAAAGGTCTCAAGCTCAAGATACTCAAAGTATTTGAATCTTTCTCGCTCAAACTAAAATCTTTGATTACTCAGCGGGGTCTTGCTCCTCCGAAACCAAAATGTAATTTTAAAATAAATATTATTTAACATAATATCTTGTTCGAAACAGGGAAACTAAGGTATCCTTACCTGAAAAATGACCGGAGAAGAATACGACGACTGACTTTATAACGTCAATCAAGCTCGTATCACTGTCCAATTTTTATTAAGAGCGAAAACATATTACAAACTTTACATATAAATTGAGTTACAATGAATATAAGTACTCTCTACCGAGAGTAGAGTAAGGTGTACATTAAAAGCCATGAAAAAAAATTCGCGGGTTCGCGGGCAATTAAACTAATTGTTGCCAATGTAATAAACGAAATAAAGTCTGTTGCAAAGATGGAATTTCTTGATAATCTTGGATAGAGAAATGAAAAATAGCTTCAACTCGATCGACTTTTCTAAACAATAATTGTTTAGAAAAGTTGGTTTTTAAACATACTCAACATTTTATTTTTGTTCTTTTTTTACTTTATACCTAGACTGAGCAAATAGCTTTTTAATGCGAGGACGTACTCTCACTAAATTGGCTTTTATTTATATGTTTTTTAATGTAGGATTCTTTAAAGTCAGATGAGAAAAAACAATGATTAATAATAATACAGAAAAAAATATCAGAAAAAGCATTTCAAAATGGGATGGATGCCATATGAAAATTTTCATATGGCAACATATCACGTATACGAAACGAACGATGCTAAAATAACAAAACGCATCGCATCGCAAAATGCGTCACTGTCACTGGATTGGAAGAGCGACGAAGCAGAAGAAAACGTAAACGCCAAACTTGCCTCGCACGCACACAAAGCGAGTGAGTTGAGTGAACGACTGACGAAGATTTTTATTATAAAAATAACCACGCAAAGTAACAGAACGTTGGTTTTCTGTGTTTAGTAATTGCTATAAAATATTATGGTGTTAGTATTTGACTTTTAAAAAAATGTAAATAAGTGATGCCATGAATATCGAGTCGTTACTCTCGTCGGCGAACGTTATTTTTGTTTCGTTAGAACGTTAAGGAAGGACAATCAAATAAAGCATTTCGGGTGCTTCATTAAAACTAGATTCGTGGTTTAAATATTTCTTAGCCGTTTTATTTTTCACGGCATCATCATTACTGGAGCTAAGTGTGTACGTGCCGTAAGTTTAAATTGTTATGTTGTCGCGGGACCGTGCGTGAATAACAAGGTGTCGGGAGTAATCTCGGCGAGATGTCGGGCGCCGCAACGCCGACGGCGGTGGAGGCGCCGCCGCTGGACGACCGGGACGTGGAGCCGCGCACCCCTATGAAGCGCCTCGGCTCCACCAGGAAGCTGGCTGCGTTTAACAGTGAGTGCGATGTCATCAACTATTGTTTACCTTCACGCACGTACCGTATCTCACACTGAAACAATATTTAACGACCTTAAAATTCTGCTATATTAGGTACATACAAACAGTATTAAGCCTCTATCTTTAATCAGCCCTTTGTTCCTACTTTTTATCTGAAGAGAAACAGTAGGTGTTTGTTTACAGATGCTAGTGTACATTGTTCTAATGATATTAAATGTTCATAAACTTTCGCGATTTGTACACATTATAGAATCTTACAGAGATATTGTTTCCTCCTGATTTGTAGGTCTAGTAGCAAAATGTCCAACATTGTGAAACATCTAATGAGCAGTAAGCCTAATTAGCAAAATGTCCATGTAGCAAAACATCTAACTATCAGATGGTCTGTATAGCAGGATGTTGACATAATGAACCAAAAAAAAAATTGGTTATTATGTGTGTAACTTCTGTACTACCTGTTCCTCTAATATCTTGCCTAAATACATAAACAGTAGTAATAAACACCTGTCGACTCCACTATCTATTTATGCAACCATTTAATGGTAAAATAGAGTTCACATTAATCTGAATTAGTCAAATATTCAGTATAAATGAGAATATGAATAAATAAACAACAATTTCCTTTAAGAAGGTCAAGTGAAAGGGTGTTTGGCTCGTCAGTGTCAGTGTGTATCGCACATGAGCCAGAACAACAAAAGGAAAATAATTGCATACCAACTTATATGTTAGCATCAATATTCAAACTTTCCCTTCCTGTTATGAACTCCATGCAAAGAAACAATCTGTTGTTTATATACCTATTAATACTCTATTGTACTTTGTGTCCCATCCCTGTATTTGCCTTTATGTTATGTTAGAGGGTATTTGTGAGTCGTAGTCGGGTGTTAGATACATAAATCAACTAAAAAATTAGAAAGCAATACAAAAGGATTTTATTGCAAAAATACTATGATCTGTTGTTGTAATGTTATTGTTATAAATTTATAAAGAGGTTAATAATGTATGTTAATTCCTGTGTTTTATTAATGTATTTAAAATTATGCAAAACATAAGTATTTATGTTACCACATAAAGAATATCCTTCAAGGTAAAACACTAAGGATCCAAAAAGCCTTAACTTTATGATTATAAGTCATTCTTATATACCTAAAAAAGTGCTCTGTCATCCACTTTTCTAGAGCAAGTTAATATCCAAGGTCTAGTCAGTCATTACTATTAGGTACATTATATTTATTCAGGACAGGTGCTAGGAGCTAACAATTTGGATATCATTGTCTAAATAAACTTATTGACTGGATTGCAAACTGTGGCATTACACAGCTCTACAGTCCTTATTGTGAGGTATTCAAGTTCTACTTCCAGCTGGCTGGCTGATACCTGTACTATTACTATACATTTTAATTTTATGCTTTATTGATTAATTTTTGGTATTTTATGAAACAGTTTTAAAATTTATTACATTGATTAGTTTCCCTCTATAATAACAATGATATCAGATTATAATTTCATAGGAATTTATTTACCATATGACTGTATTGTATACTTAGTTAATTATTATATTATTTAATGTGTGGTGTCAATTTTTAATTGCTATACTTATTTAGATAACCACAAAGCCATACTGACTACTGTTAAAATTCACACTATTTAATAGTAATGTTAATAGAAACAGATTCACAATCAACAATATTGTTAATCCATTTCTTTATGAAGGATAAAGTATAGGAATAGTTATGGTATTCAACAACCTCTAATTCCATAGAGAATATTAGATAAAGATTGTTGAATATCCACACCGGGCTATCCATTTTGAATCGGCGATCCTACAATTCGAGAGCGAGCGTTACTAAACTAATGCATGCGCTTGGATCGCGCGCGCAAGTACACACCGACTGCGCCTTTGGATCGCATTCCGGCCGCGTGCGTTCGAAGCCAGTCCAGGGTCGATCCGGCTATTTGATTGTTTGTTGTTTGTTTTTACGCTTCGAAAACCGCGCTTGTCCGTCCGTCCGTCTGTCTGTTAAGACCCTTTATCTCAGGAACACGTATACACGAGGTATCGAGTTGAAATTGCTGGCTTGCTACCACCGAGCTAAACAGGCGCGCCGCCGCCGCCGCTGCGTTCTGAAAAAATCGTGCCGATCACAATATTTTATGAATAAATATTGCCGATTTGTGTACTTCTGTCGGTGACAACTCTAGTGGCCGACAATAATTTAGTATAATTATGAATATGAAACATAATATAAAAACTAAGTTATAAAATACATTTCAACCTTAAATTTTTGTAAGTACTCTTATTACGTACTATATCTAGTTGAATAAGTTAGGTTTGAGGTGCTGTTATCTGACGCCACTAGTGATGCACAGATGTGGCAGCTCCCTAGCTTCCTTTCGGAAGTCTTATTGACACGCGCCGCGAAGTTAATCAAGACGTATCTAATCCCGGAGATCTTCTGTCCAAATCAGGAGCCATCCGGCTGAAGATCACAATGCGTGGTGCGCGGCAGCGAGGTGGAGATTCCCATCCTTTGCTGGAGCATACTTACCGTAATGGACACTCCAAGCGCCCTAACAACGGCAGCCACCGCCCCTGGCCACTCTAATGAGGAATGACAAATGAGAAATCGTTAGGCCAGGAAAAAGCACAGCAGTGGTGCTTTTTCCTGGCCATCACACAGGCTCAGGAGAACAGCCTCGACAATGAGTAGTGGCAGAACTAGTACAAAACTGCCTCCGCTGAAAACGGCGTCACGTACTCGGACGTCTGCCGTGGGGTGAGGGCCACATTCAGCGCCACCAATCTTGACGGCGTTAAAATCAGTACCCGCTGCGTCAAGACCGCGTTACGGCGTGAAAGTCGCCAGGTCAGTTAAATAGGCAGAGATACGTGTTTCTGGCCTGAACGTCTGTCTAATTTGTTACCGGTTAGGTTCGCAGAGTTGATTCGGAGTTGGTGGCTCGGCCAGTCTCTGCCAAAAGGGAGATACTACAATTTTAGCAGAGATTGAACGGCTCTTTGTGTCTCTGTACGTCAAGGATGGGGATATTTCTCGCCAAACCAAAACGATACTTTACGCAAATTCAAAATGATTGTCTAGTATTAACATCGCAGTGGTCACGCGTAATTCCGAGAAACTGGTTATAATATTAATGAAAGTGGAAAATTAATCATTTTCACGACAATAATATTATCAATCTTTACAAATATAATTTCGACTTACCTATGTCTATTTTTTACTCCTATTTAATCAAAAAACCTTCTGTAGCTAAAATAGTAAATTGACAAAAAAAATGAATATTTACCTAAAAGTGTTAAATAAAAACAGTTGGAGCCTTAAAATAGTAGTTTTTATGCTTTATTTGGCACCAATAGAGTTCAGACTAATCTGCTAGCAATAGGACCTTGAGGTATACCTAAACAAAAATGGTTCTCTGTCCGTAGTCTGAATGAATCTAAGGATGATGATGCCGACTGGCCTGTTGGTCTAGTGGGTAGTGGAGGATAAAACTTTGTGTGATGATATAGATGTCGGCGCAGTGCCCATATGTGATATATACAATATATACAAAGCAGGACCCAATTAACCATTAATCTGAAATCTTCACAAACCTATTGTGTACATAAACCGTGTTTACTGTCTTAATAATATGTGTCAATTTGAGCACACCTGTTATACCTACAACTACATTTACTTAGGATGTGTCAATTTTTTTTATATTTCACACATCCACTTTCTATGGAACCGGAAACAGCGCGTTCTGAAGTAGGATTAGGATAAGTAAATAAGAGTTCATTTTAATTACCAACGTTTGATTAAGAATGTTGCTGCACCTCCTAATCTTCATTAAGCAAGATGTCGACACGGAACTGAGACAGAACACCTTGCCAATATCAATACATTCTAAGTACCTACTCAGACAGGTGCAAACGAACTCGTTTTTATCTTCCAAAAAAGACAGGTCGTTTTTATCAGACCTAATTCCAAATTTATTACTCTAAATGAATGTATCACATTCTGAAAGGTCTCAAGACTTTACTCATGGGTACAGTAATTGGCTCGAATGTTGCCTCGAAGCGGTCATAACGTGACACTTAGAATCATTGCACCAATTGTAAAACTTGCGATGATTGCAAACGATAACATAACAAGATGTAACTCTAGATAACGAGACGTCTGATGCGATTGATGAACCAATACGAGCGACGGCGAGCCCACTCACCCAGGCAGGGTCATGGACACTGGGCGCTGGACGCATGGGGGACTAACAGACACTGGTTAACCGTTCCGTAATGTATCGCACATTGCTTCTAAAATAGCTTCATGTTGTAAGTAGGCTGCCTACTACCTTGTATTTGTGTAGTAATACAAATGATATTTCCGATAAACACACAAAAACAGCGAAGCGAAATAGAATTAGGTAGCTGAATATTAAACTCGCTTGAATGATATTTCGCAGCTGAAATTTTGTTTATAGCGAGTGTTAGGCCAATCGCTACTACGTCAAACTAACTACGCGCCTCGTTTCCTCACAGCACGCAGAAATTAATAGCTAGGAGGTGCCTACTACTGCGTACTGCATTTACATTTACCAATGAATTGACTAAGGAACATTCCGATTTCCGATAGAGCTTTCGCGATATCTAATAATATTAGTCATTTGTGTCCAGAGAACCCTGAGTGCGCCTCGCTGAGTGTATGCGCGGCACACGGTGAGGGAGGTGAGGGACGGTGCCATTGTCTCGGCGGGTAACTTTATATTTCCGTCGCGAGGAGCGCTTCCCCTGCACTGTTGGTGTACTTACAAATGATGTAATGTGGCACATTAGCGATGTTTTACCGTGACGCGAGTCCAGCTCATTGACGACTTCCTTCGGACGACGCTCACGCCGCCGGCACCCACGCCCATACTCTCCCTACACCTTCCCAGTTGTACAGAATTAGGTACCTACGAGTACAACGAACTACAAATTTGGTTCTTGTATCATTCTGTTTGTGCTCGTTTCAGCACACAACTTTGTCTTCTCTTTAGCTGTGGTTTCGGGCCGCCGCCGCCGGCACGTTGCCGCACTTACATAAATGTAACATACTGTATCAATATTTAACCCCACAAGTGCATCGTTGTCGATAAATCTCACTCAGACAGAATTCGTCTGCGGTGTCAAAGGTCTTTGTTTCTACAGCCACACATAAAGAACGTACTTCCGGCTGGTAACGCGTATCCACATATCTAGGGTCGTTAAACTTTTTAACTGTTATTTTGTTAAACGGCGCTACGCACAAAGCTTATTATTTAATACAATAATTGTTACAAGTTATTGTTTATTGTGTGGACCAGTAAGTCATGCATATTCAATAAAGTTGGTTCGTGTCGTTGATACGTTGCACGACTTGGACAACTATAGGTGCCTGTAGGTACTATACATAAATACTTGTGTACAATTTATAATATTGGTGACGCATCTAGTTTAAAAATTGCACTACGCTCATGTAATTATGATAGGTACATGATACTTACTTTATAGACATCGTACATATTGTGGAAAATTTATTATTCATCAGCCAGGTGCGGCTGTGGTGCGGTGGGACCCGCCGGCCAGCGGCTACACCGCTCCCTCTTATGTTTATTAGATCGATATAAACACCGTTTTTATAATAGTTTTTGCCCATACAATCATTGTAAATAGTTGTTTGTTGTAAGCCAATATTTGGACTGGCACAGGATAAAATCAATGGTACAATGTACAATGCTAATGGTAGCGTCCAAAGCGGTGTCATTGTACTGCCATGCTGATATTGTGGTTCATGCACTGGCCTACTTAGCGGTTTGTTAATCAGTTTCCTCTACTAATTATAGATATTTACCAATTAAACCGTGCAACTATTGTTACAACAAATAAGGTAAACTAGGCGTGTTATTAGTAGTAATCCCGATGATATCACAACGGTGCGCTTCGCACGCACGTAGGTATGTTGTACGTTACCTTAATCTCGGTGAGGCTGGTCCTTCATTAATTGCTCGGTTCGCCGTACCGTAACACGACGCTACGAGTTCTGATTACTAGCCCTGATCAACAGAAGCGAACAAGGCGGGCGTCTGTAACGTCAATAATCACGATTACACAAATGTTGGCAATAAGCCCGTTCGTTATAACGACGGGTGATGGTTGTAAATAAAAACCGGACCACCATTTAGTTCATAGTTCACAATCGCACATTACCGCCAACGTTTTTCATGAAAGATCTTTGCCGGTTGCAGGAAATCGCAGAGTTAACTCAAAGGAGGTCGTTCTGTGAAAGACTGTTCGACGACTAGAGATTTTATGTCTCCGGTTAGACAAATATACGTTAGGCACGTCACAGGGATGTGACTTATGGCTGTGCTAAGAGCTAATCGATCGAGAAGCGAGATCAAACAGATTTTTCGGGATTCAAATCCCGAGATTATATTAGTGAAATCCCGGGATTTTCGGGATTATTTTACCTAGTTTTGAACAAAACTCACGTCGTTCTGACACTTATGGTTTTTGAACGCTAGGAGTCGGTGTCAATCAGCTGATATACAATTTATTATATCGCCCCTCCCCTGGCCTTAAGTTGGTAGTGTTGGATAATAAGGTGTTGCCAATTGTTAACATAACTTTCACCCAATGGGGTTTATATGTATGTTAATGACGTAAACCATAATATTATTACTAAACTGCGTAGTTAATTATTCTGTCTATTCTTTATAAAGGTATGGAATTAAAATATCCTTAGTACGTACACCACGCTACTTACCATAGGTACCACACAAGTAACTTAATCAATGTAGGTATTTTTTTTAAAGTGACTTTGAATACACAGCTTGAATGGATTAAGTCAATGAACTCAAGTTTTTTACGTTTTTCACGGTGAATAAGTTTCCCCCCTCCTTATCTTTTGAACCATGTGACCAAAAAAAAATGGAAAAATTAAAGAACATAGCACTTAACAAATACTTTAAACTAAAATTATTTCGGACTTGATCGGATATACCGTCATTAATTTATTGCCAAAAAACTACGTTTCTCAACAAAAGGGCGTGAGGGCCATAAACATATGCTCTTCCGCTACGGCAACGGCTCCGGAACTCTACGCTGAGTATGGTCTGACATGCTCTTGCTTGGTTTTTTGTTACCCTACTAACAGCGATATATCTGCATACGACAATTAAGACATAACTGTTTAATTATTCAGACAATTTATGCAACTTTTGGAGCGATAAAGTTTATTAAAACCTTAAAATGTTTTTAAAAGACCTGGCCAATGTCGTGCCACACGTTGTTTGCTGAAAAATGTTTTTTTTGTATCTTGGGGTGTCGAGAATGCTTACGTGTGGCCCTGTAACAGCGGCGAGTTAAGTGTTGTCGCGAGTTTTTGGCTCTCTGTGGTGAAAAGAAAAACGAAGTTTTGAGTAGTGAAATTTGAGTCCATCATTATGAGCTTGAGTCCAAACAGGACTCAATGCAGTGGTACACAATGGGCGTGATGTGCCTATTTTGTGCCACTGCATGGAGTTTTGGTGTCATGGAGTTTCCCAAAGAAATTTTGTCTCTATCGACAGGAAAACTTATTGCGTATTTTCTGGGATACAAAAGGAATCCGTCCTATAGCCCGTATTTAGCCCGAAGCGATTACTATGTTTTTAAAATAATAGTTAAGCTTAGGTGGTTCCGCAGCCGTTATTACGTATTAAAAATACGATTATGAACAGCAGAAGCAACAGAAGAGCGTATGTTCATGGCACTTACGTCTTATTGTTGAGAAGCGCAGTTTCTAGGCAATAACCCAATGACGGTATATTCGATCATGTCTAAAATAATTTTAGTTTAAAGTATTTACTAAGCGTTACCTTTGCTATTTTTTTATATATTTTTGATCACACGTTTGAAAAGATATTAAGCATATGTTATGCAACTTTGCAACTTTCGGAGGGATTATTTATTAAATACAATATTTTATCTAAACAATAATACAAATTATTTAAAATTTAAGGCAGTATTCACAGATATTCTGGTTGACCTTGCTTTACCCTACACCGCCCTCTATCGCAATAACGGCTGAGAGTTTGAAAAAATGTTTCAAATTAAATTCGTGGCAAATGTTATGTCTACAATGTTTAGAGATGGAAACATCATCGGAGCAGTAGAAACCGAGATAATCGTGAAAAACATTTTTTTTAACATTTAACTTTAATAACTTATGGCGCAGACATAAGATTTAATGAGATTTTTGAGTTTTGAGACAACTTTAAGAACGCCAAAATGAAGGTATATACGAAAATTCAGCTTATTATCTCTCATTCCGAGGTTGATGCTTAGTGTGATGCTAAAATGACTGGGCCATATGTAGGGTAGGTACATACATATATAGTCAAGTCCCATTAATGGGCCACATGTGGTGCACAACTGGTGTCGTTATTGGAGATTTAGAATGACGCCTTGCGACGTAAACACTTCCTATCTATGCTATTCTACTGAAATGAGAAATTGAAGAAAATCTTTTATGTTTCTTCAATTTATCATTTCAGTAGAATAGCATACATAGAAAGTGTTTACAATCCATAGACGCTTTCATTTAAAACAAAAAATTGCTACTTGGATGTTGTTTTTCCCATTTAGAGTTCAATTAGTTCACATCAACCGTTGATAATAATTTAGAAGTCGTTAATTACAAACGCAAAGGCTAATCAGTCCAGTGTCCGGTATTGTAAAGTTGTAAACCACTGATAAGGCTTCAACTTAATTTGTTCTCGGCTCACAATCAGAAACAAGTTCCAGAATTACCGACATAAATATATCCGGCGTTTGTTTTGCTTGTTTAAAATATTATGTACGTGTAAAAGCTCACACTGAAGTTTACTACGGCGCGGCCGGCGGCGTAAAATAGTTTATATTGTACTTACAAAATTATTGTGGCGATTGCGAATCTTGTAGAGCAACAAGTAAAACAACACTCTACTTATTAATGGTTCTTTCTTATTTATTTTGTGATGTGCGAATGTAAAATGACAGGAAAGCTATCGCATGAGCCCTGACGCGTTTACCTCACTCTGCTGATATGCATTACGAAAGCACTTTTGCATTCAGGTTCCAGCCAACCTTGGGCGATTTATTGCCAGACTGTTAGCCGGTATTTAACTTCTTAATGCTTACCGTCGTTATTCTTTATATTGTAAACAACCACTCATTAGTATGCTAATTATACTTGGTCAAATGAATTGATAATAAGTAGCGCCATAACGTGGGGACAAGCCATACAATATCTCCATAATGGCCGCACGTCACCGAGGAACATTTAAATAATCGCTCCCTCTATTGTATTTAAAAGGAAGCAGAACTACTGAAATGCTGAAGTCATCTACAATTATCTGATTGATAGTTGTAGTTTCCTTGGACATCACGTCATCGAAGGAAGGACGACGTCGTTTTCTGTTTCTGTACTGACATTACACAGCACACTACACCACAAGTAGTCTTTCATTTCGATATCAAGTTACACATGCCCTAAAACATGAGAGGCATGGATATTTGGATCTTTCTGCAGTTTCATATTGGTGTAATATCGCTGTATCGCTAGCACAAATTGCCTATTAGCGTCAATATCTTAACGAATACAGCAACCGTATATAATTAGCAGATTAGTCAAATGGTTAAGATTAGATTAGACAATATTTAACGTGTGATCCATCACCGTGGATCAGTGGAACACTCCATATCGCGATCTATTAATACCCACGCCTGCCACTACACACGAACATAAACACTCGTGTTACGATCAATCTTCGACATTACTACTAGAGGACCGTCAAAGCTTTCGCCGGCCGCGCCGAGGTGCTGTCCGTTACCTACTCGTACCTTCCGTTAGACCCTCGGGGCGACCATCGACTTAACTTTGACTATGAAGTGTCTTATCTTGTCTCGAACAACTCGTATGCGTCGAATATTATTTCCTCAGAACCTTGCGTTCTGTTTTGACATTTGAAGATTTATGATTTTTAAGAATTTATGTTATTAGAGGAGTAGGTAGTTCTTCAAAATTAGGGTTGTCATACGTCCCGTTCCCCGGATTTGTCCTAGTTTAAAGGGCTGCCGGGCGGTGTCTCATTTGTAATCCGGGTATAAAATTGTTTAAAAAAAAGTGTTGACATGTCTGGGCTCTGAACTTCAAAATTTGAGGTTTTACGCTTCTTGTCCTGGTTGGCATATTTTAGAGATGGCAACCCTATCCAAAATGGGACAGTAACGTTTGATATCGTAAGAGATTTGCCATCGTTTCTTAATGTGCTTATAAGCTGGTCATTCTGTTACATTACTTACATTCTATTGTAATAAACTCCAAATAGTTTTTTATATTGAAATGTAAAGAGCAGTGGTCGACGCTGTCTTGTTATGTGTGAATCAGTAGGTGCGGGCGGCGCCGGCGCTATATTTAGAGTCGCGCGCCGCCACACCGGAGCCGCACTGCGCCGCTCCTGCCGCCGCTCGGGCTACTAGTGCTTGTGCCGGTGTAGGTACTCGTCGACTGGCTCTGTACCCGCCGGTGGTGTACAGAGGGCGTGACGAGCCCGATTCGCTGCTCCCCCTGCTTTGGATATTTGTGTGGGAGAACGAGTCTCCGAGTGCGACGTTCGGTGCCGCGAGACCCGGTAGTAGGGACGCCGCACCCTTACCCTGTGACTAATTAACTAAAACCTAGCGGCTTATAACACGCAAGCAAATAACACGGACAATAGCCTGTCCAATCGAACTCTAAAACATGAGAAATCACTTAGTATTCGGCGACCGTTGTTGTTTTGTTTCAATACTTCCAATCGATAGAGTAAAACTATTGAACTTCATTACTTTTGAGCTGCTGTTTCAATCGGTTACCTTAAATTTGTGCTAGGTAATATCAGAAGATTATTGTGAACTAGCAACCCATCCTCGTTTTGCTTCGGTTTATATGTTTTTAGCTCCAGTCATTTTGTTATCCAACGCCAACAAGAGATTATTTCCTGACACTTTTTTTCCTATTATGACCACAAAGACCATTTTTAGAGTTCCATAGCCAAAAAACGAAAAGCTCGATAGTTAAATAATACATTTTTTTTAACGGATCTCCATACACCTAACACAAACCGTTTTTTTTTTTCAGTAAATCTATAATCTAGGTGTTGCGCATCATTCGATAGGTTTTTTAAAATAAATTTTAATCGCATGACCAAAAAATATGAAAAAATACTTTCGTAAATGTTAGTAAATGTAAAAATGCAATTATTGTATTCACAACTTATCACTTTCCTATCACAACTGGTTAAAACACCTTTAATTTTTTTTAAAGATTATAATGAGATAGATGTTGGCCAAGACGCACATTTGTTTTTATTGACTTAATTGACGTACATCGACATAACTCTATCTAATTTGTGCAATTTACGCATAATATATAGCCTATTCCCAATGGTTATCTTTCAAATGGTAAAACATTTTTTCAAATCCATCCAGTAGTTGAGATGATTACCCCAATACATATAATCAAACTCAAAACTCGCCTCTCTCTTTATAATATTAGTAAGGTATGGATAGCAGTATGGATAAGGGTTGAAATTATGTCATAATAGGTTTGTTAAGTTTCACTTTGTCAACCGAACGAGCCGTGAGGCACATTAATATGCAATGTGATGACTGTGAGACAAAAGGTTGCTTCACCCTCTTTTTAATGACGCTTTGTAGAGGTATGACTCCCATGGGAAGACTATATTTCATTAAAAAAAACGATCTGAGAAGTCAATGTGATGTGAAGGAAGTGTTGAGAAATTTGTATAGTCCATATTAAATAATGAATGCATTAAGACATACCTACATCTCATTACTGGTGGAGGGTACTTAGAACATAAATAATTTCGGCTTCCCTTTACATTCTAGTTAATGAATCTATACTAACATTATAAAGCTAAAGCGATAATCTCAAGAAAAATGGGTATAATTTTTTTTTTTTTTTTTACTGTTAGATAGCCCATTTATCGAGAAAGGCTATAACTTATAGCCTTCCTCGATAAATGGGCTTATAGCCTATAAGCTATAAACATTGCACTACGACCAATTGCAGCGGAGCAGCAATGAGAAATGTTGCTAAAATGGGGAAAATTGACGCAGATGAAGTTGCGCGGGTCACCTAGTAAAATAATATGTACGAAGAACCATGTCCCGGCAGATGTATTATTTTGTATCGAGTTTCTTTAGGAAAATTTCATGTCTTCGTCACTGCTACTCATGAGTGACATATAAAGATTTGTGACCAACTTCATAAATGAAGATTACAACACGACATACCCATGCTGCCGTTTGCAGAAGGACTCGTCACTTAACTTAATATTATTACAGTTAATATTTATAAGGTAGGCTAAATTTGTGTGTACAAATTTAGCTTACGTTATAAACTTACATACACACCTCTTCATCTTTTTTTTAGGGTACCTCACGTAGTGGGACTGTGATTTTTTTTCTCACCTACTCCATCGTGTTGGGTATCATTAGATAGGTCTTTCAAATACGTTTAGGGGTTGAGAAGATTATTTTTAGATTTAGGGATCCGTTTGTAAAATATTAAATTACTAAAGTGCAATTTTTTCTTAGAGTCACATGTTGTGTACCAACTAAGTGGTTGATGTTAGGTAAGTGAAAAAAATCACGGTAATAGTATAGGGTTCCGTAGCCAAAATGGCAAAAACGGAACCCTTTATAGTTTTGTCATGTCCGTCTGTCTCTCCACCCGTATGTCACAGGCATTTTACTCAAAAACTACACAATCAATATTGATGAAATTTCAATTATGTCTTGTAGAAGCCGCTACTTAGTTTGATATTAAATGATAAAAATAAATACTCTGGGTTAGCAAAGAAACAGGGTTGGTTAGAAAATCTTCAATATCTTCAAAAGTACCTACCTGTAACTAACTTTAAGAAATAAATACTACATTAAAGAATATTATTTTAATGCCACATAAAGTAATTATAAAACCTTTTTATTTATTTTTGATAATTGTATAAAACACTGAAAATTTAAAATAATGGTCTATTTTGAATTTAGTACCAAATAATTCAAATAAATTTGTTCGCGTTTGTTTCAGTTTTGGAATATACAAGTTATAAATATGGTGTGTCTGCCTTATAAATTTTATTATTATTATTATTATTATTATTATTATTTATTAATCAGGCAAGCAGTTGCATGCAACTGATGTATGCCTGTATCCGAGTTCATGTGCCAAAGGACTCAATGTGTCTATCTAGTTGGTTCTTAAATTCATTGGTATTTCGTGCAGAAACTACTTCTTCTGGGAGTTTGTTCCACGCTCTGACCACTCTGTTGGAGATGAAGTGTTTGTGAGGATTGTTATTTGAGAAGGTAGTACATAATTTGAGGTGATGTCCTCTCAAGTGAACATTTTCATTACGTGTGAAGAGTTTGTCAAAATGGTTTATGTTATAATGTCCGTTTAAGATTTTATAGGTTTCTATTAGATCTCCACGATCTCTTCGATCCTTCAAGGTTGTGAGCTTTAGTATCTTCAAGCGTTCCTCATATGGTCTTCTCTTTAGTGTCCTAGGTACTTTGGTAAAGCCACGCTGTACTTTTTCTAAGAACTCAATATCTTTGTTAAAGTATGGACTCCAAACCTGAAACGCATATTCCAACAGTGGTCTAATAAAAGTTTTGTAGATTTTGAGCATCATGTCTGGTGTTAAGATACCGAATGCTTTTCTAGTAAGGTAGATTAAGGCCTTGGCTTTTTTTACAATCATTGATATATGATGTTCCCATTTCAGATCTTCGGCAATAATCACACCCAGGTCTGTTTGTGTCTTAACCTCTTCCAGTTGTGAGCTTCCAAGCATATAGGTTTCTCGAGGGTTGCGTTTGCCGATATGCAGCACAGTACATTTCTTGGTATTAAGATTGAGGAGCCAATCCTTTGACCAGTTTGCAATTTTGTCTAAGTCGGCTTGAAGACGGTCATGGTCGACTAATGGGTTTGCAAAGATTTTAGTATCATCGGCAAAAATACTGACGTTACATGATACACAACGGGGGAGATCGAAGGTGTATATAATAAATAGTACTGGGCCAAGGACCGATCCCTGCGGGACACCGCTGGATATTTCTCTTGCTTCTGATTTTACGTCACCTACACGCACCTGGAGTATTCTCTGCTGTAGAAAGGCTTTTATCCACTCTAATAGCTTCCCACGTATTCCCACATAGTCTAGTTTTTGTAAGAGCCTTTTTATTGGAACTTTGTCAAAAGCCTTTTCGTAGTCGAGATAAATTACATCAATAGGATCTCTTTTATTGAAATCTGTTGTCCAAGAAGACAGGCAAGACAAGAGATTAGATACAGTAGAGCGATGAGGGCAAAATCCATGCTGATGTGCAGGTATTATTTGATGTTTTTCCAGGAAGGTTCTTATATGCTTGACAACAATTTTCTCCATACATTTGCATATCACACTTGTAAGACTTATTGGCCTATAGTTTGAAGGTTCTAACTTACTCCCTTTCTTAAATATAGGGGTCACTGTTGCATTCTTCCAGCAATCCGGTAGTACTCCAGTGTCGTATGATGTTTGCATTATTGTGGCCAGATATTGAGAAAGGTCACATTTCTGTAAAATCAGTACAGGTACTTCGTCAGGCCCCGGTGACGAATCTGTTTTCATTTCTGTGATGGCTTTTTGGACTACAGCTTTTGTAAATAATATATCCTCAATGGGGTCTTCAACACGAAGTGATGGATCTAGGACTGGGAGGTGAGCTTGCTGTTCCACCTGGTATACACTTGCAAACTGATCTGCAAAGGCTTCTGCAATTTCGTAGGGGTTAGTCACTAACTGTCCTAGCCTGTTATGTAAGACTGTTGGTATGCTAATCTTTGATGACAACTGTTTTCTAATGTAAGAGTAGAATTTTTTGGGTCCGGCTTGTAATATATCCTTCTCATAAGTTGTACGGGCTGTTCTAGTGTGGTTTATTAATTTATTGTTTATTTTTCGGTATTCCTTATAGGTCCTATCAAGTCCAGTTAATTTATACCTTTGCCACAGTGATAACTTTTGTTTTATCAACTCTTTAGTGTCTTGAGATATCCATGGTTTGTTTGTAGTATGATAATTGTGGTTCCTCTGTGGTACATGCAAGTTGATTGCTTTCTTAAGTAATTCAAGAAGAGTCTCGTATTGTCGTTTCGCGCAACTTAAATTGGCCATACTACCAGGCAACATTGCTTGCAATTTTTCATTGAGTTTGTCAAAATCTGCTGCTCTGTAATCAAATCTTGTCTTGGGTTTGCAGTCTCGCTTGGGAGCCTCAAGTTGGATGGTTGTCAATAGACAGACATGGTCGCTCTTACCAATGGGGGCCTCGTAGTCTATATCAGATATGAGTGATTCATCATTTGTAAGGATTAAATCTAATATTGACGGTTGATTTCCCTGTCGAAACCTGGTGTGTTTGTCTACTAACTGCATTAGGTTACCGCTTTTGTACCACTCTATGAAGTTGTTTTCTTTCGGGGTCACATACTTGCAGTCCTCAAGGGGCCACCTCACTCCAGCATAATTGAAGTCTCCCATTATAATCACTGTATTATTTTCTGACGCCTGATTTAAATTATTGAGTAGGATGTTATCCTGTTCTATTGTGGAATCATGACCTCGGTACAACCCGCATAAAATAATTTTGTTTAACCCAATATAGAGATCCAGCCACACACATTCGGATGCCTCGTGTTTTAGATAGTTATTATTTAATCTAATTTGCATGAAATTGATAGTGTTTGAGATATATATTGCAACTCCGCCACTTCGCTTTCCAATACGGTCGTCCCGGTGTAGGTCATATCCTGGTATTTGTATTATTGAATCAGGTATATTTGGTTTGAGCCAAGTTTCAGTAATTATAATCAGAGTTGGGTTTAAGGACTTCACTCTTGCTGTGAAAAGATCTAATTTCGAAGTCACAGATTGGATATTAGTATAGAGTATAGTTATTGTAATCAATGTTGATAAACACTTGTTGGCTATGGTATTCTTATAATTATTGTTGGTATTATTATATTGATAATTTATGTTGCCATTTAGTTTTTTTGAATATTGGTTTTCACAATCATAGGTTGTCCACGAACATATTTTATGGTAATATCTGTTTCTCCTTCACTTGTACGTTTATTTAGTTCATCTCTTAGATACTGCATATATTCTCTCTGCATAGGAGTCAAATCCGCTGCGATAGATGTAGGTTTATTCAACTTTGTTTTGTTTCGAAGTACTTCAATAGCGTCTGACTTATTGTGGAGAATTACTTTCAATGGGCGCGGTCGTGCACCTGTGGCATTCCTGGGAGCTCCAAGGCGGAAAAGCTTAATTCCATTGTAATTGGCTTTGTTGCTGGCGGTTTTTAGTATAACTACACACTCTTTGGTATCATGCAGTTTTCTTTCATCTGCCACATCACTGGTCGATTCCGGAACATCATATAAAATAATGTTGCGGGCTCTGTTGGCTCTCTCAGTCATCTCCTGTATGGCCGACTCGGTTGCAAGCATGTTTTGGCGCAAACGCAGTTGTTTGACTTCTTCTGTAAGTTCATTAAGCGTTTTGATAATCATTGGTAATTGAGACATAGCAGATTTGCAGTTACCACAAAGGAATGTCATGACTCGAGCAATAGTCTTCAGTTCAAGTACCCGAATTTCTGTCGGTGACAATCCATTGCACTCTCCACAGAGAACAATTTTACAAGAATCACAACTAACTAGTGACTTTTTCTCCTTCGGTATTTTTTTGCATTTGGCACAAATCTCTTGTGGTGGATTATTGGTAGTAGGATTATTTTTGGGACTCATTTTGGCTCTATTTATTATTATTGTACTGGCAACACCGAATCTAATAAGATTGACGTTTGTTTAGCAGTTCGACGTGATGTTCAAGTGTCAATTCTATTATTTTTTTTTTTTTTATTGAGGGTAGGATTTTTATTTTTTTCACTTGCTTATGTCAAACACACATTTCACTACAGTATTTCCAATAAATTCCTGCCAATTACGCGAAAATAACACTATCACTCGCACCACAAGTTCCACTTAACACTTTGGCAATATATTTAGCACGATACAAACACTTCTGTTGAAGAAAACTAATAAAATTTACGAGCGCGGTACTGCGGCGTCACATCGATTTGACATTCCTTCCATTTTCTCCCATATTTATATTTTAAACCGTGTGACCAAAAAATATGAAAAAAATAACCTACCCTTTAATAAATACATACGTTAAACTAAAATTATTTTGGACATGATCGTATATACCGTCATTGATTTATTGCCGAAAAACTGCGTTTCTCAACACTGAAAAAGGGCGTAAGTGCCGTGAGCATAAGCTTTTCGGCTGGTGCAATTATTCGAATAGTTTTTTTTCGTATGTAGTGCTTTTATTTAACTAGCTGTCCCGGCGAACTTCGTACCGCCTCGTTATAACATTTGTCGTATTTTATTTACGTAAGGTTTTGCGTAAATAAAATATGACAAATGTTATCTTCAGTGTATTTCAGAACTAAAAACAAAGATTTCAAGTGGTAATTTAGACTTGCTACCCACATGTTCGGGCCGGCATCATTCGGTACAGGCCGGGTGGTATATGTGGATGAAAATTCGGCACTTGTTAATGAAGCCGAACATGCGTAGCAGTCGCTTCGGGCCGACTTTGTTCGGTTCGGCAACTACTTTAGTGTTCTTCAGTACTCGCTGAACTATAGAAAGAGTCAGACCAACAGTTCTCGCTATATTTTGCTGACTTCCATCTTCAAGCATTGTCGGGATCCTGGTTCATTATTCAGGGGTTAACGACATGATAACCTCAGAATAATAAAATTTATAAGGCAGACACACCATATTTATAACTTGTATATTCCAAAACGAAAACAAACGAACCGAACACTGACACAACCGAACTGTGTGTGTGTGTATTGTCCAACTGATGGAATTGTGGAGGATCATCACAACAAATTACGTTATTATTATTGTGTTGGCCATTGCATGAACATCACTCATTGATATGCTTGTGCCAGTTGAACAATAACCAGTTGGATCGTCTGTTAACACTTTTAGACCGTCATTTTATGTAGTGTATACTTAAAAAATCTCTATTTGTGATATTTTTAAGGTGATTCATGCAAATCTTATAGTATCATAAACTTGTAATACAACATTCCGAGACAGCATATTCCTGTAGTAGAGCTTATGTGCTTCGTGCTAGCGAAAGCGTCCCCCGCGTTATTAAACCTTTTGTCTTTGTTGACTTGTTTGCCTTTAGGGAAAGTGCACTTAAACTGCTCCACGACTGGGTTGTACGATACGACGTGTGCCCAATATACGAGCAATCGGTTATTGTTTTTACTTGAAACAAATTATATTAAACTGTTTAATGCCTATGAATCTTGTGATGCAACACATTAGTGAGCGCGGCGTCCTGCAGCCAGTCTTCTAAAATTAAGCTGTTATCTTACTGCCACCAGCAATGTGCGCAATTATTTCGCAATGACTATTACAAGTGCCATTTATAGAAGTTACATCAATCATTTCTGATAAATTTTTGCTTCAACCGATGAAACTATGTACTTATTATAAACTCAAAAAGTGTTTAGGATTTACACTATTTTATTGGAGAGTTTTGGACTTTTAGTTCATATGAATATATGTCTCTTCTCTTGAACTTGAACGTGTACCTATGGCTAAAAGTATTTTCGTCAGTTAAAATATAAAAGGGCTAATTTCATGGCATATACACGTTGAAACATGTTTATGATCAAGTTTTTTTGCTTTTACTCATATATGAGGAAAATATCGTGCCGGCCTTGTTGTTGCACATTTAGTAACAGTTCTTCGAAGTGGTTTAAATGAATACAATAGTTGTTGTCGAGGCGTCGCGCGTCGTCCAGCGCCTGCGATAGTGCGATGAGGTTGGCGTAAACAATCAGTGCGTGCGCACATGAGGGCGCGCGAGTTTCCGGCGCGACGCACCACGCCGCAAGCTAATGAGCCGGCGACTCGGGGATACTGGGATACTGCACAAGTGCACACGCTCAGGGCTATTGGCACGACACGACACCCACAACCCCTTTACCCTGTGCACAAGCAATCTGATATATTGGGTTATTGTGGACTTGCCACGTTATCGATTTGCCAAAATAAAAAGTACCTAGGTGTAAACTCAGCACACTTTATTATAGTAAAATATTTTATTGTAATGTTAATTGATGGTTATTTATTTCAAAAAATCACAGTTGTAACTGAAGAATCGAATATATATAGCTTTTACAACTTGCTGCACCACCAACATCTTAATAGTAGGTATGTCATAAAAATATATATCTATATCAAGAATATAATAATTATATCAAGAAATATATTTTTTAAATCACAGAAGTATTCATAAATAGTTCAACTAAACAGTCCAAATCCAAAATTCAAAATCAATTGTGAGATAAGTCAGCTGATTTGTTAGTAATGTCTTAAAAGTGTAAAAAATGCTATAAAAGTTACCTGAATGGTCTAAAAATCTCTATATGTATAACTTATGTCTAATGCGAATATTACAGTATTTTTATAATTGCTCAAGATTACTATTAAAGATTAAACGCAACAGTCGGCTGATTTGTCTATGATATCTTAACAATAGAATAAAAACTAACAATCACAGAACATTTTTAAGTCTAATTTAGGAACATTCTCATAAACAAGCTGCAGCAGTTAAGTGTTTCGTTATGTTTTCGAAATATATCCAATCATATTATCGGTAAATTTAGAAAACGTTGCAAAACACAAGTTTTGGTAATACTTCACTAACGGACATGTTGTCATAATTTTCTAAAATGAGCTTTAATCCCTTGTCGATTGCTATCGATAATAGTTTTTACTATCGATAGCATTAATTATTGTTAAATTACACTTGTCAACAAAATTTTGTAACAACTGCTTACCGATTTTGAAATACCTACCTATTCTCAATATAACTTCATATTTATTTTGATTTCATTAGGTCTTGTTTGTGTTTTACGTAGATGTAACACAAAAACAAGAAAAAATGAAAATGAATATTGACGCGTTAACTTGTGCTTTTTAATAAAGGGTATTTTGTATTATGGTATTAGCGTTGTTGTCTTTTGTTTGTTGTGTTATATGGTGGTTAGTAAATAATGTCAAGAAAGTATTAACATTTTTCCAATAGGTTGTATTACATTTGTGGCAAAATTATGTTTAAATTTCAACGAAGAAATTTCCATTAAGTAGTACCTTTTTGACCTTTATTTTAGCTTTCCTATCAACCAACAAGACAAAGCATGGGTTTCTCATATCTGAGGTGAAAAACTTAGACGTACTCTTCACCTCGGACATAATAATAATATACAGACAATTTAGGCACCATATCGTAGATGTATGCGAGAAAGCATGCCAGAATTTAGGGTTATTTTTGCGCCAAGCTAATAACTTCACCAACATCGGAGCTCTGACAGCGCTGTACGTGGTACTCGAAAATTTATATATATTACGGGTCTTAATCGCGTGAACATTACACGCCAGTGTGCAGATGTTCCTAGTGTTGTGTGTCGAAGTACTGACAGTTCCGTAATAGTGAGTGATAAAAATCAAGCGAGGGTAGTTCCCGAAACCCGCGCTTCACGGAGGGCTTCTCCGTGAAGCGGTCACTGGTAGACTGGTTTAGCTGAACCAGTCTACCACGGCTGTTGAAATACGATCGAAACGTCGGGCAATAAACAAGGTATTTTATCTTAAATTATTCACGCGATTAAGACCCTTAATATAATATACATACCTATGTATATTAAAGCTAGAACATTGCTCGTTAGCAAGCAAACTTTCTTTAAAAATATCTCTGACAAATACACACGTATATTTTTATGATTGTGGCAAGTTAACAAACGAATGTGTGGAACTTACAAAGGTATGCCGAATCGATATGTGCCAAGTGTACAATTTGGTGTTAAGTCTCTGACCTGCCTCAATATCTAACTTTGACGCTCAAAGTTTTAATAACTATGATTTTATTTAACTCGTATTCTTTACTAAACGTAATGCCAATGTCTAAGTCGTTATTAGATATACCTTAGCGTAATCCTTCAAGATGCACAGCACGTGCGACCGTTATCATTCAAGGTTACAAACTGTACAACACACGTGTTAGTTGCAAGGCACAAAGGCAAAAAGATTATGGTAACAAATCGTTTAACGGGATTCTTACAAGAACTAAATTGTGATGCTGTGCAATGGTGCTTAGAAGTATTTGGTTGCTTCTGCCTGCACAAAAATGTTTAACAAAAAGCACAAAGTTGTGTCACGGGCCGGAACTCCGGACGTTCATTTTTTAAAGATCTTTTAAAAATAGACGGGTAATTGGTAAAACATGTATTGTATGCGATGCTATCAGCTAAGGTACATGTAGATAAGGAGGAATTGCATTGTTCGTAACAAGATGGTCGCGGCGGCTGCGGGCGCTTCGGCCTCCGGGTAGGTGCTCGGCGAGTGGCGCGCCGCGACCGGTTCGAGCGCCCCCGCCCCGCCCGGCGCCGGCTGCACTGGACCACTTCGGATAATGCATCTGTCGCTGAACGCTGCTGCCGTTTGCAACATGGCCGTATATAGCTCCAAAATTACATACATTTCGTCGATAACCTTTATTTATTCAAAATATTCATACTTCCACATTATGCATATTAGTTCTACTAATATGTAAGTATTATAAAATTCATTCAGCCATTCGTTTTGCACCCTTTCTGGTGAGGTCCTGTTTTAAGTGTAAACCTATTTGTTTATCCACTTTCCTTCCCGCATTACCACTAGATTATTGCGATGATGTAATTAACAAGTCTTATCTTGACATAGTATTAAAATTACATACTCGATACTAACTAAATTCTGAAGTCTGATTGAGAATTCTTAAGAATAAATTATCATAATTACTTACTTATGCCGTCATTATTAGAAGGAATTCATTTTAGGTCTAAATCCAGGGTTGTTAGACGTATGAGTACCTACCTACTGTAGTTGGTTTGTGGCGAGAGTACATGTTATTCTGTTATTTTATCCTGTAGCGGTGGTATAGTTTTTGTGTCTCACAACAAATCGTGCACGTCTCACTGCGTGATTCATGCTGTTTATACATAAGACCATCCGTTCAAGTTATCCGATACACAATATTAGCTTGTACTTAGTATTTATTTTTCCATACCAAAGAAATAAAGAAAGAAAATAATTTTTATTCGTCACAAACACATGGTAGGTACTCAAAATATTTGGTTACCCTTAACTTCACCTCATTCACTATCGGGGGCGGGGGCAGACTAGTAATATAAATATTTGTTGTTTATTTTAGTTTTCAATTATAGGATGGTCCAGGGCCGTAGCTAAGGGATGGGTGGGGGGGGGGGAAGGATGGAGCATTGAGGGGCAGTGTTTTACCTTAAATTAGTAATACCTACCTGCTGGCCCTGGAAAAAAAAACTACAGTCAGGAGGCAACAGCACACGACATTGATATTTTTAATGCGAAACTCGTCGTCGTCGAGACGATTGCTAAGCCGTATTTTTTTGCAGAATTGTGTATTTATATAGTGTATTTTTTTATAGAAAAAAGTAGGTACTCCCGGTGCAAACCCTGTGTCGTGGGGGCTTTACAAACATACAAGTCACGGACACAAAGTACACCCTGACTCGGAACAACAATTAATAATAATAATATCTTGGGACAATTCACACAACGCTATTTGATCCCAAACTAAGCAGAGCTTGTACTATGGAAACCAGATAACTGATAAACATACTTATATATTTCTAAATGCATACATATTATAGATAAATTACACCCAGACACAGAATAAACCATCATGCTCATCACACAAAGTTTTATCCTGGGTGGGGATCGAACCCACGACCTCTTGCGTAGCAGTCGGATACAATCCCACAGCGCCACAGAGGCAGTCAATTGAATAAAAATATGTTGCATTAAATATGATTCATTCAAGATTATGTATGTAATAATAATAATAAATTTACTTACGAAAAAAGTTTTACAAAAACAAAAACATAAAATTAGGCAGCCGATACTTAACATCTAATAATAATATCTTAGGCCAACACACACTGCATACTGCATCTGATCCCAAACTAGGCAGAGCATGTAATATGGCAACCAGACAACTCATAAACATATATTTTAATAATTACAAATGTATACAATGTTATTCTTGGTATAGTGCAAACCTGAAAGCAGTAACACAAACCACTAGTAATAGGGTAGTTTTTAAACCATGTTATATTTTTCAATCATTAATTATTTCATTAATCATTCGAACAGACCAATTCCTGTTCACAATGTGATGTAAAATGTAATCATCACTTATTTTTTTTTAATAATAACCATGTATTACGCTGTAATTGGCTTTTGGTTACATAACCTTATTTTATATTGTATTTTTATAAGCTGTAGGAGAAATTTCTTAGTTTTCTGACTAATTTCCCATGATGGCTGAGGTACATACATGGGACTCTGAGATAAATGTCCGTTCCAAATCTTTCAACAAGGGACTAGTACGTACACCAAAGAAAGCGTCTGCATAGCGGTCAGTGTCAGTGCACAACAATCTCAATACCCAATTTTCCTCGGTTGACACAACTTAGTTTGGTCCCAGATTGTTGCATAGATTGCAAGTGGCATATCTATAGCTATGGCCATAGTTATTGCTATCAATGCACTTATTCCTAGTTGCATATTCCGGGTGCACGGTTCCTGCTAGAAGCGCACCCGCCCGCGCCCCTGCCCCTGGCAGCCGCGCGCCCCATCCCCGCGCTCGTCCCTGCAACACCCGTCGCAATCATTATCTGATCGGGATGTAGATGAATGCCGGGAGAACAGCCCCGACCGACCCCGACTACTAATACGGGTTGTTATTCATTTTCATATCACTATTGTACGACGATAATCACTGCTTGTGTAAGGTATATCTAATGTATTAGTCCTTATATCTGAAAGAAAACTTGATGACGTTGCATTAAATCTAGAAGCTTAAATCTATCTGCTATATACCTACCTATATAAAATTCTTTGACTGACTGTAAAGAAGTGAAATTTCGATGAGGTCTTCCTTATATTATATGTATTATATGTATAGGCATCCAATATGAAAAGGTTTTTACGAAATTCGCGAAAAGTGATGCCCAATTTTGTATGGGCTTCACATTTTTGTCAATACTTCGTGGAAGGACAGTCTGAGGAAGTCCTGGAAGGAGAGTTGTGGCTTGAAAAATGTTTGGAGGTTCGTGCGGGACAAGGGCTAGGCCGCGAGCATAATCTTCTTGCATATAAAAGTCTCGTATGTTTGTGGTCGAAATTCCCCCAGACGGCTTGACCGATTTTAATGTTTTTTTTAGTATATTTGGTAGGTATGAGAATAGGTTGTAAAGATTTTTTTATACATATTACGAGGGGAAATAGACGCTGACGAAGGTGCGTGGGTCAGCTAGTGCTTGTATAAAATAATAAAACTACACGTGATTTAATATATAATAAAACTAAGTACCTATGTTTGCCGTGTGCGTGATATTTTAAACTAATTTAGTGTAGGTACTGTACAAACACTTCACAAATTAATCTTGTTCAGGCGTTCAAGTCTTTCTGTGATAGATCAGCTGATTGCAAGATGTTTTTAAAGTATATAGTTTATTATAGGTATACGTGCACTCTAGTTAAGTATTTACAAAGAAGCGAACGCCAGCGGGAAGCACGTTTGTATGGGCGGTCCAAAGGTCATTGAGAATTACAGGAAAACCGAGCGTTTTACCCATTCTCAATTTATCACTCAGTCAGTAGGCAAGTCCTCAAATACATTATTTACGTCGCGTCGGTCATCGAGTTCACTCATAAATTAGTGGAAGTGTTTACGTGTGGTTAAGTAACTGCTTGTTAGCCGGCTAATATAAAATATTTAATGTCTGAAAGTTTAGGATTTTGGTGAAAACATTGAGTGCGTGGTGTAGTCGAGTCGAGTGTTAGTGAACCGTTGTGAGGTCACGGCGGCATCGTGACGTAGGAGGGTGCAAGCCGGCGCGCGGCGCGGAGGGGAGCGCGGCACGGGGCGCATCCCGCGGAGGCTGCGCGCACTCCGCCAAGTCCGCCAGTCGACTGGCGGCGGGGCGCCATGTTCCACTGTATCGTGCAGCCGCGCCACGACTGGGGCCCGCCCGACCTCGCCAATGCATTCCCTGGTACGAACGTTTACGAACCGACTGCAAGTTCGCGCAACACCGCGCCGGCCGCTCCGATATCGACACCGTTATGATCTATTAATGACCGCAAAACGTCTCTACCGTGTTAAATGCCAATAACTAATTATAACTGTGCATACTACGAGAATATGAGTCGGTGTTTTTGTGTGATGATAACAGTAGGATGCTCGGTTTTCCGCGCGCCGCCGCCGGCTGGGATGTGTTGTTGTTGTCGAGCATTGTGATTGTTGATTGTGATCAGCGCCGAGCGCGGTGCGTGTCGATGCGGACCGTTCGGTTCCCTCTCACACAAGACGACGGCGCACCACAATCCCTTTCTGTTTATGTGTTCATCTTGATGTAGTTACACAATGGCTTTCCTATCGTTTTTTGTGGCACCTCGGGATTCTTACACAAAGCATACTGCAGGTGACCGACCGTGGCATGTACCCTCGAGTACAGGTAGCTGACGGAAATTACTCCTTCCTCAATGGAGATATCAATTAACAATAAACGTACACTATTGAATAATCACGTTTACGTAAATAGGCACGTACAGGCTATGTGCTGCCCGATTCGTATATTAATAAAAATAATCTTATATGGATGGTTCGCTTCCGCACGTGAATAAATATTATTGTACGGAAGCAATCGGGGTGCTTCGATTGATAGGTACCTATTCGTAGTTAGTCAACAAACCGCCGTCCGAGTGTTGTGCGTCCCCCTCGGCAATGCGGCCCCTCGCCTGTCATGCAGGGAGAGCGACGAGCGACGTCAACAGTTCCTTTCCACACAACAATAAACAAACGCATAAGTACACGGTGTGAATGTGAACTAACGACGCATCACGTTCTTGCTTTTACATGGTATGTACGTTACTAGCATTGTCGCCATCGCCAACACAGAGAGGTCGCCAACTATTCATTTTTGAATATTATTGCGATTTTAGATGCGCACAATTGCTTTTCCAGACTTTAGCGTTACGATTTTAAACGCTCTAGGTATAAGACAGAATGTGACTATCATACCCAAATCACGTGCACGGAATTAATGACGCACAATTAAATACCTAGTCTGGCCATAAATACTGTTACAATTAAAAATAAGAAAGATATTACATTTGAATTTGGAATCTGTCATTTTTATACGATTGTTCATTGTATTTTCTAATTTTGGCGCCAATACATTGTACAATATTTTGCTATATTAAAATGGAGTGGGGTGATAAAGAAAACCGAATCGCTGTGATTGCATTACACAAAGTTGGTATGGAGCCGAATGTAATTTTTAAAACTCTCCATACGCTTGGTATTAGTCAAATGTTTGTGTACCGGGCTATTAATAGGTACAATGAGACCTTCTCTGTTTGTGACAGAAAAAGATCTGGCCGTCCACGTAGTGTTCGTACGAAAATGGTGCTCAAAGCAGTAAGGGAAAGAATTCGAAGAAATCCTGTCCGAAAGCAAAAGATTTTATCTCGGGAGATGAAGATAGCACCCAGAACCATGTCACGCATTTTAAAAGATGACTTAGGACTTGCAGCCTATAAGAGACGCACTGGTCATTTTTTAACTGATAATTTAAAAAAGAATAGGGTGGTAAAATCGAAGCAACTACTGAAGCGGTACGCAAAGGGAGGTCACAGAAAAAATTTGTTTACGGATGAGAAAATCTTTACAGTTGAGCAACATTTTAACAAACAAAATGACCGTATTTATGCTCAAAGCTCTAAGGAAGCTTCCCAATTAGTCGACAGAGTGTAACGTGGGCATTATCCGACTTCAGTGATGGTTCGGTGGGGTGTTAGCTATGAAGGAGTGACTGAGCCATATTTTTGTGAAAAAGGTATCAAAACATCGGCACAAGTGTATCAAGATACCATTCTTGAGAAGGTAGTTAAACCCCTTAACAACACCATGTTCAATAACCAAGTATGGTCCTTCCAACAAGACTCAGCGCCGCGCCGGGTCATAAAGCTCGGTCCACGCAGTCTTGGTTGGAAGTGAACGTTTCGGACTTCATCAGAGCTGAAGACTGGCCGTCGTCTAGTCCCGATCTTAATCCGCTGGATTATGATTTATGGTCAGTTTTAGAGAGTATGGCTTGCTCTAAACGCCATGATAATTTGGAGTCCCTAAAACAATCCATACGATTGGCAGTGAAGAATTTTCCCATGGAAAGAGTGCGTGCTTCTATTGATAACTGGCCTCAACGTTTAAAGGACTGTGTTGCAGCCAATGGAGACCACTTCGAATAAGCTTTTTATATTTTGAATTGTTTTTTATTTATGTATTAAACTAACACACTGTAAAAGTAATAAATATTATTTGCAATAAAAAAAAATGTTTTTTCTTCGTAACAATATTTATGGCTAGACTAGGTATAGGTACTTACATAATTAGAAAATACATAATCGTATTTATAACAGAACGTGCCGTTTTGGTGAGGGAATAAAGAAAGCGAACTACCTATCTATACCAAAGAATGTCTGATTCACGTATGACCGGAATAATGATTCAACAAAATTGAATCATTTTTAGGGTTCCGTAGCCAAAATGGCTAAACGGAACCCTTATTGGTTCGCCATGTCCGTCCCTCCGTCCATAGCTTAGCTCAGAGACTGTTAGTGCTAGAAGGCGTTACTTTTGCATGGATACACAATGTACATAATATTACATAAGCCGACAAAGTGAAAGAATAAAATCTTGTAAACCATATATTTTAGGGTACCTACCTACCCTACCTATATGTAAAGCGGGGATGTGATTTTTTCTCACCTACCCCATCGTGTAGGTTATCATTAGATGGGTATTTTAAAAACATTTAGGGGTTGTGAAGACTATTTTTCGATTCAGGGATCCATTGTGAAATATTAAGCTATAAAGTGCAAGTTTGTTAGGAGTCAAGTGTCCCCAGCCGCCTGCACGCTAAATGGTTGATGTTGGGTATGTGAAAAATGTACGGTAGTTGTATATATAGTGAAATAACACTTAACTTTTACGAGTAACAGTAACAGCTGATCAAACAAGATGTAACAACATTTTTGCATAATAATATTATGCTTAATAATAAATTTCAATGAAATAATTGAAAATTATTATTATGTTTACCCACAGATAATATAATACTATACTAGTAGTTGGTACAACGTTGTTCGTAGTATGTAACGAAAACAACAGAAAATCAACTTTTTACCTGACTGTAAGGGTTACGTTTTTCGCGCGTATCTTGTATGTATGTATGTTATATTCTTTATTACCTCTTAACTCACAAACCACTAATTGATTTATACAATTATCCGCCCAAGTGTTTTTAGATAGGTGACGTTTGAAAAAAAAAACAAACATGGCGGCTGTGAGATGTCAAATTATAGAGGTGTGAAAAAAAAAGTGGTTTCCAATATCTACTGCAATATGGTTATCAAATTAAAGCGCTCATCTTAAGCATTTCAAGAAGGTGACATGATTATGACTGTAATATTGAAAGAGTTAGTCAGCAACCATTCTTATTTCAATTTTCAATAATTTATAATCTGCTGTGAGCTGTGATAAAAGTTAGTTGTTACATCCTACAACTACTCAAAAGTATTAAATAAGGAACTTCGTTCCAATAAAAAAATAAATTCGAAGTATAAAAAACCCACAGATTAGAAAGCACAGAAAAGATGGAAACAATGTCTACATAATTAAATAATTTCATGCAATTTAAGGATTCTCGATGAACTTAGTAAGTGTTTTTGTGCAGGCGGGTTTTATTTATTTTTCAAATTTATTAAGCAGCATTATTCGGATGGGGGACTACGGAACTCTACATTGTGCGTGGCCCGACATGCACTTGCCCGGTTTTTAATAACATCGACAGCTGTATCAAGTACCTACCTGCACAGTAAGCAACAAGCAATCTCATTGTGAAGTCACAGCAGATTATAATGACAAGAGCTACATGTTACACTTAAGCCGAGAAATTAACGAGATTGTTTAATATGTTACAAATTTACGATACAGGAAAGGTCAGTGACATGAGAAATCTGAATATGGCAACCAACCAGATTAAAAAATATACTTCAATTTGGTAGCTGTTAACTTTTTGTTAAAAAAAAAGACGACTACATCCTTATTGGCGGCTCCCTGCTTCCGATGACTTGTTTTAACTTGTTGCGGTTCAGTTCGTCGTCAGCGGCGACGGCGGGCAATCTCGTTAACTTATCTATACTAATATTATAAAGCGGAAGAGTTTGTTTGTTTGATTGTTTAAACGCGCTAATCTCAGGAACTACTGGTCCGATTTGAAAAATTCTTTTTTTGTTGGATAGCCCATTTATCGAGGAAGGCTATAGGCTATATAACATCGCGCTACGACTAATAGGAGCGGAGTACCGACGTGAAATGTTTCAAAAACGGGGAAAATTTACGCATACGAAGTTGCGCGGGACAGCTAGTTAAATATATATCTCTTTTTGTACATGTTGAGAGCTGTGCCTCTGGTCCACCGAGGCTTTGCCATAACTTTGGTACAGTAAAGAATTTTGAATTTGAATTTGTTAAAAAATCTTTATCATCAATGATATGCCAGCATTTACCTTATGGATTGCGTGACATTTCGAACGGTTTGCATCGATTTTAGTCATAAGTCATGTGATCACTGTCGGTGCCATCCGGTCAAAACGTCAAGCAATTAGTAAATATGTATTAGGTACTTATTGAGAAGAAAGATTTTGTGCATCGACTTAAAATAAGAAAGTTAATGATGAAGGTTACGATTTCATTTCAACCAACTTATTTTAAGCATAAAAATACTGACAAAGTGATAGGCCGATTTATCTTTAATACGCCGACTAACGGACCGGCGGGCGGGCGACTAGTCGGCGACTACATGTCCATGGATCGTCGGTCGGCTTTACCGACTGGTTGGGCACATCATATATCCGTATTGACACGCTCACTTAAAAATAGCTCTTCCATTATATGTACAAGTTTTTTTTTGTTGAGAGTAGGTAAGTTCACGTCGGTAGTATAATGGGTAGGTTTCGAACCGCGACCTCACGATTGCGAGACCGATGCCTTAGCCATTAGGCTACAGCCGCAATATTCTATACATATACCAATAATCACTTACCTTACTTGTCCTGACTGATTGACGGATTCATCAACGCAGAGATCAAACCGCTAGGGTTACAAACGTGAAATTTTGGCAATTGATGCCTTTTATGTTGTTGGCCACTAAGAAAGGATTTTTAAAAAATCGCCCCTTAGGGGTTGCAAGTTTTTATGAAACTCCGTCGGTTTTTAAGTTAGATATGTAAAATTTTGTATTTCATTTTCTAATTAAAAGAAAGAAACCGTTTTCAGCGTTTTAAGAAAATTAACTCATAAAAGGCTGTAATCGGGGTAGCGAATTTGTATAGAACCTATCTTCTATATATTTGTAGTTCTATACTATCTACTAGTTCTTATTCATTCATGTTAACGCCCAGCAGCAGCTGTGGGGTAGTTTTTATGATGTATCTAGACAAGTAATAAGAAAGGATTTTAAGAAGCTCCAGCTCTAAGGGGGTGAACGACGCAAAAAAAACTTTTGTAGAGAAATTAGATAACCTCGGAGTTACACAGATTTAAAGCCGTGAAAGTGAAGGTTTTGAATAATATCTACCTATACACCTGTTACACTTTTAAATCTGAACGACTAACGGCCGGTCTCAATAATCTGACTATCGAAGGATTTGGCTACTAGAGGAATTTTGACATATTTTGTATGTACCTAGCTTATGTCAAATATACCTATAGCTCTAGTAGCCAAATCCGTCGATAGTTAGATTATTGAGACCGGCCGTAAGAGGATTTGAATGAAGTTCGTCAAACCGGTATCAGGCAATGGTTTAACACAGACTATTCCTATTAGTCAATAAGCTCAAATTGTGTGGGCAATAGACCATACCTACATAGTTTTCATCCTTCGAGCCATCCCATCCTAAGGAGATTCGCCCACCACAACGCTGCAGGGTGCATGGCGACGCACGCACGCAGTGTTGTGCGTTTCAGTGTGCCAATCCCCTAATGTATATACGCCAGCGAAGCCGCGTGCAAAAGTTGACAAGCACTAAATGGCAGTTAGTGGATGGCTATCTGTTTATTGTTCAAATTGAAAATAGTGCTTAGCTACAATTACAACTAGCTTTACAAGATGTAAATAGTGTTGATGTGATGTTACAGACATCCGCATGCAGCTGTCGGAGCAGACGCGCGTGCTGGAGGCGCGCGCCGAGGCGACGGCGGGCGTGGCGGGCGAGCTGCACGACTACTGCCGGCGCCGCGCCGACCTCGAGCACGAGTACGCGCGCGCGCTCGACAAGCTGGCGCGCGCCGCCACGCAGCGCCACAAGGACCAGAAACACAAGTGAGTGCGGCGTCCTAGCCCTCCGCCCGGCCGGCCTGTCGCCTCGTCGCGCCGCCTTAACGCGCACGGTCACGTTGCAGGCGCGAGCAGTGGCCGCTGACGGGCGCGTACGCGTGCTGGCAGGCGGCGCTGGACACCACGCGCTCGCTGTCGCGCGACCACGCGGCGCTGGCAGAGCTGTACGGCGGGCCGCTCGCCGCGCGCCTGCAGCGGGCCGCCGAGGACGCGCTGCGGTTGCACCGCAAGTGTCGCGACATCGGTGAGTATCGGTGCGAGGTCGGCGGTTTGTGCGCTGCGTGAAACGGTTATTACGCTACTTCAGGGTAGCGTAATAACCGTTTCGGGGCCCTAAATGGAGGTGGCCTTGAAAATTTGTCACAGAGTTTTAGGGTCCTAACTCTTATAACACCTCTCTTTTAAGGATTTAGGGTCCCTGATTTAGTGTAATTTAGTAAGCGCTTGAGTGCGACCGTACGTGTGTGTGTGCGCAGTGGCGGAGCGGCACGAGGAGGTGGGCGCGGCGCTGGTGGAGGCGGCGGCGGCGGGCAAGGCGCACGCGGCCGCCGCCGCCGACTGGCGCGCCGCCGCGCTCAAGCTGCGCCACGCGTACGACCAGCGCCAGCGCCTCGCCGCCGCTGACCCGCCGCGACAGAAGAAGATCAAGGCGCTCGACAAGGAGCTAGATAAGGTATCTACGCATTATTTATGTACCGTGCCGTCGTACGAATCGGGTGAGTCCATCGTTAAGCCGGTAAATTATAAACTAATACCTCAATTAATATGTCGTGCAATTTGTTTTTTTCTAAATTTGTCGATCGATATAGTGTTCTGTATTATATGAAGTGTAACGTTACGCGCTTAGAGACGGACGAGGCACAGCGAGGCGCGGGTGCGCGCGTTGCGAGCGCGCGCCGACTACGTGCTGAGCCTGGAGGCGGCCAACGCCACGCTGCAGCGGTACTACCTCGACGACATCGCCGACATCGTCCTGGTCAGTATAGTTCGAGTGGAGCGCGTCGTCGATCGTCTGTCGGTAGCGGTCGTGGATATCTAACGGTGCGTCTCGGCCCACAGTGCATGGAGGTGGGGTTCGAGGCGGTGGTGGGGCGCGCGGCGCGCACGGCGGCGGCGGCCGAGGGCGCGCGCGCGGGCGCGTGCGGCGCGGCGGCGGGCGCGCTGCGCTCGGCGGCCGACGCGCTGGACGCGCTGGCCGACCGCCAGCGCCTGCTGGACGCGCACGCGCAGGCCTTCGCGCTGCCGCGGCCGCTGCCGTACCAGGGCGCGGCGCCCGACGTGCAGGACGCGGAGGCGCGCGACCTGCTGGGCGCGGCGGACGGCGACGACGAGGCGGCGCGGCGCGCGGGCGCCGAGCTGGCCGCGCGCCTGCAGCAGCTGGACGCGGGCGCGCGCGCGCTGCGCGCAGAGTGCCGCGAGAACGCCAAGACGCTCGACGCCGCAGAGGCTGAGCTCATCAAGCAGGTCGGTCATCCTTCACGCGAGGCTCGTTCCGAACCTCACTACATTTCCAATTTAAAAAAAAAATGTTGACTACTGTTTTACAAAAAACTGTTTTAAAAAAAAAATGAAAAATACGGTATACGAGGCGTAGCTCTCGGTTGGTTTGAATCGTATCTGAATAGAAGAACTCGAGTCACTAGAACAACTAAATTCAAGTAATTTTTATAGGCATTTCTTGCCAATAACTTTACAAATACAATAAATGCATTTTTGAAAGATAGAAAAATTTGAAATCCAGACTCAGGAATCGAACCCGAGACTTCCGTAGCCAAACCGGGGCCAGAAGCGAACCACCTATCTGGACTATGTTATTAGATTTCGAATTTTTCTATCTCTTGTTGCTCGCGAAATTTAGGCCTTCGCAGTGACATCTAGTCGTTAGTTAAGGAACTATCACGGCTTTTGTTATTGCTTCGTTACAGAGAGCATTTTAACAAATTATGATGTCGCAGGCCGAATATTGAAGTAATTTTTATAGGCATTTCTTGCCAATAACTTTACAAATACAATAAATGCATTTTTGAAAGATAGAAAAATTTGAAATCCAGACTCAGGAATCGAACCCGAGACTTCCGTAGCCAAACCGGGGCCAGAAACGAACCACCTATCTGGACTATGTTATTAGATTTCGAATTTTTCTATCTCTTGTTGCTCGCGAAATTTAGGCCTTCGCAGTGACATCTAGTCGTTAGTTAAGGAACTATCACGGCTTTTGTTATTGCTTCGTTACAGAGAGCATTTTAACAAATTATGATGTCGCAGGCCGAATATTGAAGTAATTTTTATAGGCATTTCTTGCCAATAACTTTACAAATACAATAAATGCATTTTTGAAAGATAGAAAAATTTGAAATCCAGACTCAGGAATCGAACCCGAGACTTCCGTAGCCAAACCGGGGCCAGAAGCGAACCACCTATCTGGACTATGTTATTAGATTTCGAATTTTCAAATTTCGATTCCTGAGTCTGGATTTCAAATTTTTCTATCTTTCAAAAATGCATTTATTGTATTAACTAAATTCAAGTCGTACAAACAGTCTAGAAAACTTTGCTTCAGATCATACAATTAACTAACAATTTTCGCAAAAATATATGAAAAAGTAATAACTGCATATACAATTTTCTAGAAAAACAGTCTATACTGGTGCCACAGCAATATGGGTTCAGAAGAAATAAAAATATAAATATGGCAATTTACACTTTCTTACATGATGTTATGGATAATATGGATAAGGGACAGCCAGTAACTGGTCTATTTATGGATATGACCAAGGCGTTTGATCATGTTAAACACGATATACTTTTATTGAAGATATATAACTATGGAATAAGGGGCAAAGCACATAAAATGATTGCATCTTATCTCTCTGGAAGGACACAGATAACACAAATAACTAAATTATGTTATCAAACAAAAACAGAAACGACGTACCAATCTAAAGAACGAAATATAAAGTATGGTGTGTGTTGGGGCCATTACTTTTTATCGTGTACATCAATGACTTACCTATTAATATTAAAAACAAAATAACACTTTTTGCAGATGATTGCACGGTACTCTATTCTGGGTCTACATTGACATCACTGGAATCTGACATAAATATTTCATTAACGTATATTATTAAATGGTTGACATTACATAATTTAAATATTAATTTCGAAAAAACAAAAATCATTAACTTTAAACAAAGGCAATTTTCAAATAGTAATAACTCAATCAATGTCAACTATATGGGTAAAAAGATTGAAGAGAATCTAACAACTAAATTTCTGGGAATACACCTTGACCAAAAAATGAACTGGAAAACTCATATTGAATATGTCTGTAAAAAAGTTAGTCAGTTGGCATATGGGCTCTATAACCTAAAAAATATAACAAACAGAGACGCACTTATAATAGCCTATCATGGGCATATTTCCTCTACACTGCGTTATGGAATTATTTTTTGGGGAAACTCAACTGACTGGCTCCTCGCGTTCAGAGCCCAAAAGCGTTGTATACGAATTATGTTCGACATAAAAGCAAGACAATCGTGTAAACCGTATTTTAAAAAATATAATTTAATGAGCTTTCCCAGCTTATACATTTACGAATGTGCCTTATTTATAAAGCAAAATAAAAACTTATTTGCTGCAAGAGAAAGAAAACGCCACATAGGTAAATTGTGCGTTGTTCAAAGTAGGACCACTTTGATGCATAAGAGCGTATTTTGTAGGGCACCCCTCATTTATAATCATCTGCCTGCATCAATTAGAGAAATTGAAGAAAACTTTAAATTCAAGAAGGAACTAAATGATCTGCTAGTGAATAAATGCTACTACTCACTTCAAGAGTATTTCGAGGATAAGACATAACTGACTTTCTTTAATGCCCAATACTACTCATCTTCACTTAATAATAATATTGTAATTCTTTTTTTTTATTTATATATTATAAGATATTGTTTTATTCAAATTTGCACACCACACACGGTAAAAATATGGATTGAACAGTACCTAATGTAACTACTAACACAATATGTACCCATGTTTAGCAAATAAATGAATTGAATTGAATTGAACTATTCTGGTGTACCACAGGGTAGTATTTTAGGACCCTTACTTTTCCCGGTCTATATTAATGTAATGAACTACTTAGTTCTCTGCGAATATGAATGCGTATTGTTTGCAGATGATATTAACGTAATTATGGAACTTGATAATAATAACGCTTATGAAGCTGTAAATCAACAAACATTACAATGTTATAGTTAAGCGGTTAGATTCAAATTCATTAAAAATAAATTTATAAAAAACAAAAGTAATCAATTTTAGAACACATCGTAGTAAATCCAGACAGTTAAACATTGTCCACAGTAATGAGATAGTTGAGCAAGTACATTGCACAGAGGTCCTGGGTATTGTAGCCGACGAACATTTGACTTGGAAGGAACATAAATAGGTTCGTTTTTGCTATAAAAAAGGTTAGAGAATCAACATCAGCTTAAACAACACTAACAGTTTATCATACTTACGTCTGCTCTGCTTGGTATGCAGAACTTATCAATATATTTATGGTACAAAAAATGCCTACATGCAATTTATAACTTGCACAGGTCGGAATCATGTAGGCCGATCATTAAATCTCAAAATATTCTAACTGTTCCGTTTTTATATAATTCGAAATCAGGACGACACGAACAAAAGTCACTATCATTATTATTTAAGAATGCTTAGTACCTCGCCTTAAAATGATTAGACGAAGCTGTTTTTTTTAGGGAGTTGAACCAGAAAATATTATTAAATTGGCATATCAAAAATTCTGCTCTGCCTTGATAAAAATGTTAATAGATGACAGTTTATATTCAGTAAACGATTTTGTATATATTGTAAGTTACTCGTATATGATAGAGATGTTATTAAGTGCTTAAATTTAATCTAATTTAGTGAATGCCTCAATTGTAGATGGAGGGCACGGACGCCCAGTGGGACGTGTCGGGCATGTTCGGCGCGCACGGCACGGGCACGGCGCCGCCCGGGCCGGCGCCCGCGCCCGAGGACCAGGAGGACTACTACCTCGCGGTGAGCACGAGCACCTCCGTCTAGAGCGCGTCTGTATTTTGTCGTGCTTATGTGAAGCGTTGACCGGTGCGGTGTGTGCGCAGAAATTCCGTTCGTACGTGTCGTGCGCGGGGCGGCTGGCGCGGCTGGAGAGCAAGGCGGCGGGCGTGCGCGCGCGGCTGGCGGGCGCGGGCGGGCCGCCGAGCGCGCGCGGCACGCCGCCGTCGCCGCCGCGCCGCGCGGCCGCGCGCCTGCGCCGCGGCCAGTTCGCGGCGCCGCTGGACCAGCGCCTGCCCGCCGTGCTGACGTCGTGCGTGCGCGTGATCGCCACGTACGGGCTGCGCCACCAGGGCATCTTCCGCGTGTCGGGCTCGCAGGTGGAGATGCAGGCGCTGCGCGCGGCGTTCGAGCGCGGCGAGGACCCGCTGGCGGGCGTGCGCGACGCGTCCGACATGAACTCGGTGTGCGGGCTGCTGAAGCTGTACCTGCGCGAGGTGCGGCCGCCGCTGCTGCCGCCGCAGCTGCAGGAGCGGCTGCTGCGCGTGGCGGCGCTGCCGGACGACGCGCAGTTCGCGGCGCGCCTGCGCGGCACGCTGGCGGCGCTGCCGCTGCCCGCCGTGCTGGTGCTGCGCTACCTGTTCGCGTTCCTGGCGCACCTGACGGAGCACAGCGAGCACAACATGATGGACGCCTGGAACCTGGCCATCTGCCTGGGGCCCACGCTGCTGGCGGCCTGGGGCGAGGGCGGCGCGCAGGTCACGGCGCAGAACCTCGTCAACGAGCTGGTCAAGCGCATCATCCTGCACCACGAGGACGTGTTCCCGCAGGACGTGGCGCCCTACGCGCTCTACACCAGGTTCAGGTCGGTCTCCTACCTCATTGTACGTAGGCTGTTCCTACAGTAACTACTCCTGTTAATGTGTGGACTGTGTGTGTGTTAAACTTCCACTATACTACGGTCTACGTTTTACAAGCTTTCAAGCAAATTAAAACATTGAAATGTTACAAAATTAAAATAAACAACGGGCTGTGAGAGTGCCGGTGGAAGTGAAAACATGAACATTAACATTGGACATTTTTTAATAGTTTGGAATGGTTAGAGAATATTTTTTTTGTCGGTAAAGTACTGTCATTTATGTAATTAAATACAATATTCATCTATTGCGTTATCGTACACAACCATGACAATTCATATTACATAAAAATGAACACGTCAGAATTATTACATAAAAATGAACACTCGCGCAAGCGTCTTGCGCCGCTTAAGCAAAACAGCAGAAGCAGACATACATGTTCGCTGCGCGGTAGAAAGAGACGGGGATATTACTTCCTCTTCTACGCCGCGTCGGCGGTCTACTCTCCCTCCGTCTTACGAATTTTCGATCAGGTCCCGTGTCCTGACGCGAGTTTAACATTTATTACCAAACCCAAAAAAGTGCGCAACACCGCTAAAGAAGTTGTCACATCAAAAGCCTAAAGAATTCAGGTACCCAATTTGCATTTTAATCAAAGCTTACCCGACTGTAAGGAATGATTATGTTTTATTCCGAGTACTTAGTTCATATTTGATATGTTATTATGTTATATATTAATATATATATATATATATATATATATATATATATATATATATATATATATATATATATAGGATGGGTGTACCAGTAACAAACCGATTAAGCGACATTTTGAAAGTAATTTTGATATTGTGACTCAATTATTACAACAATCATTGCAAAAAAAGAATTACGTACTCCTTGTCTACCATAGAATCATGTAGCTTATTCCAATTTTCTTAATAGCTGTTAGGTTTCTTTTTATTTAACAATCAGACGTTGAGCCAATAGTGAACCAATAAATAAAATAATTTCTCTTAATGAAGAATATTTTTATTTTAATTACTAAAATGTTATGTACGTAATAATCATCACAACTTTTCATCAGTCTACAAGTTTCAAGTAATACTTAAATGCTACAAGGCTCATAATGTTGTTAACTAATTTAAGAACTAGATAATTAACAAGAGATTCATATCTCTTACACAAGTGTCATAATCATAACTTGCAATAAAGTATTTATGAATTAACATGAATCAAAAAATATATAATAAATCAAAATAAAAAGAAAACAATGTAAGTACTTCTTAAAAAATTAAAAAGAATTAAATTTTTGGCATAAATTTATCCATTTCAGGAACTCTATAAAAATCTCGACTATTAGCCAAGGTTGGAACTGCTATCTTCTCTTCTACCGCATCTTTCTGGTACCAGATTTTATCACATTGTTCTGGCCATCGGAAAGTATTTCCCGTAGAAAATGTCATAGTGCTTATCTCATAGAGATCACCATCAGTATTTTCTACAGTCCCTGGGAAATATGCCCCTTCATACCTGACGATCACGTAATCGCCTTTCTTTGGTTTTGCCGTGACTTCCAAAGATTTATGTACGATTAAAGGTACATTATCATCATCGGAGTCTGAAGCTGACTTACCAATGCTCCAATCTTTATTAATTTGTCTAACGATTTCAGATGATATTCGTGCATATGGGTATATAATCAAGGGTGGTAATATGGTACCAGATGCTGCAAAAGTTCCTAGTACGGTTATGTTCTCCTTCTCTTTATCTTTTATTTCGTAAAAATTTTGATACCCTCGCGGACCTAACACTAAACCAGAAGACGGGCTTGTTTGAAATCCGGATTCATCTGCATTAATAATCCTTTCGGGATCTTCTAAAATGTCAGCTACGCCTTCAGCGACTAGGTATTCTTTTAAATTTGCATGCCACTTTCTCAAAGCAGTTTCTGTTACCAGACTTCTAGAAATGTTTATAGATTCCGCATGACGTGTAGCTACATCTGGATGTCGTTTTAAAAAACTGGAAAACCATTTTCTGCCTGGAGTATTCTCTGTAAAGGGATTTGGTAGATTGTCGTCAGTTATAATTTTCTTAACAGTTTCAACTACCATTTCTTTATTGACTGGAAATCCTTTTTTTGCCATTGCTATTATCCAAGTTTCGAGCAAAGATTCCTCTTGCTTGGTCAATATAGTGGGAGGTCCCATTTTTCGTTGAACTGGATATTTTAAATTCATTTTATTTATGACCGTAGTGTGGGGTATGTTGTATTTTCGACATGTTTTTCTAATTTTTGCAATCGCATTTAACACATCTTCCTCCTTATAGTTAAAAAACGTTCTTTTCGGCGGCATTGTCTATAAAAAAAATGTAGGTGGTCAATTACTGGAACAAACTCGTAGTATAGATATTACTAGTAATAAACCACTGGTCTACAACTGGAACATTGTGGATATTGTAATCGTTTTTTTTATAATATTTTATTGCAGTATTAAGTAAACCTACATGTAAAAGAAAAAATAAAAAAAATATCAAAAAGCTAAATCACCAGTTGTAGACCAAATGGAATATTACTGGAAAATCATTCAATTCGTGTTCCATTAGTTTTCCAATGACAACTATTGATTTAAATTAGCATTTTCTGATGAAATAAGACGTAATATTATTGCTTTACAGAACATATTACGCAATTAATTAGAAAAGCGGTTACAGCAATTGATATAAACAAAGATTTAAACAAATTTAAAAAACTTACGCGTCGACGTGTCGCTTACTAATATGGCCGCCCGAAACGAAGTGAACGATTGTCGTTTCGAATCTTGCTTTGTAAACTGGTGTAGATGGCGTGTTTTCGCTTTTATTTATGATTATATGATTCGTAGAAGTACGGCAGTGCTACCAAAGTAACAAAAGTGGCGGGAAATTCGACAGAAGGTTAATATTTTGATGTGAAATTAGAAATGGTGCACTACTGGTTCCTGGTGTGGCACTGGTGCACTCACCCTATATATATATATATATATATATATATATATATATATATATATATACATATATATATATATATATATATATATATATATATATATATATATACATATATATATATATATATATATGACACGCACAAAGCAGTTTTGCAAAATTTTACAAGGGATTTTTTTTTAATTTTGCAACACTGCTTTTTGCAAGCATTGCGTGCCTTTTGCTCTGGCTTCAATTGGATCTAACAAGACAAGTGTAAACAAACCCCCCCCCCCTTCGACACCCGACAAGCGGGAACGAGTCCATACAAAATTCTATATCCCCCTTTGTAATTTTTGTTCATTTGTTGTTTTTGTTGATTTAATAGCATAATAAAACAACATTAAAAACCCGATGTAAAAAAGAATCAAATAAAATGTTAAAATCCCCTGACTAACAGGAGGTAAGTAACCTCAGAAACACACACACATACACACACACACATACACACACACAGACAGACATACAGACAGACACGTCAAACTTATTACACCCCGTCGTTTTTGCGTCGGGGGTTAAAAATAGCGTCATTTTAAAGCGGCGGTAGGCTAATGGCTTCAGAGTCGCAATTCACGATTGCGACTCTGCGGTCGCGTGTTCGAATCCTACCAATTATAATACCGACGTGAACCTACTTCTAACACAAGCCTTTGACGTTAGCTGGAGGGGTTAACAGGATTGCTAGTAATTTGAGAACACAATCCCACATTGCTAGTTATCTTAGAACTTTCGTTAGAACTTAGAAGCGACACATATTGCATGCTGTGGTTGCACCTAAAGGGGTGTTTAGCTACGTCTATTATTGTATATTTTGGTTTTGTACATTAATTTCGTTGTAACGTCCAATTTGTGGACCAACGAAAAAAAAGTTTCCATCAGTAATCGTCGTGCCTCACTTCGCCTGCGAGCTGGATCTTCCCTTTGTGTTGGAAGGACGTAACCCTTCGTGTGACATATTGTGTGTGGTCGCAACGTTCGGCTGACAGTCGTGACGTGCGCTGTTACAGCGAGGCAGACTCGACGTCTCCGGGCGGCGAGGCGGGCGAGGCGGGCGCGCTCGAGGCGCACGAGGCGCGCTCGGCGGCCGAGGCGGAGGACGAGGCGGACAGCGGGCACCACGAGCGCGACGAGTGCGACGAGCACGACGCGCACGACGACCTCTCGCTCTACGACGACGACGACGACGATGACGACGGTAATGCACGCTCCGATTGACCATCAGGTGGACTTGTGAAAATGTCGACATAAAGACCTGTCGTCATTTTCGCAGCTCTGCGTTTATTATATAAAATACGTGTAAAATCCGCAGGAGTCATCGTGCTGTTAAAGTTTACAATAAAAACTTGACGCTGGCGGAAATTGATCAACCGAAAAATATTACATAAAATTAAGGAAATCAATATCATGAATATTGCATGTCAGTATATTTATGTAAACCATATGTTCACAAAAATATTGACCCTCTGTATAAGAAGTGTAATGTACATAATATTAACACACGCAACAAACATAAACTTTTGTACCAGCGTCAAGTTACTAAAAGTAAACAAATCATTTCGTGGCCAATGTATACATTTCAACAATAAAATCTCTAGCGATATTCAGAATTTAAGTCGTAATCAATTTAAGTGTACCAATAAGAAAAAAATATGTATGAATAGTTATTACTAATAATTGATTATATAGAAGTCAATAACGCTTGGGATTTCACTGCTTTCTCTCACAGGCTATTCAAACGTAGGTACCTTAGAATTATATAAGCAATGAACTATTGTGTTTGCTGAATAAGTTACATAAAGTATTATTCACCAAACACAGCGGTTCATTCAATAAAATTATTTTTGTAAAGAAAAACTTGGTGATTTTAAAAGAGTGACCCATGAGTTTTTTGGCAGCTTCTTCTCGCGAGCTTTACACTTAGAACTGCCGCCTAACTTAATTTGTTTTTTTTTTTCAAACATATCATTACTTTATTATTCTTTTATGTGTGTATATTATACGTTTAATTTGACATTTTCAAACAAGCAATAACAAAGATATTTGAGTTTTATGCGACACCGTTTTGAACTTGTTAACAATGTCAATCATGATCGTCATCATCAAACTAAAACTAAGTCAATGATTGTTTAAACACATCTATATAATACATGGACATTTCTTATGAAACTGGACAACTTTTCTCAGAAAACTGTCTCGGCAATTTTTTTTCTCATATATGTATTTAAATAAACTTATTTTGGGAATATATATCTACGTATTCATTAATACACGGCAGATGAATGCAATATTCTTAATTTTCTGTTAATGACAGTTATCCATGTTATACCTATGTGCAAAGTTCACTCCACTTCATATTTGCTTCCTGGTGTTCTCGTGGAATCATTGAACAAATTTAAGTTCGCTAGCGTCAACTCTCTTCTTTTTTCTTACGGTATAATGTGTTATTTCTCTGTAAGCGCTACTTTTTTCTGGGGGTCATTTTTTGCTCATTTTTATTAACTTTCCCTTAGAGAGCATTTTCTTCCTTTTAAAATACATGTGTACCTAAATCAACGACGGGGGAAACAAACTCACCTGCTCTTGTACTCAACAAGTCGGGGCACTGTTCCCACCGACTGTTTAATTTGACTTCATTTACCAGGTTACCAGGGGATTGACGAAGAGACACCTGTGGAGCAAAGTTCAGATTGTTTACGTCCTGGTACATGCAAACATGCCGTCATTTAACCTTTGGTTGGCTGGAGACAAACTTTAATTTACTTTCCTAGTAATATATCATCGGTTATATGAAAAAAACAGGTCTCATTGGGAATGCAATATTATTGTTTGTATATTCAAAGAATTTGGTTGATTCTAATATATATTGTCTGAATTAATTTAATCTGAAATCAGAATTCTGTTTCGGGAAATATTTTTTAGCTCTTTGAACATATTTTTAATACAATTTAGTTAATTTTAATGGATATTTTTGGCCGAGCACGAGATAGATTAGCTTATAGGTTAGTAAGTCGTCTACGAAATATGTATGATCTGTACTGTTTTTTATATAATATTGGGCCGAGTCAACGAGTCGCCCAGTCTACAGAGAAACGTCAACATGATGATATTATGAGTTGTTTGAAAAAAAAAAAAAAGTTAGGCGGCAGTTCCAAGCGTAAAGTTCACGAGGAGAAATCATATTTCATTGATAAATCTATCCGTAACAATTACGAAGAGATTTATCAATTCAAATTCCAAAACACATTGTAGTATGTATAAGAAATGCTAAGTAATGGTGTAAAGTGACCGAGCACGTGTACTTCCGCAGACGACGCGACGGACGAGGAGGCGGACGCGGCCGCCTTCCTGCGCGGGTGAGTGCCGCGGTGCGAGAGTGCGCGAGTGCGCGAGGCGAGGCCTCGGGGGCATCGCTGGGGAGCTTTTATTTCATATTTTTAAAATTATGTTGGCACTTGTTTCGTACGATACTAAATATTATGCGCCATAGATTTAAAAGTCATCATGAATATTCAAACTTACTGTCAGTTTTCCATGTAGAAATAAAATAAAACTTTTTATAAATTATTGCTAAATGAAATCTATACATTAACCAATAATGAAAGTAAATTTAAAGATGTGGAGAGTACAGCGGCGCGTGTTGCAGGTGCAGCGCGGAGCGGCGCCCGCAGGTACCTCGGGAGACGCGCGTCTGACGTCACGTCACGTCACGTCACGTCACACGCGCACACACACACACACACACACACACACTTACACACACGCAACTGTCCCACGACTACTCGCTATCTAAACTTCAAAACATTTGTTGTCACGTTTGTGAGCTCGAAAAATAGCAACCACGTTCTAGATGGGCGCTGTGACAGATTGGCGGCTAGTCGTGTAGTCGTGGGGTGCACGTGCGGTCTATTAAATGTGTCGTCCTTGATAATACGGATACTAGTATGTGTAGATGGGGGCGGGGGGGGGGGGGGGCTGCTGCATGACGCTTGAGGAGCCCCGGCGAGTGCGGGGGCGCCGCCACCGACCTCACTGCTTGTGGACTAGCTAGCCTTCTATAATTATGGTAATGAACCAAAAAACCATGTAGCTAAAATTTATCAACGGTATACGTAACAAAAAAGACTGAAATAATACATATACACTAAGCATTTTATTACTTTAATTATTATTTATCTTTAATAAGTATAATTAAAGACGAGCGTACCCAACAATCGGTACCGAATCTTTATCTCTATATTAAAATCTCGTATCACGTCGTTTATGGTCGAATGCCTGCGAAACGATTCGACCGATTTTAATACTTTTTTTGTATATTTGGTAGTAATATGAAAATAGATATAAAGAATTTTAGTATTTTTGCATGAATTACAAAAACGGGAAAGATTGACGCTAACGGAATTGCGTGCGAGAGCTAGTTATAAATAAAATGAATGAACGAGTGATGGGACATCACTCCGCACTCGGCTGAAGCGAAGTGAGTTCGGCGGCGGCCGCGCATGGCTGTGCTGTTGTTGTGTTCGTTTGCTTACTAGTTCCTTTATATTGTATTTTACTTTATTGTTACACCTACTATGTCTGGAAACAACGAAACTGAATCGTTACAATTTCTATGTATATTGAGATTATTAGAGTAAGTTACGATCGCTCGTTGTGTTGTGCCATATCGTACGATTAATTATGTAATGTTCAAAGCGTATAATTTTAAAATGTGGACTTTGACCATTCCACTGTACAGTATAAATTTACTACGGTAATAGAATAACATGTATATATTTTTTTAAATATTTTTTTTACTATTGTTTATAGAAAACAGTATGTGAAGTTCTGTTTTGATTATTTTTGAAGTTACGATATAACACAACTCGATTACAAAATCGACGGTGGACGGTCGAGTTGTCATTCGCCTTAAGAAAGACTGAAATCGGCAATGGGCAGTAAGTAGCATAGCGCTCGAATGCCTTACTGTTGCCAACCAAACATGCGTATATTTATTAATATTATGTATATCTAGTTACATTGCTATTGCGGTGGGCGGTGCCTTTAGATGTTAATAAATATATTTAAATGCATGTGTGTGTTTAATTTAATCGCAATCGCTTCACGGAGCGAGCCGTCCCCCGCACTCCGGACAATGCACTCTACGAGTATATAATAACGATAGATATTCACTTTTAGACGGTCTTTCCGCCAAAGATGTAGGTTACTATATTGTCAACGGCGTGTGTTATAGCTACCGATCATAATAAAATAATAATTTTAGAGCTTGACGATATTCTTGGTGGGTTTGGTTTAGTAACGGAGCGTTACTTCGACGGAAAGGCTGCCTAAAGTATTGATTTTTGTTGCTTCAGTGTTTTTAACAAATAGTACAGTACGTTATTATATCTAACGAACGGGCCAGGTGCGAGTCACACTGAGAACTTATCTAAAGTACATCGCGATTTGGTTTATACAAAGTGTAATAGAAAGGTGGTCCAATTTAAGCAGAGCAGTCAGTGTATGACCACAGTAATTGAGTATTTGAATGTCGACTGTGATCAGTATATTATTGTGAAATTGTGAAACGTATAAACGATGAGCTCAGTACGCGTGCTGTATTGTATCGTTGTATGCAATTTAACATTATTACCTCAGCACATTTCTTTTCATAAAATTTAAAGGCTGATTAGTGATAATTTATAACTTTCATTGATTGATTTGACATTCAAATACCCAAGGGGCCATTCATTAATTACGTAAGGTTGATATTGCCGATTTTGACCCTCTCCCCTGCCCCCATGTAAGGGTAAATAAGATTTCACAACTCCCTCCCTTTTCTTGCATAAGATTCTATCTCGTATTTCATACGCGGGAAGAATACTAAAATTAATATTATCACACATTAAGATTTTCACGTTTAATACACAATAAAAAATGTAAAATAACATGTACATCAAAAAGTGAACATAATAGAATGAAGAAAACCGAATGGTTTTCTTCATTCTATCAATCGAGGTTTTGAATGGAAATTGTCGACTTACAAAATATTACGTAAGAATGGGATTTACCCCCCTCTCCCCCAAGGATATGTAGAGATTTCTTCAACACCCCTCCACCTTTAGGGCCTTTACGTAATTAATGAATTAAGATGTTATTATTATCCTTACGTGTGGCATTTTCTGTTTATTTTCCTTTTTTGAGGTTTTTTAATTGATAAGTGGAGTAATTACAAATATCGCAAAATACGTAGACAGACTTTGATAAAATTAGGTATGTAAGCATTACGTATAATAACCCTCAAATTTGACCTCAGCTTTTTGTTTAATGTTTAATAATGCGACAGATTATGAATGTTTATAACATTGTAATATTATTGAGTCTGATTATTTTTAAACATTCGCAATTTTTGCACGTATTAGATATTTTATATCGGGACTTAATCGCGTGAAATATTTAAAGGTATGAACCCTGTTTTACCCAACGTTTCCGATCGATTCCGATCGAATGGCACGGATCGTGGTCACGGGTCGACTGATGGCAGCTTAGCGATGTCTCCATGAGGCGCGGGGTTTTCCAACAACCCCCGCCTGCTCTTCATCATTTTAAACTAATTATTGAGTCTTGATGAAGTTTTATGAAATACTGAATGGCCTCACATAGCTTGCCTCAGTGCTAGGCTAGGATCTGGATCAGGGAGAACTTTTGTGAGTAGTTTCGTATTGATGAGACGTCAAATTTAATACAGACAATTTTGCACAAGTGGTAGGTCATTAAGGGTTAATATATTGATCTTTTTCCAAAACCAATATTACAAAGTTACTTAGTGTAATGTAAAGAAGCCACGAGCGGAAGGATAATAGTATGTATATTACAAATCAACCTGTATATACGACAATTTTATGTAGCGGTACATAGCTTAGTGGATAAGAGAGATTTTAAACATGTCGAATGGGTGAATGTTCAAACTTGATTACTAACAACATTTCTTTGACCAATCAGACCACAAAATATATTTTAAAAAACTATTTTAGTTAAATAGTTTAATCCACTAAGCTATCACGAAGTAAAATTGTCGAAATATGGTCGGGCGTCTTGACAAAACGATTCCCAAGGTACTGAGAAAAAATCAGCCTGATAATAACCACTTTCTTTATAAATGTCGACGGGATCCTACCCCATGCTGAGTGCTCGTGTTGTGCTCGACTTGCCTACGAGCCGCAGGTCGTGGTAAATTTGGTCAAGACGAAATCTCAGAATTATAGGATAGTCATAGTGATGTACCCCACAGCGGACTCGCGTGTGGGATTACGACTGTACTATCGACCGGCAGGATAAACCATTTGATATACATACAACGTTATTCTTCGTATAGCGCAAAGCTCAGGCACCCCAACAAGGTTTTTACTTTAGAAAGATGTAGGTAGATATATGTAATCAAATAAAAACTTTTCTTTGCGAAATTCATGTCCGTCCGGGATCGTACATCCCGCATTGCATAATTGCCAAACAGCAGGGAGACCTGTTCGGAGACTCGTTCTAATCGTGGCTCGTCATAGTAAAGGAGGAACGTCGCAGAAGTCTTATTATTTTGTAGCCCGTGTGTACGCAAACTTTAGTCAGCATAATATATAAGGTCAGGGCAAAAGTATTTTCGTATTTTTCATTCAAAGAAAAAGAAATAGGTATAATTTTTTATTTATTTATAATATGTATGTGCAGTTTTGATCGATGACTTGTTGCCATCTTGTGGGTAGTGCCATGATCCCATTGCTGTAAAAAAATAGAGATTTTTGATAAAAAAAATCACAGTGTAAATCAGGTAGTTTTCACAGTGTTCTTTTGAGGTTAAAATTATGCTTTTGCAGTAGGCCTTCTCTCTTTCTTGAAAACGAAATTTATGGATTTTCGTTTATTTAAATTTCTAAACTTATTATAACTTCTAATTAATTTATGAATAAGCACAAGAAGTTAGAACCCATGAAGGATTCTCTGGAACAAGTGGATTAAATAGATGTTCCTGGCTCTGTATATCACAATCGAAAGTTTTACCCGGCGGCAAAAGCTCATGGTGGATGATTCCTTTCCAATCCCAACATACACAGCATCACTTTATTCTGAGTCAGGCTGGCCTTTGTCACGGTCTATGGGGCTTGTTCATGCTTCGACCACGATCTTTTTCGGACATTCTTATCGTAATTGACCCATTTTTCATAAACCGTAATTAACCGTTTAAGAAATGGGTCGGAATTGTTACGTTTCATCAAATAATCGCAAATGGAAACACGTTGCATTAAGTTTCTCTCAGTGAGCCCCAAATATCAAGCTTTTTCTTGTACCCAGACTTTTGTAAATGACGTAAATGTATTCGTGGCGTTCGTCGCATTTTTACCCTTTTTTGTAATAAAACTTTAAAATGTACCGAATATATTTATTGCACCTTGGTATGCTAATTTGGATTGGTATGGCAACATAATGGTATTAAAATCAGTCAGTTACATTCAGTACAACAAAAGAGGTTTGATGACTAACAATACTTTCAAAATACGAAAATACTTTTGCCCCTACCTATTACTGTACGTTTAGGGAGAGAGATTTTAAGATTGTAAGGGATGTGTTTATTCATTTGCGTTGGTTACATACGTTACGATAATCACTCGCTAGAAGGCGCTACTGGCCATACTTAAAGAAAACAACTATCTCGATAAAATCAAAAAATCAAAGAATGATCATAATTCTTTATTCACTTATGAAACAAAAGCGGCGCTTGTGATAAGCCATGATTGTATCATAAGAAGTAAGTAGATTGTGCTTTGAAACACTAACTAATAACAGATAAATCAAGCCTAGCTACAAAAATACCTTGTTTGAAATGGGTAAAAAATTTAAATAACTAAATTAAATTTAATGATAAAACTTACGACGGACGTAATTTTGTTGATAGGAAAAGGATGAAATGAAGTTTAAATATCTCATTCCTCAAAATTTTATTTCATCCTTTTCGTATTACAAAATTTACGTACGAGTATGTCGCGGGTTTTTTCAAAATTTTTCTTTTTTCTTTTTTTTTTTAAATCTTGCGTGGTTCTATTTTGTTTATTTGCACTTTAAAGCTTAATATTACACAAACGGACCCCTAAATCTAAAATGGTCTTTACAACCACTAAACGTTTTTATAAGACCTATTTAATGATGACACGATGGGGTTGGTAAGAAAAAAAATCCCATCTTCACTTTACATATAGGAGAAGTAACCTAAAAAAAAAAATATGATTTTCGAGATTTTATTATACCCTTTGTCGGTGTAATAGACCAGGGCCGAAGCCTTCAAAAATGGTAAAAAATGAAAAAAAATTATAGTAGGATGAAACCCATTATAAAAGGAGGGGAATATGATATATTCCCCTCCTTTTTTAATGAGTTTCATCCTACTGTAATTTTTTTTGGTTTCAAAAATTATCGACCCTGGTGTATAAGTAATATGTGTATCCACACAAAATTACAGCCTTCTAGCACTAATAGTCTCTGAGCTAAGCTGCGGGGGGACGGATGGACGGACATGGCGAAAGTATAATTCCGTTTTACATTTTGGCTTCGGTACCCTGAAAAGGGTCCCGCTAGATGGAAAACGAAATTAAATGTCGTTTCTGTCTTAATGGCAGAGGTACATTTGATATTTTTGTACATTTGGAAAAGTACTTTAAACAGGCTAACAGTCTACACCGGTTTCGTTGCAATAGCTCAGAGGGACCGCTAGATAGAACCACGCAACGATGGATAAAAATATAACGTGGCTTAAAAAAAATATTGCAATAATGTTACCGATTCTCTGCAAAGTACTCTCTTGTTTGCGCGATACAAGGAATAACGTCGTATATTGTAGTGTAGTGGGTAAGTGCGAGTCGGCGCTCCTCGAAACGTGTCGGCTTCAACGAGTGTCCGTGTGCAGGTGGAGCCGCAGCCGGGCGAGCCCGCGGCCGCCGACGCCGAGCCGCAGTGCAGGTAACTAGCCGCCCGCCCCGCGCCCCGCGCCCCGCCCCCCGGCGCCCTCTGACCGTGTGTTGTGTGCAGGCGCCTGGCCGAGAGCACGCCCGACCTGGTGCTGGACCTGCCGGCGCGCGCGCCCGCGCCCGACGGCGCCGACACGTTCGCGCACAACCGCGACACGCTCAAGAAGCGGCCCGCGCGCCGCGCCTCGCGCTCCGAGGGGCAGGACGCGCGCCCCGACGCCGCGCCGGCCGCCGGCCCGGCGCCGCCCGCGCCCGCCGGCTCGCCCGTGCCGGCGCGCAACACGGCGCGCGTGGCCGCCAAGTTCGCGGAGCTGACGCTGACGGGCGGCTCGCTCAAGCCGGCGCTGGCGGCCAAGCCGGCGCTGCTGCGGCGCCCCACGCCGCACCCGCACGCGGCGCGCGCGCCGGCGCCGCCCGCCGCGCCCGCGCCCGGCCCCGCGCCCGCCCCCGCGCCGGCGCCGCCGCCGCGCGGCGAGGAGCCCGCCTGCTGAGGCGCGCCGTATATAGCTCTGTATCTTAGAAGTCTATGTAATTATATTATTTTTTATACGTGCCGCGGAGGAACGCGGCGGTCCGGCGTCCGATCGATGCTTTAACCCAGCGCGTAGTTATTCGATGTGCCGTAGAAGTTAGGCCTTAGATATGTATTTTTTGACGTTATTTTGTACCGTCGAGCGAGGCTATCGCGGTGGCGCCCGCGCGCCGGCGGTGCGCCAGAGAGTGCGAGCCTAGTTACAAGGAGCACTCTGGCGGGACGGTGCCCGCACCGCGGCGTTCATCTGCGACACCTTATACATCTTATCATTGTACTCTATCGAATGTGCTCTACCTTATGATGTAATCTCTACTCAATAAACCAGTATTACACTTATTTTATATTATTTTTTCTTGTCATATTTAATTACCTTGTCCAGCTGTCATTGTTTTACTCTATTATGAGGTAGTACTGTATAAAGTGTTCTATATAAAAACAAAATTCGGTGAGCATGGCATGGGCGTACCCGGAGGGGGAGAGGGAGGGGAAGAAGGCTAATATCTAGTAATGACATACCGACAGTTGTCGATAAGATTTATACTTATGTGCCGCTACAACTTAGTTACATATGGTGAGGTAAAATTGATCTGATCTGATAATGGAGTCGGAAGGTGGCGATCGGAACTCCTAAACTAAAAAAAAACCTAGCAAGTTAGGCTCATTCGAATCCAATCCTAGATAGATTCCAAGGTCTGATGCTGGAGCGCGAAGGTGGAGCGGTGGTACTCAACATGCATGTAATACACCTGCGATCCTCCCCCTCCCCCGTGTTTGAGCCCGTTAGACTCGTCTTGATAAATGCTCTTACACCTGTACAGAGTTCAGGGTCTGATGATAGGGCCGAAAGGTAGTCATTGGTACTCAGCAGTCATGTCCAGTCAGTCTTATTCCATGTGTTGAATGAAATATTAAATACAAATGAACAAACTTATGCTGGGGCCACACTAATGGGGAGCGTCAATGTCTATCTTCGCGATAAATATTTCAATAAAGTGGCTATAACATTGGCTCCGTTTCTTGAATTTGGTTTGCCGGCAGCGCGGAGTGTGTAGCCGGCATTACAATTCTGTCTTGGACTTGGTTCTGGTCTTGGTCTTGCGACAAGCTTGTATGGGCTTGTTTTAATTAAAAAAAAAAAAATAATAATAATATAATAATAAATTTATTAGGTAAAATTTTTTTACAAAATAATATACAAAAATAAGGCAGTAAATACATTATAATATCAAGTTATATGATAACTTCTTAGGACAACTCCTACACGGTCATCTGATCCCAAACTAGGCAGAGCCTGTACTATGGCAACCAGACAACTGATAAACATACTTATAAAATATTATATTTCTACATATACATATTTTTGAAATAAAATTATAAATAAAAGTAATTTTAAACAGCTTTTACAAAAATATACACATATTGGGCAGTAAAGACATAGAAAAATCTTCATTCTTAAAAATAAAATTACAATAGCTATTACAAATAGTGATATGTCTAATTAATTGAAATTGTTATTAGCTATACCCTGAACTAGGCTAAACGTAAACCTGTATCTCAGGTGTTAACTATAAACATATAGGAATTAATGTTTCTAAATCGCATAATAATATTTACTTAACTACATATTTTCATAAAAAGTAAAAGTAACAGAATATAAACAAAGTGTCATATTACGCTGTACATAATCTATTACACTAAAAATGTTTGCATCGTTTGAACTGTAAATGAGGGCAAAAATTGTTATATTACGTATGTCAGTTTCAAGATTTTAATGCAGCGCATACAATTATTTCTAGGTCAAGATGATTTTTATTAAATAATAATAAAGTTATGGATAGTTTATATGGTACCAATAAATTAGCCAAATAGATGGTGTTTATATGCTTACTAAATAATTAATTAATTATACTTAGGCGGTTTCGTAATCAATTGAATTGATGTATTTGTCTTCTGCATATTTTCTTGCCGGGCAACTTGTATCCCCAGCTTGATGGTCACATTTCTTTTTAAAACGTTTACACGTTGCACAATTTGGAGGAATATCTTTATTGCTGCACTCCTTAGACGAATGGCCAAAATTTCCACAGTGGTTACAAGTGGGACTGGTTTCTCGGCAAAACTTAGCTGCGTGACCAAACTGCTGACAATTAAAGCACCTGGTGACTGACGTGAAGTCTCTAACAGGGCATGACGTCCAATTTATAAAAATGCGTCTTTGATTGATCAGAGTTTTTCTTATGTGGGCCGGGACTTCCAATATATAATTACATGTTGGGAGGCTTTTCTTTCCAGATTTGTGACTTAATTTGATAGTTTTTAGAAAGGACTCGCGGACACTTTCGGAAACTTATCAGCAAGGTTTTGCTCAAATACACAGTCAAATACTTCTTTTTCACTAAGCGCTACAGGGACACCAATGACAGCAATCCTAGGGCGGCGTTTCGTTGGTTCTTCTACAGTAAGGCCAGAAGAGGCAAGTTTCTCAGACTTCTTCAATTTTTCAATGTCATGTTTAGACTCCGTACTGATAAGAACCCCTCCATTTCCTACTTTTTTCATGGCACGGATGCGTAGTTTTAGTTCTTCAGGTGAAATTATTTTTTGCACTAAAGATTTCGTGTCATCACTTGTTTTGGTCTTATCGCTGGGATAGATGACCACAGAACTCAAATTATTTGGACAGATAAAATTATCGGCACCTTTTTTTACCATATCAGCAAAAGAGTTGTTCGGTGTTTGTATTAATTTGTTTTCAACGACTTCTTTGAATTACTGAAGAGAGCTTTCTACTGCCAGCTGTTCCTGTAGATGTTGAATGATTGTATGAGCCTGTATTGTTTTCTGTTTCAATGCTTGATATAAAACAGCCATCTGAGATGTCCCACTAGTGATCTTACGGCAAAGATTAGTGACACGCAGTTTCTGGTCCGAATTCATTTTTCCTTCTGAGACTATTGAACACACTTCATTCAAAAGGGTGTCAATGCTCCCCATCCATTTCTGGATCTCCGGAGTAGATAAGATTTCAGTGGGCATTTTATATTCCGTGGGCAAAGATTGCTTTTCAACTTGCTGCGCTTGCGTCGGTAGAGGACTTCCATGTCCTGTCTGCTTACGGCCAAACGGGCTGAACTCTGGGTTAGACATCACTAACACAAAAACTCAAATCGGGTTTAACAGCTATAACAGTAATAATAGTTCATGCTTGCAGTCTATGTATATAGTAGGTAGGTACTAATCACTCGCGACCGACTTAATTCTACTGACACCGCGGTACAGTTTGAATTATATTAATTAAATATTTAATCATATTGCATTGTTAATAAAAACACGTCTGTTGCGAATGAAGGTAAAATGGAATTCGCTATAAAATATTTTCTTTATGAGAATTTAAATAAAAGGTTGTTTTTAAAATGATTTTTTAAACTAAGTATATATTTTTTGCTTCTAAGTTCACCAGCTCTAGGGGCTCGGCACCCGCTCCTGATCGCTCAGGGGCTTTTACATTTACGCTGCGCCTCTCTGTGAGTGTACATGAGAGTGATATGAAAGGACTGTATTCCTAGGTATTTGACGCATGTAGAGTTGCTGAAGCAAGAACAACTACATGTCAGAAGTGGGTTGTAACAGGTATGGGCAATCACTGAATATGGGAGAGTAGCAGGTTTGCCACGGGCAGACAGAGAAAAAGTTAAATAAGTTGATTTGTTCACGTTAAGGGTTAATAAGTTTTATGTGTAAAATTTATCTAGTAAAATATAGTGTTTTACGTTAATTATACTTGTAAATCATAAAAATATCTTCGATGAAAAAACAAACAACAAGCGATAACTAATCTTGACTTCAACTTAGATTGCATGTTTGAAGCATATCAAATTACTGTTGCGGTACCTACATTAGTTTTACAGTATAATGGATTAATGATATATTACTTTCTATAATTTGCGGGATCCGCGGATCCGCATATTTAAAGGTGCAGGATCCAGCAGATTAATAAAAACAGCGGGATCCCGCGGGAATGTGTGATCCCGTTTTGCGGGATTGCCACCCCTAGCATGGAGTGTGCGATAAGCAATGTGACGCTAGAGCTATTATTAATATAATGTTTAACGGGTTCGATACTTATATTGCGATTCACAATATTCTTGGTAGCTTTAGCTTTGTTAAAAGATTTTGTGGTATACCTACCTTTGGTTACTTAAAGACTGCAAATTATTTATACATCTTAATAAATTCGAGTATGATTTATACATGATTTTGTTTTCATTGGTTTTATTTAAATAGTATTTGTATCTTAACGATCTTTTTGTATTACAACTAATTTTGATGCCTTTTGTTATCCTCCTAAGTTTACTCATGGTGTAAGATTTTTTAACTGTTATACATGGGAAACATAGCTTGTAGAACAAAGTTAATGAATCATGAAATGCATTGAAAGCCCGATTCGTGGTTTGTATTTCGTATACCTCACTAAAACTTAAACTACCAATACATTTAGCAAATAGCTCAACAATGTCTTTTGCCAGATCATATACAGTTATAATCTAATAACGTTTATTTTGTACATTGATACCGGCGTGATCAAATGTAATAGTTTGGGCTGCATTGTGATCAGAGAGACAAAGGTTATGTGTTTATTGTTTATTATGTTATAAACATATTTGTAATTATAATTTTTTAGAAAAATCTAGATAGGTAAAACCGAGTAATTATCATTAAGGTTTCAAAAAGCCATTATAGAGTATAAATAAAATTATAATAGTTTATGCTGTGATAAGTCCCCGGGATTTGATAATATTAGAATAAAATAATTTAAAAAAATGGTAATAAATGAGATTATTAATAAACTTGCGTGTCCAACAAGGTATTTATCGCAACGAATTAAAAGTAGCGTTAATAAGACCTATATATAAAAAAGGCCCACATACTGAATATACAAACTAAAGACCTATAGCTATACTGTCCATAATTAATAAAGTAATTGAAAGGTTTATTGTTGGACAGATAAATAGAAACAAATAAAATACTTACAAATGCACAACTTGGGTTCCGGCGGGGTCGTAGCACGGCGACTGTGTTGGCTCAGTTTACTGATGACATCAACGACACGTTGGACCAGAGAAAGCAGGTAGTGGTGGTCTAGATAGACTTCAAAAAAACTTTTGATACATTGGAACACCACCAGCTGCTTCAGGCCATGGAAGAATGTGGGGTCGCAGGACCGCTAAATAAGTGGCTCCGTGCTTACCTCATGGATCGAACACTGCGAACTGTCGTTGGTGGTTTGTGGCGGGCCGGCTCACGTCAGTGGTGGCGTACCCACCGGCTCCGTGTTCGGTCCCATACGATACATAATGCATGTGAACAGCATGTGCAATGTGGTGCAGAATAGTCGTTTGTATATGTATGCAGATGACACCTGCCTTTCAGGCGCAGATAATGCTTTCAAGGTCATTGAAAATAATATCCAAGAGGACCTCTACAAAATTGTAAAATGGGTTCATGACAACGGTATTTTAATTAATTTAAAGAAAACCAAATGTATGCTTGTCATCATCAGCCTATCGCAGTCCACTTGGAGTGCAATTGGACAGGCCCATGTCCAGCAGGACAGGTCCGTCCTGCTGGACATGGGCCTCTCCAATTGCACGCCACTTTGTTCTATCTTCCGCTTCTCGCATCCAGCTCCTGCCAGCCGTTTTGTCTTTGAGGTGGCGGGGGAATACTAGTACTTGGGTCTCGTAGTCGATAAGAATTTTTCGTGGAAAATAACTGCGTGCAGTGCTTGTGACATTTCATCATCTCAGCTTTATATTAGAAAAGGCGACTATGTAAATATTATATTACGCGTTAGTAGACTCGCTGCTTTCTTACGGTCTGTCTAGCTATGGTCGTACTGAAGTAATTTTTTATAGGCATTTCTTGCCAAAGACTTCACAAATACAATAATTGCATTTTGAAAGATAGAAAAATTTGAAATCCTGAAAGTCTTTGGCAAGAAATGCCTATAAAAAATTACTTCAATATTCGGCCTGCGTCATCATAATTTGTTTAAATGCTCTCTGTAACGAAGCAATAACAAAAGCCGTGATAGTTGTTTAACTACCGACTAGATGGCGCTACGGGGGCCTAACCCGTAAGCATTAAGAGATAGAAGAATTTGATATCTAGTAACATAGTCCAGATAGGTGGTTCGCTTCTGGTCCCGGTTTGGCTACGGAAGTCTCGGGTTCGATTCCTAAGTCTGGATTTCAAATTTTTCTATCTTTCAAAATGCAATTATTGTATTTGTATGGTCGTACTTTTAACTCGTACCTAGATAAAATAAAAATGTTACAGAAAAGGGTCATTAAACTATTGGTGGATAAAAATACTAAAACTCGTTACAAAAGCAGTAATTATGAAGTTATTCATAGAATGTAATATGTTGCCAGCCCATGAGAAGTTGGTGTTTTTGATAGCATTAGAACAATATTGTAACGAAGAATTTAAAACATACTATGTACAGCAGAGACCGAGCAGGAACAAAGATAAATGCTTTGAAGTAGCTACTTATAAACTATTTTGACAAAAGATGTAGAAAATATTTGGTTCCAAAAATTTATAATCATAATATACCACTTGAATTGAGAAATAGGAATTCAACTACTACATCAATAAATATACATTATCCTAAAGTTTGTGAAAATTTAAGCAATAGTGAGATTCTTAACCTATTTTTAAACGACCCTTTTGCGTGTGGCTGCATATAATAGAATGTACTAGAAAATAAAAGAATACACATTAATTGTAGCTACTATAGGGAACAACAGACTGTTTAACGGAAGGACAAAACTATAAAGGTTCCGTTATGTCATTTTGGCTATAGAACCCTAAAAAGCCCTCCAAGTGTGATAAGGGAAAATTGGGATCCTTAATGTACCTACTCAGTTACGTATTGTAGGTAAAAATAATAATATAAAATTGCTTCGACACCAAAGACTAACTTTGTTAATGTCATTTTGTAGAGTTTGAGTGTCGTGTGGTGATTTTATCACTCTATACAGTTTAGACAAGTATCATTCGCAAATAAGTGAAAACTGTATTCTATAGTATACAGTCATAGTACACGGGTCATTAACAAATACCAGAAAAAAAGGGGACCAAGATGGGATCCCTGTGGTATTCCTGATGGAATATCTCTTGGTTCTGATGAAAATCCTCGAATTTTTATCTAATGGTAAATGATCTACCCAATATGAACTGAAATTCTAAATGAAATCTGAAGCTGATTGCGACGCTTTCCAATAGGATTTTGAATCTTTATAGATTATAGATAGCGTGGATAATAGGATGTAGTTCAATGAACCGAAATAACAGCATAATAACTTTCGGTCAAATACAGCACCCAATAAACTTTGCGTATGTACTTAATAAGGGGTTGAACGAAAGCCGTTGGGTGTCACATGAACATTCAGTGCAAGCAGTGCCGATGTCTACAATTCTGCCAATGTCAAAAGTGCTAGGAAGTCCCATGTGAACATATTCTATCTGCGATTTTCACAGCGTTGCAGTTGTCAAACTCATTATAAAACGTTAATACGAAGCAAACTTGAGTTTAAAGTGTGTGCAATCCTCACGAAAAGCAGAAGATGCGCTGCTATGTTAAAAAAGTTCAAAAAACTATTAAATTTTTACTGTTAATTAGATGGACAATGTAATTAATGTATTATTTTTATCAGATATCTATTTGTGACATGCAAAATACTAATTGGAATGATCGATACGTGCGATCTGCGCGGTGACAGCTGTATAATTATGCCTAACAGCTACAGTGGTGGTAGGAGTCATAGAGTACTGGCAGTTCCATCTTGACGTATCGCCGTACGATCTTAATTTCTGTAAGTGTGTACCTCGCTCGCTCAAAGAATTAATGTTCTCTCACTCAAATCCAAAACTTCCGTTTTGTTCATGTGGTGCGGTGGGAGTGTATCCGACTGCTACGCAAGAGGTCGTGGGTTCGATCCCCACCCAGGATAAAACTTTGTGTGATGAGCACGATTGTTTATTCTGTGTCTGGGTGTTATTTATCTATAATATGTATGTATTTAGAAATATATAAGTATGTTTATCAGTTGTCTGGTTTCCATAGTACAAGCTCTGCTTAGTTTGGGATCAGATAGCGTTGTGTGAGTTGTCCCAAGATATTATTAAACTTCTGTTTACGGATGAACGGAGAGATGAGAAGAAGAATACATTGAGACGTAAAAACTATAACTTATCGATTTTCAATGGCTAACAAAATTACAATATAAATAAATCTATTAAATAAAAATGAATATTAAAAGTATATCTTTGGTGGGATTCATAACTTTATTTATATTTTGTACATTATCATCGAACAAGAATTTACATCGTAACAAATAGATACCTACTGCTTTATAAAGATAACGCCGATGATGGTATATATTATACCAAAACTGGTAAAAGAAGCCCAGACGCGCGACGCGTTCCTTGCACACGGCGATGCGACCGCGCTACAGCTCAGTGATCCGACGCACCGCCTCGTGCTGGACGCCTCGCGTGCTGCCAACTATAAATACTTCAGGTTAAACTATTATTATTGTTTACAAACCGGAATTATAGAAGATGTATCGTTCGATACGACGTCGATAGTTTTATTTTTTCTGTATCTAATTGCTGAATTAAATCGGTTTCTCTTTATTTCTTAGATTGCAATTACTTACGCAGTGAGCGTGGCGTCGCGCGTGAGGAGTGTTCGTGGTTCGTGCGGCGTGGTCGGGGCGGCTAGCGGCTAGTAGCGTAGGCAGTGGTCGTGGTGCAGCGCGTGGTGCAGCGGCGCGGCGTTCTCCTTGTCGCGCGCGTAGTGCGGCGCGGGCGCGGGCGCGGCGGCCGGCGCGAACTCGCCCGCCAGCGCCGGCGCCTCGTACTCGTCGCCCGAGCCGTCCGACGCCTCCAGGTAGCCGAACAGCCGCGCGGCGCCCGCGGCGCGCGCCTCCCGGCGCCGGCCCGCCGCCGCCGCGCCCGGCTCGCCCGCGCCCGGCGCCGCGCCCGCGGCGCCCGCGAACGAGCCGCCCGCGCCCGAGCGCACGCCGGCCGGCACCTTCAGGTTGCGGCTCTCGATGTGGCTGTGAGCGACAAATAACTCTGTTAGCGGCGACCGTACCCGCTGCACAGGTTTAAATTGCCTAGTGAATGTATACTGACTGTGCGTCGCGCAGGTGGTGCGCGAGCTGGTGCTGGTCGTCGGCGAGGTAGGGGCACTTGGCGCACGCTTTCTTGTTGTGCACCTTGTGCACGTGCGTGGCGAGCCGCTCGGCGCGCGCCGCCTTGTACTCGCACAGCGCGCACGCGAAGGGCTTCAGGTGCGTGTTGAGGTGCCGCTTGAGGCACCAGTTGTCCACTCCCGACCACGAGCAGTAGCAGCACGCGTAGCGCCGCTCGCCCTGCTGCAACGTGCCGACACATCGTATTGTCTGTTGCCGGGGCTAGAACCACAAAAGTGTGTCAACCTGGCATGGATTTACTGTATTGTGTTACCTTGCGGCGAACCGGCGCGGCGATGGTGGCGGGCGCGGGCGCGGCGGGTTTGTGCAGCGGCGCGCCGGCTGACGGCTCGCTTTTGCCGAGCAGCGGCCGCTCCAGCTTGACGGCGGGCGCCGGTCGGTACTCCGGCTGCGCCGGGGCCGCGGGCGGGGCCGGTGCGGGCGCGGGCGGCGGCTCCGCTGGCGGCTTCGTGTAGTAGTGCAGTACGGGGGCGGCGGCCGATGCGGCCGTGGCCACGGGTTTCGCGTTCGATCGCCGGATGCGGTTAAGGTCGTACGGTTGATCTCGGTGCATCCGTAGAAAGTGTTTCTTGACGTGGTCGGCGCGATTGAATTGCTTCTGACAGAGATAGCAGTGGAAGGGCTTCTCGTCGCGGTGGATGTTCTCGTGGCGCGTGAAAAGGTCGCGGCGGTCGGTGGCGTAGGGGCAGGCGTTGCAGGCGTAGCGCTTGCCCGCCTCGGGGGCGCCCGCGGCGGCCGCGGCCGCGGCGCTCGCCTCGCCCGCGACCGCTTCGCCCGCGCCGCCGCCACTGCTCGGCCGACGCTCGTTGCGCATTGTTTCCACCTGACAGACGTAGGTGTAATGTTATACAGGGTGTCTCAAAACTATGCCACACGGAGGGAAGGTATCTATCTTAAATATTTTAGAAGAATAGTTAATTAACAAATAAAAAAATAAATTATAAAAATAAAAAAAACCCGCCTGCACTAAAAAGATGGAAACAAGATCTCCTACATAATTATACAATTTCATGCAGTCGGAGGCACTTTACTAAGTTCATCGAGATTCATTAATGCCTCCGACTGCATGAAATGGGCGGGTTTTTTTATTTTTAGATATTTTTTTTTTATTTAATACTTTTTAGTAGTTGTAGGATGTAACTGATGTAGCAATTTACTTTTATCACAGCTATTGTCAAGTAGGTATTGAAAATTGAAAAAAAAAAATGGTTGCTAACTAAGTTTTTTAGTATAACAGTCATAATCATGTTATACCTTTTTGAAATGCTTAAGATGAGCTCTTTAATTTGATATCCATATTGCAGTATTCGAAACAACTTTTTTTTTCACATCGCTTTATTTTGACATCTCATAGCCGCCATGTTTGTTTTTTTAAAAACGTCACCTATCTACTGACACTTGGGCGATTAACACGACTCTAACGACTTGTGAATTGTATAAATCCGTTCAGTGGATTGTGAGATATCAGGTAGGTAATAAAGAATATTACATACATACATACAAGATACGCGCGGAAAACATAACCCTTCTTTACAGTCGGGTAAAAAAAAGACTTAATTTTGAATTAAAAAAATTAGAGCGGCATTCTCTGTCTTAACTTTTGTTTAACGTCACTTTTGTGAAGTAAACAACTTCACTAAAGTGACGTACAACAAGAAAACAAATCTAAAACCTCAGCCACGTCATTGAGCGTGCGCAGTGCGCGCATCAGCGGAGCATATTGAAGTGGCATTGGTGCGCGCACTTGGCACCAGCACCACTAAAAGCTTTGGTCACTTCCTTCTAAGGGGTATCCAGGGTACACACCATATCATTTGTGCAAATACAGGAACCTAATATATTTGTTTTGTATGCGTTTAACCATAATTTTGTACACACTACATCACTACCTACATCTTCATTTGGATTCCTAATTGCCGTATTATACTCTTAAAGGCTTTTGACCAAAGCTTCATACAAAGCCTTTACCGCACTTATGTTGCTAAATTGATAAGCCAGCCGAAGAATAAATCCTTGGTTACGGCATGCTGTCTTGCATATTTCCACCATATGCTTACGAAAATGTAAATCCGCCGTGAAACGAATCCCCAGATCCTTGACCTTCATGGCCAATTAAAATCATATATACGAGTAATAAATTAAAATAAAATTAAAGTCTTCTTTCAGTAAAATGTTCCATTTACAATATTTGAAGTACTTTCCCTGTGGCATAGTTTTGTAATATCCTGCAGAACGGTTCACGGACGTGTTGCATTTGCAAACTACTTATTGAGAATTAAGTCCCGTCATAGAGCATTAGGTAAGTAGGTACCTTGTTCTTAAGTCGTTGAAGATATCGCGTGAGATCGTCGAGCGCGGGGTTGTCGCGCAGCAGGTGGTCGGCGGCGGCGGGGTCGGAGTGGTGGTCGCGCGCGAGGTGCGAGCGCACGCCGCGCGCCCAGCCCGATGCGAACCCGCAACCCGCCAGCGGACACTGGAAGGCGCGCGCCTGCACCACAACATACAGTTCTGAACATTTGTCTGTTTCGTCCGGTGTCATAGTATCTTTGTATTGTATCTTGGAAAAAGTTATGCATGGACGTGTACTCAAGGTTTTAGAAAAACACGATATACTCGCCTTTTTTTTTTTTTCTACACGATATACTTGCCAATTTGCATCAATCCTTTAACATAGTGTATAGTATATTAGTCGCAGCACCTTACCCCCATATCAAGTTCATAAACATGCAAACATTGTAAAATTGGCAATTTGAAAAGAGTGGCCGCGAGTTTTTATTGCCAGGTTCTTTTCTCCGGCTTTACCTATTATTTGCGAACTTGGCATTACATGTACATGTAGAATCCCGACGTATCACAAGAGTTGTTTTGTATCCTAAGTGAATAAAGAATTTTGAATTTTTGAATTGAGGAACAATTCGGTTACAGAAAAAATAAGTCGACGGGGTTAGCAATATATACCTTGGTAAGAGCTATCGTAGAAAATATTGACGCAAAAAGGCCGCCCTGTGCACTGTTTTCAGACCTAAGTAAAGCTTTTGATCTGGTTGATCATCAAAGACTCATTAAAAAAATGGAGTCAGTGGCGGGTCACAGATTACAAGAATAACGAAACTCCACAATGATATAATAGAAAGATACGCAATTTATAATTAATAATAATAAAGTAAATATATTGGACAACTAGTAAGCACAATTTTTTTAGGTGTAACGCTGGACAAACATTTACTATGGAAAAATCACACAGATACGATACAATTTGTAAAAAAATAAACTCGTTCGTATTTGCCCTAAAAAAGATTCAAAACGTGACTTCTAAACATACTTCTTCATTGGTGTATCATGCCTATGTTTGTTCAGTAATTAGATATGGCATAGTAATCTGGGGTAACTCCTCTGAAGTAAAAAGAGTGTTTATCGCTCAAAAAAAATATTTACGGGCCATTTTTAATATGGAGTGGTCCAAATCTTGTAGATCTATATTTAAATCTCATGGAATCGAATTCATCATTATTTGAAGTAAGGGATAATACAAGTAATATAAAAGCGAGGCAATTGGATTTTGTAATCCCTATTACTAGGTTGGAACTGTTCAGGCGCAGCTGTGTTTATATGGCTCCCATAATCTTTAATGCTTTACCCAATTCAATCAAAAATCTACCATATGTATTTTAAAGATTTGTAATATGTACCACAATTAATAAATGAAGAAATAAATAAATAAAAATATAGTTAATGAGTGCTTCATTACCTGTGAGTGCGTGCCAAGCCAGTGCTCCGCGACCCTCGCTAGGAAGCCGACGCACTCGCAGTCGGCACACTTGAACAGGCGCTGCGCAGGGTTGTAGGAGGCGATGCGCGAGTGCGCCCACGCGAGCGGCTCCTCTGCCGCCGTCCAGCGGTCCTCTGCGCTCGGGTCGATGCGTGGCGTGAAGTTAGCCTGCACGGAACACAACAGCTGTGTAAACCTTTGGGTGCCCCTAGTGCTAGCACACATAGGCGATGGTGACGGACGCGCTACCTGCAGGATGCCGGGCGGCGGGAACCCGTTCTGCATGAGCGCGGCGAGCCCCCAGGCTGTGATGTGCTCCTCGGGTCGCAACTCGTCGTCCAGGTCACGCTCGGCCGCAGGGAACTCCACGCCCACTACGCCCACGCCCACGCTCGTCTCCTCGCCGTACAGCTTCTTGGTGATCTCCTTGAACATATCCTCGCAGTCCATGGTGAGCGACGCGACGCTGCCCACGCCGGCGCCGCCCTCCATTGCGCACGCGCACGCGCACGCCCTCTGGACTGTTCACTGCGCAGCCGTAGCCGACCTGACTTACTCACGGCTCACCTTGGTATATCTGAAATTTATGACTATTCAATTGTACTTTTTTCTGTCTTTCTTTTCTACCTATAATTCTATATTATTTTTAATCAATCTACTAGATTAATTATATTAAAGACTAGCTGCCTGTCCCGGCTTCGCACGGGTGTCATAGTGTACTTTTTGATACCTTGAGTTACATTTTTGTAATTTTCGTAAGGATCTCTTGACAATAAAATATAGCCTATGTCACTCCCCGATAATGTAGCTGTATGTTATGTTCTAATGGCCCGATAATGTAATGTTCTAATGGTGAAAGATTTTTTAAATTTAGTCTGTTCAATGTAAACAAATAAACAATCAAATCTTTCCTTTTTATAATTATATAATATATATTAATTAAAAATAACTGATGATTCGATTAGCATACCTACTCAATAATATTATTGTATTAGAATCAATGACATCAAATGACTGATGAAATAACGCGAAATAAAACTAATGACACCAACTTTGTAACATGTAATAATGACTAAACTTTGTATGGTCTGTGAACTGGCAACAGGTTCGCGAGTAGGAAGCGATTCTAAATCATATAAAACACGTCACTGTGTTTGTGTAGTATGATACGTGTTCCCGAAATATGTTTGAAATATATTGTTGGGTTTCATGTGGAAAAACTAAATTTTATTTCTTCATTTTTATTTATGTCAGCTTGAGTTCTCGGACTCTTCAGTATTATTCCAAGATTAGTAACAAAACTATGTAGGGGATATCAGAACAACGTTGAGCTACCGCTACCGGGAAATTCCTTTGTCTAGTTTTGATAACGTCAATGTATGTATACTCGTTACTACTGCGGGCGGAAGTCATAAACACGATGATGATCGCTAAACACAGCACGAGGTGACGACGCGACGAGAAGGTATACAGATTGATTTGAGTACATGGCGTATATACACGTTACAGCAGTGTGCACGGGTGGCATAGGAAGGTGTAGGGTGCGGGCGACATCTGGCGCGCTGTTAACGGAGTCCAATGATGGTCTGCGCTGCGTCGGGCGCGAGCGAGGCGGCGGCGCGTGCCTCCCTGCAGCTGCACGCCGCCCGCCGCCACCTCGCGACTGCCACAGAGTCGCACTACCGGCTCCCTAACTCGTTTGGTCACGTCGTCGTTACCAGATACATCGAGATCATTTGTAAAACTAGGCTACCGAGCCGACGCGCGGCGTCGCCTGGGTGCTGGGAGCGCGGGCGGGCGGGGTGTCGGCCGCGGCGCGGGGAGGGGCGGGCGCTCTGACCTGATGCGGCTGCGAGGAGCTCCCGGTGCACGGCTGGCCGCGCCGACACTGGCACGAGTAGGTCGCGACTACAGTGATATGGCCGTATCGATCAGAAGCAATAGCGGATACTAATCAGGGTCGACGTGGTGCGTGCTCGCCGGTCGAGTGCGCCGGGGCGGGGCTATCGATCGCGCGAGTGGGAGGCGGGGGGCAGGGGGGAGGGCTCACCTGGCGCTGCGGCGGAGCGGCGCCGGCCGGCGGTCGGCGCGGGGGCGACACCTCAGCACCGCGCGGCGCGCCGGCCGCGACTGACGCCACCCGCCGCCCATCGATCCGCGCCACCCCTCACCACCCCGCCGCACCCCGCTCCACCCCGCGCCGCCCGCCGCCCTCTCTCGTCCATTCACGGCTCGGCGCTCGTATTGACCCGGTGCGTGTCTGCGAGCGTACGCCCCCCCGCCCCCGCGCACCCCCAGCGCCCCCAGCGCCCCCGGGACACCCACTCGCCGATAGGAAATACTGTCGCATGTCGCCACCATCACACATAATACGATGGAGATTGTCTCTCAACACTTCTACGTATGACACGACGCGACCATCTACTCGAACCTACCTCCCGTTCGCGCTACGTGTACAAATAATCACTTCATCATTATTTCTTCGCTACTTGACTGTTGAAGATTCAATGACAAACTCATAAATGTTTCCTTTACTCCTACTTTAGACGGAAGAGTGTCTTGCGGAGGATTCTTGTATTACAATCATAATTGGGATATAAAAACGGAAATTAGATTTTATTGCCAAGTTCTTTTCTCACTGTATTATATTTTCTAAAGATTGTCAGCACGATAAACGAATGTACATATTTCTTATATCAGCAAATAAAAACTTATTTTCAGTTTTTTTAATTAAGTTATTTGCTACAAAGTAAGTATATATATAAGTTTAGACGAAAAATCAATGAGAAAAATAGAATAACAAAAGCTCTTGCTACGGATTGCTACAGTTACGCAGGTCTCGCGTAGCCGCGTAGCTGTCTACGTCGTAGCTCCTACCTACACATTTCTTTTTGAATGTTATATTACGGCTTCGAACCAATCACGCCGCCGGCCGCGCGGTTTTTAAATCAATACATCGTCATTAATAAGTACACATGAAGAAAATTTAAAGGTCTATTTTTAATGACCTACGCTTATTTATGAATTTATTTAGTTTTCAGACCTAATGGGTTGAATGGGTTGAATGTGAGCGATATCGATAATGTAAGATGCGCTTTGTAGGTGCAGCAGACATTAGCGTTGGGGCGGCGGCGCGCCAGTGCCGGCGGCGCCGCACCCGCGCGCCGATGTGGGACCGGTGGGATCGGCGCGGGGCTCGACACGCACACGGGCGCACAGGGGGACGCACGCCGGCTGCGTTACAGGCTATCCCAAAACTATGCCGCACGGAAGGAGACTGATAGATAGAACGTTTTACTGATAGAAGACTTCATTCTGATTTAAAAATAATTCGAACCACGTTCAAAGACTTTTCAATAATCCTCTTTGAACCGGAATTGGGTTCAATTCCGGTTAAAGTATAAAAAGAAACATTGTGTATTTTTAACCGCCTTCAAAAAAGGTAATGCTCTGTTAGACCCGTATGTATGTATGTTTGCGATTTTCTCGAAAGCTAGTGATTCGATTTAGATGGGGTTTTCTTTGTTCGAGTGCATACTATCTGGGAAGGTTTTAGTGTAAAACGTTGTCCTAGCTTATAAAACACTAGAGATATAGACTAAAACGATGAAAACATTTTTTCCCCTTGACTTGGTTAATTTTTCTTAAAATAATCATACAAATGTCAATAACCTGTAAGACGTAATAATGTTCATTTTTACAAAACCATGTATGCTTTTTATATTTGAATTGATATTACAAACTTTTATTTAACTTGCAATGTTTGTACGAGTATGTAAGTACGTTTGGCACGAATCTCGGAAGCTAAATTAGAACCACTTCTTGGTGTTCGATGTATGCTTTTTATATTTGAATTGATATTACAAACTTTTATTTAACTTGCAATGTTTGTACGAGTATGTAAGTACGTTTGGCACGAATCTCGGAAGCTAAATTAGAACCACTTCTTGGTGTTCGATGTATGCTTTTTATATTTGAATTGATATTACAAACTTTTATTTAACTTGCAATGTTTGTACGAGTATGTAAGTACGTTTGGCACGAATCTCGGAAGCTAAATTAGAACCACTTCTTGGTGTTCGATTTTGGTTAAATTTGATGAACATTTGCATCTTTGGTGACAATACAATAAAATGGTACCATAGTGCTGTTCTGATGATGGAGCTGGAAGGTGGTCATAGGAACTTCGTAACTAAACAAGATAAACCCATCGAGCTTGGACTCATTTGTTTTTTGACCAAAATCGTTTTGTTTTTTGAAAAAAAATTATTTGCACCAAAGTACTTACCAAGGTAAGTGCTTTGGTGCAAATAAGTTTTTTTGGTGCTACTTATCTTCCAGGGTCTGATAAGTTAGAAGGTGGCCATAAGAACTTCTAAACTAAACAAGGTAAACCCATCGAGTTTGGGCTTTATTAATTCGTCTCAACAAGTACTCCCATCTTAGATGATTTCCAGGGTCTGATGATGGAGCCGAAAGGTGGAACGGCGGTACTCAGCAGCCATGTAATGTACCCCCGCCATTCTTGCTTGTGCTTGTTACATTAGTCGTGTAAATGCCGTTCTTATGCAAATACACAGAAACAAGTCCCGTAATTGAAAAGTAAAAAAATAAATAAAAAGTTGAACAATGATTTTGAAAACAACAAATAAAAAAAACATGTCGGACCATGCTCAGTGTAGGGTTCCGCAGCCTTGAATAATTGCATCAGCAGAAAAGCGTATGTTCATGGCACTAACGCCCTTTTGTTGAGAAACGCAGTTTTTTAGCAATAACTCAATGACACATGGTTCAAAAGTTAAGGGGGGTGGGGACACAATTTATGCAACTTTCGGAGCGATTCAAAAAAAAATTTGTTAGAAATTTTAATACGTTTTTTAAAGACCTGTTGAATAATGTCCCACACGTTGACGTTTGGTGAAGAAAAAAATCAGCTTATGTTACATGTATGGAGTGCCCCTCCTCAAAATATTTATTTTTATTATTTAGCTATCAAACTAAATAGCGGCTACTACAAGACATCTAGTACTCAATGAATATTTATGAAATTTGGTGAAAACCAAATTTCATCAATATTCATTGAGTTATTGGCACCTTAAGTTCATTAACAATTGTTAATTCATTAACATCAAGTTTATTAACAATTGCAATTTGAAATGCGTAGTCTTTGAGTAAAATGAATTTGAGTAGTACGAACGGACAGACAGACAGACAGATGGACATGACGAAACTATAAGGGTTCCATTTTTGTCATTTTGGCTATGGAACCCTAAAAACCGGGCAAGTGCATGTCGGGCCACGCACATGACTGCCTCTGTGGCGCGGTGGGAGTCCGACTGCTACGCAAAAGATCGTGGGTTCCGTTCCCATACGGGACACCACTTTGTGTGATCCCCAAATTGTTGTTCCAAGTCTGGGTGTACTTTGTGTCCGTGACTTGTATGTTTGTAAGATCCCCCGCGATCTATCGATGACCTTTAGGTCTTGTAACCTACTGCGGGAGTCGTCTTTTTTAAAAAGAAATAAAAATGTAGGGTTCCGTAGTACCCCTCCATTCGAATAATGCGGCTTAAAAATTGGGTTTTGTGTTGTTTTTGTTTTATACTTACAACGTTATACCTACTTAATATTATTTTTCAATGGTATTTGTATGACAATTTTGTTACTTCTCATTTGATGTACGTTTGAGTTGATAAATGTTACGGTTTTTGTTCGAACGAACCGAAGTTCAGCCGAATTTTGTATTTTTATCGAATATTCGGCCAATGTTTGTATTCGGTTCAAACCACATTTAGCCCATCACTAGTTTATAAGTAAAAAACCTTAAGTATTCTTATATCATAACTTGACTGGGCAGGAAGCAATAATGGGCTTTTACGTGTGCTACATGGCAGTGTAAAAGCCATTATCATTGCATCACAAAAATCATCGATAAAAAAAAGTTTGACCGAGACCGAGGAAAAAAATCGTACTAAATTAGAATTTTTGTTTTTTTTTTTGCCGATAGAATTTTCAGTATCATTTAATTTAATTACCCACTTTTATCACATTTCTTACGATTTTTACGCAGTACACCATAGCCTTCGCCACGATTTTGGTAATATTCGGATCACTTTTTCATTCAAAGCTTTCTCGGCTGCTTTTCTTTTCTAAAATATTTACCCATCTTAAAAATGGCGGTCTTGACATTACGAGATAACAACGCACTAAATCTACGCTCTTAAAATATATTTTTTCTAAAGAGTGGCTAACAAAAGGATTGGGGAAAGAACTTGTCCAAGTGAACGAACAATGTATTAGTTCTTTCACCTGTAGGATTGTTTTCCTGAGTAGAGACATGACACTGGTTATTGTTGCAGGTGACCTACCATAGTGAAGTAGAGGTGACGGTTGGATGATGTACCAGCCACCAGCTACCAGCATGTTGAACAGCTCACATTAGTCTATTGTAAGTTACTTATTATCACAAACAGACCTTTACAAACCGAGTTAAAGTAACGTATTTATAGTTTTCTTAACTTTCAACCGATTTCCAATAATCAAACAAATGGGTCACACAACATTTTGTCCCTTTTGGGATTTGAACCTACTACCCCTTGCGCAATAGACGTACCAGTACCTACCTACTGCACCACCGCACTAAGGCTGTCAAGTATCTCGCGCTTAGCGCTTGGCGCTCAGCGTCTCACTCCGTCGAACGAGCGCCATAGTCGCGCGTCGTCGACTCACTCGGTTCATCACTAAACTTAACTTTATGTTAACACTCGTAGCAAACTCGACTTTGGATTTGAACTAACTCGTACGTTATAATTAAACAAAGATCCGCGTGTAAAGAGGCTTCCTTACCAATATTATACATACACCAACGAGAGAGGAAACCCACGTGATACAATGTGCAAGCTGAGCAAGGTCAAAGTTCAACATAGTATTGACCGACGAGTTCGTTTTAAACTTTTACATTGTTCATTGTCTTCTTGCTGTACCATTACACTACTTTGTACTATAATATGACGGCCCGAATAACACCTCTTAGTGACATTTTATACACGGAGGGTGGAGGCGTAGCGTCCTTGTAGCACATCGTTACATAGTAGATGGGAGGGTCTACGGCCGCTACGTCCAGCGTAGCGGCGAGCGGGCGATGACGCGCGAGTGCGAGGTGGCTAGCTCAGTGGAGAGCTTTATTTATTTACGTCTGTAACCACAATTTAAGCTAGTACTGTCCGTTTTCTGCATACATTACCGAAACAATCTACAAGTCCTTCGGTTCGTGTCAAAGTCTCGAGGGTAAATAACGATTTAGTTTACCATAGTGTCGCATACGCGCTGAGGACGAGTGTGCAGCCTGCGATGATGTATGGATGCAAGTTGACGGGTAGTTTGCACCTGTCGTTTGTGATTCCTTCGTTTATGACTTCCAATTTATGGCAGGACGTACCGGTGTACCCCGATTTGAACTGATATCAGTAATATGAGTAGAAACTGGAAGATGATACTCAATTATTCAAACCAAATGCAAACATTCACGTTTTTAATATAAAGTATTTTTTTATGTATTTTTAAGTATATAATTTGATAATAACTGATGTAATTACCTGTCTGAAGCATATTCTAAATAGAATCCAGTGTTCGCTTCAAGTAGGTCGTAGATTGCCAGTGTTATTGTATTATCTACTAGCTCTTGTCCGCGCGATAAAAGCTATCCTATGTCCTTCCCTATCCCCATCTTCATACCAAATTTTGGTTTTTACCCGACTGTAAGGAAGGGTTATGTTTTTCGTGCGTGTCTTGTATGTATGTATGTATGTATCATGTAATATTCTTTATTACCTGATATCTCACAATCCACTTAACGGATTTATACAATTAAGACGTCGTTGGATTCGTTTTGAATACTGCAATATGGGTATCAAATTAAAGCGCTTAACTTAAGGATTTCAAAAAAGTTAGTTAGCAAATTTTCAATACTTGACAATAGATGTGATAAAAATTAGTTGTTACATCCTACAACTACTAAAAACTATTAAATAAAATATAAATTATAAAGATAAAAAAACTCGCCTGGCATTAATGAAACTCGATGAACTTAGTGAAGTGCCTCCGACTGCATGAAATTATATAAATATGTAGGGGATCTTGTTTCCATCTTTTTTGTGCAGGCGGGTTTTTTTATTTTAAAAGGTAACAGACAGACAGAATTACTTTCACATTTACAAAATTAGTCCTATGCCCTAGCCATTAATTTTAAATTTTGATTATACCTACTTTACGTACTATGGTTATTGCTTGCGTGAGTCTCATGGTGTTTTGGTTGCATCACTTTACTAAAATAACTGTTTATACGCAATAATTTTGTAAAAATTGGCATTTTAAAAAAGTGGCCATTAGTTTTTATTGCCAAGTTCTCACGGCTTTACTCTTGCGAACTTGGCATTTAATGTATAATCATTCTGCTTTAAATTTGTTGCTCTGCTGTTGCTTTATTTCAAACTGTAGAACGTATTAAAATAAGACCTAACGAAAAAAAAAAAAAACTAGGCCAACCTTTTAACCACTGGACTACAGAAGACTCTTCGTTTGAAATACCCTTCCTGATAAAACTTGTGTTTAGCCCCTTTTAAGCATAGCGTGAAGATATGCATTGCGGGAACTGTAATTGTTGTAGTTAATATGTAACTCAATTTTTTTTATGATGGACCGGTATGGTCGACGAAAAACTCACTGCTGGACCCCTGTAGATGATGGCGCTATGATTCTTAATTTAGTACTGGCTCTTTACATGAACTACAAAATTGCCAAATTTCATAAAGATCCACCCAATGGTATTCGCGTTATTTGCAAAATATCAACTTCAATTCCAATTTATTTCCTAACAATGTTACATTGTGTTGAAAATTATACAAGAATAATCTTAAAAATAAAATTATAAATAGGATATTTAAAAATTAAATACAAGTAAATTAATAACCAAAACAAATATCAATAACAAACCCAACAAATTATGTGGAGAAGAAAAAACAATGTATGGTTTGTTCCCCACACAACGTGAGATTATTGAATGATAGAACTGATTGGAAGATTGAATTGTTATTTATTGATTGATACACAGTAAGAAGACAAGTAAACAGCATGAATGATATAATTGCACTGAATGTAAGGCTGGGCGACGCAGGTAAAGTGCTGGCAAAGCTATGACCGAATTCTGTACACTGCTTGCACTGTACATGCTCAGGGGACTGAGATGAAGGGATGCTGCAATGTGATGAATGATGAACTGTTATAATGAAAACTAATTTACAACTAATTTTATATAATGCAATAGACTATGAAATTATAAAATTAATCGGAATTATTGTTTGTGGGGCAGTGGTGTTTGATGGTGCTAGTAAGTTGTATTTCGTTGACGACGTAAAGCATACAGGGTGCCGAAGGCCCCGATTCCTCAGGACCATATAGTCTTGGTGGTTCGGGTTCATGTTGAGGTACGCGTAGGAAGCGGACTCGCAGGCGATCTCTTATGTAAATAATACTGCCGATTGCGACGATTGCTACCAGTACGTAAATAACGACGTAGTGATGAATATAGTGATATGATACTCGGTCTGGTTGAACACTTGCTTCGTTGGCTTTCAAGTTTTGTATAGAAGTATGAATTGCTTCTAAGTGATTCTGTCGTCCGTGGGCCTCCACCCAGTCATTTGAGTGTACACGTGCCATACATACAATATCTAATTATTGAAACGTCAAAGCTAAACATAAAATATTTAAAAATATAAAATATTATACCAATTTATAAAAAAAAAAAAATATTAAACATTATAACAAATTAATAAACAATATTTTAAAATATAAAATATTATACCAATTTTATTACAAATGTCTATTAATATAATCTAAACGATTGAATCAGGCGTTACATGGCGGAAATCCATCTTAAGTAGATTATAAGGGAGGGATCCCACCACCCACCCTCGATCTGTGAATCACCACGATTGAAGTAGTAAGGAAATGCCCTTAATACAACAATCGAAATAGATTGACAGACCGCACTCAAAAAGAGAGACCTGTAACAAAGAAAATTAGTGACAGGTACTCTCACCAAGTCGAGTGGTAGGCACCTCCGGACCCTTGACTTGCAATATTCCGCTTCCACGAAGTGAAACTTCGACACGTGTTTCGCCTCTACACGAGGCATCCTCAGGACAGTTTGGCACCGACTGAGCGCTCGTCCAACGTGTGCGCCTCTTTTATACGTTCAATCCCCACTACTCCGGCCAACGGTCGATGAGTAATGTTGCCTTAAAGAAAATAAATTGAGCAGGGGAGACGAATTGAAGTTGGTTTGTTCGTTCAGCAATGTGCTTCTATCCTGTTTCAGTATTTCCAACTGCTCTAATACGCACAACCTGAAACCCTTACTGCAAATATGTAGAATTTTGAAAGAATTTCTGTCATTCAGGGCATGTCCGGTTTCAAGATGAATAGATGGTTCGCAAAGTGAGATTTTTCTGGATGATTGTTTCTAAAGGCAGCAATGTGTTCCTTGTATCTGGTGTCAAAATTCCGACCAGTTTGGCCAATGTAAATACTATTGCAGCCGTCACACGTTAATTTATAAATTCCAGATTGTTTCTCTTTGCTCACTTTATCTTTGCTGTTGCATAAATATCTCAACGAATTTTGAGGCTTAAAAGCTGAAAAAAAAAAAAAAAAAAAAAAAAAAAAAAAAAAAAAAAAAAAAAAAAAAAAATATAAAATTAATATAATCATCAATAGAGTAGAAACATCCATCAACTAGAAAAGCTTTAAGTTTGGCCTCAAAATCTCTTTGATAGACAGCGCTCTTGATATCGAGTGGAAGCCTATTAAAGAGTCTGACTGAATTGTAATGCGAACCATGTTTAACTACATTGAGAGAAGGTGTAATTATAGATTGCATATCTTTCCTTCTTGTACTTTCGTGTTTCATTCTTTCCTCATTATTTTTAAAATTATGAATCTTCTTAGTGAGTAAGACACACTTCAGGTTCCTAAAATATTGTTGACATGAAACTAACTGGTCTATACAAACCATTGCAGCTCTTTTCTGTGAAACATCATAAAGACAATATATGTTATTGTTCAGATCCTAAGGAAAGTAGCGTTATGATATATAGGTATCTATCTAAACTATTTTAATACAATAGACATAAGATTGAATCGACTTTTCACAAGAGCAGTATTTTGTTTCCAGGAATATAGATTTTTTATTATTATTATTATTTTTATTTATATATTGCATATCAAGTCTTCTTATTTAGGGTTCCGTACCTCAAAAAGAAAAAACGGAACCCTTATAAGGATCACTCGTGTTTTGATCAATTTGTGCCGAATCTACTCGACCGATTAAGTTTGATACACATGTGTTTCTGTGACCCAAACACGACGGCATATTGTAAATAGAAGAATTTGGAATTTGAGAGTCATTTTTAGGGGGCTATCTAGGATTTTTTTTAAAAAGTTTCACAAACTGTATTGTGTAACATATCAAATGAAAGGGCTTGTTGTGAGCCTGTCAAATACTTTTTTTATAATTTTACATATCAACCCATAAGATGGCCCACTGCTGGGCACGGGTCTCCCCAGTAGAACCTACTAGTATGTAGATCCTGGGGGTAATTGCCATAATCGCCACGCTTGGCGAGCGGGTTGGCGATCGCAGTAAGGCTTTAAGTACGCAGAGGCCGCTGCTGCCCGTCCTCCGGGGTGAAATCCCTTAGTCGCCTTGACGACACCCACGGGTAGAGATGGGGTGGTACTATTCTTAAGCCGGCACCACACGGCAATTTATAATTTTAATATCGTTATTTTCAAAGTTATTTAGGAAAACTATGAAAATAGACATTCCCCCCACCCCCTTATTTCCGAAGCTAATGGGCTTAATATTTTGAAAAAAAAAATGCAAAAGATAGTTCTTAACCTACAGTGTAATCTGTAGATTAAGAACTATCTTTTGCATTTTTTTATTATTAATAATAATAAAACCTATGAAAAGTCTGAATTTTAAACATGAGAACCATTCTAGGGACGAAACGATAAATTGAAAAACCGTTACGAAAACAATATAATAGGTAGGGGGAAAAGTATTTTCGTATTTTTAATGTATTGTTAGTAATCAAACCTCTTTGGTTGTACTGAATGTAACTGGCTGGTTTTAATACCATTAAATGTTGACATTTTTTAATTATTTTTCAAGCAAGCAAAATGAACGTATGTGACAAAGAAATTTGGTACATTTTAAAGTTTTATTACAAAAAAGTTAAAACTTCGTCGCTTTAACTTTTTGGTAATAAAACTTTTTCGCCGCGAATTAAATTTGTGCGGTTTACGGACTTATTGCAATATCAATACGAGTAGCACAAATGTGGTTCAAGAGCTTCAAGTCTGGAAATTTTAGTGTGAAGGTTCTTCCTTCACACTAACACTAACACTTCACACTATGGTTTGAAAATAATGTGGTAAATCAACTGTCCTATTAGTCTAGCGGTTAGTGACTCTAACTGCTAAGCTAGAGGTTGTGGGTTCGATTTCCATCTAGGATAAGTATATTGTACTATGTAACCCATTGAGGTTGATATATTGAAAAAGTCTCCATTTTTTAATATAATATTATATCTTGCCTTTGCACCAGTCACCTAATTTGGTGTACCTATAATAAAATGGTGGCTTACTTACATATGTACAGTGTAGAAACATTGCAATCATCGGCAATTTGAAAAGAGTGACCGAGAGTTTTTATTGCCTTATTCCTTCCGCTGACTTATTGCTTGCGAACAGACATGTAGTATGTACATACATGTAGAACCATGACTTTTCACAAGTCTACAATAATAATAATAAAAAATCGTTTTCTTAACTAATACCTAATTAACATTATCAAACGGTGACAATAATATGTACTTAGGTGCATATTATTGTATTTGACTTAGGTAAAATACAATAAACAATACAATAAAATACATTAATAAGGAGCAACGAACTTACACTTGTGAAAAGCCACGATTCTACTACTATTTTGCTTCCTAAGTGAATAAAGAGTTTTTGATTGATTTACGAGTATCAGTTCTCTGGTTGCTATATTTAGGGCTCTCCTTAGTTTTTGGGATCAGATGGTCTTGTGTGCGTTGTCTGATATAAGTTTAATCTTTCAATATTGTTTCGTTACAGAGTTCACGTTAAAAAAAGTGAAAATATGCCAAGATTTCGCTAATAAGTTATGTTATTAGTAATAACCGAAGTGAAACGTAACTCGAAATCCAATTCTTTTGAAATTCTAAACTCATACCTAGGTCCTATCACACATGGCGTATTTCATTTTTTGAAATAATTCGTTATTTGCGACACAATAGACCAATTTAGCATTACATATATATTAAAGAAAGACGTACATATACAACGTTGTATACGTAGGTCTTTCTGCAAACTTCTTCGTTCATTAAGAACTATCTTTTGTATTTTTTCCAAAATGTTAGAAGGTAATCAGAAATTTCGGAGATAAAGTGGGGGGGGGGGGGGGAATGGTATCTTTTGACGATTTTTCCTGAATAACTTTTAAACTAAGTACTGTAAAATTATTAAAAAAATATATTAGACAACAAGCCCTTTTGATATATAACACGATTAAGATTGGGAAACGTTTTTTAAAATTTCTACTTAACCCGCCAAAAATAACCCCTATAGGTTTACCTGTAATCTATAGGTTAAGATAATATAACTTCTACATTTTTTCAAAACTTTAAGCTTAGGGTAAGTTTTTCCTAAATAAATTTAAAGGTATATTTTAATTCCTTACAACAAGCCCTATCATTACACTTTGCGAAACTTTTTTTTATAAATTTCCTAATTTGCTTCCCAAAACTGTCTCTCAAGTTAAAATTCTTAAATTTACTTTATACGTGCGTTTGGGTCATAGGATCATATTATCTATACTAATATTATAAAGCGGAAGAGTTTGTTTGTTTGTTTGTTTGTTTGTTTAAACGCGCTAATCTCAGGATCTACTGGTCCGATTTGAAAAATTCTTTTTTTGTTGGATAGCCCATTTATCGAGGAAGGCTATAGGCTATATAACATCGCGCTACGACTAATAGGAGCAGAGAAGCGACGGGACGAGAAAAACGGGGAGAAATTACGCATACGAAGTTGCGCGGGACAGCTAGTATATTATAACTAGCTGTCCCGCGCAACTTCGTATGCGTAAATCTTCCCCGTTTTTGCAACATTTTTCATTGTTGCTCCGCTCCTATTGGTCGCAGCGTGATGTTATGTAGCCTAAAGCCTTTCTCTATAAATGGACTATCCAACAAAAAAAGATATTTTCAAATCGGACCAGAAGTTCCTGAGATTAGCGCGTTTAAACAAACAAACAAACAAACTCTTCCGCTTTATAATATTAGTATAGATAGATACATATGTGTAAAAAATTTAAACTTAATCGGTCCAGTGGATTCGGTGCAAATTGGCTGGGACAGACAGAAACACGAGTGATCCTATAAGGGTTCCGTTTTTTCCTTTTTAGGTACGGAACCCTAACAAATGAAAGGGTTTGGATATAACTCTTAATGTTCTTTAAAAAAGTTCATGAACATCGACCCCCTCTTTGAAATGACTGAGGCTACAATTTTGGAACAAAGTAGTGTGAAGATAATGTGGTACATCGCCTAGTCTGTTGGTCTAGCTAAAAATAGTCTAGGTCATAGCCTCATAACCATAATAAATAATAATAATAATTATTTATTTATCATAATTAAAATTGTAGTACAATTTGATAACAATCATAATTACATTTTAGCCCCCTTATTTATAGTAAACAAATAAAATAGCAGACGTTTTTAGAACATTTTATTTCATTGCATTGTCAAAATTCTTAAAACGTCTCCTAATTTATTTGTTTATTATGAATAACTACATTAACATGTTGAGTGAGGTGTTGTATTCCTTACTAGGTTATTTAATTAACCTGTGTGTAAATGTACCTGTAGTAGAGAGACGATTCCCATTGGAGATTGATTTTATAAAAAGTACACAGTATAAAGTTAAGCACTAGTGTGTTACTACATAATTAAAAAAAAAAAAAAAAATTAACTGACATGTTAAAGGCATTTTAACTAGAGAACGTTTTGTCTTTGTTTTTCATTTCATTTACAAAACAGAATAGAAAAAGACAAATCATTCGCTATTTAAAATGCTTTTAATAATAATACGAGTATCATTTATTTAGACCATTGATCCATATAGTGCTAGTAAAACAATATTAAAATATATTAAACACCTTAAAGACTAATGTTAGTAATAAAACAATCTTAAAATTCTACAGGATGTACTCCATATATACTCGGTCACACCGATTCATGTATCAGCCCAGTCTTAGAGCAATCATTTTAGAATTTAGAATACTGTTTGAGCTGGCCCTAACTCTGCGCACCAGAGATATGCATTTCTTGCGAATCGTTGCATAAAAAAAATCTGTGTGTGCTTCGGCAAACATCCCTGATGCACTGCAGCGTCGGGGCAGCACCAATAGCATTCTAAAAGCATTATCGTACAGGACACGGAGGGCACGGTACGATTTTTGATTGCACCCACATGCTGCTTGAGATCGGCCGTTATCAGGTGGCCAAGATACTTACACTCTTGTACTCTACATAATGGAGTGCCATTGAGGTTTATATCTGTTAGGTCCCTAACCATTTTGACACCACCGATCCCGAAAATAATACACACACTCTTTTTGACATTATAAATCAGGCCGTGACTAGCCCTTACTAGCATAGGACTCACAAATGCAGATCAGTTTCCTCATACCGCAGACCGACGCACTCAGCAGCGCCATGTCGTCAGCGTAGCTCAGGTTATTCAAACATGCATCATCCACATGACAACCTACATGTTGACTGCTCAGTGCGACGATCAAATCATTCAGGTACAGGTTGAAAAGCGACGGCGAGCTAAGCCCCTCTTGTCTCACCCCTCATTTTTTGCTATTTATTTACTAATTATGATTAAGGGAGTCTGACAGCTAAGCTAGACGTCGTGGATTCGATTCTCATCAAGCATAAATATGTGTGATGATCACAGTTGTTTATTCTGTGCCTGCATACTCCAAAATCTTGAAAATCGTTATTTAGATTGTTAATTTAAAAATGGTGTAATCGCGACTTTGTTTTATATTTATTTATATTAATGTATTTATTTAAAATTATAAAAGTATGTTGTATTGTTTATTTGTGTTGCTATAGTAGTCTTATGTGAGTTGTCTGATATTAATTAAATCGTTCAATATTGTTTCGTTGCAGAGATCTGATTTTATGATAAATATGGTCTTGAAGTTGGTATAGAGTTTTTGAATGTTTTTAGTGCTGAATAAAACTGTCGGTCAATTTCATTACAGTCTATGATACTCGTACTATGGGGTACATTTGTGTTATGTTGTGATTCATAAGAGGTTATGTGTGAGGTTCCACTGCACTGTATTAAATTTAGACCATGTTCAGAGTTTGTGGGGGTTGTAGAAAAATGTTCAAGGTTATTGTGTGTCTCACTTCTATTTATAGTTTGTGTGTTTCTAAATTGTTTTTTTTTCCTTCGTGCCTAATTTGGTTTATCCTAGCTTCTGTCACCATTTTAAGCTTTTATTAGCTTCATACGTATGTTAGTATGTAACGGAATCTTTGAGCGTGTTTTTCACCCACTTCAGAACGTCGTCGGTATTAATTGAAACATTGCACACTTATCAAAAAACGATGACAATACAACCTTACAAAGAGATTTTTTAAAATTCATCCCCTAAGGGGGTAAAATAGTGGTTGTAAGTTTATAAGAAACTCCACCAGTTTTGAAGTTAGATGGGTGTAATTTCGTATTTAGCTTATTGGTTTAAACAAAAGACGGCGTTTTTGAAAAATCCAAAAAATGAAATCATAAATAAAATTCTTTAACCCTATTACTTAAGTATATCCAGTATATATCCAACATTCATAAACAGTGCAAAAGTGTGACTTTATAAGCCAGGAAGTTAACCTTAAAGTAAACAGAGTGAAGTTAGCTCGTATTTTAACCGCAGAAAGTTCACATTGAGCCTCAGATCAAATTCTACTAGGGCACGCTAGTACATATCTAGTAGTATTGTATGTTTTTCTCGCTTCCAAATTTTGGTGTTGCCAGAAAAAAGTTACCTATTTTTTATGGTAATTTTGTTATATGATCAATTGGGTCAAGTGCCGAAGGCAGCCTGGTGGAGCGATTGATATACTTATTACTTGTGTACCTAACCAATATGAATGAATTGCATAATGGCATCAAATACCATTCACTGTTATTAACTACGATTTTTATTTTTCCAACTTAAGTGTAAAATGCGCAACTAAGTTTTCAGAAATGTCATATAAGGACTACATAATTGTAATATAGCGGCTGGCATCCAAAGTCATTCTGTCGGCTTTCGCAAAGTATCTCTTCGTTTTGTAACTTAGAATAAAATACAACACTTTTATAAAAATAATTTAATTTTTCAAAATTACATTATTCTCAAGGTTTGTTGGTTTTATCAATTTCATGATTAATGGGAACCTAAAAGGAAAAACAGGTTTATTAACAGTGATTGCCAAATATTTAAACTATAGCTCAGTTTTTGAAGTGCAGGTGTACTGTTTAATCTTAGATAAAAGTTCATTCATGTTATGCTCAAGAAATTCCAGTGAGTGAGACCTCCTCATTTCCTAATACAGGTAAAGGCAAGAACAAAGAAAAAAAAATACAATTATCTAACTACAATGTAATCCTCAATATTATGTAAGTATAGTTTTCAGTAAAAAATCTTAGTAGGTAAGTCTTATGATTGATTTCATTCAAGAAGGATATATTATGATTTAAAAAGCTTTAGTGGAAGCTTTTTAAATCATAATATATCCTTCTTGAATGAAATCAATTATAAAGATATTTAAACAAATCGAAATTCATGCTGACGCTCATTACAGACTAGGATTTAGAATTAAAACAGAGACTAGGATTGGGGAAAATTGAACTCGAAAAGTAGGCATCACTACAATGTTTTACTTTGAGGTTATAATTGCAATATAATCATAATAATTCAATCAGAGAAACACTTCAAAGCATAATACTCAATGTATTCTGTTGAATTATAATATTTTTAACTCTACGCAATGTAAAATAAGCATTAGATTGTAATACTTACAAATGAAATGTTATTCCTTTGGTTTTCCTTTCACTGCGGCTCTTACAGCCTAAGATGCTGCAGCCACTCATATTCCTCACACTTATATACACTATTTTTAACGAGCCCTTTACCTCGGTACACAAACAATTAGTGAAATATACAAATATTCTAATAAACATAACTCGCGTTAACTTGTTTGAGCCAATTTCATTGGGCCAAACAAAAAAAGAACTGGCTACGATGATACGATAGAAAAAAAAGTTTTCATCCTTTTCTTTTTTATTGGAAACATAATTTGTCTTCTTGATTACGCCACATCGTTCATATCTAGTACAGTTTATATGCTAAGAAAGTGCACAAAATAATTTTAACTGATAGTGTTGCCACAACAAGAATTCATAAACGATACGGCTCCACCAGTGATACCATACTAAAATTAAAATTACCCCAAAATTATTCACATGAATAAATTATTTAATAAGTAAAAGAAAAAATAATAATAAAATACATAAAATAGTGGTGCGAACATTGTTTATGTATACGATCAGCGATTTTCAAGCTTCTGAAGTGTTAAAACGAAAGAAACGCTACAAATTTTGTGTTAAAACAGTACCGAACAGTGAAAACCCTAACTAAAAGTGTTATCAACTAAAACAAAACTCTAAAAACTGAATAATAAACAACTCAAAGTGAGGTGAAGTGCTGAATGACATAAACATATTGATGTAGAAACATTTGAACAAACTTTGAAAATAGGGTGATCATTACATGTTCGTAAACCTTAGCGATTTGTACACATTATAGAATTTTATAAGCTACGGGTCTTAGGGGGCGTCTATAAATTACGTGAGGTGTTTTTTTTAAATTTTCTGTCCCTCCCTCCCCCCCTGGTGAGATATCTTGAGATTTTATTTAACCCCCTCCCCCATCCCCCAATCTCACGTGAGATTTTTCAAACTGTGGGTTTCTTACGTAAACGCATTGGATTGTTATTGTAAAAAGATAAAAAAAATGCTTCGTGCTTTTATTTACGACAATTTAAGACTAGTAATCAATATTGCTGAGAGTTTAATTATAAGTGTAATAAAAATGTAACAGTAGAATACTTATATCGTAACTATCATTCTTTTTTTAATCGCAGGATTAAAAAAAGAATGTCTACTCTAATTCAGTCAATGGAGAATCATGCGCGGTCTTAAGAGAGACTATTGGAACCAACATGTCCATATGATTTTCAGTAAAATCATCTGCTCCTTCAACTTCGTTCTGATCTAGCCACTCTAAGCCGTTGGCGCTTGCGCACAGTAACTCATTAGCTCGTCTTGTGACAGTCAATGGTGGTTTGACAGTCAGTAGATGTATAACGTCGAAGTATGAATGAAATTATTTTCTTTCGAACGAATTAGTGAATGATCTTAATCGTATTACGATTACGCTTAAGATTAAATCTTAAGCATGTACAATCTGGATGAAATGGACCAAAATAGTATAATTTTTTTTGTTTCAATCAGAAAAAAAATTGCGTGATATTTGCCGAGACACTCTATCCAACGTAACATTAGATGAGATTTGCGTCGACCCCCCCCCCCACCCCTTAAACGTCTCACGTATTTTCTGAACGCGTAAATATTCAGCCTTAAAATAAAATATTTACGCGATTAAGACCCGTAGCTTATACAATTCTATAGGGTGAGCATTACTGTTTGAGCACTATTAACAAAGAAATAGTCTTTCCGTTCGAAATCACAGAGAAAAACTACAAACTTAACCTACAAAACAATTTATTCAAGGTCATTCAAAGTCATTCTTCAATGTCAAGATCGATAAATTACTCTGCAGGAACGACATCTAGCGTCAAATAGCAAAAGCAAGTAAAGGTGACATCTGTCTCCACTTAGGTGAACTACTTGAACTACTTGTTTATCAAACACGTTAAAAATAGAACAGCGACACAACAACAGAGGGCACCAAAAGTAGTAACAGTAGTATGGTGTCAGATCAATAGAGGGATCCATCATGTAGGGAATAGAAAAACTTTATAAAGAATCAATTAAGATACATAAAACTCATTGCTGAATTTAGAAACAAGCCTCACGACCAAAATCAATGATAAGATAGGCCAAATTTTTTTTTATTACAAGGGGAGCTCCAACAAGTTAGGGAGACACGGCAAAAGAATAAGCGCTGTAGAAAAACACATAAGGGAAAGAAATGTTCGTAATTTTTGGGGTAGAAGAAAGCAAAAACATACTAGGAGGTAGAAGAAACCATATTACTCATAATTAAAGACGAGCTGAAACTGGAATGTGACAGAAAAGAACTAGAGATGGTTCGCAGGAAGGGAAAATACCTCAAAGACAAAATTAGACTTATTGTCGTAACTTTTACAACGTTTGATAGGAAGACCACAATTTTAAAAAACAAGAAATTTATGCAAACCTAAACGATTTACTTAAAAGATAATTACCCACCTGAAATTCTAGAAACTATGATGACAAACTAATAGTCTGAGAACCATCCAAGGAGTATAGCAGTAAAACAGGAGAGGAAAGAACAAATAAAATCGAAACAGACAACATAAGGAAAAAACGGGAACTAGAAAACCCCTAACCAGAAAATGCGAATAAAAACTCTGTACGTCACACATCAAGCAAAGAAGAAGAATAAAACCCACATATTTGGGTTTAAAAGCCAAAGGTTATCTCGGAAGGAGTATTGAAACCCGGAATGCTGAATTTTCTGATAAACAAGTTCTTGTATTGGTGTTCACCAACACTACAATGAAGGCTAAAGATAATAACGATGAGAACATTTAGCAACAAACACCAATGCCTCCCTAAATCAACTTAAAAAAAAACAATTTAACAAGGCACTAAATTTAACCATTCATCTTCCAATTCGGCTGGTCACCGTGGAATATTATGACTAATTCCTCTAAAGAAAAATAATAACATTAAAATTATCAAAACCAGAGTACAAAACAGACATTAAGCTTTACGTTACAACTTACAATGTAAGAACATTGTCAACATATAGTCGTTTGTCAGCTTACCAAATGAAAGAACAGAAGCATTAAATAACATAAAATATGACATTATCGGACTGTCGGAAACAAGACGAATGGGAACAAAGATTGAAGAATACCAATATTGTATACTCTGCCATGTAAGAAACATTGAATGCTTCAGGGGCATCTGTGACAGAATCGCAATATTAAACATGAACATACAGGGCAATCAAATATCATTCATACAAGTTTAAGGACACACAGAAGTAGCAAGCGATGAAGAGATCAAAACTTCTACGCAAAATTATATAAAACTATGGATCTGGCGCACCAAATATATGTCATCATGGGCGATTTTAATGCTATAATAGGCCAACCAAGAAGAAACGAATATCTTATAATGAAAACGACCCGTTCGTTTTACGACGAAATAAATTACAGATGTGAAAGACTGATTGACTTCGCCCTTGAAAATAAAATTGCAATTCTGAACACTTTAAAAGGAAACCAAAAAGAAGATGGACACGTGGCGCTCGCCTCGCCGAGGCTACAAAAACGAAATAGATTACATTTTGTCAAATAGACCTAACATAGTACAAAACATATATGTGCTGAACTGCAACTTCTCTTCAGATCACAGACCAGTCATGGCAACATTAACATTAATTAAACAAAAAAATAGCCGAATTAAATACAAAACCTACCAAAACTCTATGCTGAAGAGCAAAGAAGAAAAAACACTACATAAAGAAGGCATCCTATCTCACTTACCAGATATAGACTCAGAAGAGTTGAGTTAAATAATAAAAGCTATCACCTAAAGTCTTTAATATTCTATGCTCAAGTACTAAATAAGAATACAAGGGGAAGCCATAAGATCTTATCTGATAATACACTCAAACTTGGAAGAGGAGACATGATCTACAAAAAACCAAGCCCAAAACCTGGTCAATGAAAAACGAAACTACGGCGTTTTATAAATTAATTAGTAGGCGGATAAAGCATGACTATTCAATATATAGAATACCTATACTATAGAAAAACATCTACTGCAAACGGGTAGCACCAAAAAATCATTCAAGGAATTACGAACAAATTAGATATAGATAGACTCATTAAAGAACACTAAGAAGAAAAATAAGTATCACACTAGAGGCTGAGCAGCCCATAGAACAGGCGGGATTTAGAAAGAGCTTTTCCATGATAGACCATATTCACACTCTAGAACCTGTGATTGAAAAATACTCACAACATATACACAACGATACATCCATACTAATATTATAAATGTGAAAGTAACTCTGTCTGTCTGTCTGTTACGCTTTCACGCTCAAACTACTGAACCGATTTAGATGAAATTTGGCATGGAGATGGTTTGAGTCCCGGGAAAGAACATAGGATAGTTTTTATCGCGATAACCGACATCCACGCGGGCGAAGCCGCGGGCGAAAGCTAGTAAACTATAAAAAAGCCTTCGATATAATATCCCATGAGAGAATCTGGTATATACTAAAAGAACAGGGAGTAAAAAGCAAATACATAGAAGTAATCAAAAGTATATATACGAATAACACAGGAAGAGTTAAGCTAGAAAAAATCCGCCCTAGATTTCCCATCAAAAGGGGAGTCCGGCAAGGTGATCCAACTTCACCTACACTATTCATCGCTATACTGAAGTCAACAATAAGGGAGCTAACTTTGGTACTCCTTTCGGAATCGAGCACGAAATTCCAAGTAATGATTTAATCACTGAATATGGCTAGTAGAGAATTAGAGTCTGTTCGTTTGTTTTGTTCGTTTAGAGATGAACCTGGCGAAAACAATGTTAATGACAAACAACACGGAATAACTAAATTATACGGAAAATTACATTTATCTAAAACAAAATAGCTTATATAGAAAAAAAGCAAAGAACTGGAAGTTAAAAGACGAATACAACTCATCTGGAACGAATATTGGAGGCTCAAGGAGATCTTTAGAAGCAATATGTCAACAAAAATTTAAAACAGAGTCATGAATTACTGTCTGCGGCCGTGCCTCACATTTGCGTGTCAAACCTGAAGATATACTTCCAAAACCAAAAATAAAATTGACACATGCCAACGCAGACCGAGCGCAGTATCCTAAAAATTTGAAAAAAAATAACAAAATATGAACACACAAAAATCAGAAGCATATTAAAAGTCACCGATGCTCTACATTGTGCAAAATAGCTCAAATGGAAATGGGCGAGACACGTAGCGAGACTAAGAGATGACAGATGAACCTTATGAGCCACCTCATGGAATGACCCAGTAGGGAAACGCTAAAAAGGTAAAAGCGCACACAAGATGGGAAGACTATATAAGAGAAACGGCCGGTCACATTGGATGCAGAAAGCACAAGACAGAAGGGTTTCACCTGGAGAGGGGTTTTTGCAATTAGCAACATTTTAAAAATACTTTTAAAGCACTTTGTAGCAAAAATAAAATTGTAGTAATAATAATAAAAAATAGTTTATTTAAGTCAAATATCATGTGTGAAATGCAAGAAATAAAAGGCATATTTTTTTAAGCTGTTAAAATGTAATAATCGGTAAAAATGACAAAATTATATTTTTATTTTATTTATTTATATTCCTCTTTTTTGATCGGACACTCTTGCTCAGACATATGGGATAAATAGGTGGTTTGTATGATTTTTTTGAATTATTTGTGCAGTTTTTGTCTATTGGCTGTCCGATTAGTTTCTAGTTTAATTATTTCGAAACAAAAACGGTGAACAAAATAATTTCGTTTGGACCCCTCGAGATTATGTACTGTACGAAGTACATTAACGAACTACTTATTAACTAACTAAGTGTACTTAGGGGTAGTGATCTGTTTTTGACTATCAGGGTGTCCACAGCAAATGTTCAAAAATATTCCCTGACTTTTCCCTGACTTTCCCTGACCATTTTTTCAAATTTCCCTGACCAAGTATACTTCTTAGAAAAATTAAGAGAGCAAAAAATTTTCAACATTTTTGAGTGCAGGCTTCTTAAATGGTTGTTCAGCAAATTAAAAAAAAAAACAAATATTATTATTATTTATATCTTTTTGGAACTGAACTCTGACTTTTTTTTACAAGTAATTGTAAGATAACCAACAAAAACAAAACGTTTTTGTGTTTTTTTTAGGTCTACGGACTTGGACTTTTTTTAGTTAGGACGCCATTCATTTATTACGGAAGATGATTTTGGGCAGTTTTTGAACCCTTCCCCCTACGTTAGAAAAACAAGAATAGGCTGACCCTTCCCCCTGTTTAATATCGGTTGTTACACGGTTGTTTGTTTGAATTCTTATTTTGCAAATAAACAATTTTTTGGAACGTTTGTTTGGTAGGTACTAGATTAATTTTTATTTTTTAATCCCCGACGCAAAACGGGTGAACCGATTTTTTTTATGCGTTTTTTTTTCCATTTGAAAGCAGGTTTTCTAGCGACGGTTTTTAGACATGTCTTATCAAAATTGGTTCAGCCATTTAAAGGTCATCAGCACTTTTGTTGGCTGCGGTAGGGATCTTAGACGCAAAATGGGTATAACTTTCAAACATAATTTGAAACACCCATGTTTGCTAAATAACTATGCAAGAAATGATGAAATTTTGAAAAAAATAATGACAGATGTTTGGATTGGTTTTTAACCCCCGACGTAGAATTCTATCAGAAATTACAAAGGAATTTCCATTCCTGGAAGCCCCAACAAATAGAATCCCCCAAAAACATAACTTTGACCAACGATACAAAATCAGACTTACACCCGAATCAAAAGACAGTTCCGGACCATCTAAAGTTAGAATATACACAGATGGATCCAAAACCGCGATAGGCACGGGAGCAGGAGTCTATTCAGATGACCTCAATATTAAGATATCTACTCTTTTGGACAGAAGAAACACGATTTTCCAAGCAGAATGCATTGGCATAACCAAAGCGGCTAAAGCAGTCGCAGCCAGAAATGCAAAAGATCTAAAAATAAAAATTTTAACCGACAGCGCTTCAGTGCTACAAGCGCTGTCAAACACCAGCATAAACTCGACCTTTATTCAAGAATGCCATGAATCACTTAATGCCATTACCCAAGATAATGCAGTGACGCTGCAATGGATAAAGGGACACAGCAACTCAATTGGAAATGTAAGCTAGCGAGACGGGGATCTAAAATGAACATCTACGGCCCCGAACCGATAATGCCCTTACCCCAAGCCCAGGTACGAATCTGGCTGCGTGAGAATACAGAGGAAAACCACCAACTGGAATGGAGCAAAAATACCGGTTGCAGACAAACGAAAGAGGCGATTCCAACAGCGCCCAGAAAGTACGCTTGGAATCTAATCAGACTAAACAGGGACAAACTGCGAAATGCAATAGGCATCCTGACAGGCCATTGTCCCCTCAACAAGCACACCACACCATCGGGATCACAGATAGCCCACTGTGCAGAGGGTGCATGGAACATGAGGAAACGCCCAAGCATGTAATCGTGGAATGTACCAGTGCACCGGGCACAGTTCCTAAAAACATCGTCATCTCTCCCTGAAGCCTGCAGCAACCTGCGGGGAATGCTGGGCTTCTGGGAGTGTTTGGGCTGGCTGGAGTTAAAAGAACTGACTCATAACAACGTACGCACAATGGCCCAATAAAGAGGCTTAGTGCGACATTGCGGCCCCGTTATAACAAACAAACAAACAACCTCCGAAGCCAAAAGGAGGGGTGTTATAAGCTTAACGTGTGCCTGTCTGGGCAATTGTAACTCTTAAACCAATGGACCGATTAAACACGGTTTTTTTGTTTGAAAGCGGATATGGCGAGAAGGTATTACGTATAATTTACGAATATCTGTCGAGGCGTTTAAAGATCATCGGTTCATATCTTGCTTTACAAGGAGGCCTTGTCAACTTTTACTGGTCCGATTGAATTAAAATTTGGTGTACCTACTGTCACTTCGGTGGAATTACCAAAACATGGCAAACTTTAACTTATTTTTAGTCTACGGTATACTCAACTCATATCATACTCTACAGCAGATAAATCGTATTTGTTTTTAGGGTTCCGTAGCCAAAATGGCAAAAAACGGAACCCTTATAGTTTCGTCATGTCCGTCTGTCTGTCTGTCTGTCCGTATGTCACAGACATTTTACTCAGAGACTTCTCAATGAATATTAATGAAATTTGGTGAAAAGGTGACTTACGAGTATATATACCAAATTTCACCATTTCAAGATTCATCGAGTAGTCTTTGAGTAATATGGCTATGACATACGGACGGACAGACACGACAGGTGGACATGACAAAACTATAAGGGTACCGTTTTTGCCACTGCTACGGAACCCTAAAAGTTTTTTGTCGAAAATAAAACAAATCAATCAACAAATCCGATTGTATGTGTTTTTTAAAAAATGTTTTTTTTACGATATTTGCGAAATGTAAAAAAGATAAGTTGGTGGATTTCTTATGTCCTAAAAAAATCGTAAATAAAATTAAGTTCAGACACAAAAACTGCAGCTACTATTGGTTTTTATTTTGAAATTGGCTGTACAACCATTTTTTTTACAGCCTGTTGAAAATCACCCAAGAGGATAGAAACATTTCAATCCATTTAACAAAAAAATAAAATACATATTATAGAAAACCTATTAAAACAAAAAAGGAGTAATTTAATTGTGACAAAAAAAGATGCTCCAACAGTTAGAGTTAATGTCATTCTGGGGCATGAATAAATAACATTTCTCATTTTACAATCACTAGAAAATGTTAGGATAGTGTAAGTTCTTCATTTTTCCCTGACTTTCAAGGTGGCTCCTCGATTTCACTGACTTTCCCTGACTACCTTGAGCTTCCCTGACTTTTCCCTGACTTTCCCTGACTTTCCAGAATGTGGACACCCTGACTATGGTCCCTGCGTTAGTAGGATGCATTATTTAGTGATAAAAGCGTTGTGTAATGTTTCTAAGTAAATCGTGTTTGGGTCTCTAGTTTGCTGGCGATGAGATATTAGCACCAAATGAACTTGTTCATATCAACGGTCATTTTCTTCTAGCGCGTGATGGCATTCGCCTCTTGGACAACATCTACTATCTATGAAGATGATGGCAATGATAATGATGATGACGATGATAATAATGAATAGCGTCGAAAATAGTAATCGCTGTGTTTATTCACTGTCCCAATTATTATTGAACTATTTTTGTACAAAAGGCGAGATCAAGTTATTTATGACACGGTTTTCCAAAAATGGCTACTTCATTTTATAAAAGTTAAAATGAAGATTAGGTATACGGCATGAAAGCTGGCACTCTGTCGGCATTTACCTATGGATTTCTGCTCTTTGGACGTTGAAGGTTATGCTTGTATCCGTTGATTCTTAGTACCTCCCGAACGTGTGCAAGTTCACCCTCCAAGTGTTCGGGGTCGCAAAGGTCATATGCTCTGTTTGTTTAAGAAGCTACAACGGACTGTAAGTGGCGCGGATGATGCGATAAAGCATGTAAATACCTATCCGTGTGTGTAGATTTTCGGTATACTGTGTGTCCGAGGGTACCATTTTGTCTTGCCGATACCTTCACATCAAGAACGCGATTAAGTCCCGAAATATATCTAATATTGTATAAAAATCGCGAAAGTTTAAAAACAATAAAAACCCTTAATAGTACAGTGTAGGCACAGAATAAGTAATGGTACTACGTAGTGTAGGGTCCCGCAGCTATCACTACAAAGAAACGCACTAAGTATGAAAAAGTGCATCAGCAAAGAAGCGTATCATAGCACTTACGTCCTTTTGGTGAGAAGCGCAATTTTTCGGCAATAACTCAAAGATTGCATATCCGATCATATTGGACATTTTAGTTGAAAGTATTTATCAAGCGTTACTCAGTGCAGTGGTATCTACTAATGCAAATGTAATATGATTATAAGGTTGAGTGTTAGCTGGATTGGAATTACGTAACTTGAGCGTATAGCGAATTCAAAACGATGGCTGCCTTCAATACATTTGAACCAGGCATAGGACTCGCCTCCGACTGCACAGACCACACTGTCTGGTCGCCAAAACAGCAGGTGTCGAGGTGTGGGGTGTCGAGGGGCGATGGTTTCTAAATATTAATTCTACTCCTGAACATGCAAAGGCGATTGGTGGGCTGATTAAGACGGGGACGGGGATTTCTTGGGATGAATAAATCTGCAATTTTGACGAACCAATTCCTATTTTAATAACACATAACACACGAATTTCAATGAACCTATATAATTTATAGCTCAACGCTGTACCCTTCGTTTACTAATGAATATCTAAACTCCACGCTGTCACTTATACTCATACGTAGCGACTATTCTTTTGTCATTCGGAAAGGCTGCAGACGTCTCTTACTGTAAAACTTTTAACAATTTTCAGGATGTTCGCGTCACGATCTGAAACTAACGACGAATGAATGTGAGCAGCGATATACATTAGAATGCTCAAGTCCTAGGTCGCAATAACGGACGGCCACCCGGCGGAGTCGCGGGCATATGCTAGTAAATAATACAATAATACTGTCAGTGTACGACCGACTTGAAGCGAACACTGGATTCTATTTAGAATATGCTTTAGTTAGGTTGTTACATCAGTTGTTATCAAATTACAAGTTAAAGTTACAAGAAATACATTCTAAATGATACTTTAAAATACATAAAGTCGGGTAAAAATACTTAATATTAAAAACGTGAATGTCAAATGCAAACATTCATGTTTGAATAATTTAATACCATCTGCAAGTACCTTCTCATATTACTGATACCAGTTTAAATGAAGGTGAGCGGACACATTTACAATAACTGCAAATAGGTAATAATTTATATCACTTGCCTCTGTCGTGTGTCTGTCATGTGTTGGAGACGAGCGCGTGCGTTGGCGACCTGGAGCAGCACACCGCCGCGCCGCACGAGCGTAGCCGCGGAGCGCACGACGCACGACGCAAGACGCGACAACCTCACCACAAGTAACATACAGCCGTGCGACGCGACTCCTTTACAACTGTATTGTGAACACGAGTTGTTACAGCGGCCGCGACTATACCCGCGATAGCGAGCCACTTCGCCGATGCGTAGATACTTAGTAGGAGACCCTGACTGATGATCATTATTTGAATTATTTTAAGGTGTTGCATCAATTAGATGTGTTAGGAAAAAGGCGCGTGTGCGCTGTGAATGTGACGGAGAGACGACGAGCGAGGTATGCGCCAACACGTATCGGCCTGTGCGAGCTAGCGGCTCGTACCTATCAGATACGTTTGGTTCATTTCATCATTAACGATTTTATTTATTTTCATAGAGCTAACTCGATTCATGTTTCCGCCTTCATTCATGGCGGTCGTGTGGGGCGCCGGGCGGCGGCGCGCAGGCGCGGCGGCGCGCGCGGGGGGGGCGCGCAGCGCGGCGCTCGCAGCGTCAGTCGCGCCCCGACCGCGGCCCGTCCCCGTGCAGCCCTCGCCTCGCGTCCCTCGCCGGCGCGCTCGCCGCATGCCGCGCCCGCGCCCGCGCTAGCGCGCGTGGCCGGCGCCGCGCCCGGCCCAGGTGAGCATCGATCGCGGCCGCGCGCCGCGCGCATGTGCACCGCCGCCGCACGCACCGCTCGCCGTATTGACCGCCGCGGAGACTCCCCGGCGGGAACCAGCGCCCGGAGCGTGTCCCGGCCGCCCGCGAGTCCCGGCTCCGTGCCGTGCCGCCGCCGCGCCGGGGAGTGTCCGCGCCGGGCGCGGTGCACGCGCCGCGCCCGATGTGTCAGCGCGGCCCGCCCTCGCGCGTGTCGCATGCCACCTGCAGTGAACGTCACCGCCGAGTGCTAAGTGTTCTCGATACCGTACGTAGATGAGTCGCGCCGGAGATAGATGAAAGGAATCAAAGTAAGCGCTGGGGGCGGAGTGTTTGCGGCGTGCGGAGCTTGTTTACAGTGGGCAGGCGGCGGCGCGCGGCGCACCGATATAACGCGCGCAGTAAACACGCGCGAGGCGAGGCGCGCTATAAATACGCGCGCCGCGCGCCGCGGCTGACCCTCACCTACTACCCTCCAAATGCTGTTTATTTTCGCGTCGTCGTTCACTGCACCTCGCCCGTGCCTCTGCGCCGCTGTTCCCTGACCGGCCCGTAGGGCAACTTAGAAAGACCACACCTCGTATTTTGAAGCTAAAAACGATATTGTACCATAGTGAACGAAATCCGACCACTGAAACGTGCAGCTCCATAACTGCTCTATAATATGGTGCAACTCTAGCCGCGATTATTTATCATTAAATTAAGGATTCAGTTCCAGTTCTGTTCCACTTAGTGCCAATAGTTAGCCAGTGAGTGTAAAGTGAAGTGCACGGCGCGCGCGCGGCGCCCTCCTCTATGCCGCGAACGATTGACACACATTCACTCGAGCCAGTTAACCGGCCGAGGCACGCGCCGTGACGCCTCTCAGTAAACACATCTGCAACTAACTGCAACCCTCTGAAACTTTTCAACGAGACTTTCGCTTTATCCTTCACTCGTAGTCAATGTAATGGTATCCGGGTGCCCGTTCTTCCGGTTTAGACCTCTCACTAAATCCGTCTGCTTGCAACAAAAGACTAGGCAGTAGGCACACATGAGTCTACGAGAGTCGATGCTCTACGTCTGTGTAATTGTAACCATTTTTTCTGGCAACTCAAAACCATAAGTTCCTTAATTAACACATTCCCATTTTGGCTTTCCCCGGTTCCGGCTTTCAATCCTTCAATATGAAATTATGTGTAACTACTAGATATACCTACATATGATAAAACTATAAATATGTAGATATTATGATACGTATGTACATGACCTACATAGATTGTTGATGAATTACTCCAGGAATTAACCTTTAAACAAAGTCTGTCCTTTTTTTTCCTGAATAGCGAACTCCGCGGCTCTTCACCTCCTGCTAGGTTATGTATTGTTTTCTTAGACGCGAGACAGGTACTGGTTCCATAACATGTTGCTCTTAGGGGACAATCTCACTGAAAACTTTATGACGATTCATATTGACTTTTGCTCTAAATCACTGATGTACAAAGCTTGTTGTCGACATCAGTAGAATTGAGCGCCACGCGGCGTGCGGCGAGGACTCGATGTTGGTCGTTCAAGCAAGTTTACATCATACAACGTGTAACAGAAAGACATGCTCAGATTCAAAGGTCGTTATGTGTTTGTATTGCTATTAAAATCTAAGTAAATAGTAATTATTATTAACTGAAAATTTTTCAATTTTATAAATAATAATTAAAAAGTTTTGTTCCGTAGTAATATAATCATTATAAAATTATTTATACTCTAGGTCTTAATCGCCTCTATACTTAAAGGTAAACGTTGCCGTGGTCACGGGTAGACTCTAGCTAGACTCTACCCGTGACCACGGTCATTGCAATACGGTCAATACATCGGGTAACAACAAAGGTATTTAACTTAACATGTTCTGGCGTTATGATATTCTGTAGTATATATATTTTTTTATAATATGTACAATTACAAACCGCGATAGCAGCAACAGAGAGAATCAATAGTTTGAGGATTGAGATGCAATAGGTGAATGTACTACATTCACTGCCCATTGCTTAAATTTGACAAAATAAACACTATATTTATACCATAATAATGAAATCGAAATCGCACCACATGAGACTGTACCTTTCTGTTGTAGGGTTGTAGGTACATTAAGAACATTGGGTTCTAAGATGCGCAACTTGCACTGTTGCCCTCACTCTTACACTCTTTGCCGGATATCTCAATAGTGGTCCGTCCGATGCCAGCGTGTGACGCACGGCACACGCACGACATCACAAACAAAGTAATCGTTAGTGTTGGGAGCTATGAGCTGAGCGATCACAGAACCACTTCAGTCTTGGTTATATCACTGGTAAACAAAATTTAACTTTTTTGTTGCATCAAGTTTAAGAACGGCTTCTTACTAATTCGACGTCGCAGATTTCAGATCTGTGGTCCGTTTAATAAAAAAAAAACTTTATTGACTTAGGAAGCAAAATACTATACTTGTGAAAAGTCATGATTCTACATTTACTAGCAAACCATAGGTAAAGTCGGAAAAAAGAACAGGTCTATAAAAACTCGCGGCCACTCTTTTCAAATTGCCAATGTTTCTTATGAATCAATGTAATAGTTGTCAAAGATAGCCTTAATGAATCACGTAAAATCTTTACTTACAAAAGTAAATCTTTTTTTTGTTTTTAATACAGCAGCTCTAGTTTTTATAGTTGAGATACAGGCACCCTCTCAACTCGCACATTTACGTATTATTCCTACCAAATAAGTAATTAAGCAAATTTTCAATGTCGTGCGATTAATTCTCTTCATTTTGGTCCTTCGAGCCCGTTTTGGTCCTTCAGCGTCAAGTAAACCACGAGTAATCGATCCCAATACATGTTTGAAAAATGTCGTGTAAGTCTATTTGTAGTAGGTACTTTGAGAAAATATTTGTTTGCTATACACCCAAACATGCATAACTACGAGTATAATTTGAAAAAGTTAAATTAAATATCATATAGTTTAGTACTTGATAACATTTGCAACTAAGTCTTTTAGTATATTTTTAAGGATTTAGCCAGTAGGCAACATTAATGCATTTCATTGATGCATTTAATAATACACTCACTCCTTGAAAATACTTTTTTGTGATGACGTCGTGGATTCGCCTAGCTTTATAGTTGCAAAGTTAGGCTATCCTATACGCCTTAAGAATAGATAACTTGTTGTTATTACACTCCCCCCCCCCCGATTGTGATGTGTCAGTAAAATTTGAGACTGAAAGTGTATGTCTGATGTAGGTGAAAAAAAGTAAAAATAATGAGCGTAAATAACTTGTGCAGTTTTGTAAACCTTCAATTATTAGCTATACTAATAATTCAAGGTGGCATTTTAGCAGTTTCTACTTATTCAAATTGACCAAGTTGCTTAATCAAGGTTAAAGGTCACAGCTCATTAGAACCACCCGGCACCCACTCCGCACCGCCTCGCCTGCTGCGGCTAGTATTCTTTAAATGGACTTGTATGGGTATGCGCTCACTACATCAACTCTGTAGCGTCACCGGATCGCCTCAGTCATAAGCTTTGCACGCGCTGACGATGCCGCCGGGTGGACCACTCGGTGACAACTCGCTGCTAGCGTGATTGCCTTGCGTTAACTGCAGAGTGGACCAAAAAAAATCCTTGAATATTTAAGTGAATTATCAATTGAATTAGGTAATTGCATAATTTCTGAATCAACTTATCTCGAAAACGCTAGTATTCGCAGTACAAAAATTGCGATGATTTATGACGTCAAAAAAAAAATCAAAATTCTTTATTCACTTAGGATGCAAAACCACTCTTGTGATACGTCAGGGTTCCACATGTACATGTAATACCAAGTTCGCAAACAATAGGTAAAGCCGGAGAAAAGAACCAGGCAATAAAAACTCGTGGCCACTCTTTTTAAATTGCCAATTTTACAATGCTTGAATATTTATAAACTTGATATGGGGGTAAGGTGCTGCGACTAATATACTATACACCATGTTAAAGGACTGATGCAAATTGTATTATCAAAAAGTTGAAACATGAGATACAGCAAAATCAGCCTTAGCGGGTACAATATAGTAGGAGTAGTACTTACAACAAAGGTAAAAACTATATGTGCTTGAATATTGGCCAAAGTACTTGTAACGAATGATTAAATATAAAATATTAATTCTGATATCAAAAGGAAGAATAGCCTTTATTCGTCACGCGAAACTTTACTTACAAAAGTCAAATCATGCTTAAATCACGAATTTATCAATAAGGTATTGTATCTGTACATAGGAAAGATAAGCCTCTGAGCAGGTTATCAACTTAAATCTTAGCTACCTTTGAAATATATTTAGTAATTTACACAAATTACTCTTGGTCCCGTCGGCTTGACGTCAAGATGGCGGGAGCAAGAGTATTTTGTTTAATTACTGAATATATTTCAAAGGTAGCTAAAATTTGAGCGTAGATAGCAAACAGTAGCAAAAAAGTACTGCATTTGTATTTGTATATGTAGTTTTGAAATCCAAGACTTGGTCCCGCCATCTTGACGCTCACTTAATAGTCTATGCCTAACTGAACTCTTTTATCAAAACCTTTGCACATCTCGTTGCGGAAGCGATTACGATATTTATCCGTTACGCTGACGGAATAATCGCTCGCTCGTGGAGAGTAGCCGACGATGGTAGAGCGAAATCGTCGCGATTCTCTTGCCCGTGGAGACGGAATAATTTGTACTTTTAATAACTAATTGTATTTCATGTATTTGTAATATATGAAATACAATTAGTTATAAAAGTACCAATTAAATATTTTGAAAAGTCATTTGACATCTATTTTTTTACTAACTTAAACTAACTATCAGACAAATAACCAAAAATAATTATAGGTAACTGATTCAAAGGCGATTTAAATCAACAGCTTGACGTAACGATCAATTAGATATAGGTTATCGCTCACCATCGATATCTCAAAAAGTATAGCTGCTATTGGAAAATAGACCTAGATTTGTAATCAGCCCGGAAAAGTAATTTAGAATCTGCTATAAAACTTTATGCTACAAAACCTCTGTTTACCAGTGTCACACAGTCATTCTCTCAGCCTTCTAGTTATCTTAATTCCATATTTAATTATATTTATTCATACGTTACATTATGTATTGGCTCAATGGTATCTTACCACGTAGGTAAGGTAGGGTAGGGGTAGGTGTGCTTTGTGATGCCGTTTACTATTTACCTTGCTGTTAAACATCATTACGGTCATCGAAATATTTAATTTCCGAAAGGCTCTGTACCGTCCGTGTTTGTTTGCTCTGTACCGTGAAGGGTTGTCCCTTAAATCAAAATAAATCTAGTTGCAAAAATGTAGGCGAGGTGCGCACTTGGCGACCTGGCTGCGACTGCCAGGTTGCAGCAGCTAATCGAACATATGACGGTGTATAACATTGGTTAGCTGCCGTGGGCCAGCTGCAGCAGCCAGGCTGTCTAGTGCGCGAATAGCCGTAGAGGTTGAGGCACATGTGGCCGAGGTGCGATCAGCGCGCTGCGGGTGCTCGAGGTGCGTCAGGCGCGGTGCGGGTGCGATGAGTGTGCGTGTGTTGCAGATGTGCAGCCTGGCAGCGCTGGCGCGCGGCTGCCGGCCCGCCGCCGCCGCCAAGCCGTGCTGCCTGTGCTGGTGCTGCTGCTGCTCCTGCTCGTGGTGAGTGCTCGCTGCTGTGCTCCTCGTCAGTCTCACTGTACCACTGTACCACTGTACCACTGTACCACTGTACCACTGTACCACTGTACCACTGAGCACTAACCGCGCGGTGCCCACTTCAACACATATTTATTGTATCTACTGTGTCTTCGTCATTTGTTACTCTTCAAATATTTGTATTCATAACGTGCTTAAGCTTATTTGTACTAGTTCAACATTCTCACCTTCCTTGAAACCAGCATTCATTGAGGCTAGCAAGGTAGCCCTTTTATCAAGGATGCCATAGCTCTAGTACGTGAAGTGTATGTTTCGGTCGATAAGTTATTACATAGAGACACTGCGAACTACCTATTAAAAAGTATTGAATGGTAAGACATTCTCCACACCTATTCATATTACATACAAAGGTATTACCTTAAAATAAAATATTTACGCGATTAAGATCCGTAGCTTATAAAATTCTTTAATGTGTACAAATCGTGAAAGTTTACAAAAATATACTGTGTGTTTAGTTAGAAATCTAGGCTTTTTAAAAATTAAAGACTACTACCAGAGTAGGGTACAAGCTCTGTGTCGCGAGGGACCTTATATACAGACAAGTCACGGACACAAAGTACACCCCGACTCGGAACAACAGTTTGTGGATCACATAAAGTTGAGTCACGTGTGGGAATTGAACCCAAGACCTCTTGCGCAGCAGTCGTATACACTCCCACCGCGCCACCGAGGCAGTCAACACTTTTAGTATGCGTTTGTAAAAGTTTTTAAAACTATTTTATTAATTATTAAGTACGATCATTCTACACCAAGTCGATGATTCTACCACACCAACGCGCATAAGTGATTACTCCTCGGCATAAAGTCATAAGTCAAAGCTTAAATTATTATCAATTCGTTTAATCATAAACTAGCCTTGTAGAAAGTACAAGCCTAGTTTATGATAAAATGAATTGATAAATTAATATTTTGAAAGTTATACTTAAGCCAAAATATTACAATTTCGCCAAAACTGTTGAATGGTTTAAGGCTTTCAAAACATTAATTTATTTTAATTTATCGCTTTTTACAAGCCTAGTCACACTAATATTATAAAGGCGAAAGTTTGTGAGTATGTGAGTGTGTATGTTTGTTACTTCTTCACGTCTAAATGGCTGGAGCGATTTTAATAAAAGGCGATTGTTCAAGTGACTATGGAATTTAGTATCGCTACAAATTTTGTTGTGCCAAGATGAAAACTACTGATTTATGTAGATATTAATATATACTTCCAGAAAAACCAACAATGATTTACCTAATTTGCCGGGTTTAATTGATATGGGTGGATAAACTTCGAAAATCGAAATATTTAAATACATTTTTTTTTTGAAAATAGGGCATAACTATGATATTGCGTATTAATTATGTATTACATATGATGTGTAACACTAGTTTATGGCTATGAATTCGGCTTTGCAGTGATATATAATCCGAATCTCTATCTCACAAAAACTATTTGTTATTATTACTTTAAACTGTTTTCTTAATGGACCGGCGCCAACAATCTTTATGCAAAGATAAACAAGTGACATGACATTACATTTCAGTGTTGCCATAACTTTTGTCATATCCTATACAAATCGATTTTTTTATTAAAATTCATTACTATGTTCTTAATTTTAATCGAGCAGGGTCCTAATCTAAAGGTATCAAAGAATATGCTTATTAAAAAGTATAGTGTATAAATATTTACGTTCTTTACATTCAAACGGTGCAACAATTAATAGAGTATTTATATTAATTATTTAATAAAAATCGATAATAACCCTAATCGATATTACGATTTTATTTTTGTAATAGTGTTACCACCGTTAAAAATAACTTCATACGAAAAAATGGAAATAAATAAACTAAAAGACTAATAATTGCATCTCAATATTCCGGCAAATGTGAGACTCCATATCATTATATAATAACGTTATAATTGGAAACAAGAATTATACATTTCATCAACTTGTGGCACAACGTAAATACTAGCGATACTGCTGGTGGGCATACCCCTTTGGTATGGAGTTAGCTGACATCCTGGATTAACACATAGGCTAATAAACCGCCGGTAACACTGCGAGGTACAGCTAGTTTATGATAAAACGAATTAATACTAATATTATAACTATGAAAGTAACTCTGTCTGTCTGTCTGTTACGCTTTCACGCCCAAACAGCTAAACCGATTTAGATTAAATTTGGTATGGAGATAATTAGAATCCCGGGGAAGAACATAGATAGTTTTTATCGCGATAACCGACATCCACGTGGGCGGAGCCGCGGGCGAAAGCTAGATGATAATAATTGTAGGTAAGCTTTTAGCTTCCGAGTCATTTAGAAAAACGATTAGGTACCTACTTCTAAAATGTGCAAGGTACATATTTGAAAAGTGCTTTTTAGTTACCTCGTAATTATTTTTGAAGTCTGTAATATATTTTGTAAAAATGTTTTTATTTTTAATTATTTGTGGGTTAGTTTGTAATTTATCTAAGAAATAAAAGCACAATCCTATTTGCTTATTTCCTTTACTAAAATATTGTTTTTCTCGATGGGGGGCCGTTAATGAGTTCGTCTCATATTTGATATCGGTACTCAGATCCCAACCCCAAATATTTATTATTGAATAGTTCCGCTGGCTATCTGTGGTCTTCATCATTAGTTCCACTTTACTTAATGGTGCCTTCTGAGAGTTAATGCACAAATTACTACAAAATACACCCAAATTACTATATTACTGTGTGTCTTTAATATTTTTTGAGTTTTATTCCATCATCATATCCCAACTTGATGTACCTACAATAGGTGCAATCTTTTTTTTTTTTTTTTTTTATAGATGGGAAATCATCATATGACTCCTCCCGCTGTGGGCACGAGCGGGAGGGCGTGTCAGACTCCTACTGACTAAAACCCATCTGTGTTCCTTCTTTCGCCCTGGTGTTCCGGGAGCACGGTAACTCTTTCGAACGATCCCGCACTCCCGGTGGGCGCCGGCCCAATGGGGCCCCGTCATTTGCTGACACCTCTTACAGGCGCGCGTGGAACACTAGCGCGCCGTCGACCCGGCCTAGTCCTAAGCTGGACGGCAAGCTACCCACTGCTCGTCGTCCTCAGGCCTGCGCCTAGGGTGGCCGAATGTCGCCTCTTCTCACCCGTCGCCCGCGGGGTATCGCGGGGCGGCCGGGGCGTGAGGACCGTCTATCTCTCACGCGTTCCGCCGCCTCCTTTTGCAGCATCACCTCCTCGCAAAAGGAGACGACTGCCTCCCATTCCCTCTCACTCCGCAGCATGGCTCGAATGAACCCCGGACGCGAGAGGTCACCACCGCCGATCGCTACCACAAGGGCAAGTCGCTGTTCGGCCCAAGCGGGGCACACCTCCACCGTATGCTCCACCGTGTCCTCCGGCCGGTCACCGCAATGGTGACACTCGGGAGTTTCCTCCCGCTTAATGCGATGCAGGTACCTCCCGAAACACCCGTGTCCGGTGAGTACCTGCGTCAGGCGGTAGGTGAGGACGCCATGCCGCCTCTCCAGCCACTCCTCAAAGAGAGGACTTACCGCCGCTATCGCGGAGTGGCCTGCTTGTGGCTGCGACAGTCGTTCTCTCCACGACGCCATGAGATCGAGGCGGAGCTCCCTCCGACGTGCAGCAATTTGTCGCGGCAGCGGAGTTTCGCCCCAGTGTAGCGCCTCCTCTCGCCACTCGTAAGCGAGTGCGAGGGCTATCGCCTCCAGATCCCACGGCGCCATTCCGGCGAGGAGGCAAGCCGCCTCGCGGGAGACCGTGCGGTATCCCCGGATGACCCTGTTGGCTGTCACCTTTTGGGGCGCATTTAGGAAGTGGGCGGCTCGTCGCCCCAAAGAACGTGCCCATACTGGAGCCCCATATAGGGCCATCGACCGCACGATCCCCGCGTATAGTCTTCGGCAGGGGGCGTTTGGACCCCTCAAATTGGGAAGGAGCCGTTTTAACGCGGCCCCAGCCCGTTCCAATTTGGGAGCCAAACGTCGGAAATGCTCTACGAAGTTCCACCGGCTGTCGAGGACAAGTCCCAGGTACTTCATTGTCAACTCGACGCCGATGTGAACCCCCCCTACTGCCACCTGGAAACCCGGGGGTGGCCCGTTCCGTCGGCCATAAAAACACATGGCCTCGGACTTGTGCAGAGCCACCTCGAGACCCAGTCACCGAATTCGGTTAATGACCGTCGCAACCCCGCATGCTATCGCAGCGGTCGCTGCTGGGTACGACATCCCCTGTGCCAGGACCAGCGTGTCGTCGGCGTAGCATACTACGCTGACACAGCTGGGGAGGTCAGCACGCAGAACCCAGTCGTAGCCGATATTCCACAGGAGCGGTTCCAGAACCGAACCCTGTGGAACACCGCACGACATCTCTCGCCGGTTCCAGTCCCCGTTAGGACCGGGGTAGATGACGGCCCTGTCCGTGAGATAGGCCCCGACCACGCGACGGAGGTAGATCGGCACCCGGAAATACCGGAGTGCCTCCTCAATGCAACTCCAGGGCAAGGTGTTGAAGGCATTGGCAATGTCTAGAGACACCGCCAAGACGACCCTACCCCGGGACACCGCATCCCCCGTCGTAAGAGCACGGACGCGCATGATGGCATCGACCGTGGAACGCCGCTTGCGAAAGCCGAACTGCATCTCCGATAGGTTCGGTCCAGCCCCTGACAGGTGTGCGACGAGGCGGTCCGAAATTACTCTCTCAAAGAGCTTGCCCACCTCATCAAGCAGCACTATGGGCCGGTATGCCGACGGAGAGTCCGTAGGGCGTCCTGGCTTCCGTATCAGGACCAGCTTCCCCGTTTTCCAGAGAAGCGGGAACTGGCCTCTCTCCAGGCAGGCGCTCATAAGCCCCCTCAGTCGAGGTCCGAGGGCTTCTAAGGCCAGGACCAAGGCTTTTCCTGGAATGCCATCGGGTCCTGGGGCGGTATTCTTGGCCTTCAGCCTACCTACCGCCGCCCTCAAGTCAACCCCAGTAACTTCTGGAACGTCATCGTCATTCGAGTGGTCCGCTACGGGGATAGTAGTACGCGGAGCCATGCACGGGGGAGTATGCTCTGCGCGCGCTGGGAACAAAGCGCTTACCACGCCCTCCACTAGCTCGGGTCGGAGACTCTGCGTCCATTGCAGCCGACAAGCGAGCGACTTCCTCCCGGAGTCGCGCGGTTTCGCCTGACATTCCCGCGACGTGATCTTCTGCCGCCGCCATTATGGAGACCATGGCCGCGTCTATGGCCTTGGCCTTAGACGGCGTTCTCGTCTTAGGTCCCACGCTCTTTAGGCCGGCAGATACGGCCTCGGCGAATCGGGCCTTGGGGTCCGTGTTGGACCCACCGCTGGGGTCTGGTTCGCCGCTGTCCGTCAGTACATCCGACTCTGCTTCACTGCAGGAGGGAGCGGGTGTGCCGGGTCGTCCGGACGCCTTTAGTAGGCTTCTCGCGCCGCGCTGCGATTTTGAGGCAGTAAGTTTAGCCGTGGCGCGGCCCCTTCTGCCTGCTGCGTCCCTCGGAAATTTGGGCGCAGGTAGGCCCTCCTCGCACGAGGAGGGCGGGCGTTTAAAGGACGCCTGGTCCTGGTCGGACATCGAGTCTCCGACGTCCGACTGTGAGCCACCTGGGCTCAATGCGCTCGTCTGAGCGGTGGATAGGCATATGTTGCCCCCCCCAGATACGGCGGGACTGACGGAGCCCGAGGGCTCCGTGGTGGATTCTCCGACTGCGGAGCAGCCGGTACCACCCTGGGGAATAGTTTTGCCATCTGCCTTATTCATTTTTGTCCTTTGAAGGGTAAGGTCCCTGTCTCCCCTGTATCGTCTTTTTTTTTTTTGTTTTTTTTTTTTTTTTTTTTATATACCTCCCCATGTTTGCCACCTCACCCAGTCACGTCTAGTAACCAGACGCGTAACGGTGAGCGAGCCCTCCTACGTTATCTGGCAAGAGCGCCAGACTACACTAAAACCGCCTCGTGGTTTCGGCACGCTACGTGAGCTATCCATGAGGCCGAACCACGGAAAATTCCCCCTTCACGTACCAGCCCAGGGCTGGCACATCCTCCACGGCAGTCCCTGAGAACTCCGTCCTGTGTCCCGCTTGGTCTGGTCTCTCCCCTTGGACCTGTCCGGCATGAGTAGCTCTACCGGCATAGCTCCAAGGATCGTCAAGACACGCAAGCCCCACCACGGCGACAACGTGGGAACACGGGTGGGGAATAGGTGCAATCTGGAAGTATGCAGGATGATTTTTAATATACTCCGCTCTTGGTTTCTTTACATTACTCCAAACAATTTCGTAATTTCTAATTTTTTTTTCTTACCACCTACTTTTGTCACATAATCATTTACCACACATCTGAGAGACTTCGGAATAAAATCGTTGTTTCTTTGTCAGATTTAGGGCTTAAACCTAACAATAAACAACGATAGTAGTAGACGTAGGTGCTTAACGTCATAACTTTAAAAATAATTACTTTAAAACGATTAAAAATAATATATTCGACATCCTTACAACAAGCCCTTTTATTTGATATGTTCCACAATACAGTTAGCCAATTTTTTTTAAATTTGTTATTTGGCGCCCATAAATGACCCCATTTTTAAAATTCGGACTACTTACTATTTTTCCTGCAATCTAACTTATGTTATATTAATATAACTATCTTTTGTATGTTTTTCAAGTATTAGGCTCATTAGCTTCGGATAGGAGAATCGTCTATTTTCATGGTTTCTCCTAAATAACTTTGAAAAAATAACAAAGATAAAGTCAAAATACTTTATTCATTTAGGTTACAAATGCAACGCTTATGAACGTCATACAACATTTGGAATAGAATGATTCTACATTTAATGCCAAGTTCGCAAGAGTAAAGCCGTGAGAAAAGAACTGGGCAATAAAAACTCATGGCCACTTTTTTTCAATGCCATTTTTACAATATATTTGTATATAAACAGTAAAGCCAGTAAGGTGCTGCAACCATTACACCATGAAACTCTCGCAAGCAATAACCATAGTACGTAAACTGGTATAATCAAGTTTTAAATGAATTAGCTTCCTACGGTGTGGCAACATGCGGTTCGATTATTATAACAAAAACTACTTAAATTATGAACCACAAATTAAAAAAATAATGTACCTATAAAGTGATAATGTCATGGCCGACCAGCCACCCCAAGTAGCACCCGTTCACGAGTTTGACGCATGGGTCAGCCATCATCCTCTTCGCCATATTGGAGGGAAGGAAGACGACCCGACTCAAACCGTCAACAAGCCATGACATTTTAGTAAGCATGATGATCCCTGACATTATATCTCATAGAAACGAAAATAACCTATAATTTAATGAAGTACGATCGTTAGTTACCGGTACTAATAATTTCAATTACCTAGGTACTCTTTGAATATACAATGTTAACAACATTTTAATATTTAGACAATAAATGAATTTAAAAAAAAAAAATTACTCTTTGATTTGATTGCTACACAATACAGTTAGTTTATTAAATTACGGTTAAGTTAATAATAAAAAATCTAGTTTGCTCCCCAAAAGTAACTCTCAAATTCAAAATCTTTTATTTAGGTTATGCTACCGTATTTGGGCACCGAAATACATACTGGGTGGCGCAAAAGTACTGGCACTAAAGAAAATACTTTTTTTTTTTTATATGACTTTTTCTGTCATTCTGTTGTTGAAAATTGTGTAGTGAACAAATGTAAAATACACTGAAAATAAACATGGACCGTTTTACTCCCCAAGAACGTGGAATAATTGTGTCAATGTTCTTACGGAATAATTCATCAGTGATAAGAACACAACGTGAATTTCGTCGACGATTTCCCCACCGTCCGGCACCGATTGGTCGCACAATTCGACGCTTTGCCACACGCCTTGAAGCAACTGGCTCAACATTGGATAGACCTAAGTCTGGGAGACCAAGAACAGGCCGTTCAGCTGAAAATATCGATGCTGTGCGCGAAGATGTGGAAAAGTGTCCAGAAACATCAACGAGGCGACGTGCCACGCAATTGGGCATTTCCAGACGGACCCTGCAGCGTATTTTGGTGAAAGACTTAAAGATGTTCCCGTATAAAACTCAAATGACTCATCAGCTGCTGCCTGCTGACCACCGAGCTCGTCTAGATTACTGCCAGCGCGTCATAAACCTCAACCTTGAAGAGGATGATTTTCCTTCAAAATTGGTTATGAGTGACGAAGCGCATTTCCATCTCTCAGGGCATGTCAATAAGCAGAATACTCGGTTCTGGGGCACTGATAATCCGCGCATTATTCAAGAAACATCTCTACACCCACTAAAAGTTACTGTATGGTGTGGCATATCTGTGTTGACAGAGTGATCGGACCCTATTTTTTCGAAGACGCTGGAGGCAATGCGATAACTGTCACTGGAGAACGCTACAGAACCATGTTACGTGAGTTTTTGATACCCAGTTTGGACGAATTGGGGCTGGAGCACATCTGGTTTCAACAAGACGGCGCTACGGCACACACAGAGCGCGACACTATGGACTTAGTGAGGGACGCTTTTCCAGGCCGAGTTATCTCTCGTTTTGGCGATTTGCCTTGGCCTGCAAGATCACCCGATCTGACCAGTCCAGACTTCTTTCTTTGGGGTTTTTTGAAATCTCGGGTGTATGTGAACAAGCCACAGACTCTCGCAGCTCTAAAAGAAAACATTCGTCAAGAAATAACGAACATATCGCAGGAAGTGTTACGGCAAGTTATGCAAAATGTCATAAATAGGGCTCAAATGTGTATCAACTCTGGAGGTCACCATTTAAAAGACATCATCTTTAAATCCTAATGGTACGAAATTTAATGGCACAAATATACATTTAAAAAAATCTAAATCTAGTTTTCTAATTTAGAAAAAATGTTATAGCTGAACCAAATAGGGTCTTTACTTTTGCGCCACCCAGTACATGTACCTACCTACTAAATTTGAACTTAATCGGTCCTGTAGATTCGGAGCAAATTGGCTGACAGAAGGACTGCCTGTCCTTCTGCCAGTGAAACACTAGTGATCCTATAAATCCTATATTTTGAGGTATCAAAAGGAAAAAACGGAACCCTAAAAACAGTAAAAACAAAAACAATTTATGACATTAAAATAATTATGGGTAGGTTACGCCAGCCAGAGAGTTAAAGGGAACCAAGGTGTACTAAAAACTAAATGAAAGAATTTCAATTTAACAAATTACAAGATTATGTATTATTTCTAGACTAGGGCATTGGTGGTACCGAAGTGAGTAAGTACTCTTAGGATGATAATGTCTTAGCGAGAAATGTGTGTCATCGCGGAGTGGCGAGCTCGAAGACGACACGAGGCGCCGAGTCAGCAGCTCCGCGGGTAGCGAGGTGCTAAGTGCAAGTGCAGGCATGGCTCGTAATTAATGATATAGGTAAATGTAATACATTTGTTTTTCAGTTTTTAAGAATAGTAAAACAAGTTAAAATAATTTAAAGTAGAAACAAAATAAAATAAATTAAAAAAAATAACCCGACTAACAAATCTATCTTTAGCAGCTACAAACCTCTTACTCCAAACACATACCTAGTCTGGCCATAAATACTGTTACAATTAAAAATAAGAAAGATATTACATTTGAATTTGGAATCTGTCATTTTTATACGATTGTTCATTGTATTTTCTAATTTTGGCGCCAATACATTGTACAATATTTTGCTATATTAAAATGGAGTGGGGTGATAAAGAAAACCGAATCGCTGTGATTGCATTACACAAAGTTGGTATGGAGCCGAATGTAATTTTTAAAACTCTCCATACGCTTGGTATTAGTCAAATGTTTGTGTACCGGGCTATTAATAGGTACAATGAGACCTTCTCTGTTTGTGACAGAAAAAGATCTGGCCGTCCACGTAGTGTTCGTACGAAAATGGTGGTCAAAGCAGTAAGGGAAAGAATTCGAAGAAATCCTGTCCGAAAGCAAAAGATTTTATCTCGGGAGATGAAGATAGCACCCAGAACCATGTCACGCATTTTAAAAGATGACTTAGGACTTGCAGCCTATAAGAGACGCACTGGTCATTTTTTAACTGATAATTTAAAAAAGAATAGGGTGGTAAAATCGAAGCAACTACTGAAGCGGTACGCAAAGGGAGGTCACAGAAAAATTTTGTTTACGGATGAGAAAATCTTTACAGTTGAGCAACATTTTAACAAACAAAATGACCGTATTTATGCTCAAAGCTCTAAGGAAGCTTCTCAATTAGTCGACAGAGTGCAACGTGGGCATTATCCGACTTCAGTGATGGTTTGGTAGGGTGTTAGCTACGAAGGAGTGACTGAGCCATATTTTTGTGAAAAAGGTATCAAAACATCGGCACAAGTGTATCAAGATACCATTCTTGAGAAGGTAGTTAAACCCCTTAACAACACCATGTTCAATAACCAAGTATGGTCCTTCCAACAAGACTCAGCGCCGGGTCATAAAGCTCGGTCCACGCAGTCTTGGTTGGAAGTGAACGTTTCGGACTTCATCAGAGCTGAAGACTGGCCGTCGTCTAGTCCCGATCTTAATCCGCTGGATTATGATTTATGGTCAGTTTTAGAGAGTATGGCTTGCTCTAAACGCCATGATAATTTGGAGTCCCTAAAACAATCCATACGATTGGCAGTGAAGAATTTTCCCATGGAAAGAGTGCGTGCTTCTATTGATAACTGGCCTCAACGTTTAAAGGACTGTGTTGCAGCCAATGGAGACCACTTCGAATAAGCTTTTTATATTTTGAATTGTTTTTTATTTATGTATTAAACTAACACACTGTAAAAGTAATAAATATTATTTGCAATAAAAAAAAATGTTTTTTCTTCGTAACAATATTTATGGCTAGACTAGGTATACTGTCTTCGTGGCCGGCGCGGGTAGAATTCAGTTTACTGCGTTATAAATTCTTCATTCGATATTTTGGAAGATATCGAGGTTTGTGAGTGACCAGGAACTTTTGCTCGCCAGTGTATAAGTATGTTTATCAGTTGTCTGGTTGCCGTAGTGCAAGCTCTGCTTAGTTTGGGATCAGATGTCCGTGTCTGAATTGTCCAAGGATACAATATACGGAGAGGCACGAGGCAACAGTTCTGTGGTGGACACAGTACGTACGCAGATATTCTCCTCGCCATAGACCCTCGCTCTCCAACGAGTCGAACGTCAGATAATGAATCTCTGAGGGGCGGGCAGCCATTCATTATTTTGGGACATTACACATACGTTACAGAATCCGAGTATGCGTACTGATTTATCACGACTTAACGTAAGAAGAACAATATAAAACAGAAAACGTAATAAACACCTGCATTTATTAGGTGGTGGTTGCAATCACGGAGTACCTTAAGGAAGCTTTCCAAGTACCGCTTTTATTTATATTGACGACTTACCTGTTCAATTTGAAATACTAATTGTTTACTCGTAGAGTAAACAATTCGAGTATTTTAATTAGAAGCAATGCTATTATTTAGTCATTACTACACACGCATGAAAATATAGACAATGCTTAATATAAGTAGACATATAATACGCATGCATTGTTAATAATGTTTGTATTTAGTATAGAAGTCTAACTATCATGGTTTTAGACATCGACGAGAACTCGTTATGTAGGTATAGCTCGCAAATACTATAAATTAGTAGTCATAACATTTTTATATTAAACAAGCCATTCTTATTTCTGGTTATTTCTGGTATTGTGCAAAGCTCAGACACCTGATCAAGATTTTTATTTCAAGAATCATATAAAAAAAATAAAATATTAAAAACTAGCGGAGTTGTAAGCCATTCAAGTTCTATCATGTTCTTCGCGCTATCGTGTCCATAGCGTCCCGTAGTATGTAATCCATGGTTATTGTTGAAAAATAAGTGATGATTACATTGTACATGACCTTGTGAACAGGATTTGGACTGTTAAGCTGAAGCTGATTCTGAGCAAACTACTTTCAGGTTTGCACTATACCAAGAATAACGTTGTATATAATCTGAAACTCGGAAAAGGTTCCAACGATTTTCATGAAATTTAGAATGCAGGGGGTTTCAGGGACGATAAATCGATCTGGCTAGGATTTTTTCTTAGAAATCGTCGTTGAAAAAAAAATTCGAGCCGAGGTCATCCAGGTACTAGCTACTTATACTTCATAAATTATTAATATCTAAAATACCAAGATTTCGTCCAGGAGTCACTGACTGATGACCAGCAAAACCTAACGGGTACTTCCGGAAGTCATACAAAGTATGTGAAAGCTAGGATTAGCACATAAACAACATAATAATCAAGAAATCTGTACATTTCCCTGCGTATCTCTTAATAAAATAGTGGAATGAATGTTTGCATGGAAGGAAGAACCTTGAGAGAATACGTCTCACCTATCAACAGAAAAGTGGCATTAAATAATTCTGGGTTTGTACTGAAAACACAATATATACTGATATTTATTTATTCTTCATAATACAAGCTTACAGTATATACCAAATCGATTACATGTTACGTAATACGATTAGCTTAAATAATATAATAAATTGGCACACACACTTAAGTAATGGAACAATCGAAAACAATGTATGATCTAGTTTAGATCAATGAAATGTTAATGTCAGAATAAAATTAAACAATTTCGAATACAATGTCAAATTTATAATATTACATAGAAAATGACAAGTAGATCTTATTCTAAACGCCCTTTACACGTGGCAAACATTGTATTCTGCAGGCTATGTGTTATACATATAAACAATCTTTAATCAAATGTAACACCAATGATAATTCTTTTATATGGCCAACAGCTAAGTACATAACTGTGAAACAGTTAATGAGGGCATTGCAGGCACAACATTACATAAACAGTGTTACATTTACTTAACACTAAACAAAAATACATATTTACGAGTACATTAGTAAATTTTACACATGCACATCACTTTTGTCAAATTAAGTACATGAACAATGTCTGTATTTGATAAAAATCGCGATAGTTTAAAAACAATAATTGATAAACATACTTATATATTTTTAAATACATACATATTATAGATAAATAACACCCAGACACAGAATAAACCATCGTGCTCATCACACAAAGTTTTTTCCTGGGTGGGGATCGAACCCACGACCTCTTGCGTACCAGTCGGATACACTCCCAGCGCGCCACAGAGGCAGGCAATACGATATAGTTTGAAGGAAATAATTCGCTATCGGTTACAAAGCTGTTGAGAAAAGTTTCAGGTAAAGCTAGCAAGTCGCAACAACACGAACTAATGTTGTTGAAGAAGGTTAGTTTTTGTTCGGAGACCTCTGACACTGTATGTGGTTTATACTGAGTCTATAAATTTTCTTTAGCATATTTCCAAAACGTTGGTGGTTCAGAACTTATATAATTTTCAAATGCTGTATTTACAAATTCCTTCACTTTGGTTCTGTAGTATCTAAATAATTCCTTGTTTAATTCCAAGCATTTGTTTTTAAAGCATTTGTTTTATACTGCAGTTAGACGAGGCAAAACGGTTATTGTCGCCAACCGAAAATATCCTCAATATTTTGGAGTTTACGGCTGTAGTTACTGTGGATTAAAATGCATAATTTCCTCCTTGCGTAGTCATCATGGTTCGTAGGTGTAATATCCATGGTCCGTACGGAAGACTTAGTATTTTCTTAGGTTAGCTTAGCGACTTGAGTTTATTGTTTTCAAGAATAATATTTTCCAGTTCACATTGCGAACTGCCAAGCTCGGATTGAAGTTGTTTAACTGTTCCTTGTATTTCTTGGATGTACAGATTATTATTTATTATTAATAATAATAACCGTTTATTTCAGACAACTAAGACCCATATTATTAAAATACATACATAAAAATCTTATACAACAAACTCATATAAATATTAAAAACTAATTAAATAAAAGTTATACTCGAGAACTATACATTCAGTTTGACACGGCGCGGCGGCGTCGTGTTTCTGTGCGTGGTGTTATGTAGCCTCCCACGAAAACGTCGGAAGGCCAGAAGTCTGGCTGCGTCGTTGGTTTTGCCGGACGCAGCAGCATATTGTGTCCCTTCACGCCGGCACCACACTGATTGCGGCTGGGAGGTTGTCTCTGTTTCCTTTCAACTTTTACGAAGCCCCCTTTGCTCTTTTATTGTGACTGGGGCAATGAGGAAATGAAGAAGAGTGGCATGCTCTTGCCACTCTTCTTCATTTCCTCTGTCTGCACCCCTGCAAGTTTCTTCTCAGCAGTAACATCAGCTAGCACGACTAGGATTAGACGTACTTTTGCGTGCCTTCACCCCTTCGGAGTCGAGAGGCGTACGGTGGCGACACGTGATGCATCGTTGACAAGTTGTACAGTCAGTGACGCAACACGCTGCGGTGACTGAAAATCGCTGACTTTCACTTTGGAGACCAGACGTTCAATTTGGAGACGTCGGGTGACCAACTTACAGAAACAGCGTTGTGTAACAATAGGTACCACCGAAGTAAAGTCAGAAAAGACTTTAGAAGTGTTTTCTGACACCACTGGCTTGGTATGGACCTCGGCCAGGCTTGTTTTCAGGAACATGATGTCCTTCAACAGCCTCGTAACGTCGACATGGTCGAAAGTGAGTTTTCGCTGCTCCTTTTCCACAAGATGAAGATGTCTCAGTTCCATCTCTCTTGCGGGGAGGAATCTGGTCGATTTTTCTAAAGGTTTGGAAAATCAGCCTTTTGCTGCACTGCTTATCTCTTCTTCTTTGAAGTTCGACTTGCAGATCTGCAAAATGCTGACTTCGTCCATGGTATCGATGGCATTTTGTATAAATGCCAATAACTTGTTTGGAACACATAGCTACAAAGACGTACGACGGCTATTGCCGCTGACTTCACGTACTAAGTAATTGTATTGTGCAAACACGTCCGTATTGAAGCGCTCATAGGAGCCATAGGAGAGTCGCTAATGACGGGTGGCTCGTACAATAAATGATCCGAAACATAATTTAAGTCTTGTATTGATGGAGATGTATCGATGGGCGTGGGTTATGATACGGTGGTTGATAACTCCTTTTCGGCCACTAGAACGGGCACGGTTATTAGAACGATTTTTCTTCTTTGTTACATTACATGAACCATCCATGGAATGTTGTACTTTTTTTGTTTGTTTACGTTTTTCTCGGCATGGAACAAGCAGTGCCCTCATACTTTTAGGCTTAGATGACATAGTTACTTTTTATAAATGCCAATAACTTTTGGTTTCTCTCAACATTTGATTAAAAAATATTTATGAACAAATTCAGAATTATAAATTTCTAAAGTTCATTTGTGAAACTTGGGTTAAAACTCGCGACTTTTGTGTGTGAATAGTCCAGTTATCCACAAGGCCAACGGTGTTTTAGCGGTATAGGGCGACATTTTTTGTTACTTGATGGAAATAGGGATTAGTGTTGTACAAACTCCGTAGAGGTCAAAGTCCGATTTTGTGTTTGTGGCTGCTGTGTTCGACCGTTATTGTTATTACTATTCAAACGTTGCAGAATTATTTGCACAAAAGATACCTATGAGTCACTATTAGAACATAAGATATGTTTCACTAGAAAGTTTGTTTTTTGTTTTTAAAACACTGATTAGATATGTTTTACTGTCTTAGTATTAAAAACACTGCGAATAGTTAAATTAAAGACACTTACGGGTTATGTTGTTTTTTTTATTGTCATATTTTTTGCACTTATTCACTAAAGTGTCATTTCACTGTTTGACTAATAACATTAACATTAAAGCTAATTAATTTATTTTAAAGAATACTTTTATAAGAAGCGATGTTTACGTTATCGTCAGCGCTATCTGTCTATCAATTCATTATTCAAATAACAAAATTATTTATGTATTTAAAAGATAATTATGTTTATTAAATTACTAGCTGACCCGCGCAACTTCGTATGCGTAGGTAAATGTTCCCCGTCTTTGAAACATTTTTTATTGCTGCCCCGATCTTATTAGCTGTAGTGAGATGTTATATTGCCTATAACCTCCTCCATCTTCATCTCATATTAATGGGCTATCCAACAGTAAAATAATTTTTCAATTCGAAATATTTGTTCCTGAGATTATTACGTTTGAACGTAATAATCTCAGGAACAAATATTTCTTAAATTCTTATAATATTTATATATATATTATTTCTTAAAGTCTTCAATTTTATAATTCAAACAAAGTCTTCAATTATATTAAACCGGAGTACAAGGTAGTATTAAAATGGGCTATAAGTAATGACCAAAAAGCTTCAAGATTTGCACAATATTTAGAGGAAATTTTCCAACCACACTTCGATAAGACAGAAATTCTTTTGAATATGCAAATGTTACATGTTACATGTCCTAGAGCCACTCTAACACGCCACTACACCGAAGACCTGCCAGAAGTCAACATTGACGAAATCGTGCTGGCTCTTAGACAGCTAAAAAATGGAAAAGCCCCTGGAGAGGATGGCGTTACAACAGAGCTGTTAAAGGCTGGAGGTAAACCCGTACTGAGGGAGCTCCAGAAGCTCTTTAATGCTGTCCTGTTCGAAGGGAGAACTCCGGAGGCGTGGAGTAGAAGCGTAGTCGTCTTGTTCTTCAAAAAAGGAGATAAGACCCGGCTGAAGAACTACCGACCTATTTCTCTTCTGAGCCACGTCTATAAGCTGTTCTCAAGAGTCATCACGAACCGCCTTGCGCGAAGACTTGACGAATTCCAACCACCGGAACAGGCTGGATTTCGGAGCGGATATGGCACCATAGACCACATCCACACAGTGCGGCAGATTATACAAAAGACCCAAGAGTATAATCAGCCCCTGTGTCTAGCATTCGTGGACTATGAGAAGGCCTTTGACTCGATTGAAATCTGGTCCGTTCTGGAGTCTCTGCAGCGATGCCAAGTAGATTGGCGATATATCCAAGTGATGAGATGTCTCTACGAAGCCGCAACAATGTCCGTCCAAGTACAGAATCAGGAAACAAAACCTATACCATTGCATCGAGGAGTGAGGCAAGGGGACGTTATCTCCCCGAAACTGTTCACAAATGCAATGGAGGATATGTTCAAGACGCTGCACTGGAAAGGGCGGGGCATCAACATCAATGGTGAATACATCTCTCACTTGCGATTTGCAGATGACATTGTCATTATGGCGGAAACGCTGCAGGACCTGCAACTGATGCTGAATGACCTGGCTGACTCCTCTGTACGCATCGGCCTACGGATGAACTTGGATAAAACCAAGGTCATGTTCAATGAACATGTACTACCGGAACCGATAGCGGTGCACGGCGCCGTTCTCGAAGTTGTTCAAAAATATGTGTACCTCGGGCAGTCATTGCAGTTAGGTAGAAACAACTTCGAGGACGAGGTGAACAGGAGAATTCGGTTGGGTTGGGCAGCGTTTGGTAAGCTACGTCAAGTCTTCTCATCGTCGATCCCACAATGTCTAAAGACTAAAGTCTTTAATCAGTGCGTCCTACCCGTCATGACATACGGAGCCGAAACGTGGACACTGACGGTACGGCTAGTCCACAAGTTCAAAGTCGCTCAGCGGGCTATGGAAAGGGCTATGCTCGGAGTTTCTCTTAGGGACAAAATCAGAAATGAGGTGATCCGGCAGAGAACCAAAGTTATCGACATAGGCCACCGGATTAGCAAGCTGAAGTGGCAGTGGGCTGGCCATATTTGCCGAAGAACCGACAACCGTTGGGGTAAACGAGTTCTTGAGTGGAGACCACGACACGGCAAACGTAGTGTAGGACGCCCTCAGGCCAGGTGGAGTGATGATTTACGCAAAACGGCTGGCAGGAGCTGGATGCGAGAAGCCGAAGATAGAACAAAGTGGCGTGCAATTGGAGAGGCATATGTCCAGCAGTGGACTGCGATAGGCTGATGATGATGATGATGATGAATGTTACATATTCAGAGAATAAAACTCGTGACTCCAGAGGAACTTTACAGAGAAATACAAAGAAACATTAGCTCAAAAAAATCTCCAGGCTATGACCTCATCACAGGAGGCATTCTAAAGCACCTCCCATGTTAAGCCATTGTAAAACTAACAAAAATCATAAATTCTGAGATCTTCGTATTTCATGCACTTGCCTGGTTTTTCATATATTTTTAGGTGTTAGGTAGGCGTGTAAGTTAGAGGCCCCGCAGACTACAAACTTTTTAATCGGCCGACTGTTTGATCGTGTTGGGCTTTATACTAAATACGTACCTGGCAAATGACGCCAAGCACCTTTTGTCGAGAAGCGCAGTTTTCTGCAATAACTCATAGACGGTATATCCGATCGTGTTGAAAGTAATTTTAGCGATAATTTTTTCCAGATTTTTTTGTCAAACGGTTTAAAAGGACACAATTTATGCAATTTTCGGAGTGATTATTTCCGAAAAAAATTACATAATCAATAAAATTTATTAAAAACCTCAAAATGTTTTTAAAAGACTCGACAATCGATGTGCCGTGATGTGATGTGACGACACAAAGATCTTTTGCTAAAACCTTTTTTTCAGCTTCTGTTATATGTATGGAGGGTCCCTCTTATAAATATTTATTTTTGTTATGGAAGTGGCACATACAGCACACACACACACACACATTGTATATGGATGATATTGAGTGTATAGGCTACTCAATTTCATGCAAATAAAATGTGTAGGTTTTGTGTAAAATGCCTGTGACAAGCGGACGGACAGACAGACAGACATAAGGCTACTAAACAAATTCACGAAATAAAAAAAAAAATGCATGTTTGTATGTTTGTCAATCTTCTTCCGAAACTAGAAATCACATTGTAACTATTCCTTTTTTATTAGTTTTTATTAATTTAAACTTACGGAACAGTGCAAGTTTTATCAAAATAGGTTAAATCGTTCAGAAGATATGAACGAAAACGTATAAAATTGAAGGCCTAGCTTACATTTTTACCAAAATATTGAAAGAAAAATAAATATCTCTCTCTATTTAGCTTAAATAAGGCTATTCTTAGTCAAATAGAACACATTTATAAGATTTTTTTTAGTTACGAAAAATCTAAGAATTTAAAAAATCAAATGTAATTTAAAAAGATAAACAGATTTTAAAAGGAAAATAATAAAATAACACATTTTTGTACACAAAATTAACTTAATTTTTTGAGGTCGGTCGGTAACAGCTACATACATACATACATACATACATATCAACCCATATGATGTCCCACTGCTGGGCACGGGTCTCCCCAGTAGAACTTACTGGTATGTAGATCCTGGGGGTAATTGCCATAATCGCCACGCTTGGCGAGCGGGTTGGCGATCGCAGTAAGGTTTTAAGTACGCAGAGGACGCTGCTGCCCGTCCTCCAGTGTGACATCCCTTAGTCGCCTTGACGACACCCACGGGAAGAGATGGGTACCTATTAAATTGAAAAAAAAAAAGTTTATTTAAACCGACTTCAAACATCTAAAAAAGATAAAATAATGTATTAATATATCAACAAAAATGCCATGAAATAGTAAAGAAGCGGCGGTAGCCTAATGGCTAAGGCATCGGTCTCGCAATCGTGAGGTCGCGCGTTTGAATGTTACCCATTATACTACCGACGTGAACCCACTCTTAACACAAGCCTTTGAGCTTAGCTGGAGGTGTTAACAAGATTTGCTAGTAATGTGGGACTCAATCCCACTTTACTAATTATCTTATTTTTAATAAAAAAAAGTTTTTATGTTTTATTTCGCACCAATTTCAAAATGTTAATTTGTTTTTTGTTATATTATTATATTATTTTATCCTTTTTTTTAAGTCGATTATACTTTTTTGTAAAATAGTTTTATTTCTTACTTTTTAGTTGCTGGTTTGTAATTCACTTAAGTTATTAATAGCCTAAAATCAACTGGTGGAGTCCTTTTAAAAAAAATGCTATTCCCGATGCAGGGCCGTTAATTGTTTAGGGCTTCACATGATACTTTACCATCGGCCCTATCAAGTGGTTTAATAGTAGTATGACGAGCATAAAATGCTACGCAATATTATGTTTAAGTAATTGAATCTCAAACTGTGAAATATTAAATAGTTCCGCTGGTGATCTGTAGTCTTTATTTATTTATTTATTTATTATTATTATGGATCTCTTACAAATAATATACACCACTTTAACATATAATCAGCTTACACAAAAAATCGTTACGTGTACTCCTTTAATTAAAAGAGACCACAGTGTCCAAACAATAATCCAACGTTTACAGTACGTAAACTACTAAATAAAATAAACTAAAAAAAAAATGAATATTATGAGTAAACAATTAAATCAACTTAACCTAGATTAATGAATAAATAAAACTATTTAGATATACTTACAACAAAATCAACTAATTATACATAGATAACATCTTTTAAAGATATTTATCATCGGTTCCACATCACCAAATAGTAGTTTTTGAGAGTAAATGCACGAATCACTATGAAATATATCTAAATCACTATAGGTGTGCCTTTTATATTTAAAGAGTTCCCTCATTTTCTTCAGGATTTCCCATCTCATTCTCCCATCATCAGATCCTGATCTGATGACAATGAGACCAATTTGAAACACAAAAGGAATTTTTTCAAATCGGTCCATCTGTTTTCGCGTAATCGGGTAACAAATACACAAAAAAATATACAGTCGAATTGAGAAACTCCTCCTTTTTGAAGTCAGTTAAAAAAAAGAGAACCCGATATGTCGACAAACACAAGTTCAACCATGTTTGTCAGAATTTGCAAGAGCGGTGCCAGCGCTTGTTCGGTTTGTACTACCAAAAAAATCAAGTTTACATAAACGTGTTATTTCATTATTTTCAGTTAACTTTTGAAGTCTGTATATTTTTTTCCCCGACTGCAAGGAAGGGTTATGTTTTTCGCGTGTATCTTGTATGTATGTTTGTAGAAAAGTCATATTCTTTATTTCCTTATATCTTTCAAACCACAAGACGGATTAAAACAACTGAGACGTTGTTAGATTTGTCTTGACCGCCCTTAGATAAGTGATGTTTGAAAAACACAAACGTGGCGTCTGTGAGATGTTAAAAACAATAGGAGTGAAAAGAAAAGTTTTTTCGAATACCGCAATATGGATATTAAATAAAAGGGCTCATCGTAAGCATTTTAAAAATGTATAACATTATTATAACTGTAATACTAAAAAAGTCAATTAATGGCAATAGCTGTGATAAAAGCAAGTTGTTACACCGGTTACATCCGAAAACTACTAAAAGGTATTAAATAAAATAAAAAAACCTGTCTGCGCAAAAAACATGGAAACAACATCCCCTACTTAGGTAATATGATGCTGACGGAGGCACACTATCATTTCATCGAGATTCATGAATGCCTCCGACAGCATCATTACATATGTAGGGGATATTGTTTGCATCTTTTTTACACAGACGGATTTTTTTTATTATGTATAGTGTGGTTTTATAGTTTGATGCTTTAATTTCTACTGCAAAACATGTATGTACTCTTTTTTAGAGTTCCGTAGCCAAAATGGCAAAACAGAACTCTTATAGTTTCGCCATGTCCGTCCGTCCATCCGCAGCTTAGCTCAGATACTGTTAGTGCTAGAAAGCTGTAGTTTTGTTTATACTAGTGCCGACAAAGTGAAAGAATAAAATGTTATATTATAAAATTGTATAACTAATCAAAAAAATATTCTATATCTAAAGTGGGGTTATTTTTATTCTCACCCGTGTGTGATGAGATAGGTCATTTAAAACATTTAGGGGTAATAAAGACAATTTTTCGATTTAGGGATCTGTTTGTGAAATATTAAGCTTTAAAGTGCAAATTTTTGTTACAGTCTAGTGTCAGGCTCTTGCCAGCTAAATAGTTGATGTTGGGTTTGTGAAAAAATACGGTAGTAGTATATATAGTGAAATTAAAAGGAAAACTATCACAGCCCAGTAGGCTTTACAACTCAACGAGTAACAGCAGACCGAGTGAGAAGTAACAAAATAATTGTACAGGTTCCATCAAAAGATACTTATATAACGTTGTTAGTAGTATGAAACAAAAACAACAGAAAACCTACTTCTTAGACAGCATTATTTGGATGGGGGAATACGGAACCCTACGTTCTGCGTGGCCCGACATGCACTTGCTCGGTTTTATATACATATATAATAACACCTTGTATGCTTGACGTAAATGTAAACGCATGTTTAACAAATAAATAAATTATGTTCATTTTTATCTACTTATATTTTTATTGTCTAATGTGAATATCAGAGGCGAAGGGTTAATATTTTCTGAGGCAACCCGATACAAAAATATATCTTGCTGGACATTGTTCTTTGTACCTATAATACTAAGTATCTACACTCCAAAGGAAACCGAAAGTAACAGTGTTCTACGGACCCTCCGCCACTGGTGAATATCTGTGTTGGTGTTGTCTTGTCACTTTCATTTGTTTTCACAAGCGAGAGGAAGCACTTAACGGCTCTAATGCTGGAAGCACGCATTTCGCTCGCGACATTGCCTGCTCGTACCGAACTTTCACTTTACTTTTGCCGCACTGCTACAAGTGAACGTCGTAATAGGCGTGATCTTTGTATTATTTCATAAAAATAATAAAATACGCGTAGTGTACTTATACTTATATAATTTGATGAAGAAGAGTATACACGGTAATCAATACCTACTCAATAGTGCCATCAAATTGAAAATCATCAATTATGAAGGCTTTTTTTGTTTCTTAGATCTGATATACTTTCCTGTCAAATCATATGACCATAAGTCAGTATAACATACGTTAGTTATTACACGCTCTACCTAAACACTCAAAAGTTCTTCTCAAATATTATAAAGACTATAGTCTATCAGGCTGAAATAGAGCGTACTTTGGTTTAGCTCAAGTCTAGCATAAGTCGAACTTGTAGAAAATCTTGACAAAGCATTTGCTGGCCGTTGGAATTATTGGTCATAGCGCAAGCTTAGCTTAATCTTAGAAGATTATATCCACAAAGGCAACGGTCAGCACGCGCTTTGTCATGTTTTTTTTGTAATGTTTAACCTGAACTAAGCCAAAGTACGCTCTATAGATCTCAGTCTCAATGTCCTGTGGTAAAGACAATCAGGGAAGGATTTCGGTCGGGGTTGAAATTTTCCGATTTAAAAGTCGATCCACTAAACAGTAGGTATAGGAGGCTGCGGCCGCAGTAAGGAGCGAATAGTGACATTTTATTTTGTTCTATTTCAGGGCCAAATGGTGAGTGTAGTGGCGACGCTCGGGCGTTCGGCCCCGCGCCGCGCGCCCCGCGCCCCGCGCCCCGCGCCGCTCCTCGCCTCCACACTCTACCCCCGCGGCCCTGGATACACATGCCCGCTACATCACACCTATAACTCTATTATACGTTACTAAGCCTTTTGAGCCATATTAACTCAGCTCGCAAATGGCTGTTACTAATGTTTTATGACACGAAACGACTTTGCAATCATGTACCTATAGCTCTGTAGATACCATTTGCTTCTGAAGTCGTCACAACCAAAGGACATCGAATACGAATATCATCCGATACTCGCTGTAATGCCAACACGTAGCACCTATCACATTCAATCCCGCGGCTCCGCCCGCATAATGTTCGTTATCGAGACTAAAACTACCTTATTTCCTTTCCGGCATTCAAACTATCTCCATACCTAGTTTCATTTAAACCGGTTCAGCGGTTCAAGCTTAAAAATATAAAAGACAAACAAGTCTATAGTGTTCGACCGAAGCTTCGGCTTCGGCTTCGACTTCGGCCACCTTTGGCCAAAACTACCATCTTCGGCAAAACATACGGCATCCGCCCCAAAACCTGGCCAATGCTGAAGGTTCCTAGCACATATCGAAATTGTACGAACTGTTACAAACGAATGAGCGGAGCGAGAGCGCGACGAACAAGACTTGTGTGAGGCGGGACTCAAGACATGTTCGCACGCGTACTTAAACATCTACCTACTTTACTTAGTGTTTTGTATTTGTATTTGTTTTGACACAGTTATGATTGAGACGTAAAGAAGATTTAGCTAGAGAAAACACACTAACATTTTTAAAACTTTGTATTTAATAAACCAAAGTTTATTAAGAAAGTTAGTTTATGCATAACTATTTATTAGTCTAGTTTCGCACTAGTTAAGACAAACAAATACTGATTGATCGATCTGATTGTGATTGTTAAATTACCATACCCATGGGCGGCCATCGTTCGGCCGACGTTCGACCGTATTACGTCACGGGTAGAAATAAACAAAGGTATTTAGCCTTAAAATAAAATATTTACGCGATTAAGACCCGTAGCTTATAAAATTCTATAATGTGTACAAATCGCGAAAGGTTACGAACATATATTGCAGACGTTGTGTGAGTTGTCCCAAGAATATCTTGGGTCATAACTAAGTCTTGGAAGAATAAAGTACGGATCTTCGTCTTGAATTTAAAGCAATTAGATGCCATCCTAATTTCGGGGGGGGGGGCAGCGCATTCCAGAATAAGACGGATTAAACTAGGAAAAAGGGTCCGACAAATCCAGAAGAATGAGCAGGACATAGGAGGCATAAGAGGAGCAAATTGTTAGGAGATCGAAGATCTTTGTTGTGGTCGGAGCTCAAGTATTGAAAGTTACATGACAATTAAGAGGAGGAAGAAAGAGAATTATATAATTATAAATAATATAATTCTCTATAAATATAATTAACTGCCTCTGTGGCACGGTGGGAGTGGGTCCAACTGCTACGCAAGCTGTCGGGTTCGATTCCCACATGGGACACCATTTTGTGTGATCCACAAATTGTTGTTCCGAGTCTGGGTGTACTTTGTGTCCGTGACTAGTATGTTTGTAAAGTCCCCCACGATACAGGGCTTGTACCCTACTGTGGGAGTCGAATTTTCTTAAGAAAAAAATAATACGAAGCGGTAAGAAGACACATGGTCATAGTCTGACGAAGATTAACGATGAAACGAATGCAGTTATTATAAGCGCATAGGTAGAGGTAATTGCATGAGCTGACAAGCGCAGCGATCAGTTCAGAGCCGCAGCGCGATTTTAAATGTCCGAGTACGAGGAGCACAAGTTGTTGTGCAACGCGAATTAAAATGTCAATGCACTGAACTCGCTAAATTGCGCAGAGCGTACTTATCCAACAATGAACGAGCTGTGGACCGTACTTAATAGTCACTTTGCAAGCAAAAAGGCGTAGCGTGAAGGTGGAATTCACTATCAATCAATTTATTTATTCACCGTAAATAGAGTACAATAGATGGAATAATTATCATAACAATTCTCTGTGCTATATCTATTTAGCCTATTTTGGGCATGTGAATGAGCATAGCGTGTACTTATAAGCAACCCAATTGACTGAATGCCGCCGCGCCATTTTAAGTTACTGCGACTGCCGTCCCGCGAGGATTCGACTGACTAAATCGGAACCAAGTCATACTCATAAGGTAGGACTTCAAACTACTTTCTGCGAATTGAATGCCTGTAAAAGCGGCAAGTCACATTTGAATAACTAAAAAATAATGCTTTGGATTTTACACCGCGTATCTCTTTTGGGTCTTTCAGCTTAGAAGCGTCTAGGTAGGCGGCCCAGCGCAACCTTAAAAGTCACTGCGCAGGCAGAGAGACCTAGCGCCAAAGTGGAAACCCTAGAGCGATCAGGAGCAGCGGGCGAGCCCTACACTTGGTGAACACAGCAAGTACCTACTTCGAATTCATGTGGGCGCAGAGTTAAAATTTACTACGTTAGTCGTTAGTCCCTGTGACACTAAAACTAAGAAATTAAGTTACTGCGTAGACTACGAGTTACGAGGAGTGGGTGGCGCGAAACTGCGCAACACAAAAGGTACAAAACCAGACGGGAAACTAACTTTAATAGTCCTGTTGTCGGATGTACACGGGGACATTCAAATATTTCATGTGCTTAAAAACATCGTCTTGCAGCGCGTTTGATGCTTGGCCCTCCCTTCTCCCCCCCCCCCCCCCCCGCCAGTACTAAACCTGTCTAGCAATCGCGCAATGTCGTCGAATTTCGCCTTTAAGTTATACCTTTTTCTAAAAATGTTATCTCCCACTCAGGCAGTGTATTTTTAAGAGGGGGCAAACTTTCGGACCTGTTGGAAAAAATGTAGATTAAGGGCTACAGCCCTTTTCTATATTTCATATCCGCGTAAAGTTGTAGCATGACTTATTTATTAATTTTATCGACATTTCGTATGGATTTAGGCAACCAGGTTCTAGAGGGGGGGGGGGGCAGATTTGGTTTTGAATAAAGAAAAATCCCCACGCAGGTGAAGTCGCGAGCCACTGGGATGTTTGTATGAAACTACGACAGTCTAGCAGATAAATCTGTATTCTTACATATTTTAGTGTAGTTGGTATGTCAACCCCTAAGGGGGTTAATAAAGAGTTGTAAATTTGTATGAAACTCCGCAAGATTTAAAATTAGGTCTAAAACATGTTTCAACGTTTTTCGCAAATTTAACCCAAAATAGTGTGAATGAAATTATCCTAACACCTCGTATTATTACATAATTATTACTAGTAGCCAATCTTGAACAATATTCTTTTAGAGATTTTAAGCCTTCAGCTTCGATTAATCGGCTTTCGCCATATAGCCGATTAATCGACTTCGGCTTTGGCCAGAAATCAACCTTCGGCAGACACTATTATAAATGTTGATAAACTTTCGCGATTTGTACACACTATGAGTATGTATATATATATATATATATATATATATTACGGGTCTTATATATGTATACATTAAGTTGACGCTTTTGTTAACCGACTTTTTATGAAAATTTAAATTTAAAGCACTGAATCATTTTTTACATTGGTGAACAATATGCCAGGAAATTACTTTCGGATCGGGTGTTACAAATTGAAAATTTCTCAACCAAAGGAAAAGAAACGACAGTGATATGCTTTGCGAGTGAATCAAGTATAAAGCGCCAGCTAGAGAGTAATACCGTCACACATTAGGCGCTAAGCATAGGTACTCAATCCCTCACGTAACATGTACACTCGTGGAGGAGCTGCACAGGTGTACCACAGCGTGGCTCTTTCTTTGTGATGATCGTGAACAATTCCTTGATAAATACTACTAACGTAGGCACTTCCTCGTTTTAAGCCGTACAGTCTATATTACCTAGTACCTACTCAAGTAGTTCATATGTTAAATCATATTATACACTAGCTGACCCGTGCAACTTCGTATGCGTTAATTTCCCCGTTTTTGCAACATTTTTCATTGCTGCTCTGCTCCTATTGGTCGTAACGTGATGTAATACTTCCTCGATAAGCATCAACAGTAAAATAATTGTTCAATTCAGACCCGTAGTTTCTGAGATTGTTGCGTTCAAACAAACAAATACTTCGGCTTTATAATATTAGTAGAGATTTGTCACAGCGTACGTTTAGATATTAAATCAGCCTAAATATTCACACGACTTATCTTAAACTTGATGGAAGTGGTTCAAAAAGGAGTGGTGAGTGAGGCGCCGCCAACGGACGTCCGTATATTGTATGTCTTCTTGTATGTTTGTCGGTTATAGTTGCCATGAATTCATTCTTTGACTAAAAAGTTACTTTTGTATGCATGCAAAGCAACATATGAATAATTATGTAAATGTTACGCTATCGTGGGTTACTCTGTAACAGTTGATCGCAGCTTTATAATAACTGCGGTACAACTGTCAGCAGCAGCAGGCAGCTGTGACCTGGTGCGCTTGACCTGCGTCGACATTTATTTGTCTCAGCCTACAGACACCCATTGTTGAGCGAAGGCCTACCCCAACAAATTCCACTTCTGACGATTGCTGTCAAATTACAATAAACATATTGCAATTCCGCTAACTCTACTCGCGCTCTTTGATGAACTGCCCTACATACAATCACATATATAATTATAGTTAAACAATTGGAAACTAATGTTTTGTAGAGCATGGGACTCGACAAATAAACAAATGTTTCGAAACTCAATGGTTAGAAGCGGCGGCGGGGCCTAGTGGCACATTGTTAGTTCTCTTATAAAGAACTAGAGTATGTAATTATATAACTCTCGTTCAAGTAATTGTGTTGTCATTCGAGTTTCACTTATTTGCAATATTGCACTTATTCAAATTGATAGGACAGTTCAAATAGGCTTAAGTTGCCCTTTTTTTACCCGACTGTGCAAGAAAAAGGGTTATGCACAGTTACTGTCTCTGTTCAGGAGTGGCACAAACGAAAATACCAAATAAAAATTGTAAAGTGGTTTACTATTTGATTGTCAGCAACATAGTAGTGACGATGTGTCGTTGTGTGTGTGCAGCCTGGCGGTGCGCGGGTCGGACGCCGGCCCCGGCAAGAAGCCGCGCGAGCCCGGCCCGCAGGAGCCGCTGCTCAACGATGGAGATGCGTGAGTACACACTACACATGTCTTTGTTTACTGCACACCAACATACTAACATACTAGCGTCGAACATTGGCTGCGTAGCTGAGCTACGCCGCGTAGCTAGCGCTACGACGTGTCCGCTACGTTCACTTAGTAGCATCACTAGCGATCTCTCGTAGATCCATTCTAACGCTACCTCTGTATTCCAATTACGAATTCTTTTTGACGTTTCTGTAACGTGACGTATAATTAGAATAAAAAAATAAATAAAATCATAAATATTATACAATTAATTCGTTAATACAATCAACGCTTTTTAATGTTTGTTTATTTTGAGTACGATACTCGAAATAATGAAAAGTTAATAATTATAATTAACAATAATTTACTGCAATACCGCATTTACGTAAAATCGGGTTTTAGATGTCAATACAATATGTATTGACATCTAAAACCCGATTTTACAACTAGTTGCGACAACCCTAGAGAGACGCCCGTGTCGCCATTTATAATAAATACAAAGTCGTCCTACTGTATGCAATATAAACTGTGCCGATAGTATACAGAGTGACTTTTGAAATACTAATAAACCTCCCGGTCGTGGCTACTCTACACAGCAATAAATAACTTTGTAAGACCAGTTTTGGAAAATATTTAATACATTAACCCTTAATCACCTACCGCTTGTTTTTGAAGTTATGACCTTAACCACCTACAGACTATTTTACTGAAGTAAAATCGTCTTAGTCTATTGTGGGATTAGGCCCTAAACCTGACAAAAAAGATCGGTTTTACTCAGACAGATGTGTTGTAGATGATTGTTTGATAAAAGTAAGTGGTATGTACTAAAGGGTTAATATGATTTTTTTTTTAAATTATCACGTAGTTATTTGGTGTAATGTAAAGAAGCCACGAGCGGGAGGTTATTAGTATATAACAAATTACCCTGTTTATGATACAATTGCCCTAGTACTCTACTATTTGACATCTGTCAAAAAAGAGGTCCGTTTTTAATTGGAATACAGTAGGTATATTAGAAAGGCCATTATACATTCTGTCAAGAAAGTACCGAGAATCACATAGTAAAAAGCCCACATTTATGGGTTCTTTTCGTCGTGAAGTGAAACAACTGACCGTGACTTATCCTTTATTGTAAATACTGCTTCCTCTGTTTAATTGGTTAAATACATTCATTAGTGTATTTGAGTGTGTGAAATGTATATAAAGTGGATCTTTTACGTTAATACTCACGTGGAAACTGTGGTACAGTACTAAACTAGTGAAATTCGAACAATAAAAACAAATAATTTGTGAACAATGAAATTACATCAAATCGCGGGCGGTTACTACATCGCGGGTCGCACGAAGTAGTATCGGCCGTGTAGGTGCCGCGAGTCGCACTCTTTCACCCTCGTGCACTAAGTGATCGGTTTGTCTCTGTATCTCCGCGTTTACTGAGAATTGTTTGGTATATAATGAATTGTATGATTTGTAATATGATATAAATGCGTTGGATGCAAGGTGGGGTTCCACTGTAAGTGTTTGGATGTTACTACTGCTGTGTATAGAAAGGAACAAGCACAAATAAAGCGTAACTTTAAGTGCGATTCCTGCTACTCCGGTTCGCGGGGCTGTCGCCAATCTATCGATGCAAAATCCATACTAGAGGAAATCCGTACTAAAAGTTCTGCATTGTTGCCTATGGAAGTCTACGGTTACGGTGCTAGCTTTAGAGAACAGTAAGTGGAAACAAGAGTTGATAGAAAGCAATCAGAAATGTATTTCATATAAAATAGAGGTTAAAGACTGAGTCCCAAACACTAAGACAGCATAATATTAACAATAGAATGGTCGTTAAAGGCCAATATCAAGGTCAAATAGAAGTTCCAATATCAAAGTCCTTGGATACGCCTCCCCCTGCATCTGATACATTTAACAGTGGTAGCAGCTATACACAGATATTTGTGTCTTAAAGGCTTTATATGAGGCACTTGTGAAGAGACATCTCGAGTATAATGCGGTTATCATAGTGAAGCGAAGTACTCAACAATTATTGAAAAGATACAGAATAAGTATATCAGGTTTATGCATTTAAAGCTGTATGGAGTATATTATACTACACCACGTCCTTGTTTATCCTCGGGATTATAGAATATTATAAATTAGAAGTGAGACGTGAAGTACATTCACGGTGTTACGTGGTAGGATACGAAATCCACCGATTTTGTCGCAGATTAGCTTTTGTGTTCCTAACCATTACGTGGGGCGGCACAGCTGCCGACGGTACCTCGCGCGCGTACCAACCTGCTGCTGAGGGCACCGCTCACGCGGGCATTGCGCGCGTTCAATGCGGTTGCCATTGTCGTTGTCGTTGACATATTTACTTGTTCACTAAGCGAGTTTACTAAGATCAGTTATTAACATATATTATCCATGTTAATTATACGAACTAAATTGTTTACGTATACTGCATTAGATACATATCTGTAATGGTAGACGTGAGTATGTTATGTTATAAATAAATAAATAAACAATGCGCGATTGTGTCGCCTCATCTCAAGTGTGTTATGCGACTTTTACAATGTATAAACATATCGAACAAAAAGATGATGGCAAGTCTCCATATATAACATATTAGAGTTCCGTACCTCAAAAAGACAGAACGGAACCCTAATAGGATCACTCGTGTTTCTGTCTATCTGTCTGTCACAGCCAATTTACTCCGAATCTACTGAACCGATTACGTTCTTGGTACACAAATGTATTTCTATGATTCAAATATGGACGCATAACGTAAATAAAAGAATTTAGTTTTTTTGTATGTTTGTTTTATTTTAATATCGTTATTTTTAAAGCTATTTAAGAAAAACCATGAAAATAGACTCCCCCCTTAACTCCAAAGCTACTGGGCCTAATATATTGAAAAAAAAAAAAAACGATAGATAAAACTTTTATGAAGAAAAATGGGGGTAATTTTTGGGGGGTCAAGCGAGAAATTTGAAAAAAATGTTTCACTAACTAAATCGCGTTACATACAAAATGAAAGGGCTTGTTGTAAAGATGTCTAACAATTTTTTTTTATATTTAAGTAATTAGTTTTAAAGTTATTCAGGAAAAAAACATGAAATCTGACCATTTCCCTTCCCCTTATCTTCTAAGTTACTGAGCCTAATATTTTTCGAAAAAATACAAAAGATAGGTCTATAGATTACAGGAAAACCTATTAGAAGTCTGACATTTGAATTTTGATGGCTATTCTAGGGGCAAAACAATAAATTTAAAAACCGTTATGAAAACAATATAGTAAATATAGTAAATAAAAACAAATGAAAGGCTTGGTGTAAGAGTCTCTAATATGTATTTATTTATGTTTTTTAAGAAAGTTCATGAAACTCGAACCAACTTTGAAATTTCTGAGCCTACAGTTTGAAAGTGTGAAAATAAGGTGGTAAATCGACTGACCTGTTGGTCTGTTGGTCTGTTGGTCTAGTGCTGGGATGGCGAACCTTTTGTGCTATACGTGCCATTTTTGTAAATACGAATGACACGGTGGCACATTTCGCGCGGTGAATTTGTAGCCAACATAAGTAGCATAAACAGCAATAACTGGAATCAAAGCAAATTTTCCTATCTTTCGTGGTGTTGAAGTATCTTCGGCCACCTCATGGAAGACACAGCGTGCCCGAATTATAATAACGCGTGCCATCCGTGGCACGCGTGCGATTGGTTCGCTACCACTGGTCTAGTGGTTAGTGACCCTGACTGCTAGGCTAAAGATTGTGGGTGCGATTCCCACCTAAGATAATTATATCCTAATAAGTTGTACCAATAGAAGCATAGATTTCGGCTGATTTCGGGGGAGTGAGGAGGGAGGGTAGGGCGGCCCAATATGTACTAAAACAAATGCCCTGGCAGATGGTTGATATATTGAATATCATATTATTTTATCTTTTGCCATCAGTCCTCTAATTTGGTGTTTAAAATAATGGTGACAGCACCTTACCAACATATATACATTTTATAAACAAACAAACATTGTAAGCATTGGCAATTTGAAAATAGTGGTCGCGAGCTTTTATTGCCTTGTTCCTTTCGCCGGCTTTGTCTATTGCTTGCGAACAGGTATTACATATAATGTAGAATCATGACTTTTCACAAGTGTAGTATTTTGCTTCTTATGTGAATAAATTATTTTACATTGATTTAGTATGTTTACAAGTATCAGTTGTCTATGTCTTATTTCATTATTTTGAGTTAACTTTTGAAGTTTATTTAATTTTTTTTAATTAGGTACTTTTTATTTTATAATTTTCAGTTTTTACGTAACTAAATAATATTTCTTATATCTATGTACTATTTGAGCAAGGGTTTTGAGATGCTTTTACTTTGAAATTTCCGTAAAAATGTAAGCCAAGCTGTCAAATTTACACGTTTTCGTTCATATCTTTTTTTTTATTATTATTAAAGACGACTCCCGCATTTTGGTATAAGCTCTGTGTTACGGGGAACTTTACAAACATACAAGTCATGGACACAAAGTACACCCAGACCCGGAACAACAGCAGTCCAGCAGGACCGCGCCACAGAAGCAGTCAAATATCTTTCAAAGCACTTAACCGATTTTGATAAAACTTGCACTGTTTCCTAAGTTGAAGTAAACAAAAATTATGAAAAAAAACCGGGCAAGTGCATGTCGGGCCAAGTACAATCTGTGGTTCCATAGTCCCCCCCCCCATTATCCGAATAATGTGGCTGGAGTGGGTTTCTGTTGTTAACTTCTTATTTGATCAGCTGTTACTCGTAAACTTGTAAAGCCTACTTAGCTGTGATAGTTTTCCTTTTAATTTTACTATATATGCTACTACCGTGATTTTTTATTTAGCTGGCAGGGGGCAGGGAACTTGACTCTAACAAAAATGTTCACTTTAAAGCTTAATATTTCACAAATGGATCCCTAAATCAAAAAATGGTCTTGACAACTCCGAAACGTTTTTTAAAGACCTATTTATTGATACCCCTCACGATGGGGAAGGGTAAGAAAAAAAAATCACATGCCCACTTTACATATAGGGGAGGTATACTCAAAAAATGTTTTTCAAGATTTTATTATTTCACTTTGTTGGCGTAAGTAATATGTGTATCCATACTTTTTTTTTTTTTTTTTTTTGTCTTTATGCTCCATGGCAATCTGTTTTCCAACAATAAGCCACTTCTTTGTTTGATTTCTCAGTTTATGTTTTCCTCAAGAGCCATACTTGTATGAAAATTCTTTTCACACGACTCTCTTGATGTCAAGTGGTAAATCTTTTATGTAGGCTCGGAATGTCGCTTCTTTTTAGTCGGGTATGCTGAAGAGCTCCTTCTCCACTCAGAGCGTGTGCCAGTTTGTTTACATGGATGGTCAGTTTCTCCTGGTATTTCAGGCTGTTTTGAGCTATTTCCTGCCGAACTGTTTTTAGACCGAGGTCGAGGTATATGTATCTATTACTTATACAATGAGGGATGCCAAATATTGTTCTCAGAGCTTTGGTCTGGAATCTCTCCAGGATATCTATATTACTGTTGCTGGCCGTTCCCCACAGTTGTATTCCGTAAGTCCAGATTGGTTTTATGGTAGTTTTGTAAACTAGCATCTTGCTGTTAGGATTTAATTGTGATTGGCGTCCCAATAACCAGTTCAGTGACCGCAGTTTTCCATCAAGTTGTTTGCGCTATGTCCAGATATGTTTCTGCCATGTAAGTTTCCTGTCTAGGTGCATGCCCAAGTATTTTGCGTTATTATCTTGAGGGATAATTTTGCAGTTTAGCGTTACCGGTGGACATGTTTCTCTCTTAAGTGTAAATGTTACATGTACCGATTTGCTCTCATTGGCTTTTATTCTCCAACGCTTAAGCCACTTCTCAACTTCTGTTAGGTGGTTTTGCAACCGTGATGATGCCGTTTCTGGGTTGCTATGAGCTGACAGTAGCGCCGTATCATCAGCGTATGTCGCAGTCGTGGTGTAGTCAGTTGTTGGGATATCTGCTGTAAAAATGAGGTATAGTACAGGGCCCAAGATACTACCCTGAGGGACACCTGATTTTATTTCGTGTACTTTTGAGATATCATCGCTGTACCTCACTTGGTAGCATCTCTTATCCAAGTAGGACTTAAGTATTTGGAAGAAACAATGCGGGAGGTTCTTCTTTAACTTAAACAGGAGGCCATCATGCCATACCTTATCAAACGCTTGACTGATATCCAAAAAAACTGCAGAGCAATATAATTTGTTTTCAAGGCATCTGCTAATGGTGTCAACTATACGATGTACCTGTTCAGTTGTTCCGTGTTTTTCCCGAAACCCGAATTGGTGGTTTGGTAATACTGTACTTAGATGTTCTTTCATCCTGTTAAGCAGTATCCTCTCAAACAGTTTTCCAATAACTGGTAGCAGGCTGATAGGTCTGTATGAAGTAGCTTCGTGTGGGGGTTTACCTGGTTTCGGTACCATGACTACATGTGCGATTTTCCATTGCCCAGGGAAATGTTCCAGTCTCAAGCTGGCATTAAAGATGTTAACTAATTTTATTACACCTTTATGAGGCAGGTTTTTAAGTAATGTGGCATCAATAAGGTCATAGCCGGGTGCTTTACCTTCCTTGAGGTTCCTTATTTCTTTCACAATTTCTTTTGGGCTGGTACTTTTTAGTGGAAGACACATTTGTTTTGCTGATTCAAGGTATTCCTTGATTTCCATAGTATGTTCTGGATTGTTTTCAGGGAGTGGTTGGAAAACTGTTTTTAGATGTTCCGCAAAGATTGTTGCCTTTTCTTTATCTGATCTAGCCCATCCTCCCTTTTCATCATTGATAGGTGATATATGAATTTTCGGGCGCTTTAGATTCCTGGTAGCCTTCCATAGCGAGTAGTTTGTGTCTCTCCTTGGATCTAGATTTGAGAGATAGTGTTGAATATTATCATTTTCTAGGGAGCTGATAAGGGCTTTGAGTTCATTTGAGAAACTATTGAATGCAGTTTTATCACTTGGATATCCTGTAGTATGCCAGATCTTTCTTAAACGACGGCGCTCTTGTATTTTCTTTTTAATATCCTTTGGATATGAGTTATGTTTCAGAGGTTGTCCTTTACCTGTCCTTTCTGGGGTAGCAGAATTGGCAGCAATGTGGATAGTCATATTAAGTTGTTCCAGTTGTCTTTCAAGATCTTCTACTGTATTAATTTTGGCCTTTAGTTCTGTCTCTGTTGTGATTATATTTTTATAGATTGTCCAGTCTGTAGTGTTCAAGTTGTATATTCTTAGGGGCGGAGCTACCAGATTAGCTGTTGTAGTAACATTCAGTATAACTGGTGTGTGGTCAGATGTGAGATCTATTCGTGGTTCCACGTTTAGGTAGTTACTGTCTATGTTTTTAACAATGAAAAAGTCCAATAAGTCTGGGATTCTTTGTCTGTCGGTAGGCCAATAGGTAGGTTTTCTGCCCGAATGACATTCTAACTTCATCTCTCCTGTGGCTTTACAAAGTTGTCTTCCTCTAGTATTGGTCAGCCTAGATCCCCAATTTAAATGTTTGCAATTCCAGTCGCCAGCACATATGAATCTGTTACCCAGTGTAGAAAAATATTTTGCGAAGTCGTTGGCAGATATAGCATGCTTTGGAGGACAATACACAGCGGAGAATACAGTTTCTAGTTTGCTGTCTACAAGTTTAATTGATGTTGCTTGTATTTTTTCTGTTCGGTATTCCTCTATAGCGTAGTGTTTAATATTGCTTTTAATAATAACTGCTGTTCCTCCATGGCTGTTCCCAGTTGGGTGATTGGTTGTGTACACTGTATAATTATTAAAGTTAATGTGTGTCTTAGGTGTGAATCTTGTTTCAGAGATTAGTGCTATATCAATCATCTCTGTTCTGAGGAAAGTTTCTAATTCTTGACGTCGTTCCGTCAAGCCGTTGGCGTTCCAAGTAACTACTTGGAGGTTTCGGGTCATTTTTTTACCAGGCTGCTGACTAGCTGGACCATGCGGTCCATCATTTTGTCCACAATTTTTTCCATCATTGTTAACATTGAATGTTGTAGTTTTTCGAACATTATGTCCATTAGGTCAGTAAGGTCGGCCAGATCGTTCTTTGTGTCTTGTTGAGTATGTTGTTCTTTGGTTTTCGTTGCTTCTGCATAGGTTTTAATTAAGTTTTGTTTATCTGTGCGGTTAGACTTAGAACCCGTGTAGGGATCTGGGTTTTTGATCTCTATATTGTTAGGCATTGGTTTTTTTTTTGACTTAGAGTCTATTTTCAGAATTTTTTCCCTATACTGTTTGTACACTTTGCATCCTTTGTAGCTAGCGGGGTGTTTTTCGTCACAATTCGCGCAAGTAGCCTCAGTATCTGGTTTTTTTGTACATGTTGTTGTAGGGTGAGCGCTACCGCATTTAACACAGCGATAGGGCCTAAAACATTGGTTCTTGGAATGCCCAAATCTCTGACATCTCTTGCATTGAATGATTTCCCTTTTCTTATAGGGGGCTTCAAAAGTAATCTTCATGTTATTCAAGAATTTCACATCGAAAATGGCTTTGTTGTTTGGCTTTGGTTCTAAATCGACATAAAATACAGGCAACGGTTCCTTTGTAGTTCGATGTCTGACATTGACTATTTGTCTCACCTCATGTCCAATTCCATTCAATTCTTTTGAAATTTCTTTGGTATTTTCTGATGCATGGAGTCCGCGTAGCACTACTCTGTATGCTCTCTCGCTTTTAAGCTGGTAAGTATAGTGTGAGATATTATTGGCAATAAAGTTCTCTCGAATCGTTTTGTATGTCTGTATGTCTTTAGGTATAATTTTTATAACGTGTCCAGATCTAAGTGTGGTCATGAGGTAAAGATCGCTTTCTAAAAAATTGTTTAGTATATCCTTAAGAGAATTAACATTAATTACACCAGTAACAAAGATGGGTTCTGGTTTTGGTACATATACTTTATCTGTATTGTTGGTTTTATCCGTATGCTCTATATCGAGTAGTTCAAAACTATTGCGTGTAGGGATCATAAATTCTGGGGAATTTTTCTGTTTTTTATTCCCGTCGTTGTGAATTGGACTTGTTTCTTTCCTTTTCTTTCTTATGGTGGAAATTTCATCCCTTTGCCATTCTTCATGGTCTGAGGTTATGTTGTCACTGGCAGATTGGGTCTCGGGCTGTGAATCCAGATTGTCTTTCTCCTTGTTTTGTTGGTTGGAGTTATAGTTAAGCTTTGTTGGGATTGACGATATCGAGTTGCTTCTGTTCCGAGTAAACATGCTTTCATGCAAAGTTTGTTGGATCATGCTATTAGATTGGTCGGTTTTTTAGAGTTCGGTAGGGTTTGTTGATTATTTGTATTAAATTGGTTCATTTTATTCCCACGAGTAAGGCCGATATAACAGGTCGCTAGGAAGGTAACGCCTATTCTCCCTAGAAGGCTAATACAACGACGTTTGCCAGGTCCGTCGATGTGGATCGTTAGCGACTGGTCTCCCACCAGTCATGCAGTCCCTTGGCACGAGTCTCACCGTAGACTTAGGGTGATTGTTTATAGAAGTTGTCTTCTTCATAGTCCGGGCAATTAAGCCAAGACTACCGATCCTGCAGGCAGCGTCCACAGGGTTGCGGTTTGTGGGAGTCATTTCCTACTCTTACTGTTAGACCAAGCTGGTTAGGCTGGTTTGGTCGGGTTAATTTAACCGCCGCCCGAGACCCGGCGTTGTTATTCATTTAGCACCACCCAGGGGGCACGTGTAGGGTAGTGGTTAGGTAGTTCCTACGGACGCGAATAACTGTACCCCCCATGGTGTATCCATACTAAAAAACAGCTTTCTAGCACTAACAGTCTCTGAGCAAAGTTGCGGACGGACGAACATGGTGAAACTATAAGGGTTCCGTTTTGCCATTTTGGATACGGAACCCTAAAAAGAATGGTCACAACGCGATTTCTAGTTTCGGAAAAATGATTGGATAAACATACTACCATTTTTATTTATTTCATAAATTTGTTCTAAAGCCCTAATAAATCATCATATTATGTGAAAATCACGCAATTCGAATAATATAAAATAACATACTTTTTTTGAAGTCTGATAAAGAGATGTAAATAACGATCAATTCTGCAAACTACAACAAGCTTCAGAATGGCGCCTTACAGCTGAGCAAAGCCGAAGTATAGTGCTAAGTGGGAGTCGGACTTGCACATGAAGGGTTTCGTCCAACCGTGCCAGCTATAGGTATTTAACCAACCATAACACGCATGTTTCTTGTCTGGGGCCCACCTTAATTGTTAACTTTATTTCTTTTTAGAGTTTGTTGTTATAGCTGTCACTATAAAATTCCTAGACCAGAACCGATATTTGCCACAGGAGTACTAAATGCCGGACTTCTTAAGGAAACTTAGAATTGTCGAAAAATAGAGTTGTGAAAAGAAAAGTATTGAATTTCTATTTTGGTTATCCAAAATAACTTTAAAAATTACGATATTAAAATTATGAAAATGTATATGTATCCTTACAACAAGCCAACAATTTTTCATTTGAAATGTTACTCGATACAGTTTGCGAAACTTTTTTCAAAAAATTTCTAGTTCGTTCCCCATAAACCGCTCTCAAGTTCCAAATTCTTTACTAACGTTATGCGTCCGAGTTTGGGTCACAGAATCACATAAGTATACCAAATTTAAACTTAATCGATCACGTAGATTCGGTACAAATTGCCTGTGACAGACAGACAGACAGAAACATATAAGTAGTATGATCCTATCCTGGGTATCAGATGGGTGAAAGTGGACACAATAATGAAGATCTCAAAGTGACACTAACTATTAAATAGCAATAAAATTGTGAAACAATCACGTGCGTAACGTAACATGTCGTCCCGACAAGTTTTCTCTGTCAGTGTGAGTGAGCAAGCGACCGTTGTGTTCCAGGCCCACGCTGGAGGAGATCCAGAGCTGGGGGCAGTCGTTTGACCGCCTCATGCGCAGTGCCGGTACGTCTGATCCCCCGCACCCCGCACCACGTCGACCGCACCATATCGGTCATGCGACTGAACGCTCATTCAGTCACGCGCTCACATCACCGTCACGTAGTTATAACCCGTTGGCTCCTAGTGAAGGAAGACAACGAAGGCCTACAGTAACTCACTGTGCGCTGCAGTCCCATCCAACAATATTGTTTTGTAACAATGACAATAATTAATACACATGTAACTCAAAATGTCTACTTTTTATAAAACATGAAAACTATTAGTTTTTTTGACGTCAACGAATTATTTAGTGTCAAATCATTTACTATTCATACTATTCATTGTTTTGACGAATACAAAAATTAAAATATGTTAAATTGTGTAGGAATATTTTTATATTTTTCCCAGATCATTTAAATGACTTGATTAGTGTAAAATAATTTATTGTTTGTTATTAATTTGACATTCAAATGATTTAAACACTCAATTTGTTTAGCCGTGAGCCGCCGACTAACGGTAACTACTAGTGTTGCCGTGGTTTACGTTTTTGGAAGTACCTGTATCTTCCTATCATTGCAAGGGGCACAGATACAGAATACAGTCTAAAATAGCACATAGGTTACTTTTATCCTGGAAAAATGTACGGTTCCCGTAAAATTTTCCCGCAAACGAAGTCAATTCAATCTATATACATAGAGGTCATTCAGTGGTTTACCGAACTTTTGTCGGATTAAAAAAATATATAGTGGGATTGAAATTGGATCAAAAAGTAGTTACAGGATCATTGAAATATTTTTTGTCAATTATAGTAAGTAGATATTACAAAACTTGACGTTCTAAGTAACACAACTCTTGTCATCTTAATATCCTAACCTACCTACTTTTTTTCACTATTATTACGTATTTAGTAGATAGCAACTGTTTGATGTAAGTTTGTGTGGTTGCAGCCGGTCGGAAGGTGTTTCGCGATTTCCTGCGCGGCGAATACTCCGAAGAGAACATAATGTTCTGGCTCGCGTGCGAGGAGCTCAAGCGCGAGACCGACCCCGACGCCGTCGAGGAGAAGGCGCGCTTCATCTACGAGGACTACATCTCGATACTGTCTCCGAAGGAGGTGAGTGTGCGACCGTGCGGTGGTGTATCTACTATGTGGGAGGAGAGAGAGAGATAGATAGTGATACGACTGTGCGTGTGTGTTCGTTGCAGGTGTCGCTAGACTCGCACGTACGCGAGGTCGTCAATCGCAACATGGTGGAACCGACGCCGCACACGTTCGACGACGCGCAGCTACAGATCTACACGCTGATGCACCGCGACTCGTACCCGCGCTTCGTCAACTCGCCGCTGTTCAAGGCGCTGGCGCGCCTGTCGGGCGAGGCGGCCGGGGCGCCGGCGGCGGGGGCGGCGGCGGGCGCGGGGGGAGCGCCCGCGCCCGCCGCCCTCGCGCCGCAGTGACCCGCCCGCTGCCCGTCTGTAAATAGTCTCGATATACATTCATTTAAACGGGTACTAATTTTGTACATAGCTAGGTTAAGTGTGAGAGTAGGAGCGGCGCCACTTGGCTGGTCCACCGCCCTGCGCCGGCGGCCACCGGGCCCGCTCCCGACCCGTCTCCGCCGCCGAGTCGTACGCGGTACGCACGTACGTACTCACGTACTCACCGTACGCACACGGCGCTGATGCGCGCGTCTAGTTAGAAGCAATAAAGGTGGACCAATTAAGTTTGCCGAAGATTCAACGAATAAATCTGTTCATGTAACATTATTTGGTTTCATTTCCCATAGTGAAATTTATAGTAATGCGCGATGTCGCCTGACGTCGGCGTCGCTTGCGACATCTACGTTGTCGCTACCCGATGCTCCACGATCGACGAACGTCAACAAACGCGACCCGTGTGTCCTTCTACCTCAACATCTACAGTCGCCCCACAAGCTTTGAATAGTGTGGACACGTGTCGCTTAGTGTTCCAAAATGGCAGAAACAACACTACCTCCTCGAGCGATATACTAATCGTGTGGACACCTAATTAGAAATACCTAGTATGGATTATATTTTGAGTACAATTTAACTACATAATTATGATATAACATGTCGTTGATGGCTAACACCTTTATATCTATAAAGTACCAATCTATTTGAAGCACATTATAGTAATTTCGAAGATATTATACAACAGTTTATTTAAAAAAGGTATATTCAAACATAAAATGAACGAGACTAACTGTAACAGTGGACAACTAATTAGAAACACAAAAAATATATTATTTATGGTAACTAAGTTAATGAAACAATAATTAATATAGTGAAACTTTAAAAATAAAATAAAATTTAACATTTGTTTAGAAAGCCTTTCAAGTGTTGACTGTCGATTACAGCACTACATCTAAACCTTTTTTCTTTTTTTTTTTTTAGCGTGTGTCAAAATCCCCTCGGATCCCAACCCGTCGAGGGCACGACAGGTGGGTATGTCGGACTCGAACCGACTAAAATTCACACGTTCTTACGTCTTGTAGATTCATTGCCGGAGATCAGGGTGTCCCTTACGGAATAGTTTCCTTCACCTGCGGCGGACCAAGTATATCGCCCCATCCATTCCTTTTTTTAATTTGCTATGTTTCGTCGGTCGCGAATCGCGACTCAAGTTTGAAAACGACAGGCTGCCCTGCCCGTCGTTCTCAAGCCAACGATATCACGTATGTTAGTGATATGTTTACTCGATAATGTTTTGTTTACAATATGCCACAAATTCTCTATTGGATTTAAGTCCGGGCTATTTGCAGGTCACCCTTATACTGACGCTAATTGATCTCTTAAAAATGCTTTAACGCTGTTTGCTGTTTGCTTTGGGTCATTATCATGTGAAAAGTAATTGGAAAATTATCATCAGAATATAGAGAAATTGTCTCCTTCAATATACTTTTATATTTAAATTGATCTAACATTTTTTGAATCTTATTCACGGGACCGATTGAATTTAATGGTTTCACGAACATCGTTTAAACTATTACACCTACTCTCCTTAATCGCGAAATGAAAAATAACTGTCCCGCGACTCACAATTATTTAGGGTTTCTCGAACGAGACAGTAGGTACTGGGCCTCAAAATCATAATAAAACGAAAACGACTCACCTGTGTCTATGAACAGTCTCTTAGGACAATTCACATACCAGAGCGAATGAACACGCGCCTCCGTTCGGTTATATAGGTATCCCACATCCGATGTCGAAGCGTCGGGATGGCCTTAGGAGCTATTATCGGCTCAATATTCGAATTAGCATAACGGTATTCGATCAAATGAACACGGATACCTTGAGCAAGGTAAAGTCGGCCAACAGTTCTAATCATTTCGATTACACAAATGCACTAACACTTTGTATACACGACCATCAAAACAGCGACGTCTATTAGTAGAGAATTATAGCCAAGTCAGAGCAATCAAAGCATCGTTGATTACTTGATTCAAATAATCAAATTGCAAACTATATTAATAATTAAAGATAATCTGTTCGGCATGTGATTCCAGTTACTCAACCATTCAAATGCGCATCCTATCTGGATCGCCAAGTTTCTCCCGACTTCATGAGATTCGAGTGAATTGCAATACCGCGTAGGTACTCACGAACTACTGTTACCAGCAGACACTGATTTTTACTAAGATACGGCTGTGCTGTCTCATCACAATATTAAGATTAACTCACTTGTCTATAGTTAGACTCTGTGTTTCTGTCACCATCCATGATTTCATCAATGACCCTCTGATTACTAAGCACATTTTAAATTCAAGGCTTTTAACATTTAGCACACGCGTGTTTTTTTACACTCAAATATCCTATTCACGAGAAACAAAATGCAAGGCCGCTTAGTTATCCTACCCAAACAGAACTATTACAGTAAATGATAAAAATAATTTAATCTTGATCAGTATTAAACATTGGTTTTATCGCAACTACACGCATAGTAATCCCTGTGACAAACACACAAACATAATTATCCCTGTGGCTATCACACAAACATAGTCATCTTTGTGAGTATTACACAAACACAGTACTTAACTCTGATAAATATTGTTCTACAGTGTTCTACATTGTTCTACTGTGTTTTAATGTGTTCTACAGTGTTCTACTGTGTTTTAGTGTGTTCTACAGTGTTCCACATTGTTCTACTGTGTTTTAGTAATAAGTAGCAATAAAAGTATCCAGGTGGTACTTAACCAGTACCTTACAACACAATGTTATGACAACACTTAACCAGTGCTAACTATCTAGTACTTAACCAGTACTCTACCACTATGCTTAACCAGCACCGCTAACCGGAGCACTTAACACACACAACCTATCACTTGACGAGTGACAGAACAGTACTGTTAAACCAAAAATACTGAAGCACTATCGCTTAACCAGTGGTATCAAATTCTCGCTTAACTAGCGATATCTTCAACTTCTCAACTCAACGGATTCCGCTAGATGGCGTTGATAAGTTAATATCACTTGAGACGTACTCCGTTGTTTTATTTTTATTAAAAATAGTAATCATTGTTTAAAAAGTGTACTGTTCAGTTTAGTGTGTGGGCAACGACCGAATAATTAAGTGACAGTGTAACTAGAAACTTAAACTAACCTTTTGGATAGTAAATAAACAAAATCATTAAGGTTTGTGATCTCATTTAATAAGTGCTTAAATAACAATTGATTAAGACAAATATTGTGGAAACTATATAGCATTGATGGATAAACATAGTTCCAAACATTAAATTGAAGACAAAGATATTTTGAGAATAAATAAGCAATTTCCGATCGTTACTCTAAAATATTTCAAAATTTGCAATTTTATTTACCTATAAATATTGTATGCAGTAACATCTAGGACGCATTGAATTCAACTTATCCTGGCTAAACGGTGATGTCGATAAAATAGGCAACTACCACAGATAAAAACAGTCATTTTATTATCTCAAAATTTATAATAGTGCCATCTAGTAACAAACACGCAAACTAACTAATCTGAGGTCGAATAAGATCACCAATTTCGCATGAGTCTCACTAAGTACTTTAGCTGCGTCGGTTGTCTAGTCGACTGCTGTTACGAATGCATCGAGTTCAAACCCGGTAATCCAAGGAACTCTTTTTGAGAACTATTCTGGGATATTTATACAGAATACCAAAGTACAAGAAATATGAGCGACTTCGAAAACGTTAATACTATACCCCGAACCCGCTCATTTTCGGCCGTTTCCTCGTGGTCATACTAGTTTGTCACACCAGTATGACCACGAGGATATAAATGTCCTCGTAGTCATACTAAAACCTAATCTATTAGAGAAATGGGTTTACTTCCTCCTGTATAAGTATACCTATACATTGGTATAGAAACTTTTCCGCGTATGACCGCATATTTCACTCATTAAGAATAAAACAGAATAGGCAATAGAGCAAATAATTAAACTGTCAGTATAATTAAACTGTCACCATCGAAATTGTGTTGTTCTACAATGGAAGAATTAGTATTTTTAAAAAGAAAACGGGGACAAGTATTGTTATATAACGGCCGCCAACATTACAAACAGCGTTCTTATAAAAATGGAAGTTCGATTTGGAACTGTAGTCAAGTGAGGAAAGATAAGTGCCGGGGTTCAGTTACTATTAAAGTAAGTCTATCTACACTAATATTATAAAGAGGAAAGATTTGTTTGTTTGTTTGCATTGAATAGGCCCCGAAAGTACTTGACCGATATCAAAATTTTTTTCGCCATATTCACTGAATAACATAGGCTTATATTTAAAAAAAAAATTAACCATAAGGGCCCAGGGTCAGCCAGGAGCCCGGGATTTGAAGACCTGAGACGGTGTGCCGGTTCAGTGTTTTCGAGTGCTACATAATCGCTCCCGAAGGCCAGCAGGGCTGGCATCCGAGAGGAATTACCTACGCACGAAAAAAAGTTTACGCAATAAAATTCCACGCGGGCGAAATTATATCTTCCTTTATTTAGCTTAAATAAATTATCATCTTCATTGTGCATTTACAACACTGAAAAATGCATCAATTATTTTAAATTTTTAGGGTAACCATGCGTTGAAATCGACAGTTCATACCTGCATGCCTGACTTCACTAAAAATGATATAGATATTTCAGTGGATAACATGAAAGATCAAGCCCGACTTACCGATACTCCGATTCCCCAAATTTATAATTTAGGCATAAAAACTTTAAAAAATAAAGGTGCACATTTCATTAAGCCATTACCTACGCTACAAAGTGTAAAAACATCTTTATACGCACAAAGGAATAGATCATGTTTTAAATATACTGATGATGTATTTATTCCTGAAAAGTTCGAAAGTTATATTCTGGCAGACTATCATGAGTTAAATTGTCGAATCATAGCATTCGCTTCCCAAGAAGCCCGAAGACTGATTCTTAATGTAGATGATTTTTTTATGGATGGAACATTCAAAAGTTGCCCTAGGCCTTTTGAACAATTTTATTCCATACATGGAGATATCAGTAAATCATCAATGGAAACCAATGTCGTACCTCTAATTTACGTGTTAATGTCGAACAAAAGACAAGAGACATATAGGGCTTTATTTGAGATGATAAAATCACAAATTACGGGATGGTCACCCAAAAAAGTGCACCTAGATTTTGAAATGGCTGTTTCTAATGCATTATTGCAAGTATTTCCTAAAGTACAAATAAAAAAATGTTATTATCACTTTACAAAATGTTTGTGGAAAAGGGCAAAAGATCTAAAATTTAATTCCAAAGTTGAAAAACGAATTGTGGGACTATGTACCGCGTTGCCTTTGTTGCCGGAAACACAAATAGAAGATGGAATAGCGTACATAAAAAGCAACTGTCCTCGGACTGAGAAATTAACAAAGTTCCTGAAATACATGAATACCACCTGGTTTAACACATGTTCTAAGAGACAATGGTCCGTATATGGTGAACGCCACAGAACTAATAATGTGGTGGAAAGTTGGCACTCCCAACTAAATAAAGAAATGAAAAAGCGAACTCCGGTATCAATACTGCGTTTGCTTAACGTTTTAAGTGAAAGAGAAAATGATATAAGGGAAGAAGCAAAAAAAAGACGCCAGGAATATATTGATCGTGATGATTTCATTACAAATTGTCAAATGGAACTCATACATGGAGAAATTTGTATAGGTTTTTTTCTAGAAAAATTACGATAAAAGTATTTTTATTCTTAGTTCTGATTTTACTTTCCTTATTTTTTCTACAGGGGGTGTCAAAATGATAGTATGACTACGAGGACATTTATATCCTCGTTGTCATACTGGTGTGACAAATTAGTATGACCACGAGGAAACAGCCGTATATTCCTTCCGCATCAATGGGTAAAAATATTTGAAAGTTGGTTTTTTTAATGCAGGATCCCTATCTACAAAACATGAAGAGTTTATTATAGCGATGGCCCACCACTCAGTTGATTTGATGGCAATCAATGAAACATGGCTTCGCCCGGGGCAAGAGGGACTAGCCCCCACTGTACCCGGGTATCGCTTGCTTCATGTTCCTAGGCCAGCAAGTGTGCCCAAGTGCCGCGGTGGGGGAGTGGGATACTACGTCAGGGATGGTCTCAATGTGCGAGTCAGACCTCATCCAGTACACTCACAGGTCGAGCAAATGTGGCTGAGTTTAAATATTAATACCAAAAAGATATTTATTGGCACAGCTTATCGGCCACCGTGGCTGAGTACTGACCTGTACCTTGATGCCGTTACTGACAGTTTCAGCTCATTCTCACGCTATGATCACGTGATATTTTTGGGTGATACAAATATCAATCAACTAGATAGAGATGATCCAAAAACGAAGAAGTTCTCCGAGTTTCTGGGACATCTTCACTCGAGACAAATTATTGACACCCCTACTCACTTTACCGATGGGGCTCAGACCTTAATTGATGTTATTTGCACTGATGCATGTGTTCGTAATGTGATTGTTGATCATATTAATGATCTTGGTCGCCACGCATTCATGTCGTGTGAAATAATGATAAAAAAATACACAATTCCTACCAAACTTGTAGTATATCGGCCGTTAAGAGACATACTTTTGGATTACTTCACAATTGATTTGAACCAAATGCCGTGGAATGAAATCAGTAACTTGGACGATGTGAATGTGATGGTTCAGAGGTTCAATGCCTGCATAACGTATATTTTCGACCTACATGCTCCTTTGAAAACTAGAAAGTTTAAAGGCCGTCCTACTTCATGGATTACTGACAATATTCGTGCAATGGTCAGACTTAGAAACGATGCTCATGCGAGATACAAGTCTACTAAATTAGAAGCGCACAAAGTTTATTATAAAGACCTTAAAGGGCAAACCTCTATGGCTATGTCCAGTGAAAAACGTGCATACTTTGACCATTATATTAACGGCCACTTAAAAGACTCAAAAATCCTGTGGAAAAATCTTAAGTCAAATATTATGGGTACACCTATTATAGTAGAACTTTTTAAGTAATAATTTTATATTGCATAACAACTAATAGCATAAACTCTTTTCGCAGAATATCGTTTGGCATAAACTCATTTAGCATACATTGAAACCCATAATTTTGTAAGTCAGAATCATCTGTACGCATAATTTTGGTATCCATAATAATCACAATGTATAATCATCACATCGCAGAAAGTTCAAAACCAGATTCATCTTTTGGCATATATTTCTTATATTATAAATAATCAGTCGGATTACACAGAAGTTGGGTACCTTAAAGCAATAGGAGCTAATATAAGATTAGTTTAATTTTGTTTTCTGATTAATTTAATTGTTTTTTTTTTAGTAATTGTAATAAATAAAAGTTGATTTAATGATAATTATTTGGTTTTTATATCCTTGCCCATGAGAGCATGTTCGTTTCTGGCACTCGCCGGCCGCTGCCGCGGCACGCTCGCTTCGCTCGCTCGGCTCGTGCATAAGAGGTCACAGTTCTAACCTAACCTAACCTACGCATTTTTAAAGAAGAAAGTAACCCAATCTATATTATTCTAATTGAAATTCTATGATCTTCATAGTTTGCGTAGTCAAATTATGCCAAATAATCTGTACTCTAAATGAACGTTATGCTAAATGAAATTATACAAAATTTTAACTATGCCAAAGGTATTAAAATATATATATTACGGGTCTTAATCGCGTGAATAATTTAAGGTAAAATACCTTGTTTATTGCCCGACGTTTCGACCGTATTGCAACGGCCGTGGTCACGGGAAGACTCCCGTGACCACGGCCGGGCGACCCGTAATATATAAATTTTAATAATGTGTACAAATCGCGAAAGTTTATCAACATTTATGCCAAAGGTAATTATGCCAATAAAAATTCTACTATCTTAAATGTATGCTATTCTAAATTCGGTCATAAGCACATTATGCCTAAAAATATTTATGTCAAATATTTTTTATGCCTAATAAATGATCGACTAAAGAAGTTTCTGCGAAGTCAGTTATCCCAAATAGGTTTCGGAGTATCAAGTTTCTACCAAATAGACCGCACCCAAATATTATACCTCATCAAAAACACAACCTTCCAAATTATTTTAATAACCCTGACATGATTAATAATGCCTTCCTTAAGGTACCGGGACTCTCCAATATAAATATATCGGATTTGACGTATTTTGAGTTCCACAGGTACAGTGATTAATTATTAAATTAAAATTATAAACTCTCTAAAATCAAATCCGCAGGGTATAGACGGTATATCCAGAGATATGATCGTTCTTACCTTACCTCAGTCTTTGTCTGCTATCACGGCTATTGTCAATAGGTCCATTGTCACTAATACATTTCCCCGCGCATGGCGTATGGCTGTGGTCAGACCAATTCCAAAAATATCTAACCTATCTAGCGTCAAAGACCTACGACCTATTAGCATATTGCCGTTCATGTCGAAGATTTTGGAAAGGGTCGTCTACATGCAATTGTCTGAATGACCTGGAGAGCAATAATATACTGCCTGACCTTCAATCTGGATTTAGAAAGGGGCGAAGCACTTCAACCGCTTTAGTAGACGTAGTGGGAAACATATTAGAAGCGCGAGACAAAGGTGAGGGTACCATACTCACCCTACTTGACTTTTCCCGCGCATTTGACTGTATTAGTGCGCCGTTAATGCTTTCTAAGCTATCCTATTATAGTCTTGATGCGGGTGCAGTAGGGTGGTTTGAGAGCTACCTATCTGATCGAGCTCAAATAGTAGAAATCTCTAAAGATGACGGGTCTAAATTAACATCAACTTTGAAATCCGTAACCAGAGGAGTACCACAAGGGTCGATTTTGGGCCCCCTGTTGTTCATTCTGTACAGTGCAGATGTCACTAAGTGCATAAGGAACTGTCGATATCATATGTACGCTGACGACTTGCAATTATACACCTCTTTTAAACCGTCACCAATTTCTACACAGGCTTCAGTACTGGCAATCAATGAGGACCTTGACAGGGTATTTGACTGGGCGCAGAGGAATGCACTGGTACTGAACCCTGGCAAATCCAAAGTTATGATCCTGGGTAATAAAGATCTGGTGGGTGATATTATAGTGAATGGGGAAAAAATGGAGAGAGTGTATACTGCAAGAAACCTTGGCATTATTATGGACCATGAACTTAAATTCGAAGAGCACATAAACAGCATAATAAGTAGTTGCTTCTATAGACTCAAGGTACTGTACAGAGTACGAGAATTCTTAAGCGTGGAGCTTAGAAAGCGGTTGGTTGATGCGCTTATTTTGTCAAGACTAAATTATGGTGACGTTGTGTACGGACCCTGTATACTATCGAGAACAGCTAAGCTCATTCAACGAATCCAGAATGCCTGCGCTAGATTCTGTTTTCATATTCCTCGCCGAAGCCATGTGACGCCGTTTCTGAATAATAATAACGTGCTCAAAATGGAACATAGGAGAGAAATTCATTTTGCTAGTCTTCTTTTTGATGTTATTGCCAAAGAGTCGCCAGGTTACTTGTATAGTAAATTGACATGGACGCGAACTCATTTTCCATATCCCATTAGGGCTTCCAGTCATGTGCTGAGTATACCAGCCCATAAAACAGCCGCCTTTAGAGGAAGTTTCAAATTTGCTGCCACGCGATGTTGGAACGACCTACCTCCACCAATTAGGATTTCTAAAAGTATTATCACATTCAAATCTCGTTTAAAGTCATATTTATTAAATTTTCAGAAATCCGACGCAACTTAATAAACTAATTAATTAAATCCTTAAACAATTTTGGCATCAATCTCATCTGAATATTTATTATTTATTTTAACTATTAATTTTTATTTTATTTTTATTTCATTCAAATTTTAGGCACTCAATTTATTTATTTCATAATACACTTTTGATGTAATAGGAATACATTTACATAAATATTAATTAATTTTATATATTATACTTATTTATTTTATTATTTACATATTTTATTGCACGCTATTATGTTGAATGGATGTACCTATACAATTAGATATAAAGCATAAATACACACACAGGTATGGAACAATATCTTTTGAGCTATGTACGCTAACTAGTACCTATTTACAGGCTATTATCTGCAGCTGTTGAGCTGACGCTGCGTTTAAATTGGGTGTTACTGAAAATCAGCTCTGTGTCGCCTTATTGTAATGCAGTATTATGCTGAGTAACATCTTTTTTTGTTGGGACTGGGGCGCACACTGCATTCTCCATTAACTCAACATTGAATATAGTCATAATGGTTTTACCTTTATAATTACTTTTTTTCCTATATATACCGTGTAAATAGTATAGATGTAGGAAAGTGACAGGCTTCGATCACTAGTCTGGCTAAGGTACCTCCACTGGTTGATGTGTTTCCATGTGTGTATACGGCGACGACGCGCGGCATTAGCAGCTGCTTCTACGGCGTGTTTGTGTGGAGAAATAGCGACAAACTGGTGACCTGAAACATATTTAAATAAATAAAACTAAATATATCATTAGGTTACACTACTCTCATAACCTTGTGATCGGTACACATGTACATACCTTTCTGGTGTGGCTAAACAGGTTAAGTGTTGCTGTCGCGCCGGGCAAACACGATCGTGATTTCCATTTATCAAATGGCTGACGGGTCCTCGCCGGATACACAAATGTCTGATGTCTGTCAAATGCCTTCCAGAATTATATATTTAATTCGTTCGTTGCTTGTTGCATGGACGAATGGTGCGTACCGGTAAAACGATTTGGCAATTGTTGTGTTTAGTAAGGCGCTGCGGAGCGCGAGTGGTTCGCTCACACGCATAGCGAATAATAATGAATGTGTAATATAATAACAATGACTTTTGGTACGGGAGCGAGCCGCTGCGCCGCCCCGCGCCCCGCATTGCCGCCCGGCAGCCTCTCAGCGCGTCTCGCCTGTATGTCTGATTGGTCGCACGCCGCAGCCCTAAGCCATAAAAACGGCGAGACCTATAGACATTCACAGAGAAGCGCGAGCGCCAACTTATTTGTATTTTTGCCTACTGATAATAAATATCAATGTAATTGTTGTTATGTAGTCTGTGCCCAAATCGCAACAAAATAAACGTTTTCTTTCTTTCTTTCTCTTTCTTTCAACCACTCAAATTTCTCACACGAATAATTCATTAATTAAGACCAATTCCAATATAAAAAGAAGACTAGCGGATCGAGGAATAAATTATGTATATTATGCAGTCTTAAGAATAACAAGATATTATCCATGGCGGAGTACAACATTTCCAGAACATCAAGTGTGTCACTATCTCTCTCCATACTGTGGAATAAACAGACTCTTTAATAATATTGGTTCGAAACTAGATAATTTTACAGTAGATGATTACTGTATCATATTAATAGGTGAAGAAGATTTTCGAAAAACTATGAATTATTATAATTTGATTGTTTATATAAGAGAGTCACTAATGAATTATTGAAAAACTACAAATATTATAATATGTTTGCCTACATTTAAATTCAGTTTCTATTCTTCGGTATACAATTGGAGAGTAGAGATGTTTAGTAATTTGTTAAACCTTGATATAAAAACATACACGCACAGTTATTTGACTCAAATTTTGACCTCACTTGTGATTTTAATATGTTCTCTTACTACACTGGTGCAATCACAAATAATGGCATTAAAAATATATTTGACAATATTAAACATATATTTTTTACTAATTATTCTGATATTGCTATAAATTATAACAATTATTGTAATTCTCGTAATGATCACAATTTATACGACTTTGATAACAGAAATGTTGACATTGATAATAATTGTAATTTTTTTCGTATAAAATCATGTTAATTTTTTACATCTGCTGAGTCTACACCTTTATGAACTTTGTTGTGCTGGTAAATTTGTGGAAATGCTTTGTATTACGAAACATAATAATATGAAAGAAGACGATTGTTTTCATTTACATCTTCGAAATTACACCTTAGCAACAACCTATTCTAGAAGTAATCGTATAGGGGGATCATGCATCTTGGTTAACAATAAACACAAGTTTGAAGTAATTGATTTAAAGGAATATTGCTGCCCTTATATTAAATTATTAGATCATCACATAATTATTATTTGCTTATATAGATCTCCAAGAAATAGTATTGATGCATTAATTTCATTCTTACATAACTTCGAAGAATTATTAAATAAAAGGAGATGGCCAAAAGTTGTATGGAACTGTGCCCCAGAACGTACAAACATGAAATCTATGTTATTTGAAAGAACAGATCTTCTATATAAAAAAAATAAAGGCGCATTTAGCTCCGCAGTCGTGGACAAATGTTATGGTGGTTCAAAAAAGTAGATTTCATCGGTCGCCTTTCATCATGATTTTACTATGCATAAAGATATGAGTAATTATATGAATGATACCTATGTAGTTTTTCGTGTAGTGACGGATAAAGTTATGTTACTAGCCCATCCCATCCTGAGGGTGTCGAAAGAACGGTTAATAAGTAAATGTGCACAACATCCAACCGTCCGGTTCCCAACAACACAATTACAGCATCCTAATATTTTATCCCTATCCCGATAAAACTCCTGATAGACATGTTCAGTCATATCAGGAGGTAATTATGACATCAAATGCTGCCTAATGTGTTCTCAAATAGCGATACCACAGTTACACGCTTGTCTTGTAAAAGGTCTGATTTCCATATTTATCTGATTTATTGCGCCGTTTATAATCATGCATCGTTATTGGAGCACTCACGTGGGGCTACAACACTACAAAATAAAGGTATTAAAACACAAAACAATACACAATGAGTAACAACATCAAACATGAAGCGAACGTTAAGAAAGCCGGCGAGTACCGTCAAGTCCATGAAATAAAAATGACAGTTTGATTGTTTTGTCTCTTGCCGGTTTATTGGTGTTGCTAGTACAAAACTCAAATGACCCCATCTGAAAGTGTCCCCGTACTTTATTAATATAAAAGTACCTACATTAGTTATAAAAGATTGGTTGTTCAAAATTACTTTACATATATGTTCTTATAACTTATTACTATTTAATACATGTTAGTATAATAAATATTTTATTACGTTTTCATAGCTGTAATGCTTTTAGTTACAGTTTTTCCCTAATCTGATCTTTGGTAACATTATATGGCAACATTAAAGATGTGTCAAAGCGAAATCAAAATTAGGAAATCGCTTGACTTTCTAAAAATCTTGATTTTTTTTCAGCAACTGCTATGAAAGGTGAATAGTAATTCAAAATCCCTTGCTTATTTTTATAAACATATTGCAATACTTTACATTTTTGTACAGCTTGGGGCACGTTTTATCCATCTCGTTTAGTAATAATAAAAAAATATTAATATGTGGAGATTTTAACATCGACATTTTAAAGAAAAATAAAACATCAAAGAAATTTGAAAATCTTTTCTATAACTATCACTTGAAATTAATGGTCTCCTAAGTAAGTCGGATCTGCTGAGTCTACAACTTCATGAACTTTGTTGTCAATACGTCAATCAACTCGTTTGGATAGCAGTTCATGCATCGATAATATTGTACACCTGCACCTGGTGTAGCACCTGCGAGGTGATTGAGTTAGGCATATCAGACCATACAGCTCAAATAATAAAATGCTCTGTAAAGAAAACTTGCGTTTTGACACATTGGTTAACATCTAAACGCGACTTTTGCTCGAATAATATGAGCAAATTTAAAAAAAGCTTTATATAGTCTTAGTTTCACTAACGTGTATGAGTGTGAGGATGTTAACGCTGCCTATAATGAATTTAGTGACTTATTTGGACTGTTTTATAATCTTTGCTTTCCAGTTATCAAAGTTAAAAATAAAATAATAAAATCCAACAGATGGATTACTAAAGGCATTAAACTATGCTGTAAACGTAAACGTGAGATACTATGGCGGTCAAGGCGTAACCCTGATTCAACCAGTAAGAAAACATACAAAGCATATTCTAAACGTTTAAAAACATAATTAAATTAACCCAGAAATCTCAAAATAGTTATTTTATTACTAATGCAAATAATAAAGTCAAGGCAACGTGGAAAGTTATCAACTCAAATAAAAATAATTACCCAAAAGAAGGTCCATCTAGAATAAATAGTGGTGGAAATTGTGTAACAAACCCGTGCGAGATAGCTGAATTATTTAATAATTACTTTATAGATCAAGTTTATTCTAATTTAAAATGTAAAGTTGATTAAGATATCAAAGACTATTTAATTTCAATTGATTCTAATATTAAATCTGTGTTTCTACCACCTACGATACCGCACGATATTAATAAAATAATTCAGAATCTACACTTAGTTCAGGGCATGATGGATTCATAACAAAGGTTACAAAATATGTGTCTTTAGAAATATCGCCAGTATTAAGTTTTATTGTAAATCTGTGTATAGAAAACGGTATATTTCCTGAAAGCCTAAAACTAGCTGTCATTAAACCACTTCATAAAAATAATGATCCAACCAGTCTAGAAAATTATAGACCCATTGCGCTTGTCTCAATATTTTCCAAAATTATTGAAAAAGTTATACATAATAATCTTTATCCGTATTTGGAGAAGAACAATGTACTAACAAAAGAGCAATACGGTTTCAGAATCAATAAAAATATTAATATGGCAATCTATGATTTAGTGAACAATATTGTTGCTAATATGGATAGAAAAACACCCGTTACAGTATTATTCATAGACATGACAAAGGCATTCGATTTTGTCGATCACAAAATACTTCTTGCTAAATTATATAAGTATGGAATTGGAGGCAATATTTTAAACTTGATCAAATCCTACTTAACCAACAGAAAGCATCTCACAAGTGTCACAAAAATAAATACTTACACCAAAACTGAAACAGTTTGTCTATCTAAACAAAGACAAATAAAATACGGCGAGCCCCAAGGTAGTGTACTCGGACCATTACTTTTCCTATGCTATATAAACGATCTTCCTAAAGTTGTTCCACACCCTATGACTTTGTTTGCTGACGACTGTACTACGGTATTTATTGGTAAGGACATGACAATATTTGAAAGTGACATAAATAATAGTTTAAAATTAATAATTCAGTGGTTAGAAGCAAATAATTTAAAAATTAACCATAATAAAACTCACATAATGTCATTTAAACAAAGAACAAATTCTGTTTACCTTAATATTAATTATTAACAAATGTCAATAGATAGATCATACAAAATTTTTAGGTATCTGGTTGGACGAAAATATATGGAAAGTACACATTTAAAACTTAATTAAAAAACTAAACCAATATTATTTTGTTCTTCATAATTTAAACAAGGTTGCAAATCGTGAAACTGTTCTTTCTGCATATCACGCTCATGTCTCTAGTACACTCAGATATGGTATTATTTTCTGGGGCAATTCCTCAGAAAGAGAAATTGCATTCAAAACGCAAAAGAAGTGTCTTAGAGCAGTATGCGGGATTAAAACGACAGATAGTTGCAAACCATATTTTATAAGTTTAAAGATTTTAACTCTTCCATCGCTTTATGTTTATGAAGTGGCTATATTTGTCAAAGTTAACTTTAATCGTTTCGAAACTCTTACAAATGGATGTCATCAGGGTACACTACGTCTGAAACAACATCAAACTGCTCTTTTTTCTAAGAGTTTCCTAGGTATGGCACCTAAAATCTACAACAATTTGCCAAATTGTATTAAGTGTCTAGATAACCTTAATCGTTTCAAGACAGCACTCCATATATTTCTATTGAATAAAGCGTACTACGCAATAATGGATTTTTTAAATGATCAATAATCCCGACATTCGCTTTGTTTTTGGTGTAATAACATATTATGTTGATTTACTTATTAATTATATAAATTCACACATGACATGTTTGATTTTAAATTGATCTAATTGAATTATTTATGTTATTTTTTAATTGTTTTTCTATATTATTCTAATTCAAATTCAAATTCTTTATTGTACACATAGAAAAAAAAATATACAAACAATAAATACAAAATAAAAGTAAATATGTACAAAGGCGAGCTTAACTCAAAATTGAGTTTTCTACCAGCAAACCTTTGAGCTCTAGAGTAGAAAGTTAAACTTATAAAAGTAGTCGGAAGTGTAACAATAAAAGAAAAAAAAAAATAGAAATTAAACCATATGTATAAATATACAGTAAGTACATTCTATTACCTTTAGTGACTTTACTTTTTTTATTTTTATATAATTTTCATTTTTTTTGTTTTAAACATATTTGTACGCCTTACATAGTCGAAACATAGTGAGACGATTGTATTTTTATGTTATAACCATGTACCTATGTTCCACAAATAAATTTATTTGATTTGATTTGAACTGTTCCACCAGTGCATGAAAATCATACGCATTCCAATTGATTCTACATTCGATTTCAGATTGGACCCCACATTAGACCTTGAAATTGACTGTAAGGTTGGCCCCACAGTTGACCCATACGATGGACCCACCGTTAGATGTACTAGTACTAACGAGGAAAAAAAGATTTTTTTTCTTAAAAGAAATGTTAACAGCTCTGTAATAACTAAAATTTTACGTCCAATTACTATGTCAATCATAATCATAAATCATAAAAAAAATCGTATTTTTTTTATTTGCATAAAAGTTGGTATATCAGTGGTCTAATAACCTATTGAGTTCTTACAACTTCAGTCAATAGTAACATGCAAATGTTATTTCGTTTAATTAAGATACCTGCTGAATTTGTTTCAAATACATAATAATTTCCGTCCGGCCGTACACATTATGAATAATTGTTCTAGATTACAGAAATATATAATAAAATTACAAATTGGTAGGTACATTTATCACATTTATGTCAAGAAATAAAAATTAATAAAAAATATGTTAAAAGTTATAATTTTGTTGCATTACATATCCATTATAAGACCCGTAATATATTTTCATTATGCATTACATATCCTTTATTAGGATTAGGGATTTTATTGTTAATCCTATGCCTATGTCATAACAATTTTTCTGTAATAATGTGGTTTTGGGAACCCTAGTCAAAACATTTTTTGCTGGATCACAAGTATTTCTAGGATATTTATCTGTAGACAAAGGGAATATACTCGTGTGCAGCTTCAAATATATACATGCTAGGCAATGCAAATTAACAACTTTAACTTAAGAAATATACGATTCCCATGGCGGAATACCAACAATCGCTCTTAATTTTTTCTTCTACTTACCGTTTGATAGTAGTACTACCAGTATGTTCACTAACCCTACAACCCCACATGAAGTCTACGGAACCATTATATCACTGAAAAACACGAGGTCTACGGGTTATGATGAATTACCGACGCATTTAATAAAACAGATAGTCACTTATATCTCATCGGCCTTATGTCACATTATTAACATGTCATTTACACAAGGAGTATTTCCCAAAGGACTAAAATACTCGGTGGTTAAACCTTTATTTAAAAAAGGGGACATAAAAGACCCCCAAAATTATAGACCAATTACCCTTATACCGATTCTCTCTAAAATTATAGAAAAAGTCATGTTAAAGAGACTGGACCAATACTGTGACAAAACAAATATAATTAGAGCAGAACAAAACGGGTTTCAACAAAATAAATCTACCACTTTGGCCATGTTCAAACTAGTGAAACCTATTCTAAAGTGTATTGATGACGGCATACCAGTGGCTGCCCTGTTCTTTGATATGAGCAGGGCTTTTGATTTTGTCGACCATGACAGGCTAATAAACAAATTATATAAATATGGGTTGCGAGGGGTTGTAAACAACTGGTTCCGTAGTTATCTTGATGATAGATTCCAATGTACTGAAATATCTTCATGGACCAAAAGCTTATTAAAAACGAAGTGCTTATCGGAATATAGAGCAAATAACTTTGGTGTGCCACAAGGTAGTATACTCGGGCCTAGATTATTTCTACTTTATATAAACGATCTACCCGATACAACACTACACGAGTCAATTTTATTCGCAGATGACACAACAATTGTAATCAAATGTAAAGATAAAGAATCCTATGAAGCAGAAATAAATAAAACTGCTAAACAAATTATTGAATGGCTCGCAAGTAATAACTTGCAGGTAAATGTAAAAAAAACCGTTCATTGTTAACGACACCCCCAAAACGACACCCCTGGGGTGTCGTTAACAAAAAGCATTTGTTGACTACACCACTAACAAATAGTGTTGTTACCCTGCTGTATGTTGGTACGTACCTATACCAAAATAATAAATAAAATAAAAAGAACCTGTAAAGATATTTTTATTTAACTTGTTCGAAGCTCAATAATCCTTATTATTTCAAACATTATCTGTCTTCTTTTTACGACAGGTACGTTGTTAAGTTCTTGACCAATCAATTCACCGAATTTACGATTTGCTTCTTGCAGGCTTGCTTCATTAGCCATTTCAGGAGTTTGTGTACTGACATTGTTGTCCTTTCCCCAATTATAATTTTCAGATTGAATGCCAACTTCTTTTTTGTTCTGTACCGTTTGTAAAGTTGAGGGATTAACATCAACAGAATAAACATTTACGTCGTGATATTGCTCATAGAGCATTTGAGTATCTTGAGTATCCCAGGTTTGACTATAGGAAGCGTCAAAATCAGCATTTTTATTTTCAAGCACATGTTTGGATCGTTTCGACATTTGACTATTCAAAAATCAACTCACACATGTATGTAATTTGCCAAATGCATGTATTTGTTTATCCTGAAACAAGAGCAAACACACAATTCCTCATTTCAGGAGCAAGAAATATGTAGTAGGAAGTGGCCTCTATCTATAGCATACCTACCTTAGTAGTAACTGTTCCATGGCATTTCAACTTTTTGTAAGAGGAACATCTCCAATATACTGATCTATCTGCATAATTTTTATGTTTATGATATTTATACTTGCCTAAAAGTAAGGCCACTCCGCCATTGGTATTTATTAATCTGAATTCGGACATTGTTAACCTTTTCTTCGAAAGTTATTGAAAAAATTAGAAATGTCAATATATTGATTAACTTCACAAATGACACATTATTTATCTCTTGAACGTCATAAACGTTATCAGCCAGTGCATTAGAGAAAGAGATAAAAAGATACAATTGAGAGTATACTAGCTCGATAATAAATTCTTAAGCGATAAGTTATCCCAACATTACGGTGGTGTCGTCAACAAATGCTTATTGTTAACGACACCCCAGGGGTGTCGTTTTGGGGGTGTCGTTAACAATGAACGAAAAAAACTACGGTTGTTCAATTTCAAAGCCCTAAGTTGGAGCCATTAAAACTTAATATAAATTACGACGGCATCCCCTTACAAGAGGTAACATCAACGAAATTCCTAGGCTTGATAATAGATAATAACTGCAATTGGAAACTACATATTGATGATGTGTGCTGTAGGTTAAACAGATTTGTTTTTGCATTGAGACATCTTAGGGAAAGATCTTCTGTAGAAATTGCATTAAATGCCTACCACGGATATGTTGGATCAGTTTTACAATACGGTTTGATTATTTGGGGCAACGCTGTTGAGTCGTATAGAGTATTTAAAGTTCAAAAGAAGTGCCTAAGAGCAATCGTTGGGCTACATTTTTGGCAATCTTGTAAACCATACTTTTTGAAATTTAAAATTTTACCCCTACCCTCTTTGTACATCTTGCAAATCTGTCTATTTGTGAAAAAGTATCCTGAACACTTTAAGAAAATGAAAGATGCATCCAACAGAAGACTTAGAGGTGCGGTACAAGAAAAACTGGTTGTTGAATACTGTAGGCTTCAACTAGTAAAAAGAAATGTGTTCCAGATGGCAATACAAATCTATAATAAGCTAATTCGTTTAAATATCTACCAACAAATCCATTTAAAACAAAACTACGCGAATGGTTATTAGAACACTGCTTCTATTCAATTAATGAGTACCTGGAAATGAATGTTTCAAATTAATTAACTAACAGTATGTGACGACAAAGAGAATTTTAGCTGTATTATTAATTTAGGTATTAGTATTATTATTATCAAGACATTCAATATTACAATTTTTTTATTTTGTTTTATTAATTTAATATAATTTAATGTGACATCTTATCAATTTTTGTATTTAATGATTTTATCAAATGTCAATTTAATTTCGTGTTATTGTTATTTTATTAATATTTGTACACCTAACGGTAAGACATAAGGAACAGAATGTAATTGTATAAAAAAACCACAAATGTAATTTTACATGTAATTTTACCTATGTCTAACAAATAAATAATTCTTATTCTTATTCTTCTGCGGGATAAATGCTCTATCTGGGTATCTGTAGAGTTGCCCCAAAGTATTAGTCCATACCTTAAAGTTGCCGCAACGTAACCATGATATGCTTTTTAAAATAGTTTTTTGATTTGCTATTTTGTGCCGTCGATAAACAAATTTATTTAATTTGCTAAAAACCTGATCAACATGTGATTTCCAGTTGCAATGTCTGTCCAGCATAATACCAAGAAACTTTGTTTTATTAACTTCATCCAGCTTTTGGCCTCTATTGTTAATATTTAGATTATTATGTTTTTGATTATACGTACACAATTGTATATATTTTGTTTTTGTCATATTTACTTATAAATTATTCATGTCGATTCAGTTGATTATTGATTTAATAGTATTGTTAATATCAATAGTGTAATTAGGGAGAAATTATTGCAGATAGATCATCTGCAAATAACGTACAAGAGTGTTGAGTAATGTCAGGTAGGTCGTTTATTTACAAAATAAATAATAGCGGTCCTAGGACGCTTCCCTGAGGTACACCACAAGACTTTTTATTTATTTTTTAATTTACCACTTAATGTACAAATAGTGTACAAAGGCGGACTTTATGCTAAAAGCATTCTCTGCCAGTTTAACTTTAGGTGATGTAAAGTTAAGAATATGTAGGTGCAGATTGTAGAAAACTAGATAAATAAAAATAATAAAAATATATTAAAAGACGAGAAATTAAAAAAAGGTATGTATTCAATTATGTATTGTTGTATATATATATATACACAAAAATACATAATCGAATACATGCTGATATATACATAGATACATTGACTGCCTCTGTAGTGCGGTGGGAGTGTGTCCGACTGCTACGCAAGAGGTCGTGGGTTCAATCCCCACCCAGGATAAAACTTTGTGTGATAAGCACGATGGTTTATTCTGTGTCTGGGTGTTATTTATCTATAATATGTATTTAGAAATATATAAGTATGTTTATCAGTTGTCTGGTTTCCATAGTACAAGCTATGCTTAGTTTGGGATCAGATAGCGTTGTGTTAGTTGTCCAAAGATATTATTATTATTATATTATTATTTAAAATATACATAAATTACATTACTAACATACATAGATATTTATATACAATACAAGCGTACAAAATTTAATTTTAAAATTGAAACGGTTGGGTGCCATCCTGATTTCGGAGGGCAGCGCATTCCAGAGTACAACAGATTGAACAAAGAAAGAGGATCCCACGAATCCAGTAGAATGAGCGGGGCATAAAAGTAAGAGATTGTTGGAAGAACGCAGATTTCTATTATGGTTGGCGGACAAGAAATGAAAGCTAGAAGACGTTAATAATAGAATAAAGAGTAGTGAGAACGCGCAAACTACGGCGCTGCCGAATAGGGAGCCATTTCAGTTCAGAACGGTAAAAGGACACACGGTCATACTTACGAAGGTTAAAAATAAATCTAATGCAGTTGTTTAGAAGTCGATAGTACTTAATAAGGAGGTCTGCATTCAGATCGAGATAGCATACGTCACCATAATCAATTAGAGGAAAAATCAACGTCTGGACGAGCATAAGTTTAGTTTTAAATGGGAGAAAATTCTTCAGACGGTATAAAGTCCGCAAAGTACCTATAACCCTCTAACTAACACTAGACAGTAAGTACAGACAAAAACCTCAACTGGCAAGCTCAGCAGTGGGGTTTGTGTCTAGTAAAATGCCGAGGTCCCTGATAGGTGAACTAAGAGGGATAGTACAGCTGTTTAAGATGACTGGTGGTAACGAGTCTGTGTTGAGTCGGCTTAAAATGCGTTGACTCCCTATCACAATTGCCTGGCACTTGGACGGATTTACAGTCAAGCCGAACCTGTCTGACCAGGTTTTGATAGCAGCAAGATCACCGTTGATCTTTGTGATGGCCTCAGATAAATCATTTACACTAGCCTGAGCGTATGACTGCAGGTCATCAGCGTAAAGGTGAAACGCACACTGAAGGACATTAGTAATAAGATCAATAAAAATGGAAAATAATAGAGGAGAAAGAATTTCGCCTTGAGGAACACCAGCATCAAGATCGCGGCGCATCTCGACGAAAAATCATTTACGCGCACCGACTGCTGGCGCCCCCGAAGATAGGATGAATTTTGCCTATAGCCAGATCTATTACACACTAGCTCCTTACTTTTATTTATGTTCAAAATTTCAACACATTGTTTTCGGTCACTCAGGTAAGGTTTAGATCCCATTAAGTGCCGGGCCTTTAGTTCCATAGTTTTCAATTTTATCTAGGGGCAATCGATGCGAGACAAATTCAAAAGCTTTGGACATGTCAAAGAAGATGGCTGTTACTGTCGTGTGTAGGTTAATATTTAAAAAAAATTGATTTGCTTTACTCATTTACTGAATAGCTTAGTGGCTACTTTGTCTCGACCGAGACAGTACTCATTCTCAAAATCATAATAAAACAAGATTGACTCACCTGTGCCTATGAACTGTGCCTTAGCACAAGTCACATACCAGAAATCCGCGACGAAATCACATACACATCTGTAACCACTATCCATAAATCAGGACACAAAAACGTCCGAGATGGACGTAAAATCACGTCTAGCATATTCACACAAACAACACACTTTTATCACAAGCGATAAACACTAAATCTTTTTATTTTGTATCTCGAATAACAATTTACGAACACGCGCCAGTTTACTCTACGTTTGCTCGAGGGGATCCAGTCCCCCACTTTTGATGTCGAAACGCCAGGAGTTATGACACTGTTAATTCAAATCACAACAAGAACCCCCGTTCTTATCTGAACATCTAACTCCAAAAAACTCTCAACTGTATTTCCTTGCACGTGATCTTATCAAAACTGGGGCTCACAAGTTCTGCTGGACAGCTTTTGGTAAAGTTTATATCAGAAAAGATGAAACTTCACCAGTCATTATTATAACGAATGAACAACAGGTACATCAACTCTTAACGGAAATATGACCAAATTATTTTTTATGTAGGTACACAATATATTTTAGGAAAATGTATGAAACGATAATATAATATACACTTAAAATGTTGATAAACTTTCGCGATTTGTACACATTATGAAAAAAAAAAAAAAAATATATATATATATATATATATATTTAGGGAACTAATATTATTAAAAGGCTAAACCTATAAAAGGCAGCGAGCGCGGCCATCTTTTTTTTAGTCGTTCGTTAGCTCTCGTTGAGGACGGTAGTGTTTGACGTGACTTGTGAGTGTTATTTTTGGTAAAGGTGTGATTATGTTTGTAAGTACATAGATGTATTTTGTTTATTTAAGTGATTGGTGTTTTGTTTAGTATTTTTAATAATTTATTTGATTAATTGATTCCATTTTTATTGTAATAAATCATAATTATAATAGGGCGTAAGAGTGTTGTTTTTTTTTAATTATTTCCACTGTAGAATCCTAAATTCAGAAGTGGGATGTCTACCCACATAGCCCACTAATTTTCGTTTCATTTTTTCGTTGTTGACTGCTTGAATAAAACACTAAACACCCGTTATTTTTCAAATCTAAATCTTTTGCCCGTTATTTTTGTTTGTGTGTAAATATGGCTGATAGACAGCAAAGATCTCTTAACAAGTCGCGTCAACACGAAAGGGACCGTCGATCTCGCGACAGGTCTCGTTCTTGGAGTAGGCCTCGCTCTAGAAATAGGTCTCGTTCTCCGTATAGATCTAGACCGAGAAGTAGATCGCGATCGGATCGCTACCCTCGTAATCGAAACTCTGTAATGCAACAAACGTTACAATCGATTTTGTCTCGTTTAAATACACTCGAAACCGAACGTTCCGCGTTACATAGCGCGTCTGATGGCCAGCTAGTTCAAAATAGTGCGTCATTAAGGTCAAATACACCTCCCATGGCCACTTCAGAGAGACAACAGGCCCTTCAGGCTAAAGAATCAATGTCTGAAATTCCGTTATCAAGTTGCACCCACACGTCAAATATACCCGCGTTTGACAACACAGCAGTTGAAAGTCAAAGCATTAATGCGCGCGATCATGACGAACATTTAATGACAGCGTCTGCGCGAATGCTAGCCGAAGCCATTAGGTCAGTAAATTCGGAAAGAAGTCAAAGGTATTTCGTGTCTAACTTCGACCCCGCTATTCACGACATAGACGTGTGGTGCGAAGAGGTTGAAAGGGCTAGGTCTTCCAATAATTGGGGTGATTCGGAATCAATATGTGTCACGTCACGCGTATCAATATGTCTTAAGGGCGATGCACGAAGTTGGTTAAACGAATGGGTGACTAATGACCGAATGTGGACCAATTTCATTAAGGAATTTAAACCCTTGTGTCCACGGAAGCTAGATTACGCAAACATCCTCTACGACGCGATGCGTGAAACATCCGATAAGTATAGTACTTACGCCGAATATGCGCGGAGGACGTTGTTACGCCTTAAAATAGTTAAAGGACTGAGTGACGAACTGAGTACTCTGATAGTTATTCGCGGCATCACAGATCCCCAAGTTAAAGCCTCTGCAGCTAATGCCAACCTACAGGCTAACGACTTAGTTTCTTTTCTATCAGTTTACGCCAAGCCTACCCGCACCAAAACAGATCGTCAACATTCTATTTCTAAGCCAAGCTCTAGTAGGCCTTTTAATACGAAGTGTTTTAACTGCGGACGGCAGGCACATAAATCCAGGCACTGTACCATGAGGCCCAAAACAGATCAGACTTCAAATCAGACTAACAGTAGCGCCAATAAGCTAGTTTGCAATTTTTGTAAGAAACCGGGACATAGTGAAGACGTCTGTTTCGCTAAGGATAGGTCAGGCTCTCGTAATAAGCGAAACATAAACTTATGTAATCCACCTGTAGTCGATTCTTGGCGAAGTAACGATCTTAAAACTGCAATAGTGCAGGGTATCCCCGTCGATGTTCTTATTGATAGTGGCGCATTGAACATCTCATTAGTTTCCTCTGATGTGTTGAAATACTTCACATGTGAACGTAAACCTAGGTCTTGTATTTTAAAGGGAATCAGTGACGCGGTTGTCCAGGCGGACTCTTATGTTACATTGGTGATCGAGTTCGACGAAATATCCATTGAAGCCGATTTTGTCGTGGTACCTCATCTGAAAACCCCCTTTATTATAGGGACCGACATTCTCAACCGTGACGGTATCACGTACATCCGCACCAAGGATAGACAGTATCTGACCCGAGCCATTGACAAGGTTGTCCATGCTGCATCCCTTGATGAGATTTCACAGATTAACACACCCCTTACAGGCACGGAGCTTGAATGCCTCCTAGGCTTAATTAAACAGTTTTCATGTTACTTTATCTCGGAAACTGCATCAACAACTGTGACGACTGGCAAAATGTCAATCAAGGTTACGGACGATACACCTGTCGCTTACCGACCATATAAACTATCACACTCAGAGAAACTCAAAGTCCGCGAAATCATACGCGATCTTAAAGATAAGGGCATTATCCGCGAGTCCAATTCTGAGTATGTTAGTCCTATTATATTAGTTAAGAAAAAAGACGGAAGCGACAGGATGTGCGTCGATTATAGGGCACTCAATCGTCTGACTGTTAGAGATCGGTACTCTTTGCCACTCATACACGACCACATAGATAGATTGGGCAACTTTAAATACTTAAGCAGCCTTGACATGGCCACTGGATTCCATCAAATGTGCTTTGTATGAGTTATAGTATCGATGAGGGTATTCAGTTACTGGAAAAAGTGTTGCGAACGTTGACAAGATCAGGTTTTTCTTTAAACTTGCGAAAGTGCTCGTTTTTGTCAACTGAGGTGGAATACCTAAGCCGTGTCGTTAGTCAGGGTCAGGTAAGGCCGAGTCCCCGTAAAATTCAAGCTCTAGTAGTCGCACCGGCCCCCCGGAATATCAAACAAAAGACGACGCAGACTTCAGCCCTGAAGCTTCTGGTGGGCGCAGACACTACGTCTGTCATCTGTACGCTGATCCGTGACGTCGCAAAAGTACGGCGAGAGTTGAGCAGAAGTAGAGCTTCCCAACTGCTGACACCGACAGCGACGGGCACCACGCACGTTTAGTGTCGGCGACATGGCCTTCGTAATTAAATATTCTCAGTCCACAGGAAAACTAGACCCCGGCATGCGCGGTCCCTATCGTGTGATTAAAGTGCTACCCAGCGGCCGTTACCAGTTGAAACTTATCAGTGGCTCTATGGCAAAACCACGCAGGCAGCCGCTGAGTACATGACACCCTGGAACGGAGAGTGGTGTCCAGAGTCATGTGCAGCCTTCTTTGACGGTGAGACTAGAGTTACGTTATACGTGCCGATTTGGTGAGTTACTTTACTGTTAAACATTTAATTGTCTCATTCTCATAACCCTAATCCCTTTTAGTTATTTACTAAATTCACAAAATAAATGATTACATGAATACAATAGTAGATTAGCTTCTTGATCGGCGCATATATCCAATGCTCGAATATACGTGTTGGACGTGCGATTCAGTGATGCCTCCGTCCACACACGTAATGGACGTGCGATTCAGTGATGCCTCCGTCCACACATGTTATGGACGTGCGATTCAGTGATGCCTCCGTCCACACATGTAAAGGACGTGCGATTCAGTGATGCCTCCGTCCACACATGTAAAGGACGTGCGATTCAGTGATGCCTCCGTCCACACATGTAAAGGACGTGCGATTCAGTGATGCCTCCGTCCACACATGTAAAGGACGTGCGATTCAGTGATGCCTCCGTCCGCGTAGACATACCTATAATGAGAGGTTATGGTCTATGGAGTGTTGACGTGCGATTCAGAGATGCCTCCGTCAACCCCAATCAGTGGGGACGCCTACTGGCTGGTCTGTTCACAGATGCAGTGCTACATCACCAGAAGCTCGCTACGCCGGTTACGAAAACTATGGGATCCGATGAGAGCTCTCATTAAATGAAATGCCTATTTTTATAGATCGCATGAGTTTTGCATGTGTATTTATTATGCCAGCAGTCTCTTAAATGCAGTAATATTTCAGATGACGAAGCATGTGCCGTCATCGCAGGACCATCATCCATGCTTGACCGAGCCGAACCTGAGGCAACTGTCTCCACCGACGCAGACGAGCATCCAGTACGCGCCGAGGACGACGCATCGTCAGGATAGGCCGATTTAGGGAACTAATATTATTAAAAGGCTAAACCTATAAAAGGCAGCGAGCGCGGCCATCTTTTTTTAGTCGTTCGTTAGCTCTCGTTGAGGACGGTAGTGTTTGACGTGACTTGTGAGTGTTATTTTTGGTAAAGGTGTGATTATGTTTGTAAGTACATAGATGTATTTTGTTTATTTAAGTGATTGGTGTTTTGTTTAGTATTTTTAATAATTTATTTGATTAATTGATTCCATTTTTATTGTAATAAATCATAATTATAATAGGGCTGTCGTAAGAGTGTTGTTTTTTTTAATTATTTCCACTGTAGAATCCTAAATATATATATATATATATATATATATTACGGGTCTTAATCGCGTAAATAATTTATGGTAAATTACAACCATTACAGCACACAATCTCATGCTTGTTCTTATTAACAGTAACTCAATTACTACTCATCGCCATAAATCGCTGCATAAAAGTATTAAGGGACTGTTCACAAACAGCCTCTCTACATAGATTCATATTTTAAAAACAAAGTCATTCTATTTATATACATAAACAGTGGGTGACACCTTATTAACTATTGATGAGACAGACAAGATTTAAATATCTCGTACATTTGATTGCGATAGTTCTGATCTTGATAAACACATTGAAGTGAATAGACTTCACAATAATTTCACAAAACATAAGGTCCGTTTATATATAGATATAAGTAATCTTGACGATTTTGAGGGTTCGAAGTGGATGTTATTGTTTTGACGGAATGTAGGCTGAATCTAAACAAACCACTCCCGCAAATTAATAATTACACATCGTATGCCACTGCATATTAGCTGAATCAAAATGATGAAGTGGTCTTTTATGTTACAAAATCATTAAAGCATAAAATTAAGGAATTAAAACTAAACCAAGCTTGCTGCCTTCAGCTGGAAATACTTCACAATATAGTATTGTGTGTATACCGCTTATTTGGTAGAGATTTTCTGTAGAGTATCTTTTCTTTTTAAAATGTACATACACAAATAATAATAATATGAATAATAATATAATCGTTTATTTCTCACCAAAACCGAATTACATGAGTACTTAATTTAATAACAAAAATTTTACAGCTATAGTGAACAAATTTCGGTTATGGATCGCTGGTGCCTGACGTAGGTATAAAATTACCTGTATCACAGGTCACCAGGCCTCCAATCAGAACATCATCATCATCATCATCATCAGCCTATCGCAGTCCACTGCTGGACATAGGCCTCTCCAATTGCACGCCACTTTGTTCTATCTTCGGCTTCTCGCATCCAGCTCCTGTCAGCCGTTTTGCGTATATCATCACTCCACCTGGCTTGAGGGCGTCCTAAACTACTACCCGCAAATGCACAAAGCACTAAGGCCCCAATCAGAACACAGAAATACAATTACAATAGCTATAGACTAAACATTTGGGTACAGCAAGAAAACAAAAATTACAATTAAGGGTGAGTGGGTGACTGAGTGAGTGTGTGTGTGTGTGTGTGTGTGTGTGTGTGTGTGTGTGTGTGTGTGTGTGTGTGTGTGACTGAGTGAGTGTGTGTGTGTGTGTGTGTGTGTGTGTGTGTGTGTGTGTGTGTCTGTGTGTGTGTCTGTGTGTGTGTGTCTGTGTGTGTGTGTGTGTGTGTGTGTGTGTGTGTGTGTGTGTGTGTGTGTGTGTGGGTGGGTGACAAATTGTTGTTTTTTTTAGAATTTAAATTGTAAAAAAAACATCCGATTGTATTGCTTAAAACGACAGTGACAGGTCTATTAAGGTTTAGTAAATTAAAAGAATCAGTACATTATCATTATTTCCATATGTCTAAAACTTAAACAAATCAATAAAATGAACAAAGTTTAAAAATCGTACGACGCGCTATAAAAATCATATGATCATAATTTCCTAAAAACGTAGTTCATTCAAAGGGTCATTGATCATAAACACCAAATAAAGAAAGTACAGAAGGTAACATTCAAACAACGCGCTCAATAACAACGGACACTTAAACACCGTTCACGGACACAAAATCTAAAGGATAATAAATGGTCTAAAGTGATATTTATACCCTGTTCCATGTGAACGATGTGTATGTGCGCGTCGCTACGTATGAACGTTATTTTCTGTACTCTCGGTGTTTTGTGTAATGCACTCCCGACGACAGATCGGGGATTCCGCCGGCCGGCACGTGTAACGCGGGTGGTGCCGCTGGGGGGAATGAAACATACCGATATCGATACTTTTTCGAAATCACATACTTGTAAAGTAGTATTCTTGAATGTAAAGGATTGATATTTTTACAAGTGTTAATAGCTTTTTAGAAAACTTCTAGTACGTTCGCATACTCTATCCAGTATACTAATAAAGTTTGTTAGGATTGTTGTCGAGTACATTTTAAACCAACTTCATTTATTTATAAAAAGAGGAATTGAAAACACAAATCATACTTACTAAGAACAATTAAATACAATAATACCAACACAGTATGCGAGTCACTTCAGTCCTCGTAAGTACAAGTACGAGTGAATAATTACAAGTATGTAACTAAAATAAGTAATGATCATTATCTACGGAAATATCGAGGAATTTCATTTGCTTCCATAGTATCATCCCTAAACGGCGCGAGCGCGAGCCAATTGTTGCAAACAATTTCACCAGTCGGACGAAAGCTTAATTAGGTGACGGTCGTGTGCTGCATAAAAAAGTAATCGATTGTGTAGTTATCGAAGTTGTGTACTGTTAAGTGATAAGTTTTCGAAGATGCCTAGGGGTACGAGAAGAAACAGTGAACTTTTTGATAACCAACAAATTTTAAATGTGGTGATTTGGTATAGCCAAACTAACAATTTAAAGGAAACGCAGCGACGATAGCGAGAAAATTATCCACGGCAAAACCAACCGTCCTTAGAGAGGATACTAAGTGCCACTCGAAACCTTTGGACTTCGGTAAGTAGTCTTCATGTTCCCACCCATGCCATGTAAAAGTATGAAGGAAAAATTGATTTTACATTGTTTTGTTTCGCGGCATGATAGGTAGGTTAGGTACAGATAGTTCGTCGATTCGTTACCGTACCTAAAATAAGGCAGTGGACTGTATAAATATTATAATGGATAACAAAGAATCGTACAACTGTTAGTCGCGGTACTTAAATATGAGGACAAATAAATTGATACAAAAATGAGGTGCACGAGCGCGGTTGTGCGTTGAATACATGCACTGCGGTGCGGCGGCGGGCGTGTCGACCGGGGAGTACCGCTCCCGCAACAATTCAAATTTACCCTGTATATAGAGCATCAAGTGTTACTTTAAAACAACCAAAAGCTCCTCGGTCTCTGAATAGGGTCGTTTAAGTACCCATTCCGTTACAGCGCTATTGCATTTATGTGTATTTAAGTTATGAATGTGGACAACTTTATGCAACTTTTTATTTAAATAAGGTCCTAAAAATACAAAAAATCTTCTGCTAAATGATGTTTTCATTTGTGTGGATAAAGCAACTAGATGATTGCGACGAACGATTTCTCTCGTATATTCAGTTGAGGAATGTTGTTTGAGAACCACAGCCTAAACGAATAATTGCCTAACAGTGAGAACTTTGCAAAAGTCAAAAAGCATAGTAGGATTCAAACGTGGCTTACCCCAGCATACCTTTAAGACTGCTCTTTGAGCGCGCTCAATCTGTATTAAGTGGGTTTTTGCAGCACCACCCCATGTAGTAATACAATAGCCTAGGATAGACTGACACAGTGCTAGGTATACTATTTTTAGGACGTGAGCGTCAGCTGAGTGACGTCATTCTTAAAATACATAAATGAGTTTACGTACTCTACTTGGTTGGGTTAAAAATGTCAATGATCACTCCCAGGCATCGAATGCAATTTATATTTTCCAAGTGATGGATAGTGCTTGTAGAGGTAGGTAGATTGGTGGTTATTCTTAGCGAGATATCTATATGGATTGGGGAGTTAATGGTAAAATTTACGATTTTGGTCTTCATTACATTTAATGTGAGAAGATTATCAGCAAGCCACCTACAGACCACATCGAATCCTTTTTGAGCCAGACGATACGTATCCTGCCAATTTTTAGAAGAAAAGACCAGTGCTGTATCATCTGCGTATGAGAAAATAGCTCCCTGGTCCAGTTTTAGGTCGCATAAATCGTTAATATACACCAGGAATAAGCCTGGACCGAGAATGCTACCTTGGGGCACACCGAAGTCTATGGAAGTTTCATCACTGCAATACTGGCCGAATTTTACTGCCTGTGTTCTGCCCGTTAGATAACTTCGAAATAAAGATAGCTGAGCTCCTCCTATTCCTATTGACTCTAATTTTTTTATAAGAATGGGAATCGAAACCGTGTCGAAAGCCTACGCAGAATCAAGAAACAATGCGAGGCATTTCTCTTTTACATCAAGTTTTCAAACAGATGATCTACTAATGTGTGAACTGCATCCATCATCTGTGGATCGATTCTTCCTAAATCCAAATTGGTTACAAGATAATAAATTGCGGGTTTCTGAGTACTTTACTAAACGTATATTGATGATTTTCAATGACTTTTGATAGAGCGGGAAGAACTGATATAGGTCTATAGTTCTCCACACGACATCGATCCCCGTCTTATAGATTGGATGAAGGAGTGCCTTTTTAAATAGTGCTGGGAATATGCCTGTATTCATACAAAGATTGCATATGTGTGTGAGGGGTGGAATAATAATGGTTTTATATTTTTTTAAGAAGGTAGCGGAGATACCATCCCATCCAACCGCACAGTTTGCTTTTAGAGACATAAGTACTCTGTCTGACTTCAATCTCGTCCGTTTCAAACAGAACAAAAGAGTCCTTCGATTAAGATTCTAAGATTGGTGGAGTGGAATGTATTTGAATATTTTCTGCTAGTTGTTTACCTACATTAGCGTAGTACGTATTAATAGTGTTAATTGATTGTTGTTTGTCCAGATTTGAGTGCACGAAATCAGTGCACGTTGCGTTCGCTCAATATGTAAGAAACAGAATTTTGCAGCGCCTCCCCAAATTGGTATGCACTACACCAAGACAGACTGCACTTTTAGAAAGTTTCCCGAAGACAACCTTCGTGACTATGTTCCCCGGTACAATGTGTCTCAGTGTTCTAGAGAGGTTCTCTTTGAACGTTTGTTCAAAGAATCTCTTGTTTGTTCTCTTGAGAACTTCTAGATGAGGATACCAGGATAAGTTTTGGTCTATAGTCACGCCTAGGCACTTAGCTTGCCTGACTTTGGTAATAGTTGCGCATTTACAATGTACATTTGTCGTGTCTCCACATACGTGTACGTTTATATTAAGCTGTTCCTTTGGTTGTGTGCGATCTGTGATGCTGAAGCAGATATAATTTGTCTTACTAGTGTTAAGGGTAAGTAAGTTGTTATTTAACCAGTTTGCTATTTTAGCCATGCCTATATCTACCCTAGCCTTAACCTTATCTCAGGAGATTCCGGAAAACACAAGTGAAGTGTCATCTCAACATTTTCGAGTTTTACATTACAGAGGCATTGCATGTAGCTAACTTAATTTTACCTAAAACTAAAATAATAAACATATTATCAAAAATACCTTAATATTAGAATAAAGTAATTAGCGTAAGTAAACACTAAGTTAACATAGTTCGTTTATGTAAGTTTGCAAGGAATAAAAGGCTTTTTTATTTTATTTTATTTATTTTATTACATTACAGAGGCCATTGACATACAACAAAAACAGTGTTGGACCCAGTACGTTGCCCGCTCCGCCGCTGCGTGAACCCTTGTAGGGCGAGTCGGTGGCCATGCGTGACTACTCTAGACAAATAAACAGAAATGGTGGGAGGGTACAGTAGCACCTCGTTCTGGACCAGTAACATACGGGGTCGAGGCAGCCGGTCGCGTTCATAAGCGTCATATTGATCAGTTATTGTTGAGAAGTTGTAGGAAATCGAGTTACTCGTTAACCAGTCAAGATAATGTCCAAGCTGTGGCCGTTACAGATAACTCAGAAAGTAAACCCGCGACAATTAATCCTGAGAGTAATTCTATAGATTCCCAGGTGGACTATGTACCCCAGCCCACTTCGTCGGTCGAATCGAACGATGATAACACTATCGATAATCGTTTGCGCCGGAGAGCTGCTTTAGTGTGTAAAAAAACTAAAAAGATCTTTAACATGTATTTGCTATACTATAGTACCTACTGTTTTATTACAGGAATGGACAGTGTTATGTCGGTACTTTAATATTCCTTTGTACTTAATATCTATGCATCACGTATGATATCCATATAAGAGCAGCAGACTGAATTTTATTATAAAAAGTCAGTCTGCCTTAACCTCGGGTGTTTCTTTGCTACGTCCCAGATATAACAAAAACAAACCTCGAGGAAGAAAATCTCTGCAGATACGAAGTTGCTAGGGTCAGAAGAAAATAACACTTTATAAGAAAAGTTGCTACATACATAGCAACAGACATAAATAGCAACTCTGCCACCTCTTCTATCGGCCCGATCATTCGTAATTATAATGAAGCCGGGGAGAGCGTAGGAGGTAGAAAGAAAGTGAGTTTTGAGCCAAGTCTCCGAAACTAAAATGGCGTGTATGTTAGTAGTAGCGAAGGATTCAGCTAAGTCGTTGTAGTGACTAGGGATTCTTTGAGCATGAATGTGACAGACATTAATGAAACCCTTAAGTAGATCATCACGGCAGCTGATCGTGTTATTTGTGTTTTACCTGTGTCTACATTTAAATTCAACTTCTGTGCTAAATATAGTTCACCATTAACGAAACCTAATTAAAAACGCCGTGTAAACATTGTAGCAGTAATATCACAAAGAATAGCCTGGGAAGTTTGCGATATCAAAGAGAAATCAAGGTCAACAGTAAGAAATCAATAAATCAATCGTAACAACTGTCCATAACTACCCACATTAATGTGGCTTAAATAGAGATACCAGCTTTAAAACAGTGCTACCAGCTAGAAAACAGAGTACAGCAAAAAAAAAAAAATCTAAATTTAGTAGGATTTTAGGAGGAACTGAATGCTCACATTTCTATGATATTGGAAAAAATGTAAGAAATGAAAATGGAGTTTCAAAACTAACAAATATTTTTACAGAAAACTTTCATAGAAGCCTATCCATGGCTATTGAAGAAAAAATACAACCCCTTTTAGAGGAGAATCACAAACTAAAAAATGAAGTACAAGCGCTCAAGGCTAATGTTCTTAACTAGGAAAAAGTGTCAAGGAAAAACAAATTCTTAATGCATGGACTAAGCGAGACAGAAAATAATGCTAAAGATCTGAATTTTTTTTTTTTTTTTTTTTTTTTTTTTTATATTAAGTTAATAATGCAATCTGTCTCATTTGGACATTCAGCAATACTTGTAGATTATTTTTATGTAGCGCTTGTGGTCCTAGTCCAGTGACAAGGCCACTTTATTTTTTTGTTTTTTTATTTGTTTTGGCAGAGATCCAAAGGAGTTTTTCTTTTTAGCCTGGTATTTAATTTTGGTTTCATTAAATCGAGCGCAAGCTCATTTACGTGGTTGTCTATACGGTTTTTGTATTTGTGCATTCTGTTTTCGATTTCCTCCTTTACGGTAGCAATCCCCAGGTCGTGGTGTAATCTCTCGTTGGTTATATACCATGGAGCGTCTATTATGATTCTCAGCAGTTTAGATTGGAATCTCTGCAGTATTTCTAAATTAGAATTGGCGGAGGTGCCCCACAACTGAATTCCATATGTCCATGTTGGTTTTATAATGCACTTATACACCAGTAGTTTATTTTCCAAGGATAGCTTAGATTTTCGGTTTAATAGCCAATAGTATTTCCTTAGTTGTAGGCCGAGAGCTTTACGCTTTGTGAATATGTGAGTCCTCCATGTGAGCCTTCTATCCAAATATAGTCCAAGATATTTTGCCACCTCTGTTTGGGGTATTGGAACATTATTGAGAGTAACAGATGGGCATGTCTCTCGCCTTAAGGTGTATGTAACGTGTATGGATTTAGTTTCATTGGCTTTTATGCGCCATTTCTGGAGCCAGGAGGATATATTATCTAGGCTTTTTTGTAATAAGGCAGAGGCTTTGCATGCGCTTTTGTCCATTGCAAGGATCGCCGTATCGTCTGCAAATGTGCCTACTTTCACATCATCAGAGACTGGTAGGTCTGATGTGTATAGCAAGTATAATGTAGGGCCAAGGACGCTGCCTTGGGGAACCCCAGCAAGTATGTATTTAAGATCAGAAGTGTCTTCTCCAAACTCCACAAAGAAGCGGCGTTTGTCCAAATACGACTTCAAGAATAAAAAGTAGTTTAAAGGAAGCTTTTCCTTAACTTTAACTAGGAGTCCCTCATGCCAAACTCGGTCGAAAGCTTGAGAAATGTCCAAAAAAGCAGCTGAGCAGTATTCTTTGTTTTCGAAACAGTTATAAATGTTGTCGACGAGCCTGTGGATTTGCTCAACAGTGCCATGCCCATGTCTGAATCCAAATTGGTGATTTGGGATTATTTTTCTCTCTTTGAGTATGGGGTTAAGTCTGCTCAGAAATAGAGTTTCCAGTACTTTAGATGGTATAGGTAGGAGACTTATTGGGCTATAGGATTTCGGATCTTGAGCATTTTTCCCCGGTTTTAATATCATTATTATTTTAGCAGCTTTCCATTGTGGAGGAACATGACTTCTGCGTAGAATCGCGTTGTAAATCTGCGTTAGGATCTCAACACCCACCTCAGGTAGCTCTCTCAGAACCTTGGCCGTTATAAGATCGTAGCCGGGAGCTTTATGTTGGTTTAGCTTGGATATTGTTCTCCTTACTTCTGCTTTAGTAAACTTTCTGATAGGTAGATCCAGTTGAAAAGGTTCAGACAGTGACTTTGTTTGGTCAATAGTCTTGTCAGAGTCGTTAGGGCTAAATACTTCTTCCAAGTGCGAAGCAAATGTATTCGCTTTTTCTTGATCACTTTTAGCCCATGAGTTGTCTGGATTTAGAATTGGTGGTTGGTGTACCTTGGGTTGCTTTAAACTCTTAGTCGCTTTCCACAGGGAATAATCCGTTGAGAGTGTAGCGTCCAAATTCCTCAGATATTTTTCCGTAGCTAGATTTTTATGCTCGGATAATAGCTTTTTCAGATGGCCTGTGATGTAATTCAACCTTTTCTTATCATCAGGATGTCTCGTACGTTGCCACTGTTTCCTAGCAGAACGTTTCTCTGAGATTTTATCTCTTATAGTTTGTGGGCAAGAATTTACAACAGATTCCACTTGGATAGGAGTGGACTCCCACGCTGATGTCTGTATGCACTGATGAAAATGTTCAACTGCCACCATAAGATCTTCATCAGTTTTAAGTGGTAAGTGCCTATTAATATTAGTAGACACTAGATTACGGAAGAAAGGCCAGTTTGTTTTATGGTTGTGCAATTTACATTGGTTTTGGACTTTTATCACATCTTTTTTAAGAGTTATTATTACCGCTGTATGGTCCGAAGATAGCTCTAAACACGATTTTGCGGATATGTAATTGCTTGCAACATTTTTTGTAACACAAAAATCAACAAGATCTGGAATCCGCTTTCTGTCTGTGGGCCAGTATGTAGGTTCCCTAGAGGAAACGACTCTCAGTTTTAGGTCCTGGCAAGCTAATAATAGTTGTCGTCCTTTAGGTGTGGTTACGCGTGAACCCCAATCTGTGTGCTTTGCGTTATAGTCACCACCTGCTATAAATCTATTTCCAAGGGAATTGAAGTAGGCGACATAATCATCCTTTTCTATTTTGTGCTTCGGTGGGCAGTAAAGCGCAGATACCTTCAGAGGGCCCGTACTGTCCTCGATAACAACATTTGTTGCTTGAATTTTTACCGAAGGATAAGGTTGTGTAGAGTAGTGCTTAATATTTGATTTAACGAGTATGGCAGACCCAGCATGAGCAGTACCATTGGGGTTATTTGTGTTGTAAAATTTATATTTTGGTATATGAAAATAATTTTTATTAGTAAAATGCGTTTCTGAGATAATTAGTATGTCAACATTATTCTCATACAAAAATGTTTTAACTTCTAGAGTATGTTGTAGCAGCCCATTGGCATTCCAAATTACTATTTTAAGGTCAGTGAATTTGTAAGTTTGTTAGTTAATGCTATGAGCAGATTGTTCATAGTTGTTAATTGGTTCATCATTTGTTTTAGCATTTCCATAATTTCTTTAGTCATGAATTGATCCCGATTTTGAGCAGTATTCGTAGCTGTGTTATTGTTTGTAGCCTGAATTTTGCTGCCTGCTAACTGTGCATATGTCTTATTTGATGTTTCAGGTGCTATTCCAGTAGATTTATAATTTAGGATTTCTTGTAATGATGCTTTTGGTTTAACTTTCTCGCGTGCAGGAGGATATTTGATTTTTTGAAGTTCTCGGTATATTTTACAACCTTTATAGTTGGCGGGGTGGTTTCCTTCACAGAGAACACATTTTACATTGGATAATCTTCCTTTATTTTCGCAAGCCGTTGAGTGATGATCTCCAGCGCATTTGATGCATTTCGGTTTCCGGCGACAATACTTCTTAGTATGTCCATATTGTTGGCAGTTAGAACACTGAGGTATTTCGCGTTTTGGTTGCTCGGGCTCAAATCGTATGCGACAATGCAGAAGTTCCTTTATGTCATATATTTGTTTATTGTTATTGTGCGGCGTGAGCTCTACGATGAAGATTGGTAAAGGCTTCTTAGTAGTTCTTTGTTTTATATTCCAGATGTTTACTGCACTGTGGCCGTGTTCATTTAGTTCTGTTTTTATCTCATTTATATCTGTAGAAGGATGTATATTTTTCAGCTGTATTAAGCTGTATTAAGGATGTATTTTTTAGTAGGATTTTAGGAGGAACTGAATGCTCACATTTCTATGATATTGGAAAAAATGTAAGAAATGAAAATGGAGTTTCAAAACTAACAAATATTTTTACAGAAAACTTTCATAGAAGCCTATCCATGGCTATTGAAGAAAAAATACAACCCCTTTTAGAGGAGAATCACAAACTAAAAAATGAAGTACAAGCGCTCAAGGCTAATGTTCTTAACTAGGAAAAAGTGTCAAGGAAAAACAAATTCTTAATGCATGGACTAAGCGAGACAGAAAATAATGCTAAAGATCTGAAAAATAAAATTGTTATAATTTTAAATAATGTCAGCGCCAAAGCAGGAATACGAGAGTGCGACCAATGGGAAATCAGTAACATTTATAGAATCAGTATACAGAACAATGACAAGCCTAGGCCTGTGTTGGTTACGGTAACGACCTGTAACGATCTGTGTACGGTAATTGACCTGGAGAAAAATAGAAATACTCAAAAACAAGAAACACATAACTGATAACATCTATATCACTGACGACTTCCCAAAGGAGGTGTTAGCAGCGAGAAAGGGACTTATGGCACGCAAAGAAGAACTAGAGAAACGAGGCGAAGTTGCTTTCATCCGGTATTACAAGATAGTGGGAAAGGCTCAAGAACACTAGAAGATAATAAAAGGAACAGGTCAAAATCACTTATTGAAATTGACAATAGGAAAATTACCGTCCCAAAAAAGGTCTAAAAAATAAACGCATTCGAGACATTACAGCGGGCCAAGACAAGCGCCTCGTCGGTGGAAGCCGGCCAATAGCAACCAACATCTCCTCTCCGCCTCTTCAAAAAACTTGTAATCCTATTAAAAACTCAAGCACAGGAAAACACAATCAAAATACAACATATAACAAGACCCTCAAGCCGGCTGACCAACGACTTCACCTTTTTTTCAGAATGTTTGAAGTCTTCAAAACTCTCTACGTGGCGCAACAACCTCGCCTTATTGGAACATAACATTCTAGCTGTAACTGAAACTTTCACAGACTCTTCTGTGACAAATTCAGAAGTAGAACTCGGTAACTGGAGTGTACTTCGCCCCGACAGAGGCACGTCATGTGGAGGAGTCCTTCTAGCAGCTAGAGCCCCGATAATGGTTCACAGGAGATGTGACTACGAAACCGACGACGGAGAAGATTTATGGGCGACATTCAATTCTTGTTGTCGTTCATTCCTTGTGTGTATCGTGTATAAAAAGCCCAGTGCCAGTGACGGTTTTGTAAAACAGAAAGTTTTATAAATACCTTTAAAGAATACGTTATTATAATGGGTGACATGAACTTAAATAGTGCCTCAATTATTGTTAATAACTATTATTACTGCTATTTTCTCTCTTTCTGCCCTGCCCCTAAAAACCCTGCAAAAGATTGAAACTTCCGTGTGATTTTGAACGGCTTTATCTATTACTATCAAACATCGATTGGACGCCTGTTTTATTAACCACTGATGTTACAACAGCTGTTAATTTATTTTATGGTATAATTTATTTAAATTCTATGTATACTAGAAAACGTCGCCCCAAATCCACTTGTAAACGCTACCTGCTGTTTGGTTTATTCCCGACATTATCAATGATATGAAATATAAACTTAAACTACATACAATTTGGAAACATACCAATAAGTACGATGATTTTAAATCTTTCTCAGATATAAGAAGCTCTTTGAAACGTCGCATTCCAGAAGCCTATAAAATGTACATAAACCAGATAGAAAATAACATCAAAACAAACCACTACAATGATGGCACTATATTTCCAGTTTACGAACAAAAGGAGGTTTTAACCAAAGTGTAGCTACCAAGGCGACAGTTTTAAGGGAGTAGCAGCGGCTGAAGCATTTGCCAAATTCTTTTCCAGTGTATACTTGGCTGAAATCCCGCAGCCGAATGCCGAGCACGCTATTAGCTGTGATGCTTCTTCTGATAGCAACTACATCAATATATTCCATTTTTCTCAGCAAGATGTCTTAAGCAGTATCAATAAATTAATAATAATTTAAATAAAAAGCATTTGACAGAGTAAATAACGACATCTTACTCCATAAACTCGGTAACATAGGTTTTTGGCTGATCTCCTGAAACTTTTGGTGGATTACCTCTGAGATCGTCAACAGTTTGTTAGACTAGGAATCTAAGAATCGAATCCATATCATACGCGATCCGGAGTGAATCAAGGCTCAATTCTCGGACCCTTGCTATTCCTTTTAATGGTAAACGATTTACCAGATATACCCAAATACTCGAAGTGTCTCCTCTACAATATATAACTCTATAGATGCTGTTTATAAATGGGGAATCGACAACAAAATGGAGTTTAGTCTTTCAAAGTGCTTCATTGTAACTTTTGCCCGAATGCGACATCCAATTCATTTCAATAACACTTTAAGTGGTAACCCAATTTGTAGACAAACAGCCATGAAAGATCTGGGGGTCACATTTGACCAAAAGTTAACATTCCATAGTCATATTACCACGGTCGCTAGTTCTTCGTTCAGGACGTTAGGATTCGTACTAAGAAACGCTCGTGACTTTCGTAGCGAACATGTAATACGGCTACTGTACAATACCCTTGTACGGAATAAGTTTGACGCAAGCTCTTGTGTATGGCACTCACGTGAAGTAACGTATACACTTATGCTTGAAAAGGTTCAGAAAGCATTTTTACGTTTTCTCTACAAACATACTTTGATGTTGTACTATTACTCGTACTTTACTCCACAATGTACAATCGGCCTACTCGGCGGTCGTACACCCTTATGGCTATAATGGCTTGCGAGAAACGTTCGCTCTCTACGTAAGCGCACTCACACAGGCACATCTGCGCCTTATCGGATGCAAGGAGGCGGGGTCCTTGTTTTTTTTAGTGCGTTGCGTTGTTGTTGTGCATATTTCGAGCCGATTAGACAGTTTTAAATACATACTAATAAAGGATTGTGACTTTTGTTGTAAGCGCGCTTTTTGCAGTTGCGCAAAATAGCAATTAATTATTTTATTGTAATACACACAAATCTACACTAATATTATAAATAGTTGATTTATATATTTATTCGTTTGTGTTATTGTAATTGTAAAGAGGTAGTTTAAAGCTTGGAGAGGAATATAGTATATTTTGCCTCAATACTATTATACATGTGGAATTGTGGACGGAGGTACGGGAAACTGTTAGCTTTTAATATTTTTATGAATTACGTTTTGATTTTTAATCTATCTTTTCAACAAATATGAGTTAGTAGAGGGGTTTAAAACTAGTGCCTGTAATATATGAACTAGAACCTATTTTCGATGTTTTATATTGTGCGTATGTTTTAGTATGATTCTGTTATGTAGGATTATCGAAATTATTTATTTTAATTTTTGTAAAATTATTTTGCATTTTTGATACATATCCATACTAATATTATAAATGCGAAAGTAACTCTGTCTGTCTGGCTGTCTGTTAGGCTTTCACGCTCAAACAGCTATACCGATTTAGATGAAACTTGGTATAGAGATAGGTTTGGAAGGACATAGGATAGTTTGAATGACGATAACCGACATCCACGCGGGCGGAGCCGCGGACTAAAGCTAGTAATATATGTTTCAATAATGCGAAATGATCGTTTTGTAACAAATATGTTACAAAACGATCATAAATATTTTTCAAATATTTAGGTTATTTACGTATTCATTTTGGCTTGCCCCACGTAAGTATTTAAGAGGTAATTTGATGCAACTATGAGTTCTATGATTAATCTATACTTATATTTTTTGAGAGTTTGTTTGTATGTTTGAACGCGATAATCTCGGGAACTATTGGGTCAAACTGAAAAAATATTTTACTGTTGGATAGCCTATTTATCGAGGAAGGCTATAGGCTATATAACATCACGCTACAATCAATAGGAGCAGAGCAGCAATGTAAAATGTTGAAAAACGAGGAAAATTTAAGCTGACGGTGTTTGCTGGTCTTCGTCTGCTTCAGACAGCTAGTATGCTATATATAGTTGTTCCCAGTGACTTTACTCGCGTATATCTTGATTCGAGTGATAAGAATCCTACATCCTTCACCTGTTTTAAAACCTATATTATTTTGTAAGTTCTCTGATATAAGTATTTTATCTAAATTTAATTTCAAATAATCATTAGATTGATTTAACGAAATAAAGATATTTGAAATTTAAAATTTAAATCGGGCTAGTAGTTTCAGGGTTAACCTCTACATACAACTTTAACTCTTTACTATTAATAGTATGTATGGTTTTAATTCAGCAAGTTATATTTAATTTTTAACCACTAATTATTTTAATAGAAATAAATGTATTACCTGGAATGAGGCCAAGAAATAAAGAAACGAGTAAATTGTTTTATTAATTTTATGGATCAGTCAAACAATTCCATTACACATTTAATACTTAATTATAATTTAAATTGTGGATGAGGTATGCAAACTAAAACAATAACGATATATTTTTAATATTAAATTATTATTTTACCATGCTATATAGTCATCAAAGTGCTTAATTACCAATTACTTTATCAATAAATATTATAGTAATAACGTCTTAGTTAGTGAAAATAGTCAGTTTCATTAATTTTTTAAATTTACTGCCTCTGTGGCGCGGTGGGAGTGTATCCGACTGCTACGCAAGAGGTCGTGGGTTCGATTCCCACACGGGACACCAATTTGTGTGATCCACAAATTGTTGTTCCGAGTCTGGGTGTACTTTGTGTCCGTGGCTTGTATGTTTGTTAAGTCCCCCGCGACACAGGGCTTGTACCCACGACTGCGGGAGTCGTCTTTTTCAAATTAAGTAACAATGTATGAATTAATGTATCATCTCAGATGCTAGCTTATATTTATTACAGTAAAATAACCAATAAGTTTAATTTAGAATACATTTTAAAATAATTACAAACATTTAATTTCAATACAATCTATTGACTCTTCCGTCAATAAATATTAATTCTCCTGGAACATCAGCACTCATCTACCCCCACATATTAACAATAATTCGTCCTCACATTCACTTCACTTCCAGATTCACATTTCTGGGCTTGTATCTAGTATTTATTCAAAAAAAATCGTCTGAAAATTTAGCGTGTGATAAATCATAACCTCTGTACCCTCGAGCGAAACGCACTCCTGCTTCTTCTAGGTCCTGGCCTAATTTTTGTAGCGGAATAATGCACACATTTCTTATAGCCTGCATGTCGCAGTCAAATAGTTTAGCGAACGTCGACGTCTTGGTAAATGGCTGCACTTCGTATGTGCTGACCATTTGCGTTACGCGATCCGACGTTATGAGAGTCCTCCTCAGCATCCCGCTTTATCAAACGTCCCGCTGTAAGCTCTCTGAAAAAAAATAACAAGTTAAAATAAATGTATAAAAGATCTTCGATACCTATTCATTAAAAGTTTGAATGAATAGAACAGTAAGTCAAGCACATTTTTAAAAATGTGTTATTTCATTATACTTAATATTATTTCTTTACAAATTAACAGACAATGAACGAGTTGTTACTGATAAAATTTGATAATAGTTCTTAAACAGTTGAAATATGATTGAAAATAGAATATGCGTTAATATGAGAAGTTACCGTTTCCGAAAACAAATTCGCATGCAAACTATTATCAATCCTATTCGATTGATTTTAAAGATGATAATTGCCATAAGCGTTTCCAGTTTTAGGACATTTGCTGTGCGTAGGTATCATGAACCTATTTTTTCGGCAAATATATTTATGGCACCTGGAATTACCGAACCGTGGGAAAGCAAAAACTTATTGCATGCAAACTATTTTCAATTCTTGTGTAACGATTTAAAGACGATAATCGATTAAAGGATTCTCAGTTTTACAACTTTTTCTATGGGGATCATAAATCTATTGTTTTATCAACACAATATACGTTTTATGATGCCTAAAATTTACTAAAACGTGGGAAAGAAAACAATTTATTTTGTCAAAAGTAAGAATGAGGATTTTCAATACTTCAAAAAATTTAACATATTTTTTTTTTTAAACATAAATATTTTAAAAATAATTATACATGACATCTTTAATGTGAGAAAAATAAAAATGATACACTATGAATTAATAAGGGTGGATTTAAGTATAAATCATAGAAAAAAAATATAAGTGTAAAAAGCAAGAAATTCCTACTCTTCACATATCAGTAGAGACAGCCTTTTTGATGTTGCCACTCGTTCTACAAAATAGTTTTTGTTCCGATTAGTACTACGTTTCGTTAATATATTTCAAATTAATTGAACGAGTGAAAGTCTAGATCTAAGAAGTTCATCTTTAAAAAATATACGAATTAGCACACATTTTAAAGACACACGTTTAAAGTAAACTAAATGTAAATATTATTGGACTTAAAAAAATATAAATGAACTTTTACTTTACATTGATTTATGAAAAAGACATTAACGGTTTATGAATTTAAAATAAATCATTTTTATTATTATTTATTAGTTGAATAATCATAAGTAGTTCTAAACCTATGTATGATAATAAAATAGTTAAATATATTTTTTTAAATAAAATTACTTATTTTCTTATCATTTCGGTAGTAAATTAGTAGAATGATTTTTCGACAATCATAGTTATATTTGAATATATTTACATAAATTTTCAATAAATTATGCACTTAAATCTTTCTCACCCATTACACCGTCTATTAACAAAAACCATTTAATAGTTTTTTTTTTTTTGTAATTATATACGAAATAAATACATTTCGTAAAATTTAAATAATAAGTTTATATACTTAAAATATTAGGAATAAATAACTGCAATTTATTTGGTCTCCCCCAATTACTTTTTAACCAATAGCCAATTCTATTGTTAAACATAATTTATAATTATTGTAATAAAATATACGAGTAATTTGAATTTGACTTACCGTAACATTGGTAAAGGTTTGAATCCTTGGCCATGAAGATCCAAAATTTTATTCACGGTTAATTTCGGTTAATTGTGAAAACTCACTGAGGTCAGCAAGAAAGCATCCAACAGTTCAGTAAAACACAGCCACCGTAGGTAAACAGATGAAGAAGAAACGGTCCACTAATTCACACTACAAGTCAACGAGAGTTCTATCAGTAGTCAACGAAGTGGCAAGATATCGGAATCCGTAAACAGAACAAGTCGTGAGCGAAATAGAGTAAACACGCGCGCGTCATCATACAAGGAAGTGCAAATTGCAACTAAGTTAACAAAAATGTTTTATGTTCCCGTTGGTTACCACACCTTAGCCCCGTCCTAATTGGTTGAAAGTAAAATGTGGGAGTGGTTTTTGCGTTTGTGTGTGTGACCGAACCGTTGTGAACCGCTCATAGCAAAATATTTTCAGGTGGTCGAGCATCAAGTGGGCCGATTGTACCTTATTGGATGCCTGGGTCACACCACGTTAGAAAGCAGAAGAGCTTGTGACCACGTTGGGACTATGCTCAAAGTGTGTCGTGGACTTATTGACGCTGCGGATCTCCACAGCGAGTTGATTCGGCTCTATACCCCTAACAATTACCTCCGTAGCAGAAGTCATTGTCTCCTAGCTGTACCACCATGTCGCACTGTTGCTCGTGCCTCGTCTCCAATCCCACGAGCACTAACAACCCTAAACAACCTCTTAAAATTTAATCCAAATTACGATCTGTTTGCAGACGACTATCGCGTCATTATGCTCTTAATGCACAATTTTTGTTGGTCTTGAATGTTTAATTTTCTTATTTTGTTATATCTGTACATACCTTTATTATTTTCATTATATATATTTAAGTTAAGCACGTGCTGATTAATGCAATTGTTTTTTTCTGTAAACTGTTTTAATCAAATAAATAAATAAATTAAATGATTCCCGCAAAAAGTCACATAGTGTACCTGTTACTGATCATAAACTATCATCATTCGACGAGTCGAAGGATTTATTACCAGAGAGAAACGATTCGTTATAAACATTAAATAAATATGATAAAATATGAAAAATAAATAAATATACTTAAAATGAATATTACAACAAATAAATATAAAAAAAAAACTTGTTACACTTCGGGAGTGTCAGCATAAGTGAAAACTTGAACATTAACGTTGTGCATTTTTGAATATTTTTAATTGGTTAGGGAATTTATTTTTTATCAGTATAAAATTACTATCATTTATGTGGTGAAATACAATATTCATCTATTGCGCTATCATACGCAAACATGACAATTTATTTTACATAAAAAAATTAACACTTAAGAACTATTACAATTAATTATTCTACATTAAAAAGTTTACCTATCTCTCAGAAAGCGCGGCCAACTCTCCCTCCGTCTTACGAGTTTTCGATCAGGTCACGTGTCCTCACGCGAGTTTAACATTTTTTACCCATCCCAAAAAAGTGCATAACGCCGCTAAAGAAGTTCTTACTTCAAAAATAATTTGCACCCGTCAGCCATCAATCACAAAAAAAATAATACAAAAAAACAAAATGATTATATTATACACAATAAATAGCAAAACGTACCTAACATAATGACAGTAAAACTCGGAACGCAACATTATTAACTGACAACTTACCGCACCGCAAGTCATATGAGTTTTATTCGCGACAATAACATTCGTTTATAATAATTTATTAAAAATATAAATAAAAAAATATTCACTAAACAATTAAAAAAAAAATAAAAATATTCGTTTATAATAAAAATTCTGTAATCCAAGTTTTATTTTCTATATAATATTTTTCCAACATCATTGATTTAATAATTTATGTACCTATATTCATTGTTCACTACAACAAAACAGTTAAGTGTTTTATAATAACTCAAGTCACATGTTCAACCTCAAATAATATAATAATTAGTTTAATTTAACATAAACAGACACAAGCGATCATTGCATAACTGTTGATAAACTTTTGCGATTTGTATACATTATGAATACGTGACCACGGCTGTTGCAATACCGTCGAAACATTGTGCAATAAACAAGGTATTTTACCTTAAATTATTCACGCGATTAGGACCCGTAATATATATATTTTCACATAGCATAACTGTCCTTGGCAGAATTGTCGTCCCCGGCAGATGCTATTAAAAAAAATTGACTTGAATAACGTTTAAAAAAGTTAAAATTAGGAAATTAAAAAAGGGGTACAGTAAATATTCACGATAAATATACTTATCTCGAATATTACTACTTTGTAAATATGCACCTCTTTTTTGGTTTATGTTATTTGCTAACTCGTTGGTGTCAATATAAACGATGCATATTTCATATTTTAAAATTGTTCCGTTGTGACAATGTTTGCTTTAACCTTACTTTGTAGTTCTATTAACTTCTTTAGCATTCGGGTGGAGTCCACGTGATAGAAGGAATTCGGAGGGAGTTTGTGTAATTCCTTTAACCAACTAATATTTTCTTATTCCCCTCTTTTAGACTAACAGGCATCTTCTTTCAGCTCGGTATCGACTCAAAGAGCAGAGTCTTGGCTTTTACAATTTCTTCCGCCGTAAAGGAAGAAGTGCTCAGCTGATACACACTCTCTTTATCCATAACTTTTCGTAAGAACGCCAGTAATCCGTTAATAATAGCATTACAATTATTACTTTTAACAATACTCAACGCCATTTTGCGAACGACACAGCGATGAGTCATCGATACATTATAGCAGCACGGCAGCACATTTCAGGGTTTTAGTTTCTTAGCAAATAAGTTCTCTCGCGGTCCGTGCGTCGGCGCGCGCTGTGTTCCGGCGCGGAGCCGACGGCGCATAGACTCAATCCTGCCCTGCCCTTCAACTCGGAGCTCGTCGCCTCGTGACGCTGCATGTACGGTGCGGCGGGATGGGCTCTGCGGACATAACTCTCGATGAGAATGAGCGCAACGACACGCAGCCGCCGCTCGATGTGCGGCTGCGGTCAGTACTTGTTTGTTTATACACGGTGTTATAATATCAGATGTTCAGAGTCATCATTTAGCGCGCATAACTCGAAACTCAAACATAACCATGATCTCTGCGCTACTCACCACACGCTCCGAGGCGTCGACGCGTGACGGCAGCACTACGATTAAATCCGGATCGACTGGTGGTATCTTATTCGCTAATCCGTATGGACCGTGTCTAATCTTATCGCTATGATTAAATTTGCAATCCTTCCTTCAACTTTGATTTGATACAAATTTTGAGGAGTTAAACCGATAAAATTGTTGAGTATTTAGGTCTAGTGATGAGGATGATAAATTTGTACATTGTGTTTCTTTTTTAATTTTGATCCAAAGATGACTTTGAATTGATTTTGTGACAACACTATGTATCTATCTATCAAAAATTTATTTTGACAAGCACATTACAGCGTCACGCCCGTGCAAACTGGTGCATGCACAATCCGCTCAAAGATGTCCGCCGCGCATACGCGTTGAACTATTTCTAAGCTCAGCTCTCTATTTACCATTACGACACGATTTTTAGATGTTCGCGCGGGCTTGCCGCGGACACGGAAAAAAAGAACGCGAATTAGGACTCAGAGCCGGTTTGGACATTAAACAGTGGTTCGACATAAGTTACATTTATAAGAACATTTGTTACGCGTAGATGAACGATAATTGAAATTTGCACCATCGAGATAATATGTATACATTTGCACAGCAAAATGTTTCATTGTAGTCACGTGTGAAAGGGTCTGACATAATTTCCACTCCAATGTCAAACCTACACTACTCTCGTATTTATTAGCAGATAAGTAGAACTACTAGGCGGTTCTAAGAAAGCTATATCATTGTGGTCGTTGGCAACGCGACAAAGATGTTATAGCAGTATCCAGACTGTCCTGCCGCTGCGCACTATCGACCAGTTCTGACAACGTATCAATCAAATGAGAGAGATAATTACTTATACAAAAGTAGGGCGCTCAGTATGTTTGTTTGCACTACGTTTAATCCGATATGTCGTAGATAGTTATCAGGTTTTATTTGACCATCGATTGTAATTATCAGTAGGTACGAGTACAAGTACGAGTAGATCGCACGTAAGCGGTGTGGATATGTTGTGAATCACTGCCAGCTCCTCGTCGCGGTCACTTTCTGCACATACCAATTATATTTTAATTCATTTCCACTCTATGATCGCTTATCTGGTAGGCTCTGGATACTTGTTCGGCAGTGTGGAGCAAGAATGTGTTATCTCTTACTACCTACTTAACTCTTTGCATCAAGCAACCCAAGTTAGAACGCGTTCGAATGTGCACACCAACTAAATGAACGCCTTTTTGTTTTAAAAAGATAACTAGTAATGTGGAATTATGGGTCCCACATTACTAGCAATGATGTCGTGTACTCGATGACCTCTTTTTTGCATCAGTCCTCTAATATGGTGTATAATATAATGGTGGCAGCACCTTACCTGCATATACAGTTTATAAACAGAGAAACATTGTAAACATTGGCAATTTGAAAAGAGTGGCCACGAGTTTTTATTGCCTGTTCTTTTCTCGGGCTTTACCTATTGTTTGCGAACAGGCATTACCAGTAAATGTAGAATCGTCTTTTCACAAGTGTAGTATTTTGCTTCCTAAGTGAATAAATCATTTTTATTATTATTATGTATGTCGTTTCCATATCACGGGACTATGGAGTCCCGGTCATTTGGGAGGCGTGCGTGGGGCCGAAGCCAACACGTAGAGGCCCGTTAGACACTTTAATCTAAAGGCTATGTGACACAAACCGGCGAATATCGTTGTATACACTATATAAATGTACCCAACGACATTCCCCGGTTACTGTAAAAACTATTGTCAAAAAGTGGTAGCTAAGAAACTGGGTTATGGAGGTAATGTGTTAGTGGAATGGTTAACTGGTACTATTGAAGGACTATGGCGCCTGCCCTGTAAACACATGGTAAAAATACACGGACAAATGGGCAGGCGGTGACTCGCCACTCACTAGATGGGCCCCCTTCTGGCCGCCACAGGCATACAGCCAAACTGGCGACAGGGAGCAACATGGGTGTGAGCAGCTTGGGGTGTCGAGCGGTGCGGCACCGGTTTCACTATCACGAAGAAGGCCCGTGAGCGGGTTTCCCCGTAGTTATGCCCTTAAAATGACACTTCCACCCCCGAGCATACAAGCTCTGGCGACCTCCCTCTGGCCGGCCGATTAGGGCAAGGCAGAGTTGAGAGTCCTGCGGGCGCTCTTGGTGTTCCACTCCCGCCGGCCAGTGAAGGCAAGCGGGAGACGAGGCCCTGACCGACTCTCTGAGGCATCGGGACCGCAGTGTCGCCACGCACATTCAGCTCGCCACAAAGTTGCCCTGCGGTTTGTGTACTCTTATTTCACCCTCATGAGACATTTTTTATTGGTGTTATAAGGATTTCAAGAGCTGCCACTATGCCCTCAGAGTGTTGCGTTAATCTCATATAGGGAGACAACGACTAGCCCCGAGGGGTATTATTATTATTATTATTATGATGTACCCCTCCTGCTAAGCTAAATTGCTTGTATTAGTAAAGGGTTCACGTCGGTAGTATAATGGATTGGATTCGAGCCCCGCTCGAATCCAATCCATTTTAATTATAATTTTAATATAAGTCCAATCCGATTTGACTCTACTTTGCCTACCTAGGTACTGACACTACGAGTAGTGTAAGTACCTAGGTATTATAGGAGGCATTCTACAACTATGGAATAATTTGAACAGTTAAAATTATGCAGGTACGGTTATTCATGTGTGTGGTGTGGATGTGATCATTAAGTAAGTTGTGTTGACTACTTTTTTTTATTATTGGTAGTTTATTGGTAGTTGCACAAACTTGCGTATACAGAGAGTTCCTTTTTTAACCGAGATAATTCTTAGTATGGGTATAATATCGTTAGATCGGTCTTGACCGCTCACTAGGATTGCCAGATCGAAAAACTGAAATATCTGGATAACATTTCAAAATGTCGGGAGTGGGTCGGTAAACCCGATACCGCGTTAAGTACAGTCGCGAAATGAAAATGTTCGTCAGTTTTCAAATACACTCAAATATCGGTTTGCAAACACTTTTCAAACTAAGTATAATGTTCGTCACCTTAAAGGCTTTTTTTTGCATAAACCGAATGAAAGAACAGTAAAGCCAACATGTCAATCTTGTGAAACTGATAATAAGGTTTTATTTTACTAGGATAAAAAACTAAAGCAATAGGTAGAACCTTGAAATTAAAACTTTTTTGTTAAGAAAGTAGACCACATGCGAAATATTTTTATTTCAAGATGATAGAAATGGTTTATAGTACTCTCTGAGAAAATTAGTTGACAGCTTCTTGACAAACACGAAAATACCACGATAGTGCAGCTAATTTGAAATGTCACACCCATGGGAATTAATATCATTATACGAATATTTCTCAATTCGCGTAAAGAGAACCAAAGGAAACAGTGGGTGACAAGAACGTTATTGTGACGGAACTAACACTCCTATGTCTGTCTTATTTTAACACCTTATTTTCACGTTTTGCAATCAGTGGCAGAGAGTGATAGGGTTCTATTAAGACAGATATATACGTTCCATCTATTCATTTAGTTATTAATCTGTCAAGTTTTAGAGTCAAGGAATATTGGTCTTAATAAATTTAAACTCTGTTGTCAAAAAGTTAAGCAGAATTTACAACACACGAGTATACAACTGTCTGATGTGATACTTAGTTTGAAAAGGTAACATGTGTTTGCAAAGCGTTACATGAGTGTATTTGAAAACTGACGAACATTTTCATTTCGTGACTGTACGGCGCTGAAAGGCGCGCTTAACTCAAAATTGAGTTTTCTCCCAGCAAACCTTTGAATGTTATAATTTAGAAGAATAGTAAGTGTAAGCACATTAGATACGACTAAATTAAAAATTAATTAAAATATTTTAATAAAATAATCCTACCTATTAGATTACATACAATATATATGTCTGAATAGAGACAGCATAGTTATATAACTACCTATATAATTTTAATACATTAACAATAACAAAAATGTAAAATGTACTTACTGTCTCTATTCTATCTTCACCCGGGGGTACCAGGGTTAAGTGGCACCAGGGGGCAGGGTTGTTAGGAGCACCAACCGATCGCCTTATACTTACTATATAAACGCTGGGCACAGATGTACCAAGTAGAGCCTACTAACTTATCGATCCTGGGGGTAAGTGCCATTATCCTCTCGCTTGGCGAGCGGGTTGGCTATTGAAGTAAGAAGTTCATCACAGATTTTAAAATCAAACCGGTTGGTTGTCCAGTTGGTGGTCCTTTATCGTCAATAGTTACTTCAAACAAAATAACCCTTCTTTACAGTCGGGTAAAAAGACGATGAAACTTCTGTTCTGGGAACGAAGATACGTCCCTTTAAAGAGTGACGGCATAACTCGCGTGCAGGAAAGGATAGAAAAAAAAATGAGCACATACATAGTCTAGGTCTGGACTTAAAAAAAAAACTATCTCTTAAAAATGCAATTAATATATTAATAAAGTAATTGGCAAGAAATGCCTATATAGATTACTATAACATTCGGCCTGAGACATCATAATTTGGTAAAATCCTCTCTGTAACAAAGCAATCTCTGTAAAAAGCAACCAAAAGCCAACCAAAGCTGATAGTTAGAACGCGAGAGCGAGAGCCCAACTCGCGTGCAGGAAAGGTAGAAAAAATTGAGGTCTAGTCATCGAGATAATATGGTACGTAGTACATTAATACCTCAATGGGTCTAGTAACATAGTAATTGGCAAGAAATGCTTCTAAAATTTACTGTAATAATTATAGCTATTTTTATTTAAAAAATGTTGAGGGTTCAGAGGTGAAACAAAAAAAGAATCGCATTATTATTTAAATGTGATTTAAATATTAATGCGATTGTTTAGGACTAAAGTTGGCTGGTATACAATTGTAATAATGATAATATCTTGGAACAGCTCACACAACGCTAGCTGGCCCCAAACTAAGCAGAGCTTGTACTGTGGAAACCAGACAACTGATTAACATACCTACTTATATATTTCTAAATATGTATAAATATTATAAATAAATGACACCCAGACACAGAATAAACCATCGTGATTTTCACACAAAGTTTTATCCTTGGTGGGGATCGAACCCCCGACCTCCGACTTCCGTCACTAGACCGACAGGCCAGTCAAAAAGTCATTGTCTAATAATATTAATAGTAATAGCATTTATGTTTTGTATGTTATTATGTGTATTATCCAATGTTATTGTTACATTTAAATGCAACCTGACACCGTTTAATGTCCAAGTGTTTGTAGGTATAACAGTGATTAGATATCCACAAGTGGTGCGCTGGGGTGATGAGTTCATATGTACGTATGTGTTTGTGTACTGTGAAAAAGACGATGTCATAAATTTTAAATTTTGTTGGCTTGTGTTGTTGTGTACAGGGGTGATGGTGTTGAGTATTATTAATAATAATAATACTTTATTTGCAGAAATATGGTACAAAGAGTGTTAACGCAAATAAAAACATTTTTACAAAAAAATATTACCGACTTCAAAAATAAATAAAAGGCAACTAAAAAGCAAAAAATAATATCTACCTAGAATAACAAAAACAAATTAACATTTTGAAGTTGGTGTCGATTTAAACAAAAACAACTATTTCATGGCACCAACTTCAAAATGTTAATTTGTTTTTGTTAATCTAGGTAGATATTATTTTTTGCTTTTTAGTTGCCTTGTATTAATTTTTTAAGTCGTTAATTGTTCTTGCTCGATAGTTTTTTTATAGTCGGCGACCAGTAGCCGATTAGTCGACTAAAATCGACGACTAATCGGTCGGTTAATTTATTAATATATTTCTATACTTCAAAATAAGGTGATTGAAATGAAATCGTATCCTTCAATTTGAATTTTCACAACTCTGATTACGGAACATTATCCTAACAAACTTTTATTTTTCCTTCTCTTTTAGAGAGCTCGTTCTTCACTACTTCTCTTTTAGAGAGCTGGTTCTTCACTACTTCTCTTTTAGAGAGCTGGTTCTTCACTCCTTCTCTTTTAGAGAGCTGGTTCTTCACTGACTCTTCTTCGGTTTTGTATTCATAAAGAAAACTCTCTAGAAGCAATTTAAAATTTTAAAGCTTAACTTATTTTTAATTTAGAATTTACGCACAGTCAGTTTCACAATGTAGTCCATACTTTACAAAGAACTATGCTTATCTTGTTGTCATAGCAACCATAGAAAATATTTGTCGACATGACAGATTTGATTTATGAAAAATAATGTTTACAATAAGTCTTACAGAGATATTTATTATGTTAAAAATTGCGAAATATAATGGAATATATACACAAATGCCACGAAATAACACTACAAGGACACGAGACACATATACGAGGTAAGAATTATCACTACATGCTGCTTCAGCGGGCTTAACCTGCGAGCCATGTCAGTAACTTTTGTCTGTCTGGTTTCCACAAATTTATCAAAAACTTTTTTATCGCAAATTTTACACCTGAATTCTTTATTTTTGTATCGAATGATGCAAGGTTCACAAGATATCAAGAGCATACCCAGGATCATTTCATCATATGAAGGGTTTTTCGTGATTTTGGGTGAGGGTTTTAAGTAGTATAATTTTAATAAGTAAAAATAAGTAATAAGTGATAAGTTTATTTCCAGAAAAAAATACAAAATACATCACGTTATTATTGTTTAAAATTATTATTCTATACAGCAAATATTTATTTGTGATATTTGACGTGATTCCTTGCACTAGTATAATAATAAATACTCTAATTGACTAAACACAATTTCGATGGGAGGAGGGAAGGGTTTAACTGTTCTGAGGTTTCAACCCCCAAACCCTCCCCCGCCCTGGGTACACCCATGCAAAATATTATACATATTTTGTATTTAATTAAGAATCCCTGGCAATATTAATAAATAATAGATTCCAAATGATTATCTGTAATCACATAAAACTAAATCCAAAGTTGAGAATTTATCTTATCTACTGTACTCGCGTCATTGTCATTTACTCATTACTGTTACCGTATCGTGTCTTGACCTCGGGGGCCGAGGTGCACCGCACGCGGCGCCGCGCCGCGCGCCGGCACGTCAGCACGTCACTAGCTCGTAGTCTCCGCCAGCTCGGTGGATTTGCCCATATGACTGGGGGAGTCTTATAGACCGACGACCTAAAGACGGATGAATTGAAATGAAATGAAGAAAGTGAAGGACCGGGTGTTTGGGCGTAAATTAGAGGCCAGTGTCCAGCAGTGGACGATATAGGCGGATCGATTGATTGCTTAATAAAATAAGTATTGGTATGTATACTACATAAGACATATTCGGTTCATGAGAAAACAAAATGCACACCGGTAAAGCACACGAAGTCTAATGAAACGGTGCTGGGATCGAACTCGCAACACTTTGGTTCTCAGCCGTTAATTAATGGTGTTGAAGACTGCACCGTTCGTGCAGTCTTCAATCTTCGACATGCTCGCAGATTTGACGGAACGTAAGTTTTATAACGGAGCAAGGTATCATAATACAAAGGTAGCGAACAGCAAGTTTCTTTTGACAAACCGGGGGAGCACCTAGTGTTGGGGTAAGAGATTAAGATTGCCAGACTTGATCTCTAGATTGCAAGATCGTGAGAAAGATCACAGATCGGACGGATCAAGGATTGTTTACAGCCGATCAGACCTGTATCTAGTTACGATAAACTGATTTGGATTATTATAACTATACACGGCCTCGATACAAGTGGACTTCAGTCAATGTTAGGTCAGGGTCGACTCAGCGTTATGAAATAGTTACTTAATTTGTTGCGATAAGATAGGCATCCAAAATGAATCGTGAAACCATATAAAATGTCGTCTCGAAGTGGATCGAATCACAAACGCAGCTGGAATTGCCGACAAGCATGAAGTACCCCGTGATTGTGATCGCGCTCGGCGCTCTGGCGCTGGCGCAGGAGCCGGTGCAGCTGCACTACCATGACGCCGTGGGCATCCCCGAGGCGGCGCGCATCAAGCAGGCCGAAGACGCCACCGTCAGGATCGTTGGCGGCGCCGCGGCCGCCGTCGGCGCGTACCCGTTCCTGGTACATATCACTGCACCACAACGACTTACATGAATACCAGATTAAAATATAAACTCTTTGTATTCACGTTTGACAGGTGGGACTGGTAATCACGTTGTCGTCAGGTGGCACCTCCGTGTGCGGCTCGTCAATGCTGAGTAACACGCGCGCTGTGACCGCAGCGCACTGCTGGTGGGACGGCCGCAATCAGGCGCGCCAGTTCGTGCTGGTGTTCGGCTCAGCGCGACTTTTTTCCGGCGGCACACGCGTCACCTCATCCCGGGTCGAGATGCATTCTGGCTACAGACCCACCACGCTGAGCAACGACGTCGCTATCATCTCCTTCAACCACGTCGCTTATACGAGTGAGTGTTATAGCAAGCTCGTGTTTGCTTTGAGACTCGAACTGAACTGAACTTGGCGTGCTTCTGTTTCAGACGTAATACAGGCGGTGGCGCTGCCTAGTGGCTCGTTGATCAATAGCAACTTCGCGGGCACGTGGGCAAATGCCGCCGGATACGGTCGAACTAGTGACGGTAAGCAGTTTGTATTATTCTGTCAGCACTGATTTATCTCATTCTTTCGCCGACGATAAAATACTAGTTAGCCTAATATGTGTCCGATACAGGTGCTGGAATATCGTCGAACCAGTTTCAGAGTCATGTGCGGCTCCAGGTGCTCACGAATGCGGCGTGCCAGCAGTTCTTCGGCAACATCGTAGTGGGCTCGACGCTTTGTACCAGCGGCGCAGGCGGCGTAGGCACGTGCGCCGGCGACTCCGGCGGCCCGCTCGTTGTCACCAGCGGCAATCAGCGCGTCTTGGTAAGTATGGGCGTAAGTAGCTCCGCCAAGTCAGCTTTGGTTCATGCGTTAGGACTAACACCTTATTACGTGTAACAGATCGGAGTGACATCGTTCGGCTCGTCGCGTGGCTGTCAGGTGGGCTTCCCGGCGGGCTTTGCCAGGGTGACCTCCTTCGTGTCCTGGATACGAGCTCGCATCTGAACCGTTTTTGCACAGACTCACTGTACCTCGCTTCTCTACTCGACCATTATACATACGTGAATAAACTTAAACTTGTTATCTCTTTGGACGAAGTTGACAACATTTTATTATATCTTCGCTGTTTTGTTCCCCCACACACACCAAGCTATCTCTACAGTAAAGCACCCACTCAAATTTGAATTTTCTGTAGCAACGTCTAACGAGTGAAAATTTAAAAAATATAGTCTTTAACCCATATATTCCACGCGATCGTAGAAAGTAACAATGAGTACGGTCAGTGATGGTGTTAGGCGATTTTAACGCCCATCCAGGCGAACTATTCGGTATTGAGCTACAGACGTTCTGTGAGGAGCTTGGTTGGTCTTGTGCGGACACGGAGTTATTACCGAGTGACACATTTACCTACGTGAGTGAGACTACTTGTGTGTCATTTGAGAATGTAGCCTAATGAGTCGTAACCAGTACTTACTGAGGGATAATGGTTCTACAGAACAGTATCATAATTAGAAAACCTTGTTCTGTTCAAGAAACGTCAGGATGTATTTATTGTATGTCAGCATGTAATGTGTGTGTCTGTATATTGTAAGGTTTCTATCACTCAGTTCAGTATAGTAGGGGTATCTATTCAGGGTAATATAGAATAATACAAAGTAACACATGGAAATCAGCATTATATTGTCAAATACAATTCACTCTGGTTATATCAAGGAATTGGTGTAGGGAGGTATGCTAGTGTCACTTCCAAGAGGACCTATTGCCTAGGAAAAGAAGTGATAAGAAAACTAGGCCGTCTCCTAATAAAACGTTTGCCATATATATTTGCAATATGATATTCACATAAGGAATCTGCAATGTAACCAATTGACTGAGACTTAGATATCCACTGCAATGTCTTACAATATTACTACAAGGCAGATGATTCATAACTTACAGGACAATAAACAATTGGACACATTGAAATATCTTTTCATCAGTCAATCAGCTAATATACACAAACATTATACACAGTACAGAAAAACACTATTTATACAATACAATAGAAACAATATAAAGTAACTTTGAATAAGGATCGTACCTTCGTCGTCGGATGACACCCAGGGAAAGAGAGCTAGGTCAGAATGTTACACTCCTTAAATAGGTTCCAACAATTTCTATCATGTGGGTAGAATCCCACAGTTATAACTATTTAGATACATTATTGACACTAGCAGTGTTTTCTAACATAATTCTACATTTAGATCGTTATACAACAATTTATATAAACAGATAGACACTATATCCAATTAATACAAATATTAACAGTAATAACAAAATTGTTTCATCAAATCTATACTAATATTATAAAGCGGAAGAGTTTGTTTACTTTGTTTGTTTGTTTGTTTAAACGCGCTAATCTCAGGAACTACTGGTCCGATTTGAAAAATTCTTTTTTGTTAGATAGCCCATTTATCGAGGAAGGCTATAGGCTATACAACATTACGCTACGACTAATAGGAGCAGAGTAGCGACGAGAAATGTAGCAAAAACGGGGAAATTTACGCATACGAAGTTGCGCGGGACAGCTAGTACCTACATATGTGGGTAGGTATCCCACATTAGAGTTTGTTTAATAAGTACATCTGTTATAAAAGGGTCTAGTCTAATTCATTGATGATATTGTCAGTTGCAATTACATTTAGTATATTCATTCCAACCTTTGCAATGCATTCTCATATCTAATATGGCTGACTGAAACAGTATTAAACACAATACAAACATCATCCTAAAATATCTGTGGGTACATCTATAATATAAATAATTGTTTTATTAGATCTCTGAATTGTTCTGTGCCATAAGTAGGTATTTCATAAAGTATAACATAACTACCAAACATATGTAGTTTTGCAGACACGGATGATCTTATATTCATCGCTATGATAACCAGTCAATACATCGTGATGGTTACACCGTCATCAGACTCCAGACCACCTCTCAAACTTATAAAACATTTCCACTAAACCTTCGTTCGGTTTTATACAACATCACATAAACTGTAACAATCAGTATTCCAAAACACATCTACATAGTAGATATCAATATCCAACACATGGATTGATTATATTTATGGCTATTTACATAGCCATATAGCCCCATATCTAACACGTGCCACAATTTAGCGTTGCTACGCTAAATTGCTCTCTGTCGTGTTCTAACATCCCGTCGAGTTAGTAGTCTCGCAACAAATTTGTTATTCCAAAACTATGCCGCATTGCTCCATTCGGAGTGCAAAAATGATAGCAGGAGAAAAAGTCTTAAAAATGGAGGTGTTTCGGACCATCGTTATGTACGATTTTATTTGTTTTCTAATAAAATCTTCGTTAATATCATTTTACTAATAATTTAAAAGAACGCTTACTTAAAATCAACCTTATGCAATTTAAAAAAAGTTTAATTAGGATTGATTGTATTCACTATTTCGTTCTCGAAAGTTTTTCGCTACTCAATTAATGATGTAGTCGGATCTTATGTTGGTTTTATCGATGGTTATCGATGCAATAAAATAATTTAATATTTATTATTTAACATTGCAATACAAATACATTATAAGGTTGCCTGCTGTAACATTCATACACGAAATTTATTTTATAAGGTGTATTAGATGCCATAGGTCCTTTATATAAAAAATGTAATCAAACTTTTACAACGTAATAATGTTTGAGATATTGCATTGACCAACCGGTCATTTCAGTGTGAAAGATCATTTAAAAACTGCCATGCCGGTTCCCGCCGCAATAGCAGTACAAAAAACATTTCAACTCCACTCTAGTACTGCCACTGGCCAATTCACCGTTTTCGATAATTTTAAACTAATTTGATTTATAAAGTTATGTGTATTTAGGTTTTCTCTTTGTATGGCATCTTTACTACCTCTTAATATATATATTACTTAAAAAAAAAAAACAAATGTGTTCTATTTCAAGGACAATAAATAACAACTCAAAATAGCGCATTTTTAATTTTAACCCAAGTATGTAAGATGATTTTCACAATTAATTCAGTATTGCGCATTTGATTCTTATTATACGTGAATTTTCTCATGGAAATTCTGAAAACATGCAGCAAGTAAGTATTTATTTATTTGGGATTTATTATTTTTTGTAAAACGCATTTATTTAAAGCAAGTAGTTTATTATACAGACTGGTAAGGCCCTGCTGGGAATCCACTTACAAGTATTTGTACCAACTAAAGCCAATTCCATCAAACAGCGCTGGTTATTTGTACTAGCGCAAACAAGCTAAAAAACTTGAAAAAACTCTTTCATTTAGGAAAAGAGTATTTCTAGTAGTATTAATATACATATTCGTACCACCGGTGCTTTGGGTCCGACTGGTTAGTGACTATGTATATTTTATTTTTAAATAATACTACATAATTCTTCTTACAGTTTTATTTATTTATTTATTTAAAACTTTATGCACAAAGTTGTACAAAGGTGGACTTAATGCTAAAAGCATTCTCTGCCAGTCTACCTTAGGGTGATGTAGAAATGGAATGTGTGAAAGGTGCAGTAACCTAATTGTAAAATAAGAACTACCTTATTATTCTTACATAATACACAAATAAAACAATATAACTATACAATACTATACATACTTACAAAAATACATACATACATATATACCTACATACATAACTATACAATAGTATACATACTTACAGCAATACATACATACATACATAAATAAATACATAGATACAGACTAATATTTATGTTACTAATGTTGTGATGATTCAGCTGATCCATCAAGGAATAAAGTGCGTACCTTCCATTTAAAATTAAGGCGATTGGGTGCCATCCTAATTTCGGGGGGCAGGGCATTCCAGAGAGAAACAGATTGAACTATAAAAGAGCATCCGACGAATCCAGAAGAATGAGCAGGGCATAAAAGAAGTAGATTGTCGGAAGATCGAAGATCTCTACTGTGATTTGAGTGCAGGTACTGAAAGTAGGAAGTCAAGTAAGAAGGGGCAGTAGGAGAATTAAGAATAGAATAGGGTGTAGTGAGAGCGCGTAAACTATGTCGCTGGCGAATAGGGAGCCATTTAAGTTCGGAACGGTAGGAAGAAACATGGTCAAACTTACGAAGATTGAAAATGAATCGAATGCAGTTATTTAGAAGTCGGTCAAGTTTATTAAGGAGCTCTGCATTCAGGTCAAGATAGCATACATCACCATAATCAATCAGGGGGAATATTAGCGTTTGGACGAGCATTACTTTAGTTTTATAAGGAAGAAAGTTCTTGAGACGATATAACGCCCGCAAAGTACCCGTAACCTTTTGACTTACATTTGTTATTTGAGTATGCCAGTTGAGGGTGGTATCAAGGAAAATCCCGAGATTCTTAACCGAAGAATGTAACAAGTATGTAAGTTTTACTGAACTAACAAAAAATTGGTTCCACTAATAATACTGCCATCTATAGTCGAGTAACGGATTTAACTCGTCAATCGAATCTAGTTTGACTTAAGATTACAAAACGTTGTAAAAACATAGATCCTATGAATAGATGATGAGGGTTTATTTCCAGATGTAAGATTCGTGAGTTATGCTAGTTATGAGTAAAATTAAAACGACAAATCAAATGAATTGTTTATTTGTAGTTCATTATATGAATATCGGTTTATTTGTATGAGTTTGGCGACAACGGTTCTTATAGTAATTTTGTTGCATAGCACTTCCACCTGTTTTTTCTGTTCCGTGGGCTGCCCAGTGTTCCAGCAAAGAGGCTAGTGGTAGGCGAGTTAAGCGTGTAGTAGGATGGAATAAATATGTTATAGAGGCTCACGGAGACGCACGGGCTGCATTTCATACCTGGGTTATATGCAGTAAACCGAATTCAGGCTCTGCTTACAATAAAATGTGTTGTTCAAGAAAAAAATTCAAAACAAAGTTGAAAGGGTGCCAAAATAATTATGAAGGAGATTAAGATGGACATTTTAGCGAGTCACCATAGTGCAAAAGATTTTTCAAAATTATGGAAAAGCACAAATAATTTGAATCCCAGGTGCACTCGTGAGTGTGACAGGTCAAGACGAACCTACCGCTATTGCGAATTTGTTTGCAAAACATTTTAAAACTGATTGTCAGCCTAGACAGGCGTCACAGGTGATCGATGCTGAGGGCTGCTTCACTAAACTAAGTGTTAGATTCACAGCAAACGAAGTTGCCACTGTTATCAATAAGATGGTAAGGGGTAAATCTCCAGGACACGACTATCTCAGCATCGAGCATCTGCAACATGCGGGAGTACACCTGCCCCGAATATTAGCAATGTTCTTCTCTCTCTGTCTAAGCCATTGTTATCTGCCCAGTGATTTAATGAGAACTATTGTTGTATCAATTGCAAAAGATAACAGGCGACATATTTGATCTCTCCAATTATCGACCTATATCTTTGGCCAATGTGATGGCGAAGGTGCTGGACGGTTTGCTTGATAGACATATGGCACCTTGCATCGATTTAAATGATGCTCAGTTCGGGTTCCAACCTGGGCTATCCACTGAAAGTGCGATACTGTTTCTCAAGCACACTGTTCAGTACTATACGTCTAGGAAAACGCCTGTCAATGCTTGCTTCTTGGATCTCTCCAAGGCCTTTTGATCTTGTGTCTTATGATTTGCTTTGGAAAAAGCTGATTGAGGGTACGAGAGTGGCGAAGGAGATTGTGTCAGTGCTTAGATATTGGTATAATAATCAGAGGAACTATGTTCGATGGACGGGTCCGCTGTCAGAAGGGTATAGGATGGATTGTGGATGGTGAGGCAGGAGGGTTTAACTTTACCTAGACTATTTAGCCTGTATATCAACCAGCTGATCGTTGAGCTCAGCGGTACCTATCTAGGTTGTCATGCCGAGGCCCATGGGCTCAAATATAATACAAAAAAGGGCGAATTGTTAATATTTAAGGCCAGCACTAAGCACTATCTTTTATGGTCTTCGACAGAGGAAGTGTTGTTGTATCTGTTGATAATACGATATACGAACATACGGCTGACACCAAGCTTTTCAAGTGTCTGTAATATGACCGATGGCTCTATACCCACTTTGTGCAAAGCGATCACCACAATCCATCCCCTGTCAGCTCACCGGGAGCCGGTTGATTGATGAATCAATTGATATCTGTTCACTAACCGAGAGCCGGTTGTTGAGCATAGATATCGTGTCTTGATTTTAATAAAGGTTTTGATATATTATTTACCCTTTCTGTTATGCTTAAAATTAGAATTAATTTACAGGCAAGCTAAAACAATTATTAAAAATGCAATTGTTTTTTTGTATCCGCTCTATTTATGGTATAAAGCAAAATTGCGATTTTGACTAAAAATCGATTTATTTTCACATTAACTGTAAAAAAATGGTCTCTAAAGTGAATTTACTGGAGTTAAATTGTGCAGGGATATCACTTACCATTCCCCTGCAGTTATGGAAGCCTGAAAAATAGTAGAGTTTAAAATTAAATTTGTCAGTATTTTATCCACGAAATCTAGTCTAGTCTGATTCTGAGATTGTTGCACTACCATCATTAGGTAGTTCAGCAATCTGATGATAAAATGTGAGTACCATTTTATTATCAGGTAGTGGAACCAGCAATGGTAAACAAACTTTTTGCTAAACAAATCTATATTAATATTATAAAACTGAAGAGTTTGTTTGTTTGTTTGAACGCGGTAATCTCAGGAACTACTGATCCAAATTGGAAAATTCTTTCACTGTTAAATAACCCATTTACCGAAGAAGGCTAAAGGCTATATAACATTACGCTCAGACTAAAAGGAGCGGAGCGGCATTGACAAATGTTGCAAAAACGGGTAAATATAACGCAGACGAAGTTACGCGGGACAGCTAGTATTGGAATATTTGCATGACTCTTCATGAGTCGTAAAAAACAGTCGTCATGATATATTTTTTTAATATCGCCAAATTCCAGTTTCAAAGATTGACGGGTTCTTTTGCTGTTTTGTAGTAAATGTCTAATGCACATTTAAAAAATACTACAGAATACACTTTGTTTTAATTGCGAATTTTAATACCAAAGAATGCAAAATAATGTCATTTAAATATATTTTTATAAATTCGATTGCTGTTATCGTTAGATTGACCGTTTTGAGACGAAATGGAAAAAAATATTAAATGTCATTTTTATTTTTGCCGATTTTGTTACTGGATAAAAACCTGTGATAAAGCTCGTTCTTAACGGTTTTTTTAAGTTCTTCTATTTTTTATTTGGTTTGTTTCTTGAAGTTATTTGTGTATTTTTTTTTGTTTCTAGGATGAATTGTTACATCGTTGGCTGACAAAGTCAGTGTTGCGTATATGTCAAATTATGGTTTTGTCAAATTAGGGCTTTTGAGTCACGTTAACACTCGGGGGAGTTCCCCCGAGTGGAACATTCTGTTCCACGGAATCAATGGGCAGTGGGCAGATTCTGTTGTAAGCACAGTGGTTGTAGTGGTCTTGACATCAACGACCCGAATGCAGCCATCGGCTCCTGGATACAGATGTGTGATGCGTCCCAGTAGCCAGCGATTGGGTGGAAAGTAATCTTTACCACAATATATGCAAAATTATGATTATATTAATTTGCATCCCCTACCCTTTCTGTCAAATAATTAAATAAGATTATTATAACTTTATTGTAAAAAGATTGCTATTATTATTATTATTATTTTTTTTTTTTTTTTAATAATAAAAACTTTTATTTAACACATAAATAACTTTTACAATACAACCAGCATTCATTTGAAGTAAGTACAAAATTTAAAGTTACTTTAAATAAACCCTGTCACTCAAACTAGGCTGAGAGGCCTGTATCTTGAGAGACAGTGTTCGACCGTGCTAGCCAGTGTGCTAGAATTCAGTTGTGTGTTGTGCTAGAATGTAGTTGTGAGTTATGCTAGAATGTGGTTGTCTGTACATGGGTGTGTATATGGTGGGGTGCATGTAATAGTATTGGTTGCTTTGTGTCATAATCGTAATTGGAGTTACATAATCGACCACTCACTTTGATTACACCTTCATCAGACATAAAGGGGTCCAAATTGCGTAATGGCGATTTATTTGGAATTTGAAATTTATTGGGGAGGGTTTTGTACTCCTTTGGAAATTTGTGTATTCGTACAATTTACATAAAATTAAATTTGTAGAAACTAATTTTGTTTTGTGAAACTAAATTAGTGTCGTAATTATCTTAGTAAAAACTTATTTATATAAAACCAAATTTATATTAAGCATTATTTTACTTAAAAAAATATTAAAATATTTTTGAAATACAAAAATTATGAAATAAAGAAACGTAACTTAATTTCGTACGACCGCCATTACCGCCAATTTGCTTGTAACCTCAGATTAAATTTTATTCTGAGTTTGTAATTTTTTAAAACATCAAAACAATGACAAACTATAAAACCATTGACGTAGAAAACTGCGCCATAACCTCACAAAATTGACCACCTCTAGAAAAAGACAACGATACTTTGTAAACATATTTTGAGGTTAGTTTTTAACAAACATCGGAGTCGATTTTTTTCAGATACTATGCATCTCCGCGGGTTGGGAGTGATGGGGGAGTTTGCCCGATGTCCCACCTTCCCTAATTCCCCCAAAATACAAATATTGTGCGGCCCGTTTTTAAAGCAACTCCGAATAGATAAATAAGAGAAATAAATAAATAAATTAAATCATTATATAAAAAAGAAATAAACTAAAAAATACATCTGAAACAAAACAAGTGTTGATTAGAAGATAAACTTTTATTACTAATCCAGATGCGTGTCGGACAAGAGTTGTACTCACGAGGGCGTCATGCGTAACATTTATGGCATTGATCGCCTCTCCTAAATCCCATCATCAAATTAAATAAGGAATCTCTGAAACGAAAACAACGTGTGACGCTGTGGGTTTTGGAAATAACTATTTCCGAAATATGACAGTTCCTAATTAGTTTTTTCAACTCACGAGTAGAACAAAAAAATACTTTAAAATCACTTAAGATGTATCTTGGAATCGACCACAGAGAAAGTAATCACTACGTTTTAAGAGGTTGCTCTTAGAACATCAGATCTGTTGGCAATTTATTAGTCTTTATAGCCAACCACATAAAAAATAATATTTATATATATATATATATATATATTTTTTATGGCAACTCTGCCGATGCCGACAATTCTGCCAATGTCAGATGTGCGATGGAGGAACTCGTAATTTTGGATTAAATTTTAACGTTGAACTGATTGTGAGGTTAGTCAACTGGAACAAACAAGAAATATATTATGTGTATAATAAAAATAAAAAATAAAAAAAATATGGAAGATCAGGGTTAGACATATACCATAAACCACACCAACATTCAAAGAATAAATATATACGTCACAGTTTAATAGAATTTTGCCGAATAAAAGTGATCAGTGTACTAAAAAGTTGAGGAGAGGAGTGGGTTAGGAGTGAAGAGAAATTGATAGGAAGAGGGATTTTCAATTTAGTAATGTGCTGATACAGGTCGAACGATTGACTATTTTGAGGACAGTTGAAGAAAATGTGATCCAAGGAGCCCTCATCCAATCCGCACTCACATATGGACGAGTCCCGTATTGAGAGGCAAAACGATACCTTGCTAAGTAATAGTGCGCTCTCGCCGGCGCATACGCAGGTAGATCATGACACAGCGATATGCAAGCGGGACGACGAAGCTATACATGTGGAGGCCAATACCGCGGTTTCGTCAACGAGTGCAGCGGCAAGGGCGGTGCAACCAGCGCCGTTAGAGGGAGAAGCAAAGAGGCCAACTGCGATTTCGACAGCTAGTGCAACGATGAGTGCGGACGCTCCAAGGTCATCTACGCCGGAGCGCCTACCGTCTAAACAGCTGATATCCGACGTGTTGCGGCAAGGCGGTGAATGGAAAAAAGATTCGCCGAGAGACGAATGGACGACGGTGCAGCGCAAACGGTTGCAAAATCGTTTTATTGGGATGAAAGGAAAGGCGGAAACCCTTCCGAATAGTTCTTTTAAGGCAGCGAGTGTCAATATACCGTTTTATATCTATAACGTAGACAAAGATACGAAAATGGACGATATTGAGTTATATATTAAAAATAACACCGGTGTAGAAGTTAGTATTAACAAAATAAACATGAAAGTAAATAAGGGTTATGCGGCTTATAAATTTTTGATACCTCTAAGTAAAGTGAATGTGTTTATGAGTGAGTCACTGTGGCCGTCGGGGGTATCATTCCGTAAATTTGTAAATTATAGTAAATCGAGTGATAAGGTAATTAATACATAATTTTTATTAATGAATAGTGTAAAATTTTATAATAATGTAATGATTCAATGTATTAGTTTTAATTGTAAGTCTTTAAAGAGATCATTTTCGTGTATACAACGTCTGTGTAAGTCGGTAGATGTGATTGCCTTACAGGAAACTTGGCTGTTGCCACATGAAATACCAATGTTAGGAAATATAGATACTAGTTTTAGTTATTTTGGCAAATCTGCCGTGGATACATCGGAGGGCGTATTACGGGGCAGACCGTATGGAGGTGTTGCTTTTATGTGGAGAAAATCGCTATTCACGACTGTGTCAGTAATTCAGTGCACTAGTAATCGTATAGCAGCTATTAAAGCGACGTCTGCCTCCCGCTCCATATTAATTGTAAATGTGTATATGCCAACCAACTCGACTGATAATTTTATTGAGTTTTGTGACTGTATGAGTGAGATCGCGGCGATTGTCGAGAGTTCTAACTTAGAACATGTTTATATTCTTGGTGATTTTAATGCACATCCAGGTGAGTTATTTAGTCGAGAAATGCTAAGCTTTTGTACTGATCAGTAATGGCAATGTGCCGATTATATGAAGCTAGGATTGATCTCTGAGACTTACACTTTTATAAGTGAGATATGTGGAAGTAGACGTTGGCTTGATCATTGTCTTGTGACTGAAGCAGCGTGGAAATCACTTGAGAAAGTCGAAGTTTGTCATAACGTCTACTGGTCTGATCATTTTCCGTTGTTAATTCATGTCAATATGGGAATGATTAGGACAAGTGACATATCATACAAGCCGATGGTTGAGAGGAATAAAGGGATTCTATGGGGTAACAGGAGCATAGATCAAATAGAACAGTACAGTAGGTTATGTGGAGAGAGGCTAAAGGATGTTGACTTCCCGTCAGAATTAAGTAAATGTTGTGATCATTTCTGCACCAACAGTCAACACAGAAAGACCATCGATGATCTATATGAAAACATTGTGACATCGCTTAGGGACGCTGCTGAGATTAGCTCAAAATCAAAACACAGTAGGCGGCTGAGGGTTTCAGTAATAGGGTGGAATAAGCACGTCAAGGACGCGCACGGGAACGCCAGGCAGGCTTATCTAAATTGGATAGGGCATGGGAAACCCCATGCGGGTCGGCTCTTTGTGGCGATGAATGAAACTATAGGCCGACCGCTTAACTCGTATATCGCCTGCGCGGTGAGAAGGGAGCGCGGGGTGATGTTAACGGGTGGGTGAGCGGGGTGCGCGGGAGAACTTCCCGCGCACCCCGCTCACCCACCCGTTAACATCACCCCGCGCTCCCTTCTCACCGCGCAGGCGATATACGAGTTAAGCGGTCGGCCTATAGGAAAGTGTTTAAACAAAAATTAAAATTCTGTCAGAACCACGAAGAGCAAATCCGAATGGATGTGTTGTCCGATGCGCGTAAAAATAAACAGTTTCAAAGGTTTTGGAAGTCGACACAGAGGTTGAACCCTAGGGCTGCCGTTCCCGTGAGCGTCAATGGTGTGACAGAGCCAGGGGAAATTGCTAACCTGTTTAGGAAACATTTTCAAGTGCATGCAGTGCTTCAAAATGCTGGGCAGGGAACAAAAACAGAGGTATTGACAGGAGAGCCTATTACAATAGCAGTTAAAGAAGTTCGTGACGTTATTAAATCGATGATAAGAGGTAAATCGCCGGGTTTTGATGGTCTTAGCATAGAACATCTTCAACATGCCGGTCTACATCTCCCAAGAGTTCTGGCTATGTTGTACAACATGTGTGTGAGACACTCGTATATGCCGGTTGACCTAATGAGAACGATAATCATTCCTATAGTCAAAAATAAGACGGGTGACAGTTCCGACATGGATAATTATAGGCCGATCTCTCTGGCGACCATTATGGCAAAAGTGCTTGACGGTGTGCTTGAGCGCCGTTTAGCTAGACAGATTAAAGTACATGATGCGCAATTTGGTTTCAGAGCTGGACTGTCTACGGAGGCTGCTATACTTGCGCTTAAGCACACTGTTAGGTACTACACAGACAGAAAGACGCCTGTTTATGCTGCCTTCTTAGACCTCTCCGTTTAGAAGGCGTTTGACCTGGTTGATTACGGTATCCTATGGGCAAAAATGCGCGAACAGGGCCTACCTGATGAGCTTGTACGGCTTTTTGAATTTTGGTACGATCACCAGATAAACCAGGTCAGATGGGACGGAGCCTTTTCTGAGGGCTACGGGTTGAGGTGTGGGGTGAGACAGGGCGGCCTGACCTCACCAGCACTCTTCAACTTATACGTAAATGGGTTGATCGAGGAGCTCAGTAGTACTGGGGTTGGATGCTCTATAGACTGCAAATGTATTAACAGTATAAGCTATGCGGATGACATGGTGCTGCTGGCCCCCTCGATCAATGCTCTCCGTCGACTCCTAGGCATATGCGAGAAATACGCGAAGACACATGATCTCCGGTATAACGAAAAGAAAAGTGTGACAATGATGTTTAAGGTAGGATCGAAAAAGCTAGATACTGTACCACCCGTTCACATTAATGACGTTACCTTAAATAGGGTGTCAAATTTTAAATATCTAGGTCATATTGTACGGGAAGACCAGAAGGATGACGAGGATATGGAGAGAGAGCGGAGAGCGTTGGCAGTCCGATGTAATATGCTGGCTCGCAGGTTTGCACGATGTTCACAAGAAGTGAAAATCACACTGTTTACAGCGTATTGTCAAACACTTTATACTTGCAACCTGTGGGTCAGTTATACGCAGAGGGCTTACAACATTCTCCGCATACAATATAACAATGCCTTCAGGTTGCTGATGGGGCTTCCACGTTTCTGTAGCGCGTCAGGGATGTTTGCAGAGGCGAGTGTTGACAGTTTTCAAACAATACTCCGTAAGAGAACTGCATCCCTGATGCGCCGGTTGAGGGGGAGCTCTAACAGCATCCTGAAAACTATTGTGGATAGGCCTGACTGTCCGTTCATGTGGCATTGGACCTGTACGCATACATGTATACCTGGTAGGCAGAATGGCAGCAGGTATATGAATTGAAATAATTGATATAAAATAATGTTACTAACATAGTTTTTAAGTCTTATGTAATACTAACCATTATGGATGTAAAAATCTGAAATAAATGCAATTATTAATTATTATTATTATTATAGTATTCGGATTTTATAGAGGAACACAGGGGAACAACAATGGCCTACTCTGAGTCTGCATAAGACCGAGATGATTTGTTTGGACACTTTTTTGTACTTATTGAACCACAGTTTTGGAGTGATCAATGGCTGAATTGCATAGTAGTGTCTACCTTTAATTTTGGAGGTAATGTTCCACTGTTCCTGCCAGGAAGAAGCAAGAGACTTCTGTGGAAGGTTAATCAAATCACCAGCATGATGACCAAGATGTTTAAGATCTACAGTTTGTGAAGTGACTGCATTTTTGGCCAGTGTATCTACAGTCTCATTGCCACCAATGCCACAGTGACTGGGAATCCAAACCAGTTGGGTTGATTTACCACTTCTAGCACATAAAAATAAAGTTTTTTTTATTTCTAGCAGTAAGTTGTTATGAAATTTATTTTTGAAGGGATTTTGAATTAGGGCTTCAAGACAACTTAGTGAGTCAATGAATATAACTGCTTTATGGATATTATGAGCTTGAATAAAGAGGAAAGCCTCTAGTATTCCAACACATTCACCTGTAAACACTGAAGACTCTCTGGGACACCTGAATTGGAGTGGAGTGGTGGATGTTCTTTATGGGTTCAGTAACTAGATGTGTTACAAATGTTGTCTAAATTAGGAAGTTTTTCAATAAGGGGGTGTGAATTATTACATATTGTTCTAAATATAAAGCGGCTAGCCAAGTATTGACGTCTAAGTTTTAATGGAGGTTCAGAACATTCCACCTGCAGTGCATTGATGGGGGAGGACCTCATGCAACCAGAGATGATTCGAAGGCATCTAGCTTGAATTTTATCTAACTCTGAGAGAGCTTTTTTATTACATGGGGTTATCCAGTAAGTACCATAATCCATAACACTCCTTACTAGAGCATTGTATATTAATTTTAGAGTGAAAGGATGTGCACCGAACCATACACCCGCTAGTGTTTTCAAAATGGGCATTGCCCGCTCACACTTTTTGACTAAATGGTTTAGATGAGAAATACCTGACAATCTAGAGTCAATAAAAAGATCTAAAAATGTAACTTTAGATACAATGGGAATATTACTCCCAGATATCTTTATTTCGATTTGGGGGATGTTTCTCTTATGGGTAAAAATAACAATTGCACTTTTTGAAGCAGAAAGGGTCAAGCCGTGCTCAGATAACCACTGGTCCAGAGAGTTCGAGGATAGGTTAAGTGATGCCGCTGCATCAGGGATTGAAGTGTTTGAAACATAAAGAGCAAGGTCGTCGGCATATTGAAGTATATTACAATTACAGTTAAGGCAGGAATTTGTATCTGCATGCTGTATAGATTGTAAAGAAGTGGGCTGAGAACTGAGCCTTGTGGTAACCCTTTCCATATTGTTTGTGGTTCAAACACCTCACCCTGAACTCTCAGGACCAGAGTCCGGGAAACTAGCATTGAACATATACATTGAATCAACCTTGCCGAAAGTCTCAGCTCTTGCAATTTATGCCTGAGAGTAGGAAGGAGGACACTATCGTACGCAGACATTATGTCCAGGAATGCAGCCACAACAGACTCATTTTTGGATAGTGAGATTCTAATGTCGGTTATTAAGACACCTATGCTATCCATTGTACTGAGACCCTTTCTAAAACCGAATTGACATGTGGGCAACAAGTTTCTAGATTCTACAATCCATTCTAATCGCATTTTAATTAAGTGCTCCAGTATTTTAAGAAGTACTGATGAGAGGACAATGGGTCTAAATGCATTCGGATCATCTGCATGTTTGCCAGGTTTTAAAATAGGAATTATGATTTGAATCTTCCATTGTTCTGGGACCCATCCATTCAAAAAACAAAAATTCAGAATGTCTAAGAAGTATTTTTTGGCTTTATTACCAGAATTGACTATAAATGAATAAGGAAAGCCATCAATGCCAGGGGCTGAGCCTTTACATGGCTTAAAACAATATTTAACTCTTCCATAGTGAAAGGAGCATTATGAGGGTCTTCAGATGGTAACACATAAGGTATCTGCAACTCTGTAAATGAAGGGACATATGGAGGAGCAATTTTGTTTAAAAAGAGTTCACTGACCTCCCGAGTCATTGGGGAAGAGATTGTTGGGGAGCACCCAGTCCTGAAACTGTTAATTTTCCTCCAAAGTATTGACGAGGAAGTAGTGGAAGACAAAGAGGTACAAAAGTTTTTCCATCCCTGACGTTTCTTTCTTCTGAGGAGGCCCCTGGTTTTGGCACTTATGTTTTTATATGTTATTAAATTTTGAGTGTTCATGTTATTATTAAATATTTTCTCTGCTTTGATTCTTTCTTTAATTGCCATTGTGCAGTCAGCGTCCCACCATGGGGGGGACGGAATCTTACCTCTGGAGGTATTTTTGAGAAGAAAGCTTTCATCTGCACTTGACTTGACAGCCTCCGCAAAAAGGCCATAACAATCTGTCACATGTTGGCAATCATGTCTATCCAAATTTTGGGTGTTTAAATTGGGAAAATGCTCTACTTTTTCTTCCAGTAATATTGAAAATTTGGACCACTCAGGGTGAGAAAGTTTATATTTTATTAAAAATAAATAAAAAAAAATAATTATGGAAGTAATTACTACCATGGGACAGATCTGTACATTGCCATTGCGCACAGGTAGCAATATCCGTAGAGCAGAAGGTTAGGTCCACACAACTTTTCTGCTGGTTTTGGGAGACCTTACGGGTAGAGCAACCACTATTGATGACGCAGAGGTTAAGGTCATCCAGTATATCCACCAAACCTGACCCAAATGAATCGCACCTCTCTGATCCCCATCTAAAGTGGTGACAATTGAAATCGACCATCACTAGAATGGAACCACTGAGGTCTGATAGAATAGTTCGAAGTACTGGGAGAAGGTTTTGACAAGGGGGGAGCTATGTACACTGAGAGAATTGTTAGGGATTCGACTTTTGCTGCAACTATGCTGATGCTACTGTCTAGTGGTGGTAAAGGGAGTGATAGAAGGGCAACTCGATTATTGACCAGGAGGGCAGCGCCTCCATAGCCATCGGATCTAACACACCTGATAATGTTGAACTGTGGTATGCGGAAGCTGAGGCTTGGAACTAGCCAGGTCTCAGCTATAGAGCAAGCCAACGGCTTGTACTTATTAAGTAGGAATGTGAGGTCGTGTTTTTTATGAAACACGCTCCTCACATTCTACTGAAGGAACACTTGTTAGGAAGCCATTTCTATGGTTAGCTAGTGCTTTTATAAGTTGGTGGGCAACGTTGGACGGTGTGTGGTAATTGACTGTTGAGGGGACTTGGGGTGAGTTAGGGATTAGTAAGGATGTAAGAAGTTGAATAAGTAAATCAATTATAGAGGGTTCATCATGAGAATTGTTGAGGGCACAGCCATTACGCTGTGAAGATTGGGGAGTATTAACTATAGCTTGATGAGCTGATTTGTCATATGTTGGGGAAAGGGGTGCATGAGTTTTGGGTTGTCGGAAGACCGTTTTACGGTATGAATGGGAAGTCTGAGGAGTTTTGAGTGAGTCCGCATCACTGCGAGAAGCTGGGGGAACAGTCTTGCTAGCTTCGCTGTAAGAGATAACTTCTTTCGCCATGGTAGTTTTTATGGCTCTTTGTCTGGTATATTCGGTGCAGGCTTTGCTATTCGCGAAATGGGGTCCAGCGCATAATATGCAGAAAGCCTTGCTTTCTGGAATATCGCAACCAATGCCAGGGTGGTCATGTCCACATTTGAAACAACGTGGTTTGGACCTGCAGATGGACTCTACATGGCCAAACCTGCAACATTTGCGACATTGAATTTTGGGGAAAATATATTTTTCCACTGGTAGTGAGGTGTAACAGCAAAAAACCCTTTTTGGAAGCGTCTTCCCGTCAAACGTTATTACACAGGTCTCTGTAGGTCTCCATTCTGTGGTGCCATCTTTGATATACTTACGGTTAATTCGCCTTATTTTAAGAATTTTACCACAGCCTGAAGGTACTGTCAAATACTGCTTGGCATCATCCTCATTCATATCGGTCGGCACTCCCGAGACTACTCCCATTCTAGTGACATTATAAGAAGGGATAAAGGCCGAAAGACAGTTTTTTAGGAGCAAATTGTTTTCCAAAAAGGAGTTTGCATCCTGAGGGGATGTAAACTCAACAGACACTCTATTTCTTCCAACTCTTTTGACACCATCTTTTATAATGTTGCTTATATTATTTTTAAAGAGAAGAAGTCCGAAAGTAATTGGATGTCGGGTGGTACCAGCACTTGATTGTGGTTCTATTCTATTAACATGGACAATATAAGGGCCGGTGTCGCAGGTTGTGTATCTGTCCCTAGCTACTTGGCTTTTTATTTGTTTCACTGGGCGGTTTGATTCCTCCTCTCCAGGACGTTTACGGGAGCTATTGTTGGTATCAAGCATTTCTGCTTCCGAGACACTACATACCACTTCAGCAAACTGAGTTAGTGGGTTCGATGGCGTTAGTGGTGTGTTAGAAAAAAGGGGAGGGGAAGAGAAGGTCTGAGTCGGTGTCCGAGGGTCTGAGATATCAGGAGGATCAGGGGGATCAGGTGGTTTATTTGCACTCATTTTGAGCGACACTTATTTAATTAATTTTAGCTTACCAAATTGAGAATATAGTATCACAAACACAAAACAAATAACACAATCACAACACACAAACGTCAACAAAACACCAAAAATACCAAAAGTTTCTAAAGGCACGTGTTCTCCTGACGCAAACTGTGGCGAGAATCAAAATAATATATGCTACCAATATCGAAGTTTTACGCACTGTCATATTGACTTCTGACAACTGACAGATAGGGATGTGCAATACACAGCGAGGTGTACTGATTTGTCGATACTTGATTTATCGATATCATCATCATCATCATCATCAGCCTATCGCAGTCCACTGCTGGACATAGGACATAGTCCTATTATCGATATCGATAAACTAAATTTATCCTTCGCAGCTCGATTACAAATTTATTATTAATTTTGAAAAATGGGCAAAATAAAACAAGTTATATGGTTTGAGTGGTCTCTATTATATTGTTTAATATTTGTATCCACACAAAAAAATCAATAGAAATCTATAATTCTATAAAATAAAGAGTGTGGAACTTATGTATTTGGGGAGAGTATACTTTAGAACAAATGTACCTAATAGAAAAAAAATATTGTACGTAAATTGTGCCAGATGGACTTAGGCTAGATATTAAATAGAAATATTATGGCTTTATGTAATGACTAGAAATCCGCAATTCTATTTAAAGCTGCCTATGAAGCGTGATTGAAGGAGCAGAAAAACTGTGAATAATAACCGATAGATAGAATGTATAAATTACTCCAGCGGACAGATCCCCTGGAGCTGTTTATACATTCTCCGGCAGTTAGCTATACAAATATTGTCGCCCCTACTGACCTCTGCAATTCTTATACCCTAGTAACTTGGGTATAGAATTGCTGTAAGTAAGTTTTATTAAGGCATACTTTGTCCCATTACTCCACTTTATAAATAGTACATAATAGAGCTTTTTTAACCAGGAAATATACCCAAAAAATATTTGTGTAATTACAGTCAGTAAACGTAGTCTCGGTAACTACGTTTACTGACTGTAATTACATAATATATAATACTATACTATTACAGATACTTCATCCCATACAAACAAATTTTGTAACCCATATCTCGGGCAATTCTTTGTATCGTTCTTGTGGTTATTTGTTCGCATTGTGGTGGTATTTGTTGTGGTTTTTATTAAATTGGCGCTTCTCCTAAGAGAGTTGTAGGTGAATTTGTTTTTTTTAATTTCTCCATTAACTCCTTTTCTCTGTGTGTTATATCTGAAAATATGAATTAAATGTGATATTTGATAAGACTCAATTACATTCATTTCATTTTCCGGGGAGAGCTCACATCGAGCTTGCAGTTATATCACACTAATATTATAAAGGCGAAAGTTTGTGAGTATGTGAGTGTGTATGTTTGTTACTTCTTCACGTCTCAACGGCTGAAGCGATTTTAATAAAATTTGGTATGGAGTTAGCTGACACCCTGGATTAACACATAGGCTAATAAACCGCGGGTAACATCGCGAGGCACAGCTAGTATTAAATAAAATAAAGTAACAAATGACTTCAAATGGAATCAGTCCTGTATAGTTAGTAGGTAATAAACAACAAAACTTACTTGATTTTTCTGGGGTTACTTTTCTATGTTTAGTCATATTTTTAACAATGTCACCAGACCTCTTACGTGACTTGGCTTGTTTGCTTGTAGATGGTACTGCTTCAGGCAGATCTGAATTTAAACTAAATTAAGCCAACCTGTATAACATTTTATAGAGGCAAATGTAATTTCCTTAAAGGGTTAAGATTCTTAATCTTAAGGTCTCAGCTGCAATTCTGATGTATAAACTACATTCTTTTGAGTTTGAGCAACAAACATCTATCCATTCACCTTAAAAAAATCGGAATATTATTATTATTAGGATATTATTGTAATACCATTTTGGGACAGCTTCTTTAGGGCGATCCTTGATAGCTGGCTGGTTAATGGCATCACCTCAAGTGTAAAATCTGAAATTATACTTATAGTTAAATTACATTTTAAAAGTTATTTATGAATAAATATATTATGATATAACAAGATAAATAATATAATTATAACAAGACTGAAGATTGACTGCCTCTGTGGCGCGGTGGGAGTGTATCCGACTGCTACGCAAGAGGTCGTGGGTTCGATCCCCACCCAGAATAAAACTTTGTGTGATGAGCACGATGGTTTATCCTGTGTCTGGGTGTTATTTATCTATAATATGTATGTATTTACAAAAAAAAACGTGTATATCAGTTGTCTGGTTTCCATAGTACGGGCTCTGCTTAGTTTGGGACCGGATGGCGTTGTGTGAGTTGTCAAAAAAAAAAACAATAGGGTTTTAGTATTTAAAAAATATATACTTTGATTATGTATTCTTATAAAATATTTACGCCTTAATGGCACAAAGAGATAGTAGTACTAGGTTCGATTCCCACATCACTTTGTGTAATACACAAATTGTTGTTTTGTGTGCAATCAGTGCCAGAAAAATCTTTAAAATTGGTGAGTCGTTTCAGAAGATTACAACCCCAAACACCATGACACAAGATTTTTAAATATTAGAAGATGATAACATACTCTACCATTATAATGGTGAAACTCACAATAAGTATTATTTTTGGCTATAAAGCAAGCTTTGTTTTGGTACTCCGTTCATATATTATTAGCATGAACAAGTAGATAATACAATAATTCCTTGTATTGTATAAGTAAGACAACCCGCACTTGGATACCAGCCCTGTGTTGCAGGGGACTTCACATACGAGTACATACAACTCACGGACACTCCTAGTCTTGGAACAACAATTTGTGGGTGAGAGAGAAGAGATGAGAGAGGCAGATGGCGCCACTGGAACGTAGTGATATCGCTCTGCATCTCTTGCTCATAAAAAATATAAAAACTTATTATACCAGTGTGAAAGTTATTTTAATGTATTTGTCTTAGTTTAAAATAGAAGTGAAATTGTTATCTAGAACAAATTCCTACACAAACAATACTAAATTGGAAACTAAAATCAGTGACAAGAAAATGTGTATTACAGTGTTTTACCAATGAAAACTTCGGCAAACTATATGGAAACAGTGAATTGCAGTGGAAAAAACCAAAGATAAGTGATGAAATCAAAGTTAGAAGTGATATTATTCATAAAAAGTTATTTATTTGTTCATATTTGCCGTTAATGAAGATCATTTTAAAAACGTAAGAATAACGCCATCTCTGTTTTAACTATGTACTGCTTGACAACTGACGCGCGTCGATAAAACAGAACGGACAAGCTAAATTTATAAACCAACCTTGTGATCACCAAATTCACTCAGCGTTCTTAATGAAGGCGTAGCCGATTGCGTAAGCAGTGTGCGTCCGATTCATACGTAACTGGGTTCAAATCCTGGCCCCACTGCAAGCTCTTTTTGAAAATTAGAAGGATGTCGTTTGTTACACATAGGTTAAATACATTATACTAATTGTGTTACATACATTAAACAGATTATAAAAATTGTAAAACCAAGAGTAAAAGTAAATTGACAAAATGGCAGAAGAAACTGGTTTCGAAAATGTTACTGAACGCAGACGATTCATACAAAATCTGGATTTTGACGACAGCGAGTTTGACTTGAATGTATCATATCAAAGTCAACCGGGTACTTGTAGGTGTTGTAGAGAAGAATTAAATACGATAAAAGATAGAGTAAATAAACTAACAAACGAATTACTAACTACGAATGCAGAAATAGAAAACCTAAATCTAGAAAATATGAACTTAAAAGAGGAAATAAATGACTATAAGCGCAAAATAAATCTTTTTAAATCTGTCGGTGTAACGCAAACAAGCAGCTCTAATATTGCCACCCCATTGAGATTCTACTCACCACAATATCGAAGACGCTTCAAATACACAAACATGAAAATAGGATTACCAAGAACGTCCTCGCGAGAACTAACCATGTCTATTGTAGACTGTCAAACTCCAAAACAGATCAATCAAAGTTGCTCCACAAAAATGCAGATAATAAATTGTAACGCACAGATCAATCGTGACGAAACTGTAATGGCTTCAATTGTAGATGATGCACAGTATTCAATGACAAACGAACTTACGACCCCTGTTGCTGTAACACTGCCAAACAAATTAACTGAATTACCTTCATTGCATTCGTCAACTACGATTCCACATAAAAATAAGAAACCATTGTATGCAAAAAAGAAAATAATCATTGTAGCGGATGATCAAGGACGAAACATTCAAAAAAACTTAACCAAACTAATAGGTGATGACTACACGGTACGCTGTTTCTGGAAGACTAGAGCACCATTAAATGAAGTGTTACTTTCAGAAAAGTTGGATATTTGTAAATTAAACAAAAATGATTTTGTAATAGTATTAGGTGGTATACACGATGCGAACCCAAATGAACTGCAATTCTCTCTAAAAAGTTTCTTAAACTGTACAGAAAATACAAATGTTATTGTGTCCGAGGTGCCATATAATCAATATTTAAATGTAAAAAAGGTCAACTACGAATTAAATTTCATTCATTTCATTTTTCACGCTACAGACACGCCACATATGTTGACATGAACTATTCTGTGCACTTGCCTCGGTACGGTTCCCGTCCTTTACATATTAGTCAGTTAATTCTTAAAGAAACGTTGCGAATAGCTTATAAGCATCAATATGAAAAATATATCAAAGGGAAAAATAATCATAATAAGACCTATTCTTTGAACAATGCACCCGAGAGTTCGGATAAATCTACGCAAACTGACACTCAGAATAATAGTGATCATACAACACACAACGCAACCATTAATCAATCTAATGATTTTTTTCGTTTATAAAGAAATAAATATCTTGCACCAAAACATAGACGGTCTTAGCAATAAGAGCAACTTATTGATGCTGTCCCTGGAACAGCTGAAAAATGAGAAAAAGCCTGTCGATATTTTGTGCATAACGGAGCATAATATGATTACAGGTGACACCCAGTTTATTGGTATTTCTAACTACACATTCGGATCATGTTACTTTCGTAAAAGTCGCCATGGGGGAGCGTGCATTCTAATTAGAAATATACACAAATATAAGCCTATCCATGAAATAAATAGCTTTAGTAGGGAAGGAATAATTGAAGTTGCAGGAATTGAGCTAATCGATCATAAATTGCTAGTTATCTGCATATATAGACCACCAAAGACAGCTCAGGAAGATATTGCTCTGTTTTTCGATAGATTTAGCGCATTGCTTACCAAGTTTTGCTTTAGTAAATATAAAGTAGTTCTGTGTGGCGACTTTAATATAAATATCCTCAATAAAACTAGAATATCCACAGATTTCCTGAATTTATTATTGTCTTATAATTTAAAGTGGGCACTTAAGCAACCAACCCGGATAATTAGCGGTACCTGTATAGATAACTTTATATACAATGTTTCTAAGTGTAGAGTCCAAATACTTGAGTTTGCGTTGTCCGACCACACAGCCCAGTTGCTAACGTGTCCAGTAAAAACAAGTGTCGCTTTTAAATATTGGTACATTGAAAAACGAGATCTACAAGATGATAATGTTAGGAAATTTAAAGAATGCCTCAACCCATTAACTTTTAGTGATTGTTTTGATAATAATGACCCTGTCGAATCCTTTAATTCCTTTTACGACACATTTAATTTATTCTACCGCTTATGTTTTCCTGTAGTTAGAGTTAAGATAAGTGTAAGTAAGCGACCAAAGTGGATTACTAGGGGCATCAGAAAATGTTGCCAACGTAAAAGAGAACTTCTATGGCAGTACCTTAAAAACCGAACCAATAAAAGTAAAAATGATTTCAACGTACTGTCTTCCAGACTTAATCGAATAATTAAGTAAACTAAAAGAATCAGAAACGACGATTATATACGCACAGCTGGAAATAAATGCAGGGCCACATGGACATTGATTAATAATGCGAAGTACACTGTTCCTAAAGGCCAAATTGAATACATCAAAACTGACGATAATACAATACATAATGACCCATTGCAGATAGCCAAATTATTTAACAACTTTTTTATTGATCGGGTAAGGAAAAGTAAGCACGATACTGTAGTCCCTGATCCGCCCCATAATAGCATACTGAATTCTTTATTTTTGACTCCAACTTCATCGGACGAAATTAATCGAATAATATTAAATCTTAAAAATACGAACAGTACGGGATACGATGACATATCTACATCAATACTAAAGAAAGTTTCGTCCAAAATATGCATTGTTTTGAGCCACATTATTAATGAGTGTATGTTCCATGGCGTATTCCCGGATAAACTGAAAAAAACTATTATTATACCGTTGTTTAAGAAAAACGATCCACACTCCATGACTTCTTATAGACCAATCGCTTTAATACCAACGATTTCAAAAATTCTAGAGAAGGTCATGCATGATAGGATTCATGGGTTTCTTGAAAAACATAAACTGCTAGCAGAAGAACAGGCAGGTTTTAGACAAAATAAGTGTATCAATATGGCCATTTATAATTTCATGCAAATAGTTACCAATAATGTAGATAAGAAGACACCTACCTGTGCGCTTTATATGGATCTTACAAACGCTTTTGATTGCGTGGACCATAAAATATTATTAGATAAGTTAAATACATATGGAATACGAGGCAACGCTCTAGACCTGATCACATCTTATCTTTGTAATAGAAAACAGTGTACTAAAATAATTCGTATGAGTCCAATTTCAAAAAAGCAATCGTTTTTTCTGTCGGAATATAGAGTAATTAACCAGGGAATTCCACAAGGAAGCGTCCTGGGGCCACTTCTGTTTAATATATATATTAATGAGCTTCCTAACATAACTAAACATCCCACCATCATGTTTGCAGACGACAGCACAATAGTATTTACTAATAAAAATAAGTCAATTCTTGAATCCGACATATGTAGTACTTTAGATAGGGTAATAACGTGGCTGAATTTCAACAATTTAACAATAAATCTAAGTAAGACACATATAATGACATTTCAAAATAGAAAACCTTTACTTACTAATATGGATATTCACTATAAAGGGGAAGCGATTTGTGAAGTAGAAGCAACTAAATTCTTGGGATTGAATGTTGACAGTAATCTAAGATGGACTGTGCATGTAGAAGACCTTTGCTCAAAATTAAATTCACAATCCTACGCATTGTACATGCTCACTAAAAAATTAAACCTCACTGCGGTACTAACAGCGTATCACGGGTACACAGGAGCTTTATTAAGGTACGGAATTATGTTTTGGGGTAACTGCACGGAAAAGGAACAAGTGTTTAAAGCACAGAAAAAGTGTATAAGGGCAATGTGCAAGCTGCAACTAACAGATAGCTGTAGACCTTATTTCAAAAGCCTCAAAATACTTACTGTTCCGTGTCTGTACATGTATGAATTGATTGTGTTTCTAAGAACTAACATGGACATGTATACTAACTACAAGAGCAAGCGCCACAACTTGAAAGTCTGTTGTCCCCGACATAAAAGTTCAATGATGACTAATAGTGTTTTTTGTATGGCACCTCGAATCTACAATCTTCTACCAATTTTTTTATTGCATATTACGAATTTGCCAATATTCAAACGTACAGTTCAACATTATCTTTTAGAAAAAGCTTATTATAGTGTCAATGAATTTATCAATGATGTTAATAAATAAATTAAAAATAAGTATGTATAATTTTATATTAAAATAAGGAAATAACTGTTATTGCATTAATGAATGATATCTGTATAATTAACTGTATAATTTTGTAACTGAGTATTAATTTTGATTAAGTTTATTTTAAATGTAAACCTATTATGTTTATGTTAATAAGTACCCAATAATATATTGCATGCCTTAAGGCGGATAATGGAGAAACATGTACTTTATACAACTAACACAACAATTGTACCCATTTTCGCAATAAATGAGATTGATTGATTGATTGATTGATTGATTGGGTCCGGTATAGGAATCGAATAAACGGCAAAGTTTAGCAGTCTCAGTCAGTTTAGGGTCACTAATCACTAGACCAACAGGTCAGTCATAATTTCCCCGCTCTTGGGGTATTTACCCAGATTTATATGTGGTTTTTATATTTTTTCATAATAAACTTATTATTCAATTCACTTATACCCAAATTAAAAATACACTTATGCCCAAATGGGTATTTACCTAATGCTCAAATATTTGGGTATTAGGTAAATAAAAGTAGTTTATTTCAAATAAGTATATACATATCAACCCATATGATGTCCCACTGCTGGGCACGGGTCTCCCAAGTACCCTGGGGGTAATTGTCATAATCGCCACGCTTGGCGAGCGGGTTGGCGATCGCAGTAAGGCTTTAAAATACACAGAGGACGCTGCTGCCCGTCCTCCGGTGGTAAATCCCTTAGTCGCCTTGACGACACCCACGGGAAGTGATGGGGTGGTACTATTCTTAAGCCGGTACCACACGGTCTATAAGTATATACTTATTTGAAATAAAATACTTTCCATGGCTCTTAATATCCAAATGATCTCGGTTATACATTCGTAGGGCAGTCGGCTCAATACATGGGTATGAAGAAAACTATATTTTTAACTAATGAAAAAGCACTAACCGGACTGCATCTAGAGGAAACTTGGAAAAAGGCAACTTTTTTCCAACAAGTCTGGCCTCCTTGATACCGCAAATTACACATGTTCTATAACCCATATTAATCCACAAAATTATAGAGCCAGAGTGGGCACGTGGCTGTGGCGCGGTGGGTGTGTGTCCGACTGCTACGCCAGAGGTCGAGGGTTCGATTTCTACACGGGACACCACTTTGTGTGATCCACAAATTGTTGTTCCGAGTCTGGGTGTACTTTGTGTCCGTGACTTGTATGTTTGTAAAGTCCCCTGCGACACAGGGCTTGTATCCTAATGCAGGAGTCGTCTTTAAAAAAAATATATATATTAAACTCAACGTTATTAGTCAACAAATTAAAAGAATCGAAAGTATACAAAAGAGCGATGATGAAACGGAGGAGTAATTACTCAGCTCAGTGATAAACATACAATACCGTATTTATTCTGTAAGTTAATGCCGAATATCTAGAAAGACAAATGGAAAAACAAACAGAAAATCACAATACAATAAATTAAAAAGGCAGACATATTGCGACGCTTGTGACATGTTCATGTGTGGCCTATTTTTTTGTGAAATGTTTATGTACAATTTATAAAATAATGTTTGCATCAAAATAGTAATGCTGCCTGATTTGAAAAGTTAAAAGAAATGTGATGTACAAAACTCGGAAATGTTTTCTACTATACATAAATCTTATTGTAAATGGCATCACTTCAAAGAATGATGTTGGCGAGACTGATCTAAATTTCTGAATGTTGGCTAAATAGCATCACGAATTTCATAAAAAAAAATGTTCTATGTTTCGGGAGACTGGAATCGACAACTGTCAAAATTATTTCGAAGACCACCAACGACAATGACCTCTCTTTGACCCAATGACAATTATGAGTACGTTCGGATTTAACCAACAATATTGGCATAGAAACTTTACAAGATAATATTTAAATATTTATTATAATATTTTGGATCAGAAATAAATATCCAAATAATTTTTACAAATGCTTTCTATAAATTTCGAAAAGACTTCAAATCAATTATTGATTTGACAAGATGCAATACTATTAAGTTTATCTAATAGCTGTTATACAGATAAAAAATATGCGTTATAACTTAAACAACCAACAATCCTCCTTCATTATCAAAGATGGCCATGAAAACAAATATGATACAAACTTTCGTACGCTTACGTCTTATACTCAGTGCAAACCTAGCAGCGAAGATAACAATCTAGATCTTAAATTAAAAGGTTGAAAATAGTTTAACACTGGTTACGAGTAATCTTCTTAGTATCTTCTATACTTAGACAAGATGGTATTTTTAAGATACGAGTAGTTACAAATTGTACCCAGATAGTCTATGAGTTATTTTGTCGTGTGTTGAACAGCGGCACTTGCTTGTACTCCGGGAAATTGTACAACACTAAGTGGTCCGCGGTTTTGTACCACGGGATTAGACCGTTCTGAAATGGAAATAGGTAATAATAAAAACGTGACTATGATAATCCAGGATTTTCAGGAGATAATGAGAGAGACTGTTGCGCAATCAAAGATTTTAATTTCTGTGTTGACGCCGCCAAAGAATGATTTTCTTAAGGTTAGCAGACATATATGGCGTTTAGCTAATCTCATAATATCGGTAATACCTTTGTCGCGATATTATAAACTGACGAAAAATTGTGTACAGCAACATACCATTTAGAATTTAAGGCAACAATTTTATTTGTCAACGATTTGACAAATACAATTGTTTCGTTAAATAATGTGAAAACTAAGTGCAACTAATCGTTTAGCGGCTAATGATAATTCCTTACTGTAACTACACATGTTAGAATTTTATGGTTGTACTTACTTATTTAATTTAATTTTAGTAACATTCAAAATAGAAATGAAAATCACATAAATATGTATTTGCTGACGTGCGAAAACAGACAAAAATAGCGTCAGGTGACAGTGTTTCAGTCCACAGTTTTTCGAGAGTTTATAAAATCGCAAGAAAAATCATAAATTAACTTAAATATAACTAACTTAATTAAAAATTACAATATAAATATATTTTCCACTATTACATAGACAATACCTACCTAAACATTGTCTGTTAAGATAAGTAGCATGTGTTAGAAGAGTCCCCAGACTCAGGTACCCACGCTTTAACAATATAATTGAGTTAATAAATTATTTAAAATATTCAATTCAGTCATTGATGTGTCTTATTTTTATTTAAACAGCCTCATATAAAATAATATTTACAAGCTGAATTATCTATAGGTACCTTATTACGTCGTTGCGTAAGTCGATTTTTAATTGTTTAGTATTCAATAGTTAACTAACGGATAGTGATCGGTAGATGAGTTCTTGAGATCGGCCGTTAGTCGATATTTAATTTTATTTATTAATTATAAGACGTACCAAGAAGGTTCTCTTATTAGTTCCTCTCCCGTAACCATTCCAATCGTTACCCGCTATGCCTATCAAATCGTCAACCTGAAACAGATTTTTATAAGTTGGGTAAAATGACTGAGAAAGGGATATAGCCAATGTTATAATGAAGAAAAGGGTTTGTCTGAATACACTGATTTAGGTAGTAAATACCCGCGGTAAGCCTAGTTCTTCGTGGTCCTACCAATTATTTATCAACCAAAATCATTAAAAAAAAAAGACAAAAAAATGGACCTTTCATAAAAAATTCAAAACCATGTTTCTAATTCGAAGAGAATTGTGAGAAATCGAGAGAGTGTTATATTATACTAACATTAATTATACAATCGCGCAATATATGTGTATTATTATACTCATTAATTTTAAGTTCAACTCTCTCTATAAAAAAAGCGCTAAGTTTCTAAAGTACTTTATTGACGTTTTATTGACGTTCAGATGACGCAGATCATGACAGACTGTGGTGCCATGGGTTGTGAGCGTTCAGATGACGCAGATCATGACAGACTGTGGTGCCATGGGTTGTGAGCGTTCAGATGACGCAGATCATGACAGACTGTGGTGCCATGGGTTGTGAGCGTTCAGATGACGCAGATCATGACAGACTGTGGTGCCATGGGTTGTGAGCGTACAGATGACGCAGGTCATGACAGACTGTGGTGACATGGGTTGTGAGCGTTCAGATGACGCAGATCATGACAGACTGTGGTGCCATGGGTTGTGAGCGTACAGATGACGCAGGTCATGACAGAGTGTGATGCCATGGGTTGTGAGCGTTCAGATGACGCAGATCATGACAGACTGTGGTGCCATGGGTTGTAAGCGTTCAGATGACGCAGATCATGACAGACTGTGGTGCCATGGGTTGTGAGCGTACAGATGACGCAGGTCATGACAGACTGTGGTGCCATGGGTTGTGAGCGTTCAGATGACGCAGATCATGACAGACTGTGGTGCCATGGGTTGTGAGCGTTCAGATTTATTTTATTAAGTGGATGCAGACGCGGAGGATAGACTGAAGTATACACAATATTAATTGCAAACATGCGATATTGGATCTGGGGCCCAGTTGATACTGTGTACAGCATTCCTATTATTATACATTAACAGTAATACAAAGCCTTAATCATGTCAGACTTTGGTACAACATTCGCGGCACAGCCGGGTCCTGCGGCGTGGTTGACGACCACAGTGTGGCCGGCGTTCGAGGAACGCGCGCGGCCGACGCGCGACGTTCGCGGTAGTCGGCAGTGGAAGTGTTGAAGTTTGTATATATTATTCTATTCAGTTATTTAATATAATTTATTCTATTTTTATCAGAATTTAACTCAATCATTATTTAAAAACGTTATTGAGATTTGATTTAAACGGTTGACATTCAAAATGAAAATGTCGGTAGTGACATCATATGACGTTGACATCTGTTATGCAGATGTCACTTCGACATGGAGGGGGAATGGAAAGATGGCTGACACATTGTATTCACGTGTTGAACAGTGCGGATGTTTGTAATAGTTCAAATATATCCGTTTATTACTTTGTAATCCTACGCATTTTTTTTTAAGTCCGATCTGATCCTTTATTACGTTGGTACATTTAGGTTAGGAGCACACGCTTGTCGCACGACCGCGTAAATTAGCCTGACGGTTTACACTTAACGCCTTACAAAAAAAAATTGCTTAATTCCTTATTATAACTTGTTGTAGTCGTAATTAAATTAGTTTTCCTGCTTTTATTCGCTGTCGCAAATATCCTACACCTATACCTATTTCTCGCCGCAACGCACAAAAATAGCAGAATTTCGCACAAGAAACTCAACCGCCTCCTATATGCTTATTGTGTCCCATAGTACGTAATCCATGGTTATTATTGAAAAATAAGTGATGATTACATTTCATACTACATAGTGAGCAGGATTTGGACAATAAGGATAAATATTTAATTATTTAATGATTGAATAAGTAATTAATTGAAAAATATAACAAAAACTACCCTAATGGACTGATTCTGAGCAAACTACTTTCGGGTTTTCGCTATACCAAGAATAACGTTGTATAGTTAAATAACAAAAATAAATATTCTAGGGCGTCACTCCATACATGTTACAAAAGCTTAAATATCGTTTTTAGCTAACACCTACTTGTCTACTTGGAGCACCTTATTTGACTGGTCTTGGAAATCTAATAAGTGTGTTACACGTTCAGCATATGACTGTGAATATACAGTACTAGGTAATTTGTATTAGTAATGGGAATCGAAACCCCAGCTTGATTAAACTGCATTAGTTATCAATTACATTAATTCCTAGTTTTATTTAAAATCAATGGATCTACCAAATTTGATTAAATTGCTTCTATGTTTCTCCAAATTTTAATAAATATTTTTCCTAAACAACACTAAATGAAGCTCGGTCACGCAGATAGTTAACCATAACTTAAGGTTTTATTTTATTGTTAACTATTTACGTTTTACTAATAAGATTCGTAAATAATAAACGACAAGCCGAACGACATTGCTGACCAACCGTCACTCGACAGTGTTCAAGTTTTGTCGTTCCTAACAGTTCAACCTAAAATAACCTAATTACCGTTATTGAGTCAACGAGAACGGCATGATAGGCTCGGCTCGGCTAAATAGGTTTTCAACCAATAGAAGCATATTTGTTAAGCTATAAAACTGCTGCGCTGTACTTCCAAATAGTTATTACTCCTATTAACTAATCTGCATATAGATTTAAGTTAAAGTGCTAAATTCCTAGACCTTTATTGTAAACATATTATAATAAAGAAAAATGTATTTTTTAATTAACCTGAACATAATCACTATTAGTAATAAGTACTATATTGTAATAATATATAAGATATATAGTATTGTAAGGAGAATCACACTGCTGTGAAGCTAGGCACTGACAACTGCCCCTACTTCACACCGAACAAGCTGTCATACGTCAAATAAAACGTCATCAAAGCACATGTGACAGCACGATCACTTTTGCTCGAGTCATTGGCGCGTGCGGACGCGTCTTTTGGTATCGTTCCCTTAGCGTTAAAATTCAAATTGTGGTTTTGTATAACGGAAACCAATAAATGTGTAGATAATAAGATTCATTAGTTGATTAAAGTTGTTTTTTTTTAAATTAAAGTGTTGTTACTTGCTTTTAATATATTCTGTATACCTATTTTTTTAAATACGGAAGTATTTAAAAAAATATATACAGAATATCACATCACATTTACTGCTTTTTCAGTTTCTTTTAAAGATTATAGAATTATATAAGCTACGGGTCTTAGAGCTTACGGGCTACCTTTGTTTTATTGCCGGATGTTTCGACCGTATTGGGCCAACTTGGGTGTGGTTCATGATTCCGGGCTTCTCTTTGACGATCATGTTGACCACATTGCCAAAAAAGTCTTCTCAAGCTCTAGGATTTGTAATGCGTGTGTTAGATTTTACTTAGGGGTCGTAGCGAGTTGTAATAAAATACTAAAGCTTTTATTGTAGAACTACGTAGAAGTCCTACGACTCATCGTAGTAGTACTACGACTCATTGTAGACTACTACGACTAATTATAGAACTACACTTACTACTGTGTCAGGATATTTGGATCATATACCCAATCTTGGATCATCTACCTTATCTATGAGTATAGTATCGATAGGTAGTAGGCAATAGAATATATCAGGGAGGCAAATAATACAAAGGAATCAATGGCAAGGTTGAAAATATCATATATTTTCAACCTTGTTTGGTCTAGTTGTATCAAGGGTTTCATAATAAGTAGGTATACTAATGTTGGTTCCAAGAGGACCTACTGGCTAGGAAGAGAAACAAGAAATCTAGCCAGTCTTCTAATAAACATTTGCCGTACAACATTTCATACATCATAAATACATACCACAGATACTTTCAAACATAACCAATTCACAACATTATTGCAATGTACGACCATATCGCTGTAGAACAGCTGATAAGTATCACACCAGACAATATTCATCAAATCATCACATTGCAATATATTGTTATTAGTCAATATCTATACATAATACACAATAATAGGATATCAGCACAAAAGAACCAGCAATAAGTATAATCTGAATCGGATTGTACCTATCTCCACAGATGTTGCAATAAGACTGTGCTTCGATCACAATCTATCAGTCGTTATAAAGAACATTTTTTTTTTTATATAAAAAAGATAACTAGCAATGTGGGACTGAGTCCCACATTACTAGCAATCTTGTTAACCCCTACAGCTGAGCTCAAAGGCTTGTGTTAGGAGTGGGTTCACGTCGGTAGTATAATGGGTAGGATTCGAACCCGCGACCTCACGATTGCGAGACCGATGCCTTAGCCATTAAGCTACCGCCGCTTCTAAAATACACTGAATATTAAAGAAGTTGTGGGTACTTCGCAAATTTTCTGACTTATTATACTTCAACCCATAAAATAATTTAATACACATTATTATGATATTTAAATAAATGAATAATATTAAAACTATCACGCAGATAAAACATACTACCTTTTAATCTATACTAATATTATAAAGCGGAAGAGTTTGTTTGTTTGTTTGTTTGTTTAAACGCGCTAATCTCAGGAACTACTGGTCCGATTTGAAAAAATCTTTTTTTGTTGGATAGCCCATTTATCGAGGAAGGCTATAGGCTATATAACATCGCGCTACGACTAATAGGAGCGGAGAAGCGACGAGAAATGTTTCAAAAACGGGGAAAAATTACGCATACGAAGTTGCGCGGGACAGCTAGTTTTCAATAAAAGAAGTAAAATATCACAACAACAATATTTGACGTTCCAAACAAGTCCACAAAGACACAATTATGCTCGTTCACTGCGAAGAAAGACCCATTGGTCCCAGTTCCAAGGAGTTACACTACGAGTCTCGGAGAGTATTGGGATCCTCGGTGTCGAAATCTCCAGCAAAGTCCAGTTTGGGAGTCATTTGGAAAATAAAGCCAAATTGGCGAGCAAAAAGGTGGGTGTCCTCAACAGAACGAAGCGTTACTTCTCGCTGGCACAGCGACTTGTGCTCTATAAAGCGCAGGTTCGACCGCACGTGGAGTACTGCTCTCATCTCTGGGCGGGTGCCCCCAAATACTTGCTCGATCCATTTGACTCCCTCCAAAGGCGAGCTGTTCGGATCGTTTTTGACCCCAATCTCACGGACAGACTGGAGTCTTTACAGCAGAGGCGTGACTTTGGTGCACTTTGCGTACTCTAACCGTCTGTTCAACGGGGAGTGCTCTGAGGAACTGTTTGATATGGTGCCACCGTCACCTTTCTACCACCGCACCACTCGACATCGTAGTAGGGTTCATCCATTCCACCTGGAAACAATACGGTCCTCTACGGATCGATTCCGGCGTTCTTTTCTTCCACGTACGTGTAGACTTTGGAACGAACTACCTGCTGCGGTGTTTCCCGAGCGCTACGACATGTCTTTCTTCAAACGAGGTTTAAAGAGAGTTTTCACTTCACAGTAGGCAGCGGCTTGGGTGTGTCCCTGACATTCCTGTAGTCCATGAGCGGCGGTTACCGCTTACCATCAGGTGGGCCGCGTCTGCCAACCATAGGCAATAATAATAAAAAAAAACAGTACATTTGTGACCAGTCGATACTTATTTGTTGTTTTAGTTAATTAAAAAATACTATGTGGTGCTTTAACAATGTATTATAATCATCTTAAGTAATTTACATGTTAATTAGGAGTCAGCCCTAAAATCTCAATTCATAATTTTTAACATTGTTAATATACCGAGTTCCTTTTTATACAAAATTGAAATTTTCATAATTACTAATTTGTAGAATTCCTCATTTTCCGAATTACTATTTTTTTCCAGTGGGTAATGTATTCTAGAATTATCCAAATATGTATAGTTCGATACAGAAAGCACATCGACATCAGTGTCAAAAGTTTAAGCTAAGTTTAAGTAAAAGTTAAAAATATTTATTCGCCGACAATTAAGCAACAAGGACAATAACTAAGGACTAGTAAACATTACAAATATTAACTAACAATGAAACAATACATAATATTATATAATACTAAAACCTATTATTTTAACTTGAACCAACATTTTTTTTTATTGCTTCTTCTGGTGAAATTGTTCCTTTTAATAGATCATCAATAGTATTCTGAATGTTGGCATCTTTCAATATAAATTTAGATCGTCTTTTCTTTTCTTTTATGTAAACTTTAGATATTTTTTTATAATACATACCTTCTTGTTTTAGAAAGCTAATAAAGCAAAATAGATTCGTTTTTCCTACTTTTTTATTCAACCGAAAGTGCCATCCCTCTAAGGCTAAATTAGTTGTCCTGTGGCAAACTGTTGTACATTTATATTCAAGAAGTTTATGTATTTTCTGTAGTATTCGTTCTTCAAACCGGTATTGATCACAGAAATAATAGTTTATTAGGTCAGTGGTATAGATAAATTAATGTGATTGTACATACGTAAGGAAAATAGTAGAAAATGGATTAAAATAGAACTCGCTAAAAAGTGAATATATAAATATAATATTAAGGAAAAAGATGAATGTGTAAAAATAAAAATTCGGAAAAAAAGGAAATTGGAAGATTATACATCTAGGACAATTTTAATTTCGGACTGTATCGCCGACTCCGTTATTTACAACATAAACTGTAAGTACTTTTACTTTGTCATAACCTATTCCGTGATCCAAATTATTGTTCACGTTATTAAAAACACAATTAATAAGACATGGCTACTTGCATATCCATGGCTATCGTAATAATATAAACAAGCTAGAAGCTAAGAAGTAGGTATCTACTTCTATAATATCAATTTACTCTGCCATAACGTATTCTGTTATTCTAATGTACAAATACTGTCACATATTCTACAGATAACAACATTACAGTGGTATTTAGGATTCCTTATTAAAGTGGTCATTATGTCTACGATTTATTGACAGGCTAAATATATTCATCCCGTAGTACACAGGTATAATATCTACCTGAATTTATTTATTACGATGGCTATTTATCTATGTAAACAGCCATCAATATACCCCTTATCTATCACGTGTTTCACCATGCTTCAAGAGGTAAAAACTCTTAAGATACTTTATTGCACATCTGGAATACGGGTCCCCAGTTTGGATTTCTAGATACGAGACGTATATTTGTAGAATTGTAAATATACAAAGACGGTTTATTAAGTATCTATATAACAACACGGGGAACACATACAGTTCGTCAAATTACTTGACATTATGTGCTAAATTCCATCTTCTTCCTTAGTTAAAAGACGCGAGATCGCAGACGTCGTTTATATGTTAAAAAATATAAACAATATTAACGATAGCCCGAACAAAAAAAATGTCCATTAAGGCTGTAAGACTGTCGCGTCGATCAACTGTAGGTAAAATTCCTTCATGTGGCGAGCGAGCAAGTTGTGTTTAAATCGAGCAATGTTGATTTATTTAATGTAAATATAAGCTCATTAAGAAATAAGTTAGCTTGTGACTTCTTTGATTTGTATCTCTAGTATAATCTATCATATTAGTAGGTGTCATATACATATATATATATTCTAATAGTCAGTCAATTCTATTTAGTCGAAGAGGATTATTTAGCTTAGTGATACTTTTTGTGATGCGAAGGGTTTTTTGTAATGTCACCTTTTTTAATATTCACATATCTTTAGTCAGATTAGTGCTTAATAGTGAAGATCTGTAATTGGCTGCTTGTTGTTTACCTAAATGTATCAATAGTGGTTTTGTAGCTGATGATAATCCAGAAATAAATAAATAAATTAAAAAATAGACGTAACTAACAGACAGGCACTTTATATTTATATTTTTACAGTGACTGATGATCAGTAACGTTGAGCATCGTTGCCACTGTCGATCATTAGATGGGTGACCGTTTACGAAACATTTTACACCCTCCGTGTATCGGAAGGCACTTTAACCTGTGGGTGTCAATGGTCATGGTCATGTCGTAGTTTCGTCTCTTTAGACTATGAGCCAGAGAATAAAGTGTACTTTTGTCCGCACAACAATATGGACGTTATACTTATTGACTGGCCTGTTGGTCTAGTGAGGTCGTGGGTTCGATCCCCACCAGGGATAAAACTTTGTGTGATGAGTACGGTTGTTTTTTCTATGTATTGGTTTAATATATTATTAATATATGTACGTTTTAAAAAATATATAATGTATGTTTATCAATTGTCTGGTTGCCATAGTACAGGCTCTGCCTAGTTTGTGATCAGATGACCGTGTACGTGTGTGAGATGTCCCAAGATATTTATTATTATTATAAAGTCTATTCTCATCAGTGATGGAGGATCCATAGAACACCATTCTATTAGGTTTCCTTCACATCCGGGTCGTGTCCGGACGGGCCCCGGACGTGTGTGAACGAGTTCATACAAAACATACACATCGGTAATTTTTTGTGCCCCTGACGGAACACGGTCCGTCAAAGTTCCGGATACGGTCCGAATGTGTGAGGACAGAGCTTGACAACTCCATCGTAGTTGCCTAGTCTCCAATGAGACTGGCCACTACGAAGGAGTTAGTAATATACGTATTAATATACTTACAGAGAAGGCAACATCCTGATTAGCGCCACTATTCTTCATAACAGCAACTCTATCATGAGTTAGCTGGCCTGCGTAGTTATAAATTTCATCAAGAGAAAATAAACTATCTGAGGCGTCCACTCTGTTCGCCTGCATCATCTCGTACACCAGGCGACCCACCTGCAATGGAAAGTGGGCAACTTAAGCATTGTTACCATAATGTTTATGCTGTCATACCAACTTGCTGATATGACCGTATTTAAAGAAATATCGTAAAAAAACAGGTTGCACTCCGGGAGTGCCGGCAGAAGTGAAAACTTGAACATTAACGTTATACATTTTTGAATATTTTGGAATGGTTAGGAAATATTTTTTTATTTGTTAAATACAATATTCATCTGACGGCGCAAAATATGGCAACACTTGACATTCACTGTCATTTACGTCGGAAAAGAATGAGGGTAGTTGATCATTCTTGCGGAACGTCACATGGACGTGATGGCGGGGCGGCCATCTTGTAGGCAGTTCGCCGACGAGAGCCGTTTGCGCACCACGTGCCCGACGAATCGCTAATTTCCGACCCGATCATTTTATTTTATCATATAGTGATATGTGGAATCAATTATTAGCTATATAATTTAGACGCGTCTAGTATTATTTCGTTTATCAAATTATCTGTGGTGAAATTAAGATTTAAATTTAAATAATAATGGTAAAATCTAAACCTAGTGATCTCCCGGTGTTCGTGAACGATGGCAAGCTATAACCTGCGGCATCCTGAGCCTACATCAGAAGTGGGATGAAATACCCCTGTAAACCGGACAGAGACGCGTGCTCATATATAGATAAAAAAAAAAATTGCTTGTCGCGTGTGATATTCGTGTATTGTGTGGACGTGTTGGACGTTATTCTACGTCCAGTTTGGCCGTTTTGTGTCTACGGATCGGGTATATCCGGTTTCGTCGCGGATCTCTGGTATGTGAGTTGTTCTAAGGGACTGTTCGTGGACACAGGGACACAGGTGAGTCTTTCTTGTTTTATTAACATTTTGAAGCCGAGTACTGTCGCATTCGAGAAAAAGTTGTCACTGAACTATGCAGTAAATGAGTAAATAAGTATCGCTAGTAAGCGTAGCGAAAATGTTCAAATGTTATCCGTATAGTGTTGTGTGTAATGCGTCGTTATATATTTTATCTCGCGTGTGTAGTCCCGTTACGTTAAATAGTTGTGGGGCGCAAGAAAGGGTTATTTTATTTCGCGATTGAGCCGAGTAGATGCAGTATTCAAACAATTTTAATTCAATTAATTTTCGGTTTTCTTTGCATTTGGTGTATAGCTTCTCACGTGACGTGACGAGTGGCTAGTTGAAAATTCTCTTTTGTTTAAATTTAGTAGTGTTTATGCTGTCCTTATCACTACCATATGCCAATCAACCGTTAATAGTAATGTGAACATTTTAACTTGTGTGAATATTGATAACGTCGAAAATCATCAACACGCCATAGTGATTGGACGTGAAATTTTATTCAATGCATGTCAGTTAAACCGTTGGCGCCGTTACTAATGTCCCAAGCAAGTACTAGTACCTCTAATGCTGGTTCCACCGAGAGGTTCAGTGCGGGGTTCACAGAGGCGTCTAACGTGGGGCCAATGTGGGATCCATCGAGGGGTCCACCGTACGGGTTAATGGGGTCATCAACAGTGGTTCAGCTGTGGGGTCGACAATGGGCCAACTGTGGGTCAACTGTGTGTCAACATTGGGTCAATTGCGAGGTCAACTGTAGGTCAACAGTGGGTCAAAGGGGTGTCAACTGCGGGGTCTACTATGGGGTCTAATACAGTATCTCTGGTTAAGCAGTAATGGTACCGCTGAATAAGTGGACATGTTTCAGTTTCGTGGATAAAACAGTACGAATCTGTCGCTAATTAAGTGATGGGTCGAGTGGCGCTGGTTAAGTGCTGTTGTAGCATTGTGTTGTAGAGTACTAGGTAAGTACTTCCTGGATTGCTGGTTAGGCAGTTATGTAGAACACGGTAGAACACAGTTAAGTGCTATAATTGTGACAGTTGCAATGCATAATATCATTTTATGCAATAGTTCTGATTGGGTAGGTATTAAAGGGTCGGTTACAAACGATAGGTTCGTCTTTGTAGGCAGGTTGAATTGATTCAATTGACCTGATATAGTGGGCTCCAGTCAATCACCCAGTGTTTAGCGTGAATCGGGTAGGAGAATGGGAGCAACCGTTTGTGAGTTGAGGTGTATGATAGAAGGTGGTAAGGGGCGGCTCAGTCCTACTAGGATTTGAGCGCTGGACTAACTTACGTATTATTGGCTTGACCTGTGTGAGGTTGACTAGCCTGTGTGGCAATGACTTGCCTGTGTGGCAATGACTAGCCTGTGTGGCAATGACTAGTCTGTGTGGCAATGACTAGCCTGTGTGGCAATGACTAGCCTGTGTGGCAATAACTAGCCTGTGTGGCAATGACTAGCCTGTGTGGCAATGACTAGCCTGTGTGGCAATGACTAGCCTGTGTGGCAATGACTAGCCTGTGTGGCAATGACTAGCCTGTGTGGCAATGACTAGCCTGTGTGGCAGTAACTAGCCTGTGTGGCAATGACTAGCATGAGTGGCAATAGTTAGCCTGTGTGGCATTGACTGTTTGTGTGACAGTCGCTGGGATAACTATGTTTGTGTGATAGTCACAAGGATGACTGTTTGTATGATAGTCACAGGAATGACTATGACTGTAGTTGCAATAGTACCAATGTTTAATGTCGATCAAGATTATATTATTTTTATCATTTTCTGTAATAGTTCTGATTTGGTCAGGCAGGATAGTTGAGCGGTACCTATATCGCGGTATGTTGATGAGTTCGTCAATCATTGCGTTTGTAGTGACAATAAGCAGTGCGTCGCCATAAGCATGAGACTGTTAGGTGCTGGTTCGGTTTACCCACTGGTAGTACGAAATCTACTATTACTAAGTACTCTCCAACAGAACCGATGTACGGTATTCGCGCACAGTGCTTAGGTATGTTTAAGATCAACTCTAAAACTAATTAAACAACTCACTGTGAGGATTAGAATAACTCGTTAGATTTACAGACCATTTGAAATAATGCCTCGGAGAATAACCAAAAAGCGGCTGCAGCAGATGCTCGTCGATTTGATCGCGGTCGCGCTAATATCAAACCATTAGCCGAAGGTGATTTTGTTTTTATTAACGGGTGAACGGCATCATACTAAGTTAGATAGGAAGTATAAGGGACCGTTTTTCATAACCTACGTATTAGAAAAAGACCGCTATGAATTAAAAAGTGTTAGCGGTCTACACCGCGTCTTCAATTATCCACGTGAGTATTTGCGTTTAGTACCTCGGGGGCATACCGTTTTATTAAAAATAGCTGCTAGATTAATGAAAGAAGAGGAGGCCAAGACGGCGCTAGAAGATGTTGAAGGGAGTCGATCTGACGGTAATTTCCTCTCACCTCAAAGACATAGTGACCATGACGATAGCTTACTTGTCAGAGATGATACCTTGCATAGACTCGGACACAGCATCAGCCAATTCAGAAACTCTTACTGCCGGACTCAGTGTATGCGGTGATCCCGACACACTCAAAGTGCAACATGGAGTGGAAATTCATAGTGAGCAGTAGTTGTTAAATATAATTGTAATATTGTATGATTTTGAACCTGGTCGAAGGGACAGTGTCGTCCGGTCCATGACGCCTGTAGGGCTGGTCGAAGGGACGCACTCATCCGGTTCAGTTGTGTGTTGGTCTAACTGTTCGAAGGAACAGTGTCGTCCGGTCCATGCCGCTTGTAGGGCTGGTCGAAGGGACGCACTCGTCCGGTCCAGTTGTTTGTTGGTCCAACTAGTCGAGGGGATAGTGTCGTCCGGTCCACGCCGCTTGTGGGGCTGGTCGAAGGGACGCACTCGTCCGGTCCAGGTTGCTGTGTGAAGTAATTAACTAATAGAAAAGTATGGCTCGGTCCACGTTGCACTTTGGAGCTGGTCGAAGGAACACACCTTTTGTGTGAAGTATTAACATTAATGTGATCGTAAAGCTTTCATTGACTGCACATAATCAGGCTATTCGTCAGGGATGGACGAGCGTTGTTTCAGGACGACCATAATGTATTATCGCCCGAGGACGGTCGAATGTCAGTCTGGCCGTGACGGCGCAAAATATGGCAACACTTGACATTCACTGTCATTTACGTCGGAAAAGAATGAGGGTAGTTGATCATTCTTGCGGAACATCACATGGACGTGATGGCGGGGCGGCCATCTTGTAGGCAGTTCGCCGACGAGAGCCGTTTGCGCACCACGTGCCCGACGAATCGCTAATTTCCGACCCGATCATTTTATTTTATCATATAGTGATATGTGGAATCAATTATTAGCTATATAATTTAGACGCGTCTAGTATTATTTCGTTTATCAAATTATCTGTGGTGAAATTAAGATTTAAATTTAAATAATAATGGTAAAATCTAAACCTAGTGATCTCCCGGTGTTCGTGAACGATGGCAAGCTATAACCTGCGGCATCCTGAGCCTACACATCTATTGCGCTATAGTACACAAACATAACAATTTAAAAAATGACAATGACAACAACATGACAATTAAATCAAAAATATTAAATATTAAATCGCAAATAAAAAAACAAAAATGAAAAAGCGACATGACACATACAAATAAATAACAATAATAATTATTGGCATAGTTTACAATCTAGTTGTTACAACCATTCGTTAAACTCTGGTACCCTAAGTAAGTTTCAACTTGCGAACTTGCTTCAGAGCCCTGGTGCTTTTAAGGCTCTCACGTATATTAAATTGCAGACAGAAATTTGTGGATCTTTAAAATATAAATTCCAATGAACAAAATAAATGCTAGTGCTTATGTGTGTATGCGTATGTGTTTGTGTGTATGTGCGGGTGTGTATGTGTGCCAGACGATAGATACATTAAGTTCTCAGTTTCATCATAGGACTTATTCATAAGTCATTTCGTCACTGTTTTCCTACACTGAGTTCTAGGGAGATGAAAATTATTGCAATGCTTGTTTGCGATGTTGTACAATGTCGTGCTGCCTGAGTGGTCCTAAACATCGGAATTGTGCAAACATGGTGAGAACGACAGGTTTTATTAAGACTAGAGTCATATAATAGGGAGGCGTGCTTTCTGGAGATAACTTCTTGCACAAAAAATGGTCACACAGTGAAAGGTGACAGTCGTCATAAAGTTGAGCAGTGTGGTATCTGTAGGGTGGAAACGTCATTACTTTAACCTTTGCAACACCTTCCAGCAGTTATACTATATGTCAGTATAAACTGGCATAAAGCACAGTGTACCATTCTCACGGGGTCTGTAGAATGGCGCAGCTTCTTAAAATGAAAATCATTTTACGAACTCGCGAAGTTAAACAAACAAGGTGGTATTTCCAGTTGTGTTAGATAATCAGTTAAACTACCTACATTGTTAATGATATTCCAGTGTTAAGCCAATAAACCAGTCTGTCGCTAGCTAATGGGTTTGATTTACGTTCCATTGGCAACGATGACGCGTGGCAATTAGTGTCGAAAATGCCTATCGGAAAATTAGAACCATTCGATCTCAGTTCAAACAATGGCCCGCGTATTTACGTCGCGTAAAACAGTATATTTTGCTAAATGAGGTGAAAGATGATTTGAAAGTGCCCTTGCTAATAACGGTCGTCGCAGAGATCAGAGGTAGCTGAACGGCACATATTTCGATTACGTCGACAGCGAGAAAGAGTCACTGGCGGAATACCTGCAGGTTCTCTAAACCATCTTGCTTGAACTTGTAATTTTGGCAAATGTGGATCTTGTTCGACACTTGAAGAAAATCTAAGGGACCAATTTGTATCGGGCTTAGCAAACGATGCTATGCGATCTCGAATTTTTCCCGATAAGAAGATCCAGTACAGAGCAGCGGTGGAGCTGGCGTTAGCTCTCGAAGCGGCAGAGAAACACGCTAAGGTGAACGCATCCACTGCAAACTGCGGACACAGTTCTTGAGAACAACTTTAAATGCTCGTTCGTGCTTGGGCTTATAGGTAAAGAAGTCGGTATTTTTCTGTGCCATTTGTTTGACAATGGTTCTATATGTCTCAGATGTATTAGGCTGGATTTTAACTTGATCGTTATGAAGAATTTTCAAAATATACCTATCTCTATCATGTTCATTTAAAAGTTTTTGAAGTGGTTCAATATTTTTTACCTTATTCACGAATATTGGAGGTGGTTTAATTTCTTTCTCCCTTGTGATTTCAGTTTCTTTCTCATTTTCAGCTTCTAAGTCGGCAAAACTATTTGATAGTAGTATTGGTTGTGTTCGGGATAGCCAGTATGTATCAAGTTTAGTTTGTTTTTGGATGCTTGTGTTATCAGGACTTGAGTTAGGTCTCTTTTTCCCTGTAACTTCTGTCCAGCTGTCAGCTTTGCCCTGGTTTAAGTCCTTCTGTGTGCTATGGTTAGGATGGACGGTAGTTGGATAATCACCAAGCGACAAAGTTCTAGGCCTAGTTTCATGTGTCAGAGTTTTATTTGTGTTGCTGTTGTTGGTGGTGTGATTTGTTGGTTGGTTTTTGTTATTAACAACATGATGCAAAATTTTGCCAACCTGAGTTATACTCAGGGAGGGATTCTCCAGCATGGCTGGTACCCTCCTGGGGTAGTTTCTTTTGTAATTTTGCGTCCATATTATTACTCTCTACTACTCTAGGCTTTTAGGACTATTTAGGTCCTAAGGCTCGCTGTAGCCTTTTCCAGTCAGCTTCTTGACCAGGTGTATGGTTATACCGCCATTGCTCGGTCGCCATTGCCTCGTCCGTTATCTATCAGGAGGTACCACGGAAGCCTATGTTGGCCGCCGCCGCCATGCGGCGCGTGCAGGTGAGGTTGACAATTGGGTCGGTCAGCTGTTTATACCGTTCTCCCCTTACCCCCTTAAAACACCTTTTTACAAGATAGCGTCAAATATGTAGGGTTTGTTATTGACAAGGAAGGTTTGAGACCAGATCCGGAAAAAAATAGACGCGATATCGAACGTTGGCCTGAAAACACGACTCAGCTCAAAAGTTTTTAAGTGATGTTAAACTACTACGAGCGTTTTATCCAAAATTTAAGTACGCTATTAAAGAATGGAAATGGGACTCCGATTGTGATAAGGCATTTAGGCGCGCATGTTAGCGCACTTCGAGGAGGAGCGGTCGCTGGTGCTGTCGGTAGATAGCAGCCCGTACACACTCGGCGCCGTGCTCGCGCACCGGTACGAAGACGGCACCGAGCGGCCAGTCAACTGCGTGTCGCGTACACTGAACGCGCCCGAGCGGAACTACAGTCAGTTGGATAAAGAAGCTAGCTATTCTGTTTGGGATTACCAATCACCACGAATATCTATTTTGGGAGAAGGTTCACGTTACGTACGGATCATCAACCTCTAACGTAAATTTTCGGGGAGAAAGGAGGCATACCGCAAACGCTGGGCAGCAAAGTTGGCTGCGTACGATTTTTCGAACACTTTTCTTAGATTGGGGGATAATGGTCCGGCTGAGGCGTTATCTCGTCTGCCTTTGAGTCGACAGCGACGTAGCGATGAGACGGTAGACTACTTTAATTTAATTGAAGAAATGTTTCCGATATCGCTTAAAGAGGTCGCACGAGAAGTTGAGCGAGATAGTAACTTAAATAAAATAAAGGGCTACGTATTGTTTGGCTGGCCGGCAGCCCTAGCTGTGACGCAGAGAAGCCTTATTTCGCGAGAAAAAACTAAATCTTGGTAAACAAAAAAAAGCCGCTATGACTTTTCATTGCGAAGTTCTTTGCTCACAGGCTTTGCTTTTTGCAAATTGGCAATAAATGTAGAAGTATACTGTTCCAATACTTCTGTGAGACGTTCGACGTAAATAAAAGTTGCATTTTATAACCAACTAACGGCCGGTCCGGCTTCGCACGAACTTTTCTCCACTAAACATATCCACATAAACGCAGTTTTCGTAAGAAGTCTCTAATTTTTTTGAGAATGAAATATAGCCTATGTTACTTCCCGATAATGCAGCTTTCTGCTTGCTCCAGAGATTTTTTAAGAGACTCAATGTTGCCATCTCGTTTAGAGCAAGCTATGTTCTCTAAAACTGACCATAATTTGTAGTCTAAAGGGTTGAGGTCTGGGCTAGATGAGGGCCAGCCTTCAGCTCTTTTAAAGGCCAGAACGTTGGTTTCAAGCCAGGCTTGGGTAGTTCGTGACTTGTGACCAGGTGCAGAGTCCTGCTGGAAAGTCCACGGTACATTTTTAAAAAGCGTATTGCTGAGTGGTTTCACAACACGGTCTAAGACTGTCTCTTGATTGACACATTGGCTAAAATTTTCAAAAAAATGTTGCATTTTGACGCCTTGATAAGACACGCTCCACCAAACCATCACTGATGCAGGACGATGACCACGCTGTACTTTTCCGACCACATGACCAGCTCCTTTAGCACTGTGACCGTACACTTTATCATTTTGCTTATTGTAGTGCCCTTGAATCGTGAATTTTTTTTCATCGGTAAGAGGATATTTCTGTGGCCTTCACCTGCGTATCGCGACAGAATGCGTTTTGATCGATCCACTCTCTTTAATTGTTAAGATTGATTTAGGGCATGTCCTGGACGATAAGCATCGAGCTACAGGTCTTGTTTTATAATACGCGACAGAGTCCTAGCGGAAATCTTCATTTCTCTCGATAAGATTTTTTGCTTGGAATGGTTTATGAATGGGATTTCGACGAATTCTGGCCTTAAAAGCACGCGGCTGCCCAGATCTTATAAGGCCATCGACATAGGAAGTATTGTTGTATCTGTTGATAGTACGATATATGAACATACGGCTGATACCAAGCTTTTGAAGCATAGACTTAGGATATACTAGTAGACGAACAAAGAGCTCAATTTCGTGTGACGATTTTTTATTTATCAGTGTATGCCTGAGCTAGTTACGAGATGTCTAAAAGTCGAGAAATATCGATAAGTACTATTACAAAATATGCCTAGTACATCCTAAATTTATACAATACGTCAGATTAATCTAATTACCCATATGCTGTTGAATTATAGTAAAACAATTCACAAATGTCACATACGATTGACTAGTACTTAACATTGAAATAACGTAAAACTAAAAACCAAAAAATCAAAAATATTTCATAAAGTAACGTTTTATATTTATTTGAGTGATAATGTTGGTCCTCCGATTCCAAACTTAGGTGAAACCTGTGTTTTGGCAGTTAGGATACCATCGTAATTACATTGCGAATGCGGCTGGCGAAGCTTCAGAAACGTTTTTGGTTACTTGTGAGCCAGTCTGTTACTTTTGGCTGCCAAACTACGTATTTGCTTTTGTTTTACTTTTATCTTCTGCTTAAATGTGTAACTTGAACCTCATCTTTTTGGCCTAAAGACGACGACAGCGGCGGAGTAATGTCTTGATTTATGCACTACGGCGTCGTTGCAAACCTCTCATGTTTCAATTGAACTTGTAACTAAAAGTTTATTAAATTATTATAGTACAGCATCCTTAGAGCAAATTTCAAAATGAGCTGGAATTACGAGTATTATAGTAGCTTCGTTTTGACAAGACGTGTAACTTGATGTAGGTATACGACTAAATTTATACAGTGGTACGTTAGTGGAGAAAATAGATGTTAAACATGTCGAATGGGTAAATATAGAAGTTGAATAACAACTATTTTTTTACTTCAGTCTTTGGATAATTACAAAATACAGGTCCCAAAACTATGCCACACGAATTTGGGAGTAGTTCGATCGCAAAAACCGTGACACGAGATTTTTATTTAAAAGATTAGGAGGACACTTTCGTTAAATCATTATTTTTGTAGGATGACATTTTTTTTAAGTGCATTTTGAAATTACCCTAAAGATTGAAGTAAAGAAATAGATGTTAGTAATCAACTTAGTACCCATTCGACATAATATGTTTCTCCCACTAAACGACCACTATATAAATTTGTCGTAGATATAATTTTAGGCATCTCAATAAAACAAAGTTACCATGGCAATTCCAGATTGGTACGTAAAAAAGAGCATTTCAAAAAAATATTTACTGATACAAAGTGGAAATCGCTCCTTTCAACAAAATTGTATTCATATCTCTTTTGCGTATATATTCATCTTCAAAATGCCAGATACATATTGAGGAAGTTTTTTGGTGCCCAGTTTGGTCGGGCTATTATTCTTATCTATTCTATCTATTTTTATCTGACAGTAGGATCTACTGGAAATCGGTAGGTACAGCAGAAAAAAATGTAACTGATGCACATAGGTACTGATATCCTAGGCCTAAAAATAAAAAATAATTAAAGAAAAAGCCATAATGATCTCAATATGTCCTGTCATAAGCTAGAATTTATTTTATCGATAAAATTATCGTTAAAGATTATGGGTCAAGCCCTATTGTAAACATAACAAAATAATATTTTCATAAAAACACTACTTCTAACGAATGATTACTAATAAAGTAAAGTTTATGATTTCATTATATGTCTTTTCTTGATGTGAAGGTATCGGCCAGACAAAATGGTACCCTCGGACACGCAGTATACCGAAAATCTACACACACGGATAGGTATTTACATGCTTTATCGCACCATCATCCGCGCCACTTACAGTCCGTTGTAGCTTCTTTAACAAACAGAGCATACGACCTTTGCGACCCCGAACACTTGGAGGGTGAACTTGCACACGTTCGGGAGGTACTAAGAAGCAACGGATACAAGCATAACCTTCAACGTCCAAAGAGCAGAAAACCAGAAGTAAATGCCGACAGAGTGCCAGCTTTCATGCCGTACGTCAAAGGAGTTACGGACAAAATTGGAACAGTATTGAAGAGTTACTCCATTAAGACTGTATATAGTCCGCACTCCAAGGTTTCGAAGCTTTTACGAACGGCAAAGGATGTTATTCCGCTCCAAACACCCGGCGTGTACAAGGTGGATTGCAGTTGCGGTAGTTCCTATATCGGACAGACCAAAAGGACAATCGCAGACAGGGTCAAGGAACATATCGCTGCTGTAAAAAACCGTCAAGTTTACAAGTCTGCTATCGCTGAGCATTTGTTGGAATCAGGACCAAATCACTGGATAGAATTGCATAAGCCACAGGTACTTTCCACCGATCGCCACTATTATTCCAGGATAGTACGCGAGGCGGTTGAGATCAAGAAGTATAAGAATTTCAACCGAGAAGATGGATACCGGCTCTCACCATCTTGGAACCCTGTTATCAACAAATGTAATCGTAGCCGTAAAGACACCGCGCCTCAGTGTAAAGACGTTGTAAGTGTAGTGTGTAGAAGTACCGACAGTACAAATTATCAAAATTATCAAGACCAGGCGAGGGTAGTTGAAAAACCCCGCGCCTCACGGAGACATCGCTAAGCTGCCATCAGTCGACCCGTGACCACGATCGGTGCAATTCGATCGAAACGTCGGATAAATAAAAGGTTCGTACCTTTAAATAATTCACGTGATTAAGTCCCGAAATATAACTAATATTCATTATATGTAATTACTGTGATGGTTTTCATATAAATTTCTTCGAAATAAACATAAATAAGATCTATTATACCAATGACAACTTACCTGTGCAATCAATGATTCCCTGGATTACTTGGATGTCCTGTCATTCAAAACGGGTTACAATGTGTATTTGTTTGTTTTCTCTCTCTTACTTGTAACACTTTCATAAAGAAGTATCCTCTTGCTCGCACACTATGTACGTCTATACGTTAGTATATCCTAAGTTTATGTTTTGAAGTGTCTGGAATATGACCGACGGCTCCATATTCACTTTGTGCAAGGCAATCCTATTTTCCAATCACCGCAATCCTATTTTCTTTAATAACCCAATCCATATAGTAATTTGATAATGAACACGAAAAAACATGTGAAATGGCGCGAAATCGAAAGAACTTTTAAAAATAATAAACGCGTTCCAAATTCTGTTGAGGAAATATTTTGTATGTAACAGTATTTATGTCCGGACTAGTTATTTTCCAGGGCGTACAAAGTTTGTGAGCCCCGCCTAAATACTCACTTGACTACTAAACCTGCACACGATATAATCACACATAGACAACATGTGCAGATCGACCAACAGTCCCGTCAGAGAGAGAGGCATGTATCTGCGATGTGTCGCCGCTATCTTGGAATACGTAGTATGAGTATTTGTCTTTAGTTAACTTACTATATATACTCACATTGCTACTAAACGTGCACACGATATAATCACACATAGACAACATGTGCAGATCGACCAACAGTCGCGTCAGAGAGAGAGGCATGTATCTGCGATGTGTCGCCGCTATCTTGGAACACGTAGTATGAGTATTTGTCTTTAGTTAACTTACTATATATACTCACATTGCTACTAAACGTGCACACGATATAATCACACATAGACAAAATGTGCAGATCGACCAACAGTCCCGTCAGAGAGAGAGGCGTGTATCTGCGATTTGCCGCTCTCCTTGCGACGGACGGGTCGCCTAGGAACACGTACTCCGGGTATTTGTCTTTAGCTTCTTGTAATACCTGAAAATATAAAGTTTTATTTTAGTTAGCAGCCATAAACGTGCTATTGACGAGTGGTAGGCCTAGCCAACTAGCCATAAGCCGTCTTGGTCAATGCCACAACAGTGTCAGTTATTCTGCCGTGCAATATTAATGATAACACATCACTGTGTTTCGGTTGAAGAGCACTGTAGCAAGTGTAATTACTGGGAAAATTAGATTTAAGAACTATGTATTAAATAGGAGAGTGGTGTGGTGATATTCAGATCATAGCCAAACAAGGATTGGTGTGTCACTCATACTGTTATGTGCGACGCGTGACGCGCGACCTGCGACGCTTTATAATACATGTATAAAAAAACACAAAACAACGAACAAAGTTGACGCGAGTGCGATAAATTTGTTCACCCAATTAAAGATCAAGTTTTCTGAAATCTTATATCTTGTCTACATAGCAAAATAAATATATATGCAAAATTTCAACTTTGAAGTTTCAATGGTGTTGACGAGTGTGAGAGATATGGCTACATAAGTAGACATATCTGTAAGTAATAATTGTGTCCTAAGTAACGCGATCTATGTTTGTAACACAGAATTGTTTAAGACAGAAAAAAATGATATTATAGAAGTAGGTACTTGGGTACAGTTTGTTTATATATTACTTTAGTAACGGACATGGCTATGCAAGTATTTATGTCTTAAGGTCAATTGTATTCTAACTAATGTAAACAATTATTGTATCACGAAATAGGTTATGACAAAGTATAAACACTTACACGTTATGTTGTTATTCACATGTAAATGACTTGAGATGATTATAACACATTATAGCAGCACCATATAGTTTGTTAATGAATTAAAACAATTATCACATCACAGTTTAAATTATACTGATTATGAGATGTCAAATACGTAATATTGTTGTGGTTAGTTACTTTTTATATAGAAATTAATTACAGCGGTGGTGTGTTTTGTTGGTAGAACCATTCCAATAATAAATTATGATTTAATTATCAAGGTTCTATGTATTGAATTGTTAAAATATAAATTAATATATATATATATATATATATATATTTTATTATTTTTTAAATAGACGATTCCCGCAGTAGAGTACAAACCCTGTATCATGGGGGACTTTACAAACATACAAGTCACAGACACAATGTACACCCAGACACAGAATAACAATTTGTAGATTTACGAGTATTAATAGATTGAGACACAAAGTTGTGTCCCATGTGGGATTCGAACCCACGACGTCTTGCGTAGCAGTCGGACACACTCCCACCGCGCCACAAGGCAGTCATTAATTATATTAATAAGTACATACAATGCATACGTGTCAAACAGAGAACTACCTTTTTCAATCACTTACATTAGCGTCATCCGTAGCTAAATAGACCCGTCTCTTATCAATTGTCTTGGTCAACTCCAGTTGATCGTAGTAGTCTGTCACGTGTGCCATATACTCGTGTATATGGTGGAATGCAGCCTCATTGTCCATCTTGTCTGTCCGTCTTATGTGGACACTGCAACATTTATATATATTATATAAGATTATAATTTATTGACTGGCCTGTTGGTCTAGTGGTTAATGACCCTGACTGCTAAGCTGGAGGTCGTGGGTTCGATCCCCACCCAGAATAAAACTTCATGTGATGAGCACGATGGTTTATTCTGTGTCTGGGTTTATCTATACATATAATTAAAATATAAATTTCTCGTATCATGGTCGATCATAGTAAAAATATATATTGGGAAATGTTCGAAAAGAGTATTTAAATACATTGCTACATTTTTAGAAATGTCTGTCTGGCTGTCTGTTTGTTTGAACCCGCATCACGCAAAACCTACCACACAGATTCGGTTGAAATTTTGCATGCGTATTTTTATAAGGCTGGTTTAACATTTGTGATATAAATTATCACGCTATTTTCTATAGAAGCTAAGCAGTAACGGATAAAGTCTGTAGCTATTTATCGTCATAAAACAATAACTACTTGACGGATCTTCATGAAAATTAGCAGTTTTATAGTAAATACTATAGGTCAATACTTACACTACGAATTATTACGCCATCGTCTATGTGAAGCGAGCAGCAAGGTATTATTTTATCGAACTATAATGGTTTATTACAAAATTTTACACAATTAGACATTATCTACAATTGTAACCTATGGGATACATAACTTCACGCTAAAATTATAAGGAGCTAAACACAACATTTTCAAGTTTCATAAGAACAGCTATTTTGCGATCAAAATGGTCTCGAGGCTAAGCTAAGTGCTAATAATAATTATAATATTGACATACCGAATGATTTAAATTAAATTTTAAGACAATAGAGAGTACCTCTTGCACACATACTTGTGCACTACCACTTGAAAATTATTCTGTTATGTCAAAACAGAACAATAGTTACATTAATAAAATTAACCTGGTGCATCAGAATATCAGAGGAATGACAGGAAAAGACTTGAAATTGGAATTGTTCATGAATGCTGAAGCTATTGATATTTTATGTATTACTGAACACTGGCTAAAGAGCGATCAGTTCATGTTCAATTTCAACAATCACCAGGTAGGCAGCTCGTTCAGCAGGGAACTGGCTATACATGGTGGTTCACTAATATTAATAAATAAAAATCTTAAATTCAAAGAACGCCGTGATATTGTTAACTTCTCTGTTGAATGTAGCATAGAAATAGCCTGTGTAGAGTTAAAGCGGTTTATTGTATTGACTGTGTACAGACCACCTTCAGCACAATATCATATTTTTGAACATGTTATGGATGAAGTCTTGCTTAAGGTAACAAAACTTAATAAAAATGTAATAATATGTGGCGACTTTAATGTTAATTTATTAGAGAATACTACTTCGAGTATGAGGATTTTAGCTCTATTCAAATCATTTAATCTGTGATACCGGACACACTTCATCAGTAGGTGATGTACGTCATCCACTACGCCGCATAGGTCGCAATTTGGGGAATCTGCCTTTCGCATCAAAAATACAAACTTGTATAATGGATCTCTAAATATTGATCTCTGATAATGGATTTCTCCAAATAGGACCTATTTGGAAAAACGGAGGGTTTTGTCTTTGCAATTATGGATGAAGTTATTGAGACGAATAACTACCGGAAATATATAATGATGCACAATATATAACACGGATGCTGTTGTGTCTACATCGCCATACAAAACCCGATAAAAATGTCCATGCAGTTCCTTGCTTAGCCATACCTCCTTGCGGTCATCAGTACTAAGTATGGCAGGTTTGCGCCAGTTCTCTTTACCCAGATCGAGCGAGGTAAGTCAGTTGTCAACGGCCACCACATCATGGTGCATACGTCTACGTGAAGGAAATATTCCCTAAAGTTGCATCGGTTATGGAGGGTCTTGGCATTTAAGAAGCCACGGCTCCCACACTTCCGCGGGATATACAATCTCATCACTGACGACCGCGGATGATGCATTCGATATGTGGTTAGCAGTGAGCACTCTTCTATCCAGGGTGTCAAGTTCGGTCTGAGTCCATCTGAGTATGCCGAAGGAGTACACAAGGACTGGCATGACCCAACCATTACAGGCACGCACCTTGTTTCCGCCTGACAAAAGGCTTTTCAGCACTTTTTTCAGGCGGGCAAAGAAGCGCTCCTGCAATGCCCGTTTCATACCATCCTCAGATATACCTAAAGCCTGCGACATACCCAGATACTTATAGGTATCGGTTGCAGAGAGAAAGCAAAGCCGTGTGGAATCTGATAGTTGTATCTCATCAGATTCCACAATCCTGCCTCTTTTGACATGCATGACTGCACATTTGTTCACACCAAACTCCATCCTAATGGAGTTACTAAAGGGTTCTGTGACCTTTAGTAACGTTATTAGTTGCGTATTGGTGGGAGCAAAGAGTTTCAAGTCGTCCATGTAAAAGAGGTGAGATATAACTTGAACGCCTCTCCGCAGCCGATAGCCTAGCTCTGAGCACTCCAGCAAAGTGCTGAGAGGGTTCAGTGCCACACAGAACCATAATGGGCTCAGACTGTCACGAGACTGCATCAACTTTAAACAACTCCAGCACCCTCAGAAGCCATGTATGGGGCACCGAGTCGAACGCTTTCTTATAGTCAATCCAGCATGTCGCCAGGTCCTTTTGGTTGCGGCGAACCTGTTGGTTAATGGCCATGTCAACTATAAGGAGCTCCTTAGTGCCACGGGCGCCTTTTCTACATCCATTCTGAGAGATTGATATGATAGAATTTTTTACAATGTGTAAAGAAGTCTCTGCTCTCAGGATGGATGTAAAAAGCTTATAGACCGTCGGTAAGCATGTTATCGGCCTATAATTTTTGGGGTCCATAGCACTACCGGACTTATAGAGTAGGTGGGTTATTCCAGTTGTTACAAAATCTGGGAGCAATCCGGATTCTAGACACGATTGGAATTGAGATGCCAAGCGCGCGTGTGAGCTACGGAGCTATTTTAACCAAAAGTTATGCAGTCCGTCCGGTCCCGCTGATTTCCAGTTCGGTAACGGGCGGACTGCATTGGTTACATCAGTAATGTCACTCATGACTGGCTCCATTGTTGTTAAAGACTCACACGAACGCTCTACATCTCGCATCCAATCTCCTTCAGAGTGCGAGACGGGCGCCGACCAGATGCTTTGCCAAAATGTATTAGTGACGTCATAATCCGGTCGGCGTACGTCGGCAATGTCGGCAAGTGGGGTCGCTCCCAGCCTCTGTAAACCCACCTTTGGTCTCGTTGGAATACGCGATTCAGGGTATATCTGGGTATACACCATATTAAGGGAATTAATTTAGCCGCTTAATCCTAATATAACTCACCCAACTATAGGAGTTTTGAAGTCCATCTTAGCGACTGTGTCGTTGATCGCTCTCTGCAAGGCGGCCTTCGGTTTTAGTATATATTTGACCATTTGTCCTATCCACCATGATGATGGGTCGCCGTTGAAACGTATTATTCTGTAATTAGAACGAAAAAGGGCTTGAGCCTAGCGAGGAATCAAGGATTTTAACTTAGGAGACGTTTTTTAAAAAGAAAGCTCCCGCAGTATGGTACAATCCCCGTGTTAACTATACAAACATTTAATTCACAGACACAAAGTGCACCTAAACTCGGAACAACAATCGGATCACACAAAGTGGTGGGACACCACTTTGTGTGATCCACAAACTGTATGGAAATCGGACCCAGGACCTCTTGCAGGGCGTAGTGGGAGTGTGTACGGCTACACACTCCCACTACGCCACCGAGGCAGTCAATGATGATTGGCCCTGTTGTGAGTAGATTTTATCAAGGTAACCTAATCTCACTTATAACGAGAGGACTCAGATACCTATAGAGTGAAGCAGGGTTACCGTTCTAAAATCCGTTTGAAACAGGATTTTTCTTTTTCTTAAAATCCGCTAGATGACTATCTAGTTTGTTGCCCACACAACTTTAGATTATTGTATGATAGAACATGAACATTTAGATTATTTGCCAAGTACAGGGCAGTTCAACATCGTGTTTGAACCTGGCAGGTTTTTAATTTGTACCATGAACTTTAAAAATTGCTGTCCTGCAGCAACGTTCTAAAACACGTTTTAATTTTACTAATTTTATAAGGCTGAATAACAAAAACAAACTCAATAAAAGCTTGATTAATCAAAATAAACGATTAAACTTCTGTGCGTCTTATATAAATCATAATATCTACTTTAAATAAGACACTAGAATGAAGTTATAAATTCCCTTAGGGAGGATACGTTTTCGAACGAGCTTAGCTACATGTCAAAGATAGTGCTGTCAGCATATGTTTATATTCTATGTAGGGTGCTAAGACTATCGTGATCTCGAAAAATATTTAAATTTTATCTCTCTCAATCAAAATGCATTTTGTCTTGATACTATTGCATTTTTTTCTTCGAAGTAATACATAATGATGATAAGCAAAATTATCAATAGTTGTACTTACTTACCTACTACCTAAGTGATTTTATACATGGTATCTCAATACTACATGTACAATATTATAATTTTAAAAACAAAATCGTAACTAGCACAAATAACGAGACCATTATAAAAATCCATTAGTATGGACAGCCCTATAGGTAGTATGTTTAGCTAGGACATTGGTGACCGTAGATTGTCACACCCTAATCTGTGGTCACACCCCTCGGTCCTGTGCCTAATCTCAGTCCGGTCGTGTCGGATTTATATCCAATCTGACTGAGAGTGAGAGAATAAAGAATGCACTTGTATCTTCGCATACCAAATACTTGTGCACTATAATATCTCTAAATTAAAATACTCTTTGCTAGTAGGTCAACTATTTATACATCAACTGCATGCTTATACATAGCTTGGCAAAGATAAGGATATTAAGAGACCGTTTTGAAATTCAATTGCATAGACAGTATTCCTATTGATAGTAATAAAACACACAAGGTACTTAAGTTTGTTGAAGCTTTTATTAAGTATGGGCATTAACATAATTATTTTGTAGACTAAACATTCCTGCCAAATTTGGAGTTTACTACAAAGTTTATTACAATGGCTACAATTTCTTTACTGAGTTGATAACACTTAACAAATTTATCTGAGAAAGACAAAGTTTTGCTAAACTAAAGTAAATTTGAAAACAAATCAAATCAATTTATTTTTGCGAATATGACTAGGAACCTCTGTACATTTTTATATGGGAGCTACATAATACTATAAGTCTTTTTGTCATCAGTCAAAATATTGTAAGTAATGCTCCTTTTTTATTTACCTACATATTAAATTAGAACAACAATATATTGCGAAGTAAAATAATAGTAAATAACATTGAATTGGATTTTGAGCTATTTATCACTGTGTATCACTTATGTATTACAACCTACTACACTTACTTGTTTTAATAAATGATTGTGTATTTATGACAGTATACAAAGAAAAAAGTTATTACTATTTAGGTACCTACTTTTTTTCATTTGTGATGTTTCATTTAGTCAGACTACATATTTCACTATTATAATATTTTTTTACTTTTACACTACCTATTCAATAAAGTTTTATTAGTTGGTAGGAATGTGTATGTATGCACTTAATAGCAAAATAAATTGCTTACATGAATCAGTAGGTAAACTTAATTCTACAGTTTGCATAGATACATTTCTTTAGAGCTTTAAAGCCAATTTCTATTGAGTTGCTCTAAAAGGTGACATCATATCTTAAAAAGGACACAATGTATGGTATATAGTGATTACACTAAATTGGTTATCCACTCTTTGTGCATTTAAAATGCATAGGAATATTGTTTCAATTTGCTTTCTAAAACTCATCTTAAGTGTATTTTCCAGTTAAAGTAATAGTCAAAATTAATACCTAAGAATTTTATAGTCTCTTTCACTTGATTATCAGAAAATTCAAGAGGTTGTTATTTCAAAATTAAGATTTAAGTATTTTTTTTCTATTTCTACATTTTATCACAGTTTGTACATTCAACAAATTTCATGTAAGTACATATACTAGTAAATCATGTTAGGCATTCAAATTAATGTATTTATTGTCACATTTCTTGCATTTTCTAACTAGGCATGATTTACTACTATAATAGGTGGTATCATGAGCAAATAAAACATCTTTTGTTCGATAGCTTTAAGTAGGTCGTTGATACACGTAGTAATAAAGTTACTTATTTCACTGAATTCTGTCCAAGAAACATGAACTTATCTTCATCGCACTTAAACGTAAGTCTTATGAGTTTTGTTCACAGAAACACAACACTTTTTACATGGAATATACATCTCCATTAACACTGCTATCGTAAAAATATGTCAATAATTACTTTTATATTACGTATTGTATTGATAATACGATAAACATTTAATTATAGTTAGTTTACAATAGCTGCAAAATTTGATAGTACGGCAGTTCAATTATCGAGCTTCAAGTGTCAAAAGGTCTAAAATAGGCGCATGTCAGTTTCTAACCTGCTGTCAAATTCAAAGAATTGACAATTAAACAATAGGCCGCTCGCCGGCTTTAGTGACGTCATCGCTGACTCGCCTGCTTTTTGGCAAATTATTGTTCGAAATTAGCAGGACAGTTCAATTTTCGTCTAAAATTGACCTGTTTTAAGAGCTCATGGTACGGCCCCTGATTGGAAGATTGAATTGTTATTGTTAAGTAAACAGTATGAATGATGTAATTGCACTGAATGTAGGGCGGGGTGACGCAGGTAAAGTGCTGACCAAGCTATGACCGAATTCTATACATTGCTTGCACTGTACATGATTCGGGGCTCGAGATGAAGGATGTAGGTAGGCAGGTAAATCTTTTATGTAGGCTCGGAATGTCACTTCTTTTTAGTCGGGTATGCTGAAGAGCTCCTTCTCCACTCAGAGCGTGTGCCAGTTTGTTTACATGGATGGTCAGTTTCTCCTGGTATTTCAGGCTGTTTTGAGCTATTTCCTGCCGAACTGTTTTTAGACCAAGGTCGAGGTATATGTATCTATTACTTATACAATGAGGGATGCCAAATATTGTTCTCAGAGCTTTGGTCTGGAATCTCTCCAGGATATCTATATTACTGTTGCTGGCCGTTCCCCACAGTTGTATTCCGTAAGTCCAGATTGGTTTTATGGTAGTTTTGTAAACTAGCATCTTGCTGTTAGGATTTAATTGTGATTGGCGTCCCAATAACCAGTTCAGTGACCGCAGTTTTCCATCAAGTTTTTTGCGCTTTGTCCAGATATGTTTCTGCCATGTAAGTTTCCTGTCTAGGTGCATACCCAAGTATTTTGCGTTATTATCTTGGGGGATAATTTTGCAGTTAAGCGTTACCGGTGGACATGTTTCTCTCTTAAGTGTAAATGTTACATGTACCGATTTGCTCTCATTGGCTTTTATTCTCCAACGGTTAAGCCACTTCTCAACTTCTGTCAGGTGGTTTTGCAACCGTGATGATGCCGTTTCTGGGTTGCTATGAGCTGACAGTAGCGCCGTATCATCAGCGTATGTCGCAGTTGTGGTGTAGTCAGTTGTTGGGATATCTGCTGGAAAAATGAGGTATAGCACAGGGCCCAAGATACTACCCTGAGGGACACTTGATTTTATTTCGTGTACTTTTGAGATATCATCGCTGTACCTCACTTGGTAGCATCTCTTATCCAAGAAGGACTTAAGTATTTGGAAGAAACAATGCGGGAGGTTCTTCTTTAACTTGAACCGAAGGCCGTCATGCCATACCTTATCAAACGCTTGACTGATATCCAAAAAAACTGCAGAGCAATATAATTTGTTTTCAAGGCATCTGCTAATGGTGTCAACTATACGGTGTACCTGTTCAGTTGTTTCGTGTTTTTCACAGAACCCAAATTGGTGGTTAGGTAATACTGTACTTAGATGTTCTTTCATCCTGTTAAGCAATATCCTCTTAAACAGTTTGCCAATAACTGGTAGCAGGCTGATAGGACTGTATGAAGTAGCTTCGTGTGGGGGTTTACCTGGTTTCGGTACCATGACTACATGTGCGATTTTCCATTGCCCAGGGAAATGTTTCAGTCTCAAGCTGGCATTAAAGATGTTAACTAATTTTATTACACCTTTATGAGGCAGGTTTTTAAGTAATGTGGCATCAATAAGGTCATAGCCGCGTGCTTTACCTTCCTTGAGGTTCCTTATTTCTTACACAATTTCTTTTGGGCTGGTACTTTTTAGTGGAAGACACATTTGTTTTGCTGATTCAAGGTATTCCTTGATTTCCATAGTATGTTTTGGATTGTTTTCAGGGAGTGGTTGGAAAACTGTTTTTATATGTTCCGCAAAGATTGTTGCCTTTTCTTTATCTGATCTAGCCCATCGTCCTTTATCAACATTTATAGGTGATATATGAATTTTCGGGCGCTTTAGATTCCTGGTAGCCTTCCACAGCGAGTAGTTTGTGTCTCTCCTTGGATCTAGATTTGAGAGATAGTGATGAATACTATCATTTTCTAGGGCGCTGATAAGGGCTTTGAGTTCATTTGAGAAACTATTGAATGCAGTTTTATCACTTGGATATCCTGTAGTATGCCAGATTTTTCTTAACCGACGGCGCTCTTGTATTTTCTTTTTAATTTCCTTTGGATATGAGTTATGTTACAGAGGTTGTCCTTTACCTGTCCTTTCTGGAGTAGCAGAATTGGCAGCAATGTGGATAGTCATATTAAGTTGTTCCAGTTGTCTTTCAAGTTCTTCTACTGTATTAATTTTGGTCTTTAGTTCTGTCTCTGTCGTGATTATATTTTTATAGATTGTCCAGTCTGTAGTGTTCAAGTTGTATATTCTTAGGGGCGGAGCTACCAGATTAGCTGTTGTAGTAACATTCAGTATAACTGGTGTGTGGTCAGATGTGAGATCCATTCGTGGTTCTACGTTTAGGTAGTTACTGTTTATGTTTTTAACAATAAAAAAGTCCAATAAGTCTGGGATTCTTTGTCTGTCGGTAGGCCAATAGGTAGGTTCTCTGCCCGAATGACATTCTAACTTCATCTTTCCTGTGGCTTTACAAAGTTGTCTTCCTCTAGTATTAGTCAGCCTAGATTCCCAATTTAAATGTTTGCAATTCCAGTCGCCAGCACATATGAATCTGTTACCCAGTGTAGAAAAATATTTTGCGAAGTCGTTGGCAGATATAGCATGTTTTGGAGGACAATACACAGCGGAGAATACAGTTTCTAGTTTGCAGTTTACAAGTTTAATAGATGTTGCTTGTATTTTTTCTGTTCGGTATTCCTCTATAGCGTAGTGTTTAATATTGCTTTTAATAATAACAGCTGTTCCTCCATGGCTGTTCCCAGTTGGGTGATTGGTTGTGTACACTGTATAATTATTAAAGTTAATGTGTGTCTTTGGTGTGAATCTTGTTTCAGAGATTAGTGCTATATCAATCATCTCTGTTTTGAGGAAAGTTTCTAATTCTTGACGTCGTTCCATCAAGCCGTTGGCGTTCCAAGTAACTACTTGGAGGTTTCGGGTCATTTTTTTACCAGGCTGCTGACTAGCTGGACCATGCGGTCCATCACTTTGTCCACAATTTTTTCCATCATTGTTAACATTGAATGTTGTAGTTTTTCAAACATTATGTCCATTAGGTCAGTAAGGTCGGCCAGATCGTTCTTTGTGTCTTGTTGAGTATATTGTTCTTTGGTTTTCGTTGCTTCTGAATAGGTTTTAATTAAGTTTTGCTTATCTGTGCGGTTAGACTTAGAACCCGTGTAGGGATCTGGGTTTTTGATCTCTATAGTGTTAGACATTGGTTTTTTTTTTTACTTAGAGTCTAATTTCAGAATTTTTTCCCTATACTGTTTGTACACTTTGCATCCTTTGTAGCTAGCGGGGTGTTTTTCGTCACAATTCGCGAAAGTAGCCTCAGTATCTGGTTTTTTTGTACATGTTGTTGTAGGGTGAGCGCTACCGCATTTAACACAGCGATAGGGCCTAAAACATTGGTTCTTGGAATGCCCAAATCTCTGACATCTCTTGCATTGAATGATTTCCCTTTTCTTATAGGGGGCTTCAAAAGTAATCTTCATGTTATTCAAGAATTTCACATCGAAAATGGCTTTGTTGTTTGGCTTTGGTTCTAAATCGACATAAAATACAGGCAACGGTTCCTTTGTAGTTCGATGTCTGACATTGACTATTTGTCTCACCTCATGTCCAATTCCATTCAATTCTTTTGAAATTTCTTTGGTATTTTCTGATGCATGGAGTCCGCGTAGCACTACTCTGTATGCTCTCTCGCTTTTAAGCTGGTAAGTATAGTGTGAGATATTATTGGCAATAAAGTTCTCTCGAATCGTTTTGTATGTCTGTATGTCTTTAGGTATAATTTTTATAACGTGTCCAGATCTAAGTGTGGTCATGAGGTAAAGATCGCTTTCTAAAAAATTGTTTAGTATATCCTTAAGAGAATTAACATTAATTACACCAGTAACAAAGATGGGTTCTGGTTTTGGTACATATACTTTATCTGTATTGTTGGTTTTATCCGTATGCTCTATATCGAGTAGTTCAAAACTATTGCGTGTAGGGATCATAAATTCTGGGGAATTTTTCTGTTTTTTATTCCCGTCGTTGTGAATTGGACTTGTTTCTTTCCTTTTCTTTCTTATGGTGGAAATTTCATCCCTTTGCCATTCTTCATGGTCTGAGGTTATGTTGTCACTGGCAGATTGGGTCTCGGGCTGTGAATCCAGATTGTCTTTCTCCTTGTTATGTTGGTTGGAGTTATAGTTGAGCTTTGTTGGATTGACGATGTCGAGTTGCTTCTGTTCCGAGTAAACATGCTTTCATGCAAAGTTTGTTGGATCATGCTATTAGGGTTGGTCGGTTTTTTAGAGTTCGGTAGGGTTTGTTGATTATTTGTATTAAATTGGTTCATTTTATTCCCACGATTAAGGCCGATATAACAGGTCGCTAGGAAGGTGACGCCTATTCTCCCTAGAAGGCTAATACAACGACGTTTGCCAGGTCCGTCGATGTGGATCGTTAGCGACTGGTCTCCCACCAGTCATGCAGTCCCTTGGCACGAGTCTCACCGTAGACTTAGGGCGATTGTTTATAGAAGTTGTCTTCTTCATAGTCCGGGCAATTAAGCCAAGACTACCGATCCTGCAGGCAGCGTCCACAGGGTTGCGGTTTGTGGGAGTCATTTCCTACTCTCACTGTTAGACCAAGCTGGTTAGGCTAGTTTGGTCGGGTTAATTTAACCGCCGCCCGAGACCCGGCGTTGTTATTCATTTAGCACCACCCAGGGGGCACGTGTAGGGTAGTGGTTAGGTAGTTCCTACGGACGCGAATAACTATACCCCCCTAATAAAAAGATAACTAGCAATGTGGGATTGAGTCCCACATTACTAGTAATCTTGTTAAATCTCCAACTAAGCTCAAAGACTTGTGTTAGGAGTGGGTTCACGTCAGTAGTTTAATGGGTAGGATTCGAACCTGCCACCTAACGATTGCGAGACCGATGCCTTAGCCTACCGCCGCTTCAAATTGAGTTAGCACCGTTGAGTACTCTTCATACGTCAACTTCTGGTCACCGACTACTCATTTGATGTGGTATTTTAAGCTTTTCACGGTTACTTCCCAAAGTCCATTAGCACTTGGTCAAGATAGACAGTTAAAATACCACGAGATGTCCATGTCAGTGATAGCGCTGTGAAATTAAACGTCCAAAATTGATTGAAGATCAAGATATTCTTATTCTAAAATTCTGCTTGCTCCCAAAAAATTATATATAAATGCTATAAATGTGACCTGGGTCCTTATTCACTATGTTTTTTTCAATTTCGCGGCAAGCCCGCGCATGAATTGGCGCATGCGTAGTGCGCTCAAAGATGTCCGCGCGCATGCACGATGCATTTCTAAGCGCAGCTTTTTATATGCCATTATGTCAAGATTTTGACAGTTAAAAGCGCGGGCTTGACGTGAAAACGAAAAAAAGATAGTGAATAAGGACCCTGGTGCGCCTCTACGTGCGGCCATCCTTCGTAATGCAGATAGGAATAATGAAGAAGTCAGGTCTGATATCAGTTTGAGATGCACTGCCTTCGTGGCATGCACACAAATGCCGCAATGTAACCTTTCGTGGTCTTGACTCCTCACTCTTTGCTAGTTGTGATGTCGACAAATCCAGTAAAATCGACTCCAACGTGATAAAAAGGACGAGTCGGATTGGTACGTGCTGGTGGTAGATCTCCCATCAATTGTTCTTGTTTGATTGGGTCGTGTTGCTTGCACTTGACACAATTTCGAAGGCGTTTCTTTACAGCTCGATTTCCTCCCTAGATCCAATTATGTTGTTGTAACCAAATTTGAGTGAGTCGTGCTCCACCGTGATATGTCATCTGATGACCTTGATCGATCAATCAATCACTGAGGTGGCTATTGTTGGGTATGATAAGAGGGTGTTTCATGTTTTGATTGATGTTTGCGTTTCGAAGTCTCCCGCCAACTCTTAATAAACATTCTTGATCCATGAAGGGGTTCAAATTCAGCAACTTGCTTTTTGTGTTGATTTGTTTTTGTCTTTGTAGGTTGATAATATCTTCTTTAAATTTCGATAATTGTACTTGTTTTATCAAAATGTATTTAGCCTTTTTCAATTCGCTAATCGTTAAGCACTTCATGAAATGTATCTGATTTACAAAACAAGCAGATACAGAGCTTGAATTTTTTGTTATATAACACTACTAACTTACATAGTAAGTATATTTTGTTTTTTGACACGAATACATTTATTCGTAATTTTATTTTAATAAAAAATAGAACGTATCTTCCCTCATTCTACACAAGACAACTTGCTAAGCTATTAGCATTTAATTTACACCCCGACCTAGGTATTGTAGTATTTTGCAGGCCTCTTTTAGTATTAACAATTCTACTATGAACATCATAAGACTCCTAGTTTAAACTAGTAGGTCAGACAATGGGCAAACTCACAGGTGGTCTAACCGTAGTTCATCAAAATATTTAAAAGAAGAGCTAAGTTGTACGAGTTATATGGTATGAAATAATTTAATTTTGATCAAAAATCTATTCAGTATGTAAGAAACTATTCAAAAACTTTTAAAAAAGCTTATGCATATGCCTAAGCTTTACATATTATGCCTAAGCTTTACATTTATAACTACCGTCAACCGCGCAAGCGAACGGACGTGTGTTACGGATTACGGAGCGTGTTAGTGAAGTCTAAATATTTTGGTGCGAGAAATTGTTTCCTAAATGGAAAACAACTGTAACGGTTGTGATCGTGTTATAAGTGAACTACTGTTTATGGAATGTTCGTTAAAAAAATGCAAGAAGAAATTCCATATAAATTGTGTTGGCTTATCGAGGGAAAAAATAGAAGAATTACCACAGTCTTACAAGGATCAGTGGATTTGCCCTGAATGCGCGTGCGCAAGGCCGAAAGGGAATAATATGGATACTCCTGTTCGAGGATGATACCAATATGTCGAAAATATTTACACCGGACAGCTATGTGAACACCAGTAAGCGAGGCACTACCCGCGACGCAAGGGATAGCGGTAGCCAGCTTCTTGAAGTGATAGAAGAGTTTCGCCGGGAAGTTAAGTCTCAATTGGAGGAGCAAAGAAAAGAATTTATTGTAATACTGCAAAATAAATTAGATAACACAGAAGCAGAGTTGAAAGAAATAAAACAGATATTGAAGGTAGTACAAAAAAAAGCAGAAAAAGTTGATATGTTGGAAGCAAAAATTAAGATATTGCTAGAAAAAAATGAAAAATTGCAAATAGAAATACACGAAGTAGGCCAAAAGAAAGATCAAACAAATATAAATCAAAAATCAGAAGTACGGGCATTATCTTTTGCGAGTATGGTCAAAGAAAAAGAAATGAGGGTAGATAATACTAAGGATAGTATGGCCACGAAATCCGCTATGATGGTTTCGAGCGGGCTACAGGGGCTCCATAAGGCGAGTGTAGAAAATAGGTATGAAACTGAAAAAGAAAAACAAGAACCAGAAAAAGATGAAAGTTGGATCGTAGTACATCGGAAAAAAAAATATCCAAACAGCGAAGTCAAACGAGGTGGAAACAAGAGCACAACGGAAATTCAGGGAATGGAGAAAAGAAAACATTTACATATATGGCGTTTACGGAAAGAAACAACAGTAGAAAATATAGAAAAGCATGTTAAAAACATTTATGAAAGGGATATACCGGTAAAAGTAGAAAAAATTAAACACAAGACAGAAAGAGAGTATGCCTCCTTTATTATAGGAGTTCCGGAAAGCATGTATGACAAACTGTGCCAACCAGAAAATTGGGCAGTAAATATTGAATTTGCCGAATGGGTGTGGTTTCGTAGACCAATCAATGCCACAAAAAACACCTAAACAATTGGTAGACATATTTTACCAAAATGTGCGGGGGCTCAGAACAAAATTGAAAGAGTTTTACGCAAGTATTGCGAATGCCAGTGCGGACCTGTTCGCCATAACGGAAACGGGTTGCAATGAATCCATTCACGACGCAGAGATAATCCCACCAGGATATAACATTTTACGTTGCGACAGAGCGGATGGGCGAAAACAAGGCGGCGCCTGTCTCGTGGCCACACCGGGTTATGAGCTGCGACGAGTGACGATACCAAGTGACGTAAACATAGATAGGCGAGTGTTTGAATTGGTTTGCGCTAATGTGTACAGACAAAATCGCTTCGTGTTTCTAATTTGTGTTGTTTACATTCCACCGAATAGCAACGAAAGTGAATATATGTTATTGTTTAATTTAATAGAACGGTTTAGTAATAAGTGTAAAAATATAATAGTTTTAGGGGACTTCAACTTGTACTCATGTCCTGCAGAAATAAGAAACTATTATGAATACTTTAAACGTTATTGTGGATTCACTCAGAGTAACAAAATAGCGAACTGCAATGGCCGTCAGTTAGATTTGGTGTTGAATGCATTGACGGAGGGTGGGTGCGTGAGTGTGTGCGAGGCGGAGCAACCGCTTGTGGGGGTGGACGCGCAACATCCGCCGCTTGTGATAACGGTAAGTAGGCATGTACATGTATACCGTCGCCAGAGCGCTGACTTGTCACAACTGGACATGCCAATATTTAAGCCGGTAGGTTGGAATTTTAAAAAGGCCAACTTTGGACGAATGTATTCATTAATTGGCGCGGTAGATTGGACTTTATTATACGAGTTAGATTTAGATAATAGTTTAGATTATTTTTATAATATTTTGAATAGTATAGTCGATGATTGCGTTCCGAAAAAAAAGCGAAAGAGTGAAAACTCAAGGTACATTTATCCTGAGTGGTACACTGCAGAAATAATTCGCGACATTAAACGGAAAGCGTTTCTTCATAAGCGATATAAGGCGAGTCAGTCGAAGATTGATTATGAAGCGTTTTCTATGTGTAGGGCTAAGGTTAAAAACATGATTTTAGTTGCCAGGGAACGGCATGAAAGGTGTATCCAAAATCAAATGTTGAAAGATCCCAAATCTTTCTGGAATTATGTTAAGTCCCAAAGACAAGCGATAAACCCGAAATTAATTTTAAAAGATGGGGAAGTTTTGACTGGCCATGAGTGTGTGGAGGAGTTTGCTAGGTATTTTTATTCAGTCTATAGAGTAGAAAAACCAAAGTTAGACGTGAGTGCGGCAGTGACAGCGGCTAGTGGAGTAAACGAAGCGGCAAGGGTGACTTTAAATAAACTACAACTGGGAGATGTACGTCGCGCGCTTCGAGACCTGAAACCTAAAAGATCCGCAGGACCAGATGGTCTTCCACCGTACTTATTTAAAGATTGTGGGTTAGTGTTAGCCGAACCACTACTGTACATTTACAACAAATGCTTAGAGGCGGCAGTGTTTCCGGAGATGTGGAAATTAACCCGCGTTGTTCCGGTTCCCAAGACAGGCGCGGCAGAGACTGTGGATGGATACAGACCTGTCGCTGTATTGTCAACGCCGGCAAAAATTTTTGAAGCGGCTATCCATTATAGCATATTGATACAGGTGAAGCCGCAACTAGCAGACGCTCAGCACGGGTTTTTACCAGGAAGAAGTACTATGACTAACCTTCTCTGTCATATGGCTCATGTTGTACCAACTGTGGATGGTGGGGGACAAATTGATGCCGCTTACTTCGATTTCCAAAAAGCATTTGACTTAGTTCAACATGACATATTGCTTAGGAAGTTGGCGAGCGTTGGTTTCAACCCACATTTACTACACTTTTTCGCCAGTCATATGACAGATAGGAAACAGTATGTGGAATATGCTCGGTACGAGTCTGAGCCGTATTTCACTAGGTCAGGGGTGAGTCAGGGCAGCAATCTAGGTCCACTTATGTTTCTGCTAATGATAAATGACCTCCCACAAGTGGTTAAGGACGCCAAGTGTCTACTCTTTGCAGACGACCTAAAGTTATCTCTTGCGGTACAAAATACGACAGACTGTATTAAATTACAAAGGGACATTGATAGGGTAGTGAACTGGAGCAATAATAATTTATTGCAGTTCAATAGTTCGAAATGCGTGACAGTCTATTTTTCCCGCGTACGTAGTCCTATCCAGTATATTTACTGCATCGACAATAGTTCAATGAAAAGGGTAACAGAAATAAAAGACTTGGGAGTAAATTTTAATACCGAATTGAACTTCAGAGATCACATCATACGCTGCTGCAAAAAAGCTTATAGGAACTTAGGTTGCATGCTCCGCCTAGTGCGTGATTTCACCAACATTACAGCAGTGATCACCTTATATAATACATTGGTAAGGAGTCAGCTTGAATGCAACGCAGTCATTTGGGCTCCACATGAACTTAAATATAAGCTCATGCTGGAGCGCGTACAAAATAAATTTGTAAGATTTTTATACTTGCGACTATATGGTGTATATCCGTTCTTTCCACTACTGTACCCAACCTTATTTGTGCTGGGCATGGTGGGGTATAACGAGCTGAGAGTCAGAAGAGAACAAGCACTCGTTTCATACATGTTCAGCTTACTTAGGGGGAAGGTGCATAATGCGGACATCTTAGCGCAGATGGGGTTATACGTGCCGGATAGATACGTGTGGCGTCGAAGACAGCCACGGCTGTTGGCGGTGCCGCGCGCTCGTACTAATTTGCTAAGCGAGGCTCCGCTAACGCGTGCACTCCGTACCCTCAACCTAATAGCCGTAGAGTTAGACCTATTTATTTGTACTCTAAGTGAATTCACAAGGGTTTCATTATATATTATAAGTTATGTTAAGTTAGTTAGTTAGTTAATTTGTAATAAGTATACATACAAATATAGATTAATTATATAGGATAAGTAAATGATTTTGTTACACTATCGCTTTGGGTTGAACCTGTAATGGTAGTTGTAAGAATGGAGTAAATAAATAAATAAATAAATAAATATTAGTAGAAATATTCAAAAATCTGATAATAAAATAAAAGTCACTTGGAATATTATTAATTCGGAAAGTGGGCAGTCAAAACCTCGAGATACAGACTTCGAATTATTAATTAACAATAAGACTGTTACTGATCATTTAGACCTAGCAACAAACCTTCAATGATTTATTTGCTGACATACCACTAACCACAACCAGCTCCTTGAACTCATGCCCAGATAAAGTCGAACCACTCTTGAGAGATAATGTGAATGAATGCAATGTACCATTTGTTTTTAAATATATACACCCCAGTTACATAATTAAAATATTCAAGTCACTTAATTTTTAAAAAATCAGCTGATTAATATGGTATTTTAGTTAAATTAATTCACAGTATAATTACTGGCATAGCGCCACAGTTATCTATAATTTTTAATTAATATGTTGATACCGGCATGTTTCCTGATCTGATGAAACATCGTAAAGTAATACCATTATTTACAGCTGGATCAAAGAATGACCCTAGTAATTTTAAACCAATATTCATCTTGCCAGCTCTTAGTGAAATTTTCGAAAAGACCCTAATTATGCAGCTAGAATCACGATCAATACGGTTTCACAAAGGGTCGCTCTACTGTTGATGTAGGCACTAAGCTATTGAAGCATATTTTTAGTGCCTGGGAAAATGCTCGCAGGATGTCATTAGTGTGTTCTGTGATCTTTCTAAAACTTTCGATTATGTGGCACATAGGACACTAACACAAAAACGCGTATACATGCTGAATACACTTAGATATCGCTATTCACAAAAATAATGCCTTGAAAGAGCGTTAGCTTATTTCTCGGTCACATTCGAATGAATTGCCAACGAATTCGAATGAATTGTGTCCCGCGGGGTGTGAGGAGCGGGGGTAGCGACGAGGTAAGTCGAAGATAGCCGATCGCTCCGAGCTCGCCCGCGGAGCGCGTTCGCAGCGCAGTGGCGGATTTTGCCGCCACACAGTGTTTTGTTAACTTATTTTAAATAAATTACTTTATCAAAAAATGTCCCCGGCTCAAAAGTCCAAAAGTCGTCAGAAGTCGCTAAATAATGATTTCTCGCTAAAACATTTTTTTAATCCGCTAACCTATCCGGTACGTCCATACCAAATTGCAACTAAATAGGCCCAATATCTTCAGAAATAAAAATAATCATATCATATCATAGGTAACTTACCGATGCGCTAGGTCCTTCGGTATTGCCAGCGGCAAAAACTTAGCTTTCTGATGTAATAAATATTTGAACGGCATGTAGAGTACCTTCGCGTCGTATCTTACTGAAAAAAAAAACGTATCATAAAAAATGAAAGCCCAAACAAAAGTATCTATCGACGGTTACTGAAAGGCACAAATGTCATTTAAGCCATAGAGGTCGCTACTAACGGTAGATTAGGTAACATACAGTTAGCGGATAAGTTATTGAGACCGGCTTTCAGATAACAGACTGTGCTAAACATCCTTGCTGATACTAATACAAAAACCTTTTCATGTAAATTGACGCCTAGACGACTACTCGTCTAGGCGTCAATTTAATTTAATTAATTTAATTTTTTTTTAGCAATATGGACCTACGTCCATATTGCTAAAAAAAAATTAAGATCTTACGGCAAAAAAAAACCAAGCTCCTAACTCTACACGCCCTAACCTTATACTCTCTAATTATCATCATAACGTTTAGCATTCTACGCCTAAATTCTCTACAAACTCCGCAGCGTAGTCAAAAGTTGTTGCTTTTAATACGTAAATCACAAAATTGTAAAGCTCTTAAAAGAATATAGTTTTATTGTTTACCAAATAAGGAAAAACTGGCAACACTTGCCTTATACATACAACTCGCGTAATTAAAAACTAAATTTAATTAATTATTAGTTTTTATAGTGTTTATTGTGGTCAAATCAAGTCGAGATATCGAGCTATTAAAGTAACACTGTTAGTGGCTAATTATAATAAGTGCAAAGAAACAATTGATTGATGTTTAGCCTAAAGCCTGCCCAAGTTATAAGGTAGGCACGTTCCTGGTTTTTAAAGGTGAAACTTTTTTGGTTGTGAGAACGCAACCAAAAAAGAGTAACTGTGGAGTCTGGCCACAAAAAGACAGCTGAAATAGAAATACCGAGACAAATAAATTTCTGTCACGACCTAATACAGATCTGAAAGCGAGATTGCGGCGCAAAGTTCTAGACGTGGCAATGAAGTACGTTTTAGTACGCGAGCTTTCGAACAAACGAAATGAACGTAAGAAATGTCATGTACGTCTGTAACTCGTAATTAAATGACCGTACCATGTGTAGTTTCCGAGCTGTCGCAGAAGCCGTGTAGCTCGTATGATGGTGAATCAATAGGAGTAAGTTTACGCGAATTTTTTAAATGTTTTAACTGAGATGACCTCGTCAGGGGGAATTTCATCCCACCCGGCACCGATAATCCAATATGAGAAACCGAGAAAACGAGAATGAGTTGTGATAAAATGTTGTTGTTCAAATATTCTCATTTGGTGTTTAGGGTTGCTGCTTGCGGTAGTACTTCTGATTCCCAGAAATTTTGAACTAATGAGTTTAATTGATACTGATTAGGAATGTATTAGTTTTATGTTAGTTATTGTGTTTCGAATTGTAACTTTTCGTTTGCAAGAGCTTGGCGACGACTGATTTTGGCCTTATTTTATTTTTCTGGTGTACGAGTATCTTTCTTATACGATTGATCACCCATAAACCGACTACCTTTTTTTGATAGCCAAATCATAAATGGCCTCCCACGTAGTAGCTACACTTTTGCCCGTTACTACTTGACTGCCTCTGTGGCGCGGTGGGAGTGTGTCCGACTGCTACGCAAGAGGTCGTGGGTTCGATCCCCACCCAGGATAAAACTTTGTGTGATGAGCACGATGGTTTATTGTCTGGTTTCCATAGTACAAGCTATGCTTAGTTTGGGATCAGATAGCGTTGTGTGAGTTGTCCCAAGATATTATTATTATTAGATATTACTAGTCGGGTTCAGAACCATATAATTTGACAATTTTAAACACTTTTGATTGAATTGTTATGATACATGGATTTGATCGTGGGCTCTGGTACTATTTACCAAGTCCAGTTGCGGTCGCCATAGTAACGAGAGGCAAAATATATATTTTTGCCTCTCGTTACTTTGTAAGCGGTTCCGTTCAAAAGTATGGTGGGCGATATGAATTTATCTTCGGAGATATTATATTATATACTAACAAAAAGCGGTGCTTTAGAAGGGCTCGCGAAGTTTTCGACCAAGTATTAATTTTTAATACCAAGTATTAAGTTTAAAGAGAATTAGCTTTTAGTCCCATTTTTATATGTGTTTAAAATAATATTTCTATAATGGACATAAACTTAAATTACTATATCAAAGCCCAAACCTGAAAGTGTGATAGTTTCGTTAGTGTGATACCACAAAAGTACATACGTTGTAGGATAGTGTTAGTAGTGGTTAAATTACATCCCATGGAAAAAAGTCACCTTTATATTGTTTTACTTTTTTTCATTAGTACACCTGTAAAGCTGGTAGCTAGTCGTACTACTATTATTAATGCGAAAAATCAGAATAAGCCGCGGAAAATCAGAATAAAATGAACTTTACTATAAAAGCTTGCAATTTACCGGGCCATTCTACAATTTCATCATCATATGCGCTTGTGCAACTATCCGAGATAGGATGGAAAACGTAGTCCCATCCCTTATTGTTATACTGCCACTCTTTAGAGTTGAGGATCATCGTTCTTTCTGTGGCGTACGCGAAGATCAGGCAATACACCATGTGGTGAACCAAACATCCAAAGCCACAGCCCTGGAAGAAAATAAATAGGTACCTTTTATTAGTATTATAGGGGCGATAAATTCTGGATTCCTAACGACTCACACTTTCTGATATTGGGGGTAAAATAGCTTTATAAGTACTTAAAAACCAGGCAAGTGCATGTCGTGCACTATGTAGGGTTCCGTAGCTGCTCATCACAATAATGCGGGATAAGAAGTGGGTTTCTGTTTTTTTGGTTTCTACTACTAACAACGTTTTATATGTAATTTTCGATGGAATTTGTACGAAGACTTTGGTACTTTTCACTTGGTCTGCTGTTACTCGTAAAGTTGTAAAGCCCAAAGATAAAGAGATAAAGATAAAGAACAACTGATTGGGCACTAACTAGCATACAAATAAGTAGAGCCAAATATCGCACACGCAGATCAACAAAGACGCAAGTACAAATACGTAAATTTTATTGCAGTTTTGAATAGTACGAGTAAAGATACATACGTTAATTTTTTCCGTAAAATTTTGACGTAAAATGAAGGTTTAATACCAACGTTTATAATGTATTTCTTAGTATATTTTTTAATGCTTAAAAAAATTAAAGCTCGGCTCAAGAAAGATTCGAATTTATTAAATCCAAAAATGGTTGTAATAATTGTCTTAGTAGTTCACACACTTTACCTAAATGTAAATCGACGTCTATGGGTAAAATATGCGATAAGGGTCTTATTACACTTATGCATTTTGATAAGGACAGAGGTTCGCGTACCGATGCCGTGCAAACCGATTCGCGTCGAACACCGCAGTCGCAACCACCCACGGAACAGAAAAAACAGGTGGAACGGTTCCTACAGTAATTTTGTTGCATAGCACTATGCAACAAAATTACTGTAGGAACCGTTCCACCTGTTTTTTCTGATAAGGACAGAGGTTCGCGTACCGATGCCGTGCAAACCGATTCGCGTCGAACACCGCAGTCGCAACCACCCACGGAACAGAAAAAACAGGTGGAACGGTTCCTACAGTAATTTTGTTGCATAGCACTATGCAACAAAATTACTGTAGGAACCGTTGTCGCCAAACTCATACATATATTTATTTATTTATTTATTTATTTATTTAAAACAATATAAGTTTACAGTAAAAAACCAAAGCACTTATATGTTATACTACTTAGTCTACTGGTTATACATACTAAAATATTAAATTAAAAATACAATACAATTAAAATTTATCAAAACATTAGATACATTATTAACAGAATTCAATTTGTCAGTAATTTATAATATCAATAATTTATCATTATAATTTATACTTAGGAAATTACAATTATATACGGTTCAGATATAATAAAACTTTTTCAGCTCTTTTACTTTTTTGGTCAAAGAATATATCTGCATCAGAACTTGCACTTAAAAAATTATTTAATAGCACTATTGCTCTTCCCGTGGGACTGTTAGCTGCTAGAGGCAGACGCCACGATGGTGGACAGGTTAGTAGTGGACGTTGTCGTCGTCCGCTGCCACGAGTGTAATTTTTTGGCACATAAAAATGGATGCTCTCCCGTACCAATGGGTTGTCTACCTTATTGACCAGTATCAAGTAATAATGTATTATGTGCGCAAACTTTCGCCTCAGCCCCAAAGTATCCAACCCAACCATCCCGGATACAAATAAGGAAGGATAGAGAAACGGATAGTAACCATATGTGCGCTTATATAAATATCGTGCAAATTTTCTTTGGACTTTCTCGATCATAAGCGCATATAGACTCTCTTTCGGATCCCAGACAATTGCGTTATATTCTAATTTGCTGCGAACAAATGCGTTATACAGTAATTCTACCACATGGACATTGTTAAACTGGTATGATGTTCTCATTATAAAGCCTAGCGATCTATTTGCAGCGGCACACGTACTTATAATATGTTCGTGAAAATTTAATTGCGAATCAATGGTTAAACCTAGATCGCGAATCGTATTGACACTCTCTAGTGATTCACCAGCCAACTTGTACGTCACAGTGATGGGAGAACGCGATCGAGTAAAGGTATTTTTTTTGCATTTGTTATAATAACAAACAGTAATTCCTTATCTCTAGTTAAACCATCTATATCTGTAATTACTTTAACCGTATAACAGTCTTTTACTGCCAACAATACACCACCCCAACCCACTTCACCATCTCGGTCTTTCCGTACAACAATATACTCGTAGTTCGGCGGGAATAATTCACCATCATTAACTGAGCTATCGAGAAACGTTTCTGTAAGCGCTATAAAATCACAGGATATTGCCAGGACATTGTTGTAGAAAACGGTTGTTTTAGACCGCAGACCTCTTACATTCTGATAACATATAGTAATATTTTTTTTAAACCTTTTACTTTTAGATATTTTTGTATTTCGGTGTTTTTGAGTTATTGTTTTGCTAACCGTATTATTACAACTATTTAAGAAAAAACTGAGAACATTCATTTTGAACTACATTTGATGGCAAATTAGTGCATAAGTCTATTTTTATATTATCCATAATTCTTTTGTACACCGCTTTAACCCCTTTTTTATTAATTATACCTGTATTATACGAAAACATATCAAAAGAGACGTATAAGTTTGTATCCAAGAAATATGCATATTTAAAGTTCTGAATATCCTGGTATAACACATTGTTAAACATTTCTACTTTATAATTGTAAATGGGAAGTCCCCACACATACGCAGGTGTACATATTATAATATTGGTATAATTTACATGTGCTATAGACTCTCTAATAGAGTTTACTAAACCTACATAATCTCTCGTATATTTAATATCATTTCCTCCCAACATAACAATGCAGTAATCGTTCATGTCGAAGTTTACTAATTTGTTATCAATATTTTTCAGTAATTGCTTAATATTATAGTTTTTTAGGATATATTGACAATAATTAAAGTGACGGCCGAAGACGTCCTCCACAATATTTTTGGTACTACTGGAACTTATATTAGTCAAAACACACAGTTTGTTCCGTACATGTTTTTGTTCGTCAATGGAAGTCAAGGTTTTGATGTCCATCTTAGGGCCTTGAAAAGATAACAGATATTCTTTATCGTTTACCTGTGCTGAATATTGTAGAGTGCGGATTTGTTCATTTAGTCTATCTATTTCCATTTTTGCTTCTCCCAATTGTCGCTCGAAGGTAGTGAGATTCTCTTGTACCAACATAACACTCTTCATTGGATTTGTCGCTTTAAGGTATGATGTATTTAGTCCGGAAGCAGCGACTCGGTGGTCGATTTCCAGCTGTTCATCTGAAACTCTAAGATCACTGTCTTCCTTTTCAAATTTGGAATGTTTTTTTACAATGATTTCTACTCTTTCTCTTTCGGGCTGAGTTTGAGGTGAGACTTTGAGGTGTACTTGAGCAGATAGATTTAAGGTAAGTTATTTTCTTCTGCTGTTCTTGTGCAACCTTGTTCAAGGAGCCATTTTCAAGCATTAACTTATCAATCTCTCGATTAGCACTATCAAGTTGAGCGACGAGAGTCTCTATTTGCTTCTTTAAGTTCCTGACATAATCGGTGTCGTAGATCATGTTTTTCTCAGGTAGGCTATCAGCTATTGAATCATCTGACGAGTGTGAACACATTTTGTTTAAATCATCACAAGACAAAATTGTATTTTTGTATCTTCTCCGTCGTAATGTTACGTTTTCAATTGAACTCATAATTTGAACAATTTGTGAGTTTTAACGTCAGCAAAGTTGTCAGAAAAAAAAAAATATATATATAAATTTAAAAGTTCAAAAAATAATTTACATCCGCTGCGATTTGAACCCAGTCTCTTGTCTATGAGTCCGTGTCAAGAAACAAAATTTAAAAAGTTCAAAAAGAAATTTTTCTCATTGGGATTTGAACCCCAGTTTCTTTAACGCAAGTCCGTCTCACTGCGCAACAGGCTATGTTACACTACACTCCGGCTCTCTAAAATATTGACCATAAGGTAGCGTGCTTTTTAACATTGTTCGGAAACGTGTATAGCACTAATGAGTCCAAAGTTCAACCCTTTGTTCTATCGTGACTATGCAAATGACAAATTTGAAATAAAACTGTTCACTTTTGCACTATTTATTGTTAATACGCTAAAATAGATATAATTTCACATTAACAACTTACACTGTTTGAAAGATCGTCAATCACTGAACATTTTTGTATAAGTTTTAAATTGGAAAAGTCATATTAAACACACTTTTTTAAATTTATTTACTACACAATCGAGAAACATGTATGACTTGCACGAGCGATGAATCATTCTCATCACCGATAATATAATCATAAACCGATATTCATATAATGAACTACAAATAAACAATTCATTTGATTTGCCGTTTTAATTTTACTCATAACTAGCATAACTCACGAATCCTACATCTGGAAATAAACCTTCATACTGTATTATCGCTTTACCCGATTGCTTGTTTAATTCGAAAAAATAAGATTTGTTGGCAGTTCAGTAAAACTGTAAGAAGAATTACGTCGTATTATTTAAAAATAAAATATATAATTACACCATTCACTGACCAGTCGGACCCAAAGCCGGCAACCGTCAGGCACAGGCACGAATATGTATAATAATACTACTAGAAATACTCTTTTCCTAAATGAAAGAGTATTTTTTAGCTTGTTCGTGCAAGTACGAATAACCAGTGGTGTCTGATGGAGCTTAAGTTGGTACAAATACTCGTACGTGGATTCCCAGCAGGGCCTTAAATATTTTTACATAAATTAATAAATCTCAAATAAATAAATACTTACGTGCTGCATGTTTTCAGAATTTCCATGAGAACATTCACATATAATACCTAAGAATTAAATGCGCAATACTGAATTAATTGTGAAAATTATCTTACATACTTGGGTTAAAGTCCTTGAAGTAGAACACATTTGTTTTTTTTAAGTAATATATATTTTATGAGGTGGTAAAGATGCCATACAAAGGGAAAACCTAAATAATTTTATTTATAAAGATAAGTGCTTTATAAATAAAATTAATTTGAAATTATCGAAAACGGTGAATTGGCCAGTGGCACAAGAGTGGCGTTGAAATGTTTGTTTTGCTGCCATTGAGGCGGGAACCGGCATGACGGTTTTTGAATGATCTTACACACTGAAATGACCCCTGACCGGTTGGTGAAACCAATGCCTCAAACATTATTAAAATTATAATAATAATAATAATAATACTCTTTATTGTACACTAAATATACAAGAACAAGGTGGTATACATTGTATAACTTATATGTAGGTACAATGGGCGGCCTTATCGCTAATAGCGATCTCTTCCAGGCAACCTTTGGATGGATAGAAACAAATTATCTACAAGAAATAAATAGCGGTAGTGTACAGCATGAATAAATAATATAGGTATATTATTACATTTAGCTATATACATATATTTAAGTATAATAATCTAAACTTATCAAGAAATTAGAACAAAATAGATATTTATAGTTTTAAGTAGTCAGATAATGAGCCTTCAACATCCTTTTAAACGATACCAACGACTGAGCATGTCTAATAGGCAAAGGCAATGCATTCCAAAGTCTTGCTGCCTCAACTGTAAATGATTTGTCATAAAATCGTGTGGAATGCACTGGAATTTCCAATCTCAAATCCTCCGATGACCTCAGGGACCTCGAATGTGTGTCATGCAGGAACTTGAAACGTTCTTTGAGATATAAGGGAGTGAAAGGATTAAAAAGTATACTGTACAGCAATTAAAGAATGTGAGTATTCCGACGAAGACGAATTGGGAGCCACTTGAGCTCGTTACGGAATTCTGAAACGTGATCATATTTGCGCAAGCCAAATATAAATCTAATACATAAATTTTGGAGACGCTCAAGTCTGTCAAGTTGCTCCTCGATGAGGTCAAGATAGCTGGCATCAGCATAGTCAAGTATAGGTAGAAGAAGAGACTGTGCCAGCGCAATTTTAGTGGTAATGGGGAGAAAGTTGCGGAGTCTTCGCAAAGACCCTGTAGATGCAAATAACTTACGGCTGACCTCTTGCAGTTGAGGACCCCAAGATAAGGTTTTGTCAATGAGAACGCCCAAGTTCTTTACAGTGTCGCTAATCGTTATAGAGGTACCGTTGAGTGTAACTTGTGGCAATTGGTTCCAATCGATTCGCGAAATCATCCTCGGGCTACCAACTACGATAACCTGAGTCTTCGACGGATTAACCTTCAGACCATGGTGGTTGCTCCATTCACATATACGCTCCAAATCCGTGTTAATAATTGAAAAGGCTAGTGGCAACTATCGCAGTGGTGCTTGTGTGTAGATTTGAAGATCATCTGCATAAAGGTGGTAGGATGAAACTAATTGGTTAGAAATAGCATTTATAAAAATTGCGAAGAGCAGAGGAGAAAGAACGCCACCCTGCGGTACACCAACCGTTACATCGCACCAGGAAGAATAAGACTCTTCAATGCGTACGCGTTGTCGGCGACCAGACAGATAACTATGAAACCAGTCAATAACCGTTGGAGATATGTTAATAGAGCGTAGTATACCAAGTAGAATATTGAAATCAACAGAATTGAAGGCATTACTGAAATCAAGTAAGGAAAGGAATGTTAGATTTCCTTCTTCCATGCCTTGTCTAATATCATCAGTAACACTAACAAGAGCTGTAACCGTGCTGTGGGCAGAACGGAAACCGGACTGAAAGGGATTGAGGAGACAATTTTGAGATAGAAATGCACTAAGTTGGGAATGGATGAGTCGTTCAATTACTTTGGAAAGGAACGGTAGTATAGATATTGGTCGGTATTCTGAGAACGCTAAAGGATTTGATTTTTTAAGAAGAGGAATTATTTGGGCATCTTTCCATATTCGTGGAAAGAAACCGCTGGTAATGGAAAAGTTCAAGATGTTTGTTACGATAGGAAGAATCTGGTCAAGGATAGGCAAGATCATGTTACGGCTGATACAGTCAGTACCTACTGCATTAGATGTAATTGACACTACGCTCTTTCTAACATCACAATCAGTAAATTGATTCAGAACAAAAGGAGGATAGTTGGGTGATGGAAGTGATGAAAGATGATTCAATGTATTAGCTTTTGTGGTCCCATCAAAATTGGACGAAGAACAGAAATGCATATTAAGTGCGTTTAAGTCGATTGGTTCACGGATGGGGTCTTGTTTGGATTTTCCAACACCCAACGTTCTAAGAAATTTCCAAATTTTAGCGGGCTCTCCATTCTCAACCGAGGTGTGGATATGTTGGCGTTGTGCATTTCTACACACCTTATTGCAGTGATTTCTTATAGCCACATATCTTTCTCGGTTAGTAGAAGTAGGTCTACACTTATACTTATATTTGGCTGCGATTTTCTTATAATTACGTTGTTAAAGTTTGATTACATTTTTTTTTAATGTTAAGTTGCCTAACATTCATAAAAAATGTAATCAAACTTATAATGTAATAAATTTCAAATTATTTTATTAAATCGATACCCATCGATAAAACCAACATCCGACCCGACTACATCACAAATTGAGTAGCGAAAAAATTTCGAGAACGAAATAGTGAATACAATCAATCCAAATTAAACTTTAATTTAATGGCATAAGGTTGATTTTAACTAAGCGTTCTTTTAATTATTAGTGAAATGAAATTATCTAAAATTTTATTAGAAAACAAATAAAATCGTACTTATCGATGGTACGAAACACCTCCATTTTTAAGATTTTTTCTCCTGCTATCATTTTTGCGCTCCAAAATGGAGCAATACGGCATAGTTAGGTAAAAACAAATTTGTCGCAAGACTACCAACTCGACGCGATGTTAGATTGACACGACAATTTTGGCATTTTGAAAAGAGTGGCCGCGAGTTTTTATTGCCAGGTTCTTTTCTCCGGCTTTACCTTTTGTTTGCGAACTTGGCATTACATGTACATGTAGAATCGCAACGTATCACAAGAGTTGTTTTGCATCCTAAGTGAATAAAGAATTTTGAATTTGAATTTGACTGGGACCAAGAAGCGCAGCAACGCTTAATTGTGGCACGCGTGCCACGCCCACTTCGCACTTCCCCTTGTTTTTTCTGTTCCGTGCACCAGTGTGCTAGATAATCGCTGCGCGCCCGCGCGCCGGTGTAAGGTCAACTATAAGTCATGCGATATTTCACCGCGAGACGAGTCTTCGCTGTCATTAAACCATATTCTAAAATTTTACTACCGACCGCCCAAGTGTATGCTAAGTCAATAATTAGTAAAATTATTAATAAAAAGATCATTCGTTGTTTAATAAAGAATGCTTCGCGAAATAATTTAGTTACATAAGTTAGGCGAATTACAACAGTCTAATGACTGTTGTAATTCGCCTAACTTACACATAACTCCTCTTACAAATTCATATGTAAGGGGCGTTGGTCTATCTTCACGACCAATGCATGGGTATGTGAATGTTGAAATACAGTCACGCGTCAACCCGCAGAATAAATACTGGGTGGCGCAAAAGTAAAGACCCTATTTGGTTCAGCTATAACATTTTTTCTAAATTAGAAAACTAGATTTAGATTTTTTTAAATGTATATTTGTGCCATTAAATTTCGTACCATTAGGATTTAAAGATGATGTCTTTTAAATGGTGACCTCCAGAGTTGATACACATTTGAGCCCTATTTATGACATTTTGCATAACTTGCCGTAACACTTCCTGCGATATGTTCGTTATTTCTTGACGAATGTTTTCTTTTAGAGCTGCGAGAGTCTGTGGCTTGTTCACATACACCCGAGATTTCAAAAAACCCCAAAGAAAGAAGTCTGGACTGGTCAGATCGGGTGATCTTGCAGGCCAAGGCAAATCGCCAAAACGAGAGATAACTCGGCCTGGAAAAGCGTCCCTCACTAAGTCCATAGTGTCGCGCGCTGTGTGTGCCGTAGCGCCGTCTTGTTGAAACCAGATGTGCTCCAGCCCCAATTCGTCCAAACTGGGTATCAAAAACTCACGTAACATGGTTCTGTAGCGTTCTCCAGTGACAGTTATCGCATTGCCTCCAGCGTCTTCGAAAAAATAGGGTCCGATCACTCTGTCAACACAGATGCCACACCATACAGTAACTTTTAGTGGGTGTAGAGGTGTTTCTTGAATAATGCGCGGATTATCAGTGCCCCAGAACCGAGTATTCTGCTTATTGACATGCCCTGAGAGATGGAAATGCGCTTCGTCACTCATAACCAATTTTGAAGGAAAATCATCCTCTTCAAGGTTGAGGTTTATGACGCGCTGGCAGTAATCTAGACGAGCTCGGTGGTCAGCAGGCAGCAGCTGATGAGTCATTTAAGTTTTATACGGGAACATCTTTAAGTCTTTCACCAAAATACGCTGCAGGGTCCGTCTGGAAATGCCCAATTGCGTGGCACGTCGGTCGCCTCGTTGATGTTTCTGGACACTCTTCCACATTTTCGCGCACAGCATCGATATTTTCAGCTGAACGGCCTGTTCTTGGTCTCCCAGACTTAGGTCTATCCAATGTTGAGCCAGTTGCTTCAAGGCGTGTGGCAAAGCGTCGAATTGTGCGACCAATCGGTGCCGGACGGTGGGGAAATCGTCGACGAAATTCACGTTGTGTTCTTATCACTGATGAATTATTCCGTAAGAACATTGACACAATTATTCCACGTTCTTGGGGAGTAAAACGGTCCATGTTTATTTTCAGTGTATTTTACATTTGTTCACTACACAATTTTCAACAACAGAATGACAGAAAATGTCATATAAAAAAAAAAAAAGTATTTTCTTTAGTGCCAGTACTTTTGCGCCACCCAGTATATTATTCAAGCGTTAGTTGTAGATTGCATTACTGATTATATGATACCCTCGCATTTTATAGAAAACTAGCTGTCTCGTGCAACTTTGTTTTAGCAACATTTCTCATTGCTGCTCCTGTTAGTCGTAGCGTGATGTTACATAGCCTATAGCCTTCCTCTATAAATGGGCTATCCAACAGTGAAATATTTTTTCAATTCGGATGAGTAGTTCCTGAGATTACTGCGTTCAAACAAACAAACATACTGTTCAGCTTTATAATATTAGTATAGATTACGACACGAAGTAGCTACGTAATTTGCCTTTGGCAGATCTTACTTGGAATATTTCGGGAAATATGTTGACCTTATTCTGGGCGCACAGCTCTTCCCTTATATTTTCTTAGAAAGAAAGAACCAGATCATCATGAAACTTTGTACACATATTCTTGTAGGTATTAGAAGTAGCATAGGATTATAAAAAAAGGGGAAAATTTACGCAGACGAAGTTGCGCGGGACAGCTAGTTTTCTATAATTTAGCTCAACGCGTATTGTTCGCTTTAATAACTGACTATACTCGACTAACTCGATGTTGCGTCTTCGAACGTCGCATCACTACGTCATGGTGTGTCTCGTCACTAGTTTTATATGTGTCACGCTTGGAAAGTGTGATTTGGTTGGAGCCGGTGGTCGCGAGCCGGTTTTTCATGACTACTGGTATAAGTGTAAGTTATTAAAGACTAGCAATTGTGTGACGCGTTTGGGGACAGCCCCGTCACTATAGTAATTGGATTGTTAACAAAGTTTTGTGTATTTCGTGTAAGCGTGACTTGGAGGTTCTATGGAATCCACGCGCGCGAGTTGAACTACAACTATAAGAGGCACTTAACTTAAACTTTTTACTAGTTATTTAAAAGAACTTTTATAGAAACTATTTATAGAACTATTATACTGAGTAATGGTGAGAATAATACGCCTTTTGGAGTTCCCCAAGGAAGTATTTTAGGCCCTAGCCTTTTCCTAATTTATATAAATGACTTGTGTAACCTGAAGTTAGATCATGGCATAATCGTATCGTATGCTGACGACACAGCTCTTCTATTTTCAGCTAGCTCAGAAAACAAAGCTTACATGCATGCGCAACATGGGTTTAACAGAGTTATGGCTTCAGCACAAATTTTATCCGTTTTTCAATGCGCAAAGTCCCGAAAACACAAACTACCCCAACATTATATGCTCATTATTGCAGAATCACAACTGAGACTGAATGCACTTGTCCCGCCATTAAAAGTACAAATAAAATAAAATACATGGGTGTTATTTTAGATGAAACCCTTAAATACCACATAGAAGCTTTAAATAACAGATTCCGTAAGTAAATACTTGTTTTTAAAAAGTTGCGTTATATTGCAGATTTTTATCTAACTAAACAAGTTTATTTTGCCCTATGCCAGTCACTATTAACTTATTGTATTACCACATGGGGTGGCGCTGGTAAAACATTGTTATTAACAATTGAGCGAGCACAGCGAGCTATCCTCAAAGTGTCTACGTTCCGCCCTTTTCTTTATCCCACTAACCTACTCTACCAATCTTGTGAAGTGAAGAATTATTATGAACATAGTAACAAAGCAGCACACTTGTCTCCCCTTCAGCACTGCATACATTAATAAACGAAGAAAAGATATAGTTTGCAATAAAACATGCTTTCACAGCCAAGTTCTTGGTGGGTCTTCCTAGGACCGCTTCTTTATAATAGGCTAAATGCGATTGCAAATATTTATTCCATGACCCTAGGAAATTGTAAGAAGAATCTAAGGAAGTCCTCCAAAATATGTCTTACAAAGATACAGAGAAATTATTAATTGTACTCAAGTAATATTAATTAATTTAATTAAGAAACTAATTATTTACAGCTTTTGTTTTATTGATTTATATAGTGCTGTCTAAATATTATATCTTTATTGTATATATCTCACTCATAGTTATTTTTTACTTTTAAATGTTTTAAAATGTGATTATCGTTGTTTGCACTATTCGTCTGAAACACATGTTTTTCTAGTTCAGGCATAAGTATTAAGCTAGAAATTTAAGTAAACATTTGTAATAATTGTTATATCTTGTTATCTTCTGTATATGGAATAAATAAATTGAAATTGAATTGAATTGAACTATAAACAGTGAACTATATTGGAAGGACCATTGGTGATCGATTGATTTATATGTGAAACCAGCCCTACACAGTAAGGTTAAGATGAAGTATACTTTACTTATCTCTGTGAGGCCTCTAAGAGTGTTTAAGTAGGATATTCACTAACCTGGTGTAATGACACCAACCTGCGAGATTAGGTAAGTGGTTTGACCATTTAATTTTAGTCTAGTAAATAAGTATTTCAATAAAGGTTTGAAACAAAGCTATTGTAGACCGCTACCATTGGGATTCATCTTGGTGAGATGACCTTTGCTTCACATTCCTGACCAGGGTGGATCAGTAGCCGCTACACATATCCATTTGGGATAAATTGTTAAAAACAATGGTTTTTGTTTTACGCTTTCAGAAAGCTTAGCATAATGGTGGCATCAATAATTTGATCATCGCCGAAAAAGCGCTTTAACAGGCTGTGCAAGCAGTGCACTTTGCCGAAGATAAATCTCTTAAAAAAAATAATAAGCTGCCTTTCATAAAACTGCACCATTTGTCGGTCTTATTCGATGAGGAAGGCATCCTTCGAATTGGTGGTCGACCTTCTGAATCGGATTTGCCCTTCGATACCAAACACCCTATTCTATTACCCAAACGCGACCACGTCGTCGATCTTATAATTAAACATTATCATATTTTAAACTGCCATGTAGGCGCAGGATTGTTAATGTCCATTTTAGAAAACGTAATGCTTGTTTTCATGCTAATCCTGTTCATCCCACTCCAAGAATGGCAGATCTTCTATCCTACAAAGTGCAAGAAGCCAAGGCTTTTGTACATACTAACGTCGATTACGCCGGTCCAATTCGCATTACTCTTTCTCGCCGTAGACATGCCCAATAGGCTTATATTAGCCTGTTTGTGTGCCTAGTCACAAAGGCCGTACACATCGAGTTCCTCCCGCTGGATATCTCTCAGTGCCTTGAAGGTGTAAGGCTGCTCCACCTCCAACTCAATGTGAGGCTTAGTGGCAGCCTTCAGTGTATTTTTGGCAGCTGTATCTTCCACTCCCATATGCCAGCGTTCTATTTCTACTTGCAACCTCCTGGTGATGTCTGTCAGACCTATTATTTGCACCGAGAGTTCAGGGAGGCCGGTATCGCAAGGTGAGTCTTTCTGGGTAGTTGGGAGCGTCTGCATTTGCGTATGTGTTTGTGCCACCGGGCGGGATGTAAGTGAGCGGAGTTCGAGGTGCACTGCTCCAATAGATTTAATGGGGCGGTCCATCTCGAAATTCTGCCATCTCTGGATGCCATCGACCAGAGTTTGCGTCTAGTTGATAGTCGCAATGGCTTCGTTAATTTTATCCCAGTGGTTGATAATTATCTCTGCTAATACTTTGGCGTGGGCTCTCTCCACGCGAGCAAGCTCTCTGGCAGCCTTGCTTCGCTCATTGTCGGCGGCTACTCTATTCAATTCAATTCAATTACTTTATTTGCAAATATGGGTACAAAATAAGGTTATACAGAGTTGTATGATCTACCATATTTCACCTACAGACATGCAAAATTTTACATTAGGTACACAATATTCATGGTGTATCAAACAATTGAGAACAGATCCTTAAATGACATTTAATTAAACAAGTACTAACAACACATTTCCATATTAGATACATCAGATTATTTCATAGTTATGTCATAATTTTACATTACACTAATGATACACGTACAAACCATGTCAATCAATACATGAGACAATTTAATTATTATCTAAATATAATAATAATCATCAGAAACAGGCATTTGAAATCAATAAAATATTAATTTAATTAAAATCTGTCGGTTGAATAAATTTTTATCTTCCAATTATTCTTTCACAGGGCGTTCGTCATTTGGGACCGGAAACACGGTTCCAAAAAGCGATTTGAATTTAATTATTTATTTTGGTTCGTCATTACTTATTCTGTGATATGGGACCACAAATAAAGAAATACCTTTTCTTTTAAAAGTACAGTTGTAAAACAAGATAGCATGCAATATATTCTCGTAAAAAAATGAATACAGGGGAATATTAGTACATTTTCACATAAACACTTTCTGCGTTGGTCTAGTGGTCAGTGGACCTGATTGTTATCTCAGAGGTCGTGGGTTCGATTCCCACAGGCTTGTATGTTTGTAAAGTCCCCCGCGACACAGAGCTCTTGCTCCCTATTGCGGGAATTATCTTTAAAGAATATTTATTACACAATTATTAGTTATATCTAAGAGTACCTCGTGCTAAGAAGACTTGCACTAAGACATATCTCTCTCATACACCCTATTGTGCACTTGCTCTTCTACAAAGTTGACTTCTATTTTTCAACCGACTTCAAAAAGGAGGAGGTTCTCAATTGTATGTTTGTTCACAGATTACGCAAAGACAGCTGGACCGATTTGAAAAATCCTTTTTGTGTTTGAAAGGATATACTTCCAAGTTGGGCCATCAGATCACGATCTGATAATGGGATCCTGGAGAAATCGAGGGAACTCTTAAAATATAAAAGGCAAACCTACAGCGATTTAGGTACATTTCGTAGTGATTCGTGCATTTACTCTCAAAAAGCACCTATTGGTAAACTAAAACTGATGATGAAGCGAATTAAACAAAAACAACTATTTTATGGCACCAACTTTAAAATGTTAATTTGTTTTTGTTATTCTAGGTAGATATTATTTTTTGCTTTTTAGTTGCCTTGTTTTTATTTTTCAACTTGGTAATATTTTTTTGTAAAAAAAGTTTTTATTTTTATTTTACGAACGGCAATATCTAAAAAGAATGCTGAGTTTTTCTATACGTTTTGAACAGATAGTGTAACAAATAGTGTATGTTTAAAATAACTTAATGTAGGATAGTAGTTTTTTTTTTTTAAAGTGTGGATAATTGCTTTACGTAATTATCATACCTATTATTTTCTAAATATATTTTAAATTAAAAAAGTTTTTACTGTTAGTACCTACCTAAAAGTATGTGAAAAATGTTTCTTAATGATTCGATTTATGATATTTTGAAATAACGCATTAAGGCTAACCTAATTAGGGTAAAACTACATTATATTATGTAATAAGTCGATTAGATAAATAAAATATGTTTTTGTACAGTTTTTTTGCTTTAGTTATCTAATAATCGATTTATTCATTGTTGCTAATTTATTATTTGTATTTATTTTAGCTATTACAAAATCTCCTTCTCAACCTCTTGACATCAAAAAGAATAACAACAGAAATATTTCATCATTCGAAATTAAGAATGGTGTCCTTTGTACTGACAACTATGAAATCCAACCCAAAAAAGGGTTTCAAAGGCTTTGTTTATGTTGTGAAGTTTACAAACAATAGTATATTTACTGAACTTCTTAGTCGATTAGTTATCAAAATAAAGGGAAAATCTGTACATAAAAATTTTACAAAGACTTAGAAATAAAAAGTGGAAAGTCATTTCACGGTTTTGTTTACAAAATTTAAAAACGCTTACTACCTACCCACCAAATTTAACTTCTTTGAGCGCGTTCCAGATCCCAAAAATTACATTTGTTATGACATTAAGCATTCGTCAAAAGACCCTTGCTACACGTATCATATATTTATATATTTACAAAACAGTTAAGAGGGCTTACATAAATAATATGGATTCAGATAGTAATAATGTCACACATCGTAATAGGCCCGGCAGAATAAATTCATACAATGATTTATCAAACTTAGCAGACACTGGCGATAACTCAATGTCAGACACCACTATGCTGAGTATTCCTGAAAGCTTTCCAGAAAATAGCGAAGTAATAAATGAATTGAATTTAAAATTGCAATCACTAACCGCAGAATTACAAAGTGCGAACCAAGAAGTTGAAAACTTGAATGAAGAAAATTTTCAACTCAAAGCTGATTTACAGAATGCTCTTAAAACGATAGAAGCATTCAAAAAAAATGTTTAACACTACCCTCACGTAACAGGAAATTATCACACCATAACCGCACACCAGTACGCTTAAATTTTGAACCACAAATAAATAAACAAACACCAAAAATTGACACGTATAATAAAAAGACACAGACTGAACTGCCCCATGCGAAAATACCAATGAATATGACCATACCCTCACTCAATAGGACTATCAGCCATAAAAAAGATGTAGACTCAAAGGACAATAAAAGCTATATGAAAAATTTGTGTATTTTAAGCAGAAACAACTCTAAAGGCAATTTATCCATAATAGAAGGCATTTTCTCACAGAAATTTAAATTTTGCCATTATTTAATACCTAATGGCAAAACAAATAATCTAATAAAAAGTATCGAACAAAAATTAGAGGACTTCACATTAAATGATTATTGTATACTATTGATTGAAGAAAATGACTTAAAATGTAAGGATAATACAAAATAAAGGAATCATTACAAAATAATAATAAGTATAATAATAATAATTGAATTGAATTGAATTGAAAAATATTAATCACACCAACAAGATAATCTGTGCTATGACATATATAAAAGATTCGCCAATTTATTAAAGTAGATTAAACATTTCTACTTTATATTAACTATAAAGTAGAAATGTTTAATAACCTTCTTTACCTGGACGTACAAAACAATGGCTATGCCTATTTCTTCGATAGTAATCAGTGTCTATCACATGACATATTCTCGTATAGAACTGGCAAAGTAAGTAAATATGGGATGAGAAATATTTATGCCCACATAATGGAAAACATTATGGTAGACTTCAACTTAACAACAATAAACAAAATGGAGAATCAGGCCTCTTCTGCGGATGCGAATTAGCAGAATACCATGGTAGGAAGAGTGGTACATAAAGGTGATCATAAGATATCAAATTTAGCTGAATACAAACGAATCTTTTTTCGGAACTAAATATATACAGGTACTGCATCAAAATATTTCAGGACTGCTAAGTAAAACTGAAGCTTTGTTGGTTAATTTGGAGGAACTCTACGAAAAATGCATAAATGTGGATGTGATTTGTATAACTGAGCATTTTATGCAGACAGGTCAAGAAATCTTTTTAAATTTTCCCAATTACACTCTTGCCGCAAACTTCAGTAGAGCTAATAGTAAACGAGGAAGAGCATGTATTTTAGTTAAAAATGAAATCACATGGAAGGAGATTTCGAATATTAATAAAATAAGTGCAACTAATGCCTTTGAATGTTGTGGCATCGAACACACTGAATGTAAAATTATAATAATTTGTATATATAGAGTCCCGAAACTGAGTAATCTGAATATATTTTTTGATAGATTGGAGAAGTTTTTTAATAAAAAATAATGTTGTACTAGATTTAAAATATTTATTTTTAAATTACAATATGAGGTTAGCCATTATTGCATTGATAATTTTGTACATAACTCTCGGAAACCATGTAAAGCTGAAGTGTTAAAACTCGGTTTATCAGATCATACAGCCCAACTATTAAAACTACCTGTAAAAAGAATGCTTAGACTAAGAACTTTGCGTAAAACAGTGCGAGATTACAGCTCACAAAACCTAAATAAATTTAAAAAATGTATTAATAGCCTATCGTTCTCAGAAGTATATAAAACTGTTGAGCCGAACGCTGCATATAATTATTTCTATAGTACTTTTAAACTATTCTTTGAATTATGTTTCCCCAAATTACAAATAATTGTAAAAGTAATAAACAGACCTAAGTGGATATCACGTGGATTAAAAATATGTAGCAAAAATAAGAGAAATTTACTTTGGAAGTTCCGTCGAAACCCCACCGAGGGTAATAAATTGAAATATCGTAATTATACTAAATTGCTAAAAAAAAAACATTCATTTAACTAAACGTGCTCAAAATAATTACAAAATTAAGACATCTGATGACAAATCAAAAGCTATGTGGCAAATAATCAATCGCACAGTTTTTATCATACCAAAAGAACCCATCTCTAAGATAAAAGTTAACAACCATTATATTATTTATAGGACCCTAAAGAGATAGCAAATGCTTTTAATGATTATTTTATAGATAAAATCAAACCAATAGAGGGTGCCGGTAAAAAAAGTAACGAGTAACTTTAATCATAAACTACAATCTATGTTTTTGTCACTATGCGTACCACAAGATATACAAAAAAATATAAGGAACCTCAAAAACACTAACAGCGTCGGCTATGTTGGCTTTTCTACAAAAATTATTAAATTTGTAAATGACGACATAATATGATAACACTTAAGTCATATTATCAATTTAAGTATTCAGTCAGGGATTTTTCCCTCAGAACTTAAGATGACTATTATAAAACCATTGTTCAAGAAAAATGATAGAGAATTAATGGAGTTCTATAGACCTATTGCTTAAATCTCAATATTCTCAAAATTAATAGAAAAATATATTTATAACGAAGTCAATAAGTATTTAGAAAATGCCTGTATACTGTGTAATGAACAAAAAGGCTTTCGTCAAAATAAAACTATAAATACGGCCATCTATGATTTTCTGGAAAATTTGTTAAGCCATGTTGACAAAAGGACTCCAGTTTGTTCAACCTACTGTGACATGTCGCAGGCCTTCGATTATGTTGACCATAACATTTTATTAAAAAAGCTTGAAGCATATGGCATACGAGGGAATATATTAGAATTGATAAAATCCTATTTAACTAATCGCCGACATAAAACAGAAATAATAAGATTCAATTGTAAAACAAAATATCTCGAATCACATACATCGAACGAGCGTTACATTCAATATGGAGTTCCACAGGGAAGTGTTTTGGGCCCGCTGTTGTTTATAGTTTACAATAATGATTTGCCAAATGCAATACAACAACCTATGTCGTTATTTTGCTGACGATAGCACGGTTACCGTAACATGTAATAATATTGACACTTATGAATTTGACATCAATAAATCATTAACATCCATAATTAAATGGCTTGATAATAATGATTTGAAAATTAATTTAAATAAAACTAATATTGTGCATTTTGATCATAGATCAGAAAGTCCATTTGACATTAAGCTAGTCTACAAAGATTCTATTATTTCCGAAACTGATACAACACGATTTCTTGGTCTAATAATTGACAAGAAATTAAATTTCAAACCTTTTGTAGATAGCTTATGTAAAAAAATTAGTAGTTCTTCATATATAGTAGTTCGCCCTATACAAACATTCGCCGGTAATTAATTCTAACACAATATTAACAGCATATTATGGTCTCGTTGGATCGTCACTGAGATTTGGTATTATCTTCTGGGGCAACTCGACAAATAAGGAAATTATATTTAAAACGCAAAAGCGCTGCATTCGGGCAATGTTTGGACTCCAAAATACAGATAGCTGCATACCAATGTTTAGAAAGCACAGAATCCTAACACTTCCATCGTTATATATTATTGAAATAGCTCTATTTGTAAGAAATAATCCTCATCTGTTTCCACGTCTGTGTGATAGAGTGATCCGTAATCGACGTGATAACGATAGACTCTGTTTACATCGATCTAAAACCACTCTATTGCACAATAGTGTCGTATGTATGGCGCCTATTATATACAATAAAACTCCAAAATGTTTTAAGATATTAAATTTAAATGCATTTAAGAGTAAATTAAAAAACTTTAACATGTTTTTTAATTTACTCTGTCGTCGAACTGTACTATGTCGAAAAATGCTATTATTCTGTCAAAGATTTTCTAAATGATACATTTTAAAATGACTAAATAATGAGCAAATAATTTAAAATTGTATTTTTTTTTTGTTTTTTATGTCGATTGAATATTATTACATTAATTGTTGCAGATTTTACTACCTAAGTATTTTATTTTGTTCATCTTGTATTTTAATATTATATTCTAATCTGAATTTTGTACACTGATATCGGTGAAACATGTTGATCCAATAATAATATAACACCTCTGTATCTACCTTACACATGTTTTTGCAAATAAATAAATTTTGTATTTGTATTTAAACAAGAGTATTCTATGCATGGCTGCGAGAATATATAATAAGTTGCCAAAACCAATTCTGGAAATACAAAATATAAAGATATTTAAGAGTAAAATTATTAAAATATTAATTGAAAATGCATACTATTCCGTAGATGAATATATTTCTCATAGCTTGTGAGAATTTTAATTTCAATTTTTTTAAATTCCGATTTTTATTATTATTATTATTTTCAACAATGTATTAAATTGTATGGCGTTAGGTAAAGTACAGTGATACTTAACAATTTGTAATAACTTTTAACCCTACCTGTATTTATGCAATCTGAAATAAATAAATAAACAAAGATAGATCAGATTTATGACTGTGTCGAAACAAAAATAGCACAAAATATGGTATGAAACACTTATTCGTTTAAATTGGCTTAAGGCTTGGTTAATTTATGTACTTATAATATTTTGTAAAGTTTAGTTACAGTCCTAGTGGCTTTTTAAACATGTGTTTAACACGTGTTCAAATGCTATATTGAACAGGACATGAAATGGACGGCATCAATACAGAACACCATACGAGTACAGAAGACAATCTTCATAAAAAACGCTCTTGACGCATGCACATAGACATCGTTCACGGAACACGTCAAACCACTGACAAAGCGTGTGCTTCGCCATTCTGTTGAGACCGGTTACTATATCTAAAGGTTGCGTTCTGTACTCTTTGTATTCTGTGCTATTAATGTTAAACAATAATAGCTTAACAACTCATACATTCTTACGCTTTCTAGTTTACACAAAAGTTTCCTGGCGTCTCTACAATCGGCCGGATTCTGTACATACTTGAGGCGTCTTTGTACCAGATCGCTAACATTGGCTGCTTCAGCGGCACGCCACTCTTTGTACCCGTCCAAATTTGGTATTTGTTCCTGGTCTGATAGAAGTGATCTGGAATGAAAGTAAATTGACAATTTGAATGTAAATTCTAATTGTCATGTGTGTTAAAAAAGACTTACTATTAATGTGGAATGGTTGGTCCTACATTACTAGCAATCCAGTTAACCCCTTCAGCTTAGCTCAATGGCTTGTGTCAGGAGTGGGTTCGCAGCCCTCTGTAGGAAACCACACGTCCGCGTCGAACACCAGACTCACGTGGGGGGCGGTCACGCGATGTTTATTTATTACTGGCGCGGCCAACGTGGCTCTGCCATAGGTGTCTCCACGTGTTCCTCTGCTTCAGCAAAGGACACAGTGGGGGTGCAGACGGGAAACCTTGATTTCCACTGTTGAGGTGAAGAGGGGCGGAGGGTTCGGTTATTAATAGCGAACGCGGTCTAACATAGACCACCATCCGGCCCAACCCGTAATCCAGAACGGACAGGAATGGGGGTCCACCTGGACCGCGGGGAGAACCCCTATAAAAAATTACCCTTATCCTACGTTCCAGTCGCCCGGCAACGGGATGAATGGCTGAGGGGTCCTCAGTCCCAAGGGCGGCCTAACCGACGAAGGTCGTAAAACTTAAAACCATGGCAGAGGAAACTACAAGCAATTTTTTTACCCAGGAGAGTCCCAGTCGCGCAGCGTCTGGGGAATCCCTCCCGGAGCCGGTTGGCTCCGGCAGCCCCATGTACTCTGGGGGGGGGGGGGGCAACCAATGCCACACAAGCCCTGTACCGAGCTTAAAATCCGGTACCAACATAAACGCGGAGGTCGCGATAGAAGAAGAAATTATTAGTAGTGGTGGAAGCGGCGCAAGTAGTCCGCTACGACGCTCACGTCGCTCGCAACAACAAAGTGCAGCCACTCACCAGGTGACGACGTTAATCCTCCTGAGATAGACTTCAGAGTCCCTACAAAGGTCAGATCCTCTATTAGAGGAGGTTCGGGTGCGAGCCGGTCCTGGAGGAGTGGGCAGGGCGGCAGTATGGGACCCTTTCCTTACGGCTGGTGGAGGTTCTTTCCGGGCATGGGTGCTTCGAATGCGGTCTCATCCTTCTGTGACATCATCTCGCAGAAGCAGGCGGCGGAGCGCGTCAGGGAAGAGAGCTCCCTGGCGGATCCGCTTCGTCGCCGGTGAACCGGGCGTCGTCGGCGCGCACATCTGCGCCTGATTCCGCCTTAGGTGGGGTTGCGGGCGGGCGTACGGGGTAATATGCCCCGCCCGCGGCCTTCCGTGGAGGCACGGCGCCCTGTGTGTATCCAGGACCCGCGTAGGTGTGAAATGCCCGGAACGCAACAACATCGCATCCGGGCATTGCCACTGGGCGGGCCGCCGACGGTATAGCACATTCCGGCGGCCCGTTCGCGAAGGTGGTGAGCTATACACGGCGGGTTTTTTAGTGGGTGCAAACCCCACACTACCTCCATCGTCTTCCCCGAACGGTGGGGGTGTTTGTCAGGATTTTTTCCCGCCAGCCGAAAAAAAAGGAGTGGTTTCGCAAAAAAAATATTAGGAAATATTCGAAAAGAGTATTTAAACACTTTGCTGCAGTTTTAGAAATGTCTGTCTGTCTGTCTGTTTATTTGAACACGCATCACGCAAAAACTACCCGACAGATTCGGTTGGAATTATGCACGTGCAGTCTAATAGATGCGGATTAACATTTAGGTTAGGTTAGGTTTTAGGAGCTAAGCAGTAAGGGATAATGTCTGTAGCTATTTTTCGTTATAAAACAGTAACTACTTGACGGATCTTTATGAAAATTTGCAGTTTTATAGTAAATACTATAGGACATTATTAACACTATGAATCATTACGCTAACATTTATGGGGAACGAGCAGCAACGTATTTTTTGTCGCACTATAATGGTTTATCACAAAATTTTCCACAATTAGACATTATCTATAATTGTAACCCATGGAATACATAACTTCGCGCTAAAACTATAAGGAGCTAAACACAACATTTTTAAGTTTCATAAGAACAGTTATTTTGACTGGTGAAGTAGCGGGCAGTATAGCCTCAAAGCTATGCTAGCGGCCTTTGGCGACGATGTCCCAGGCTCGAGTCTATATAGAATCGTAGTAGAAACAAAAACAATATTACATTACAATTAAACAGTATTCGACATTGTTCAGAATTTATGTGTTCGTTGCTAAAAAAAAAGACATTCATTACGTAATAAAAAAACATGTAGCGCCATCTATGAAATCGAATTGTTTACCGTGATCAAATAATTCCATACATGTGAAAACATTTATTAGAGTATAGGTGCTTGAGATGACGGATTCGTTTCTTGATGAGTGGCAATATTGTCCTATTTATTTAATGATGGTTTTTATGTACTTAAACCATCTTGCATATATTAATAAAAAACAATAAGTTTTAGAAGAAACTTCCCTGGTTTTGAAAGTAGATGGCGTTGTATTCAATAATGTTCTATACTTAGTAAAAGAAATTTTAAAATAGTATTTAAAAGAAACACATTGCTATCATTTTTAGAAAAGTTTGTCTGTCTGCCCGTTTGTTTGACCACGCATCACACAGGTGCATCGAGGATCATGTTCTGGGGTTATGGTTGGAGATCAAGTGTTCATCACAACGATAATGAACGATTCAACATCGGCCAAGTGTGAATAGTTCGGACGACGGGAGGAGGGGGGGAGTTTTTCTCACCTACCCCATCGTGTGGGGTATCATTAGATAGGTCTTTTAAAAACCGTTTAGGGTTTGTGAAGACTATTTTTAGGATAAGGATTCCTTTGGGAAATATTAAGCTTTATAGTGAAAATTTTTGTTAGAGTCAAGTGTCACCCTGCCAGCTAAATGGTTGATGTTGGGTGTGTGAAAACATTCACGATAGTAGTATATATAGTAAAATTATAAGGAAAACTATCACAGTTAAGTACTTAGGCTTTACAAGTTAACGATAAACATCTGATCAAATGGGAAGTAACAAAATTTTCGTTCAAACTCTATTGAAAATTATTAGGTATTAAGTAGGCATAACGTTGAAAGAATGAAACAAAAACAACAGAAAACCCACTTCTTAAGTAGCACACCAAACTAACTATCTAAAAGAATAGAATAGAAAGATTTTTTTTAGTAGACAGACGACACATAGACATTATTATAATTTAACAGGAAAAGTCATGCAGAAGATAAAAAAAACAAAAAATAAAACAGTAAATAACAGAAAAAAGAGTCTGTATTTGGTACTTATTTATTTTCACAAAGCTTTTGAGTGTTGAAGTTATCAATAGATGAGCATATGATGATTCTCCGCTGCTGAATCATATCGCGGTTCACCCGACAGGACTGTTTCCAACATATTTACACAGAAGTTATTTCGTAACATAAACTTCCTTAATTTAAACCCGACTTTCACGCGAACGAAGTCGCGGGCACAGCTAGTATTCAATAATTTGTTACAATAAGTCAAATAAAAGTAAAAATGTCACCAACCACTATCACCCAATTTGGTAGTAGGTTTATGGCGAAATAGTATTTTTCGTATGCGTTATTCCGTTTTGTATAGCTACTAAATGGCGAGCCTTTATACATAATCATTAATATTTTAAGACATGGAGATTTATTAAAGCCCCAATATATGCCCAACGGGCGGCAGTAGACAAATAAAAAATTGCAAGATTTGGCGGAGTTGTTAAGTGTGTCAAGGGACAGGCGAGACTCGCACCGAAGAAAAGTGGCGGAAAGTAAGTTTCAGTTGGTACATAATTTATAAGCTTTTCATACTTCTTTATCTACCATTTTTTAGCGTTGTAAACCAAATTATTTTATAGAAAATGGGCCAAAATCAACCGAGGAGCCCAGGGTATAGATGGTGGACTAGCCTAAAATATATACAAGATGGACCTCGAACATCGCGTTTGAACGATTATCGCGGTCCAGGCAGCTGTGGATATGGCCATACCTGAAGTTGGCGTTGGTCCAGACCAACGCCAACTTCAGGTATGGCCATATCCACAATTGTAAAATAATGTATTGTAAGGAGAATCACACTGCTGTGAAGCTAGGCATTGACAGCTGCCCCTACTTCACACCGTACAAGCTGTCATACGTCAAATAAAACGTCATCATAGCGTGTGGGTCGGCACGATCACTTTTGCTCGAGACATTGGCGCGTGCGGACGCGTCATTTGGTATCGTTCCCTTAGCGTTTTAATTCAAATTGTGATTTTGTGTAACGGAAACCAATAAATGTGTAAATAATAAGATTCATCAGTTGATTAAAGTTGTTTTTTTTAAATTAAAGTGTTGTTACTTGCTTTTATCAGAAGCGGGACGTTGCCTACCCTACATCTGATTTTAATCGGCACATTGTTGGTTTCTATTTCGTTTTATAGTGAGTGATCATTTGGTGTAGTGTTTCGTTGTGCTAAACATGGGCAAGCAAAATCGTTCGCGTAGTCGCTCGCCCTCTAAGCGTCATAGAAGTTCTAAGCGCCGTCGTATTGTGCGTGAATCGCGATCTAGAAGTGCATCGGAATTACGTGAGTCGTTACAAGCTATAATGTCGCGATTAAATGCATTAGAGGATAGGTCGTCGGTTACCACCACATCTAATATCGAAGTACCCGCTACGAACGATTCTACCGAAAAGATTGTAGAAGCTATCCAGTCTTTGAAATCGATAAATACTCGTGATTTTTATGTGTCTAATTTTGATCCTAATATTCACGATGTTGATCTTTGATTCGAGGAGGTAGATCGAGCACACATTTCGAATAGGTGGAATGACGCGGAATATCTTTCGCGTATTAGTCATTGCCTTAAGGGTGATGCGCTGTCATGGTTAAATGATTGGGTTACGACGGATCGGTCGTGGAGTAACTTTAAGCGAGATTTTAAATCTGTATGCGTGAAAAAGATTGATATAGCAAACATTCTTTACGAGGTTATGAGTAATAATACTTAGCTACGTATGCTGAGCATGCGCGCCGGTCCTTATTACGCCTTCGTATTGTAAACGGACTAAGTGAGGAGCTTACTAGCGCTATCGTCATACGGGGTATAAACGACCCCCAAGTTAAAGCAGCAGCTATGAATGAAAATCTTAAGCTTAGCGAGTTAGACAATTATCTGTTTACCTTCGTAAAATCAGTTGAAGTAAAATCGAATAAATACTCAAGTCGCTACCCCGTTTCACGTAAAGAGTCCGTTAAATCTCATGTCACTGGGCGTTCAAGCCAACGTCCCTCGTTGAAATGTTTTCTTAGCGGACAAATTGGCCACAAGCAAGCCAACTGCCCTGACTAAATAAAACCTTCAAGTAGTGTTAACCCTAATACTAGTGATATTAAACCAGAGAAAAGGAGTGTTTGTGCGTATTGTAGGAAATCGGGACATCATATTAATGAGTGTTTCGCGAAACAACGCTCTGATCAGAACAAGAGCAATATAAATTTTTGTTTCCTACCTACATTAAATAACCACAAGGATGTAATTGTTGGAGTAATACAAGGTATCCCGATCAATATACTAATTGATAGCGGTGCATTAGACGTTTCTCTTATCTCTCGCTCTGTAGTAAACCATTTGTCGTGTACCATGAAACCAATTTATCGCGAATTGAAAGGCGTTGGGCCTACTATTACTCGTGTGTTTTCATACGTAACTCCAAACAAAAATTCCAAGAGATTACACTAGAGGTTGATCTGTTAGTTGTAGCTAGTGAGAGTATGAACGCACCACTTATAATAGGTACCGATGTCTTAAACCGTGAGGGAGTAATGTATGTACGTACGAAAGACTGTCATCGTCTAACTTGTAGTACTGCTTCCGCACGAGTATCGACTGTGGATTCAAATGGGCATCCTATCAAAACCTCACTCACTGCTGGTGACTATGCAAAACTTTTAGAGATCCTTAATGAGTTTTCTAAATACAAGATAAATGCAACGGCTACATCGACCGTAACCACTGGTAGCATGCACATTCGTTTGAATAGTGATACGCCCGTATACTATCGGCCGTACAAATTATCTTTTAACGAGAAATTGAAGGTACGAGAAATTATTAGTGACCTCTTAACTAAACAAATTATTCGCGAGTCTGAATCTGCGTATGCGAGTCCCATACTCGTGATAAAAAAATAGATGGAACGGATCATATGCGCGTAGAGTGAAATGGCTTTAAGCATGTCTTGGTAGTGATCGATGCTTTTTCAAAATATTGTTTAATGTACGCTCTACACAGACAAGATCATGATGAACTAAAACGTGCATTTCAGAATGTTATTTCCTTATTTAGTACCCCCCAACTTATAGTTACTGATAGAGGTCGAATGTTTGAGTCCGCATACTTTGTCAAGTGAGTAAATGACTTTTGGTGCGCCATGCATTACATTACACCTGAAATGCACCATGCAAATGGTCAGGTAGAAAGATACATTCGTACCCTCCTTAATATGATACGTGTGGAAACCAATTATAAAAAAAAAAACAAATGGTCTGAAGAGTTGTGGCGTTTACAACTCGTACTCAATATAACTAAACAGAAGATAACGCAGGTTTCCCCTTTAAATCTTCTGATAGGTGTGGAAGGTACCACCCCTGTAATACAGGCTCTAGTACGCGACGTCAACGTCGACTTATCAAACTCCGATCGTCGGTCCTTACAGTAGTTAGATCGACAGAGGACAGCCGAGCGGCTGAAAGATAACCAAATCCGACAAGATGAGTATGTTATCAGGACACGCCCCTGAGAGTTCCGCGTAAACGATCTTGTCTTCGTTATCAAATATGCACAATCCAAAGAAACACTGGACGCTGGCATGCGGGGTCCCTACAAGGTTGCAAGAGTTCTGGACAACGACCGTTATGAGCTAAACTGGTCGCTGGGTCCTACGGCAAGGTGACCTATGCTGCGGCACAATATATGGTGCCATGGCAGGGCGAGTGGACTTCCGAAGAATGTGCTGCCTTCTTTGCCTGTAAGTAGCTATTGTATGTCTAGTCTTGTCTATTTCACTAGACCTTGACTTTTATGTCTAGTTTACACTAGACCTTGACTTTTATGTCTAGTTTACACTGGACCTTGACTTTTATGTCTAGTTTACACTGGACTTTGACTTTTATGTCTAGTTTACACTGGACCTTGACTTTATGTCTAGTTTACGCTAGACCTTGTGTGATATGTCTAGTTTACGCTAGACCTTGTGTGATATGTCTAGTTTACGCTAGACCTTGTGTGATATGTCTAGTTTACGCTAGACCTTGTGTGATATGTCTAGTTTACGCTAGACCTTGTGTCATATGTCTAGTTTACGCTAGACCTTGTGTGATATGTCTAGTTTACGCTAGACCTTGTGTGATATGTCTAGTTTACGCTAGACCTTGTGTGATATGTCTAGTTTACGCTAGACCTTGTGTCATATGTCTAGTTTACGCTAGACCTTGTGTGATATGTCTAGTTTACGCTAGACCTTGTGTGATATGTCTAGTTTACGCTAGACCTTGTGTGATATGTCTAGTTTACGCTAGACCTTGTGTGATATGTCTAGTCTACGCTAGACCTTGTGTGATATGTCTAGTTTACACTAGACCTTGTGTAATATGTCTAGTTTACGCTAGACCTTGCGTGATATGTCTAGTTTACGCTAGACCTTGCGTGATATGTCTAGTTTACGCTAGACCTTGTGTGATATGTCTAGTTTACGCTAGACCTTGTGTGATATGTCTAGTTTACGCTAGACCTTGTGTGTTATGTCTAGTCCATGCTAGACCTTGTGTGATATGTCTAGTCTACGCTAGACCTTGTGTGTTATGTCTAGGCTATGCTAGACCTTGTGTGTTATGTCTAGGCTATGCTAGACCTAGTCTGTCATGTCTAGATCACCCTAGACCTTGCCTGTTATGTCTAGTCCACACTAGACCTTGTATGTTAAGGCTAGACAACTCTAGACCTTGTGTAGTGATTGATTTTATTCTAGCCAACAAGAGTGAACTGTCACTCTTTAACTACTTGTCGGCTTAATGTATCTAGCTGTATCAGGTGCAGACGATTCCGAACAAACTCAATCGAATACCAGTACTGAGATGTCATCATACCAACGATACACTTTGAGTGGAGATGACGGGGAAGCCGGACCATCCAGACTTCACGAGGAAGCGGGACCATTCAGACTTTACCAGGGCGCGGAATTGTCTGGACCTGACGAGGACGTCAGGGTGTCAGGAGAGGCCGTGTAAGGAGAATCACACTGCTGTAAAGCTAGGCATTAACAGCTGCCCCTACTTCACACCGTACAAGCTGTCATACGTCAAATAAAACGTCATCATAGCGTGTGGGTCGGCACGATCACTTTTGCTCGAGACATTGGCGCGTGCGGACGCGTCATTTGGTATCGTTCCCTTAGCGTTTTAATTCAAATTGTGATTTTGTGTAATGGAAACCAATAAATGTGTAAATAATAAGATTCATCAGTTGATTAAAGTTGTTTTTTTTTAATTAAAGTGTTGTTACTTGCTTTTAGTATTGTATTCAATAACGTGTTACGAAAATTGGTCACAAGATTGTAAATGTCACAATGTAACACAACTTCACAACATTCACAACTATATGGCACTGTACGTACTAGAAATTCACAGCGTCACGACTAGATGGCGCTACTGGAAAAATTAAAAGTCGGTGTTAAGATTCTCCGCCGGCTAATAAAACCGGCAGTTGTTTATTTTTGTTTTGAGATAATTTGTAAGAGTCACAGCTTCCTTTGAATGCTTCCACTGCGTGGGACGTCTATAGGTAGCGAGCTAGTATTGTTAGCTTCCACTTAGTGGGACTAGTAATTCTAACAACGAAATTTTATATGTACCTATGTACTTAATTCTACCAATTAAACATTACCTCTGTTACCTCGGCCTTTGGTTTTCACGGACTTCCCTGGCAAGAACCTGATAAAACCCATTACAACTTGGCGCTCAACTCGTGGCCTTCAAAATATAGGACTCACGACTACCGGAAGAAAGTTGGCGGGAAAGTTTGAAGAGAAAACCACGGGTTACGTGACACGGGCGGGAAGAGTAACAACATACATTCCAATCAAGAGCAAACCAAACATGGCGCTTTCTGAGGAGCAGTTTAAAACATTTTTGGCAATGCAACAGGAGCAGCAGAAGGCGCTGATCGTCGCCCTCACGGGAAATAAGAAGACTGTGGTAGACTGCACGGCTCGTTTCAGCGGGAAGAAAAACGTATCTATAGATTCATTTTTGTCGGCGCTTACAGTATTCAAAGATGCCCAAGTCCTCAACGATAGTGACGTCCTCAAAGGCTTACCCATGCTGCTTGTGGATGATGCTGGTGACTGGTGGTGTGGAGTTAAAGATTCTGTTACGACTTACATCGACTTCGAGGCCAAGATAAGAGACAGGTATGCCCCTAAAAGACCTGCATACCTACTATATCAAGATATACTTGGCGTTAAACAAGACCCTAAGGAACCAACAGAACAATTCCTCATTAAGAAAAGGACCATGTTCACTCGATTACCGGAACCACATCACCCAGAGACACAACAATTGGACATGCTGTATATGCTGTTACGCTGGGAGATTCGAGATAAGATCCCACGGAACACTATCAAAAGTTACGATCAACTGATAGCATCGGCAAAAGGTGTTGAAATAATACTACAAGAGAAGGAAAAATCTACTTCATCATCAAAAGCAGTAGACACCACCTCAGTTACTATACCAAGGACTAAGATAAAGTGTGGTTTCTGCAAGAACCCTGGTCATACTGCAGAAGTTTGCCGCAAAAAGGAAAGGGCAGACAAATTATCAGCAACGAAGGAAGCTCCAGCTCTGCCAACCCTCACTACGCCGGCACCCAAGGTTTCATGCTACGGTTGTGGTGCACCTGGTGTGGTACGAACTAGTTGCCCTACCTGCGCTGGGAAGACGTTAAAGGGCATTAAACATGAAAATATTAGCTTCTGTGCCGTCAACGTCAGGACTGACACACTAGTATTCCCAAGGCCTGTTGTCTTTCTGTCGATAGGAGGAGTAGCTGGCTACGCACATGTGGATACATGCGCTAAAGCAAGTGTTGCATCTTATAGCCTATACAAACAGTTACAGAAGAGAAACTATATATTTCACCAGAGAGAAGTGGAACTTAGTATGGCTGACGGTGTGGCAAAAAAACAAAAGGTACTCGTAGTACAGGCCGAAGTCACTTTGTGCAACCGGTCAATACCCACTTCATTCATTGTTCTCCCGGAATCCAGAGACAACAAGACTCTATTGGGGATTGGATTCATACAAAAGGCGGGAATTGTTTTGAACGTGCCTCAATTCACATGGCAGTTCGTAGACGATACAACTACCTATGAACTATTTACGGAGGACTTCGCCACATTCAAAAATCGCAAGCATGGAGTTTACAATGACGCACCGGCAGACAGTCAGCATGCTATTGCCCCAATATCTGTTTCACATGGTCATCGTAGATTACAGGAACAAGCATATGAACCTACAGGTTTAATGGGGGCGCAAGAATACCCTGGACTGCAGCCCATCGGATCGAATCACCCCAAGCGTCAATGTAAACTTTTCGACGGCTACTCACCCAGACTCAATTACATGATGCGCGACGCCCAGATGGCTGTACATATGAGTGAGAATAATCTCTCACCACACTCTAGGTCACTGTTTCCAGATATTGAGTGTACCCAGATTAACATCAGCGCTATAGATATCACATGGGACAATACACGGGAAACACTTAGTCATGAGCAGCATAAAATCCTAGAAGCATTACTGAACAAACATGAGAAAGTGTTCGAGTCTAATGGACAACCGGCCAAGGATATCACGCACCGAATTGATACAGGCACAAAGTGTCCGATTTCTGTGCCACCGTATCGCCTGTCTCCTTTGCGAAGGGATATTTTGTCTAAAGAGATCGACAAAATGCTGAAAGAAAATATTATCGAACCTCGCAGTACTCCATGGGCCGCTCCAGCAGTACTCGTGCCAAAGCCCACCGGTGAAATTCGTGTCTGCGTTGATTATAGACGCCTTAACTCCATAACGGTACCCGATACCTATCCAATACCTAGGATAGATGACTTACTGCATGAAGCGAAACCAGCAGCATATATGACAAGCCTAGATTTAAAAGCTGGTTACTGGCAGGTGGCAGTCGCGGAGGAAGACAAGGAGAAGACCGGCTTCATCACTCCTTTCGGTATTTATGTTTTTAATCGAATGCCTTTTGGATTGCGCAACGCCCCAGCAACTTTCCAGCGAATGATTGACAAAATAAGAGTAAGCCTGGTTAATGTCAAGATGCTGGCCTATCTTGATGACCTTATAGTATTGTCTCCAACGTTTCAGGACCATATGACTGACTTGCACCAAGTGTTTATGAAACTTAGAGAACATAACTTGACGGCACACTTACGCAAGTGCAAATTTTGCTGTTCTACAATAAAGTATCTTGGTCATTATATAACGCCCGAAGGTCTAAAGGTAGATCCCGAAAAGACCTCAGCAATAACCAGTCTCCCGACGCCGAAATCGCTAAAACATTTGGTGTCGTTCCTTCAGACGTGCTCCTGGTACCGCCGTTTCATCAAGGATTTCTCCAAAATTGCCGAGCCACTTTCCAGATTAACTAAGAAGGACGTTTTGTGGACCTGGACCGATGAACAACAGAAGGCATTTGAGGAATTAAAAAGTCGCCTTACGACAGCACCCGTACTTTGCCAAGCGGATGAGACGAAACCATACACCATCAAGACCGATGCGAGTGGGTATGCCTTAGGGGCTGTTCTCATACAGGGGGAGTCCGACACTGAGCACCCCGTAGAGTATGCTAGCCGTTTATTGACCTCAGCCGAAAAGAATTACACGACCACGGAACGAGAAGCACTTGCGGTTGTTTGGGCAGTTAATAAGTTTCGAGGGTACATCGAAGGAGTACAAACAACCATAGTGACTGATCACCAAGCTTTGAGATGGTTGATGTCTTTAAAGTCACCGACCGGCCGTCTGGCAAGATGGGCCTTGCAATTACAGGCCCTAGATATCACAATTAAGTACTCACCAGGCCGGACCAATGTTGTCGCCGATATGCTTTCTCGACCCTCTTGCAATGAAGATACCAACCCCAGCTGTGAAGTTTGTAGCGTTTCCGTCAACATGCCTACTCGTAGTATGAAAGAAATACGTGAGGAACAGCTAAAAGATGTGTTTATCGCTAATATAATAAAAGCACTCGAGTCAACTGACAACACTGAAAATGCTGCCTACTGGAGCAACAAAGGTTATCATCTAAACAACGGACTCTTATACAGATTGTCTGTAAATCCAGATGTGAAAGAAGCACAACTTCTTGTTCCTGAGCATGAGTGGGCTAACGTCTTGATCGCGTACCACGACGACCCCCTAGCCGGTCACAACGGCGCTGAAAAAACATTCTCTAGGATTTCAAAAAGATACTTCTGGAAGGGAATGAGGAGATACATCGAGTCGTATGTTAAGAATTGTATAGTTTGTCAACGCTACAAACCCTCCAACATGAAACCCGCGGGCTTATTGCAAACAAGCGCCATGAACCGTCGTTTCGAAGCAATATCATTCGACCTGTTCGGGCCATTGCCCTTATCCAGTGACGGCAAAACCTGGATTCTTATAGTCGAAGACTGTGCCACCCGCTGGATTGAACTGTTTGCTTTGTCAAGTGCAACAGCGGAGGTATGCGCTGCTACACTGATTACGGAAATTTTCCTACGGTATGGTGTACCCCGAAGGATGACGAGTGATAATGGGCCACAATTCGTTAGTGCAATCATGCAACAGGTTTGTTTTTGCTTCCAAATCAAACACTCCTTCACTGCAGTATACCACCCAGAAGCCAACCCCGTAGAAAGGAGGAATAGGGACTTGAAGTTGCAACTAGCAATCCTAGTCGGTGATGATCATCGTAGTTGGCCTGAAAAACTTCCTAGTATCCGGTTCGCGATGAACACAGCCATATGTTCAACAACAGCTTTTAGTCCGGCATACCTCACCTTTGGTAGGGAACTGAGAACCCCACGTGACAACGAAAATGATTTCCGAGAGATAGTGGATTCTGAAAATTTCATTTCTGAAATAACCCCAAAACTTCTACTTATCTCCGATACCATGCAGAAAGCAAGGGAGGTGCAGGAGATGAAAGAAGAAAAGCGCAAAGAATATGTGGATAAACAACGTAGACAAGGTCCTAACTACAAACCTGGTGATTTGGTACTAGTAGAGGTGCATCCATTGAGTAAGGCTGCAAAAGGTTTCAGCTCGAAGTTCTCTCCTCGTCGGGACGGACCATATCTTATTAAAGACAAGCATGGTCTCAGCATCACTTTTGCTCGAGACATTGGCGCGTGCGGACGCGTCATTTGGTATCGTTCCCTTAGCGTTTTAATTCAAATTGTGATTTTGTGTAATGGAAACCAATAAATGTGTAAATAATAAGATTCATCAGTTGATTAAAGTTGTTTTTTTTTAATTAAAGTGTTGTTACTTGCTTTTAGTATTGTATTCAATAACGTGTTACGAAAATTGGTCACAAGATTGTAAATGTCACAATGTAACACAACTTCACAACATTCACAACTATATGGCACTGTACGTACTAGAAATTCACAGCGTCACGACTAGATGGCGCTACTGGAAAAATTAAAAGTCGGTGTTAAGATTCTCCGCCGGCTAATAAAACCGGCAGTTGTTTATTTTTGTTTTGAGATAATTTGTAAGAGTCACAGCTTCCTTTGAATGCTTCCACTGCGTGGGACGTCTATAGGTAGCGAGCTAGTATTGTTAGCTTCCACTTAGTGGGACTAGTAATTCTAACAACGAAATTGTATATGTACCTATGTACTTAATTCTACCAATTAAACATTACCTCTGTTACCTCGGCCTTTGGTTTTCACGGACTTCCCTGGCAAGAACCTGATAAAACCCATTACAACAATATATTAAAAAAATATTACAGAATAAAGCCAAAAATCCAGAAAAGCCGACAAACCCAAAAGGTAACTTTCTAGATTACTCGCAACAAACTATGGTTATAAAAGAGGGGCAGTGAAAAATTTACTTAAGCGTTGTAGTAAATTAATATTGTAAGTTTGCAATTAATATACTATTATTGTGTAGATGTATATACTTGTAGTCTGTGTCTGTATCTACTAAATAAAATAAATAGTATTAATTGTAATAAAGGTAAACGTAACTTTTTTAATCGTCTGCCTACAGATGATGAAGACTGGAATATGCCTAGCCACAGTAGGGACGAGGACATGTGCTATCACCATAGTCCCAGAGTTTTACCAGCACCCGCCGCATCTTCGCGATCCGTCACTTCACCCATTCAAACAACTCTGCCATCTCCATCAGTCATACTACCGCAACCATCCCTACCATCTCAAATATGCTTACTACCTCCACGACCTCCTATTGTTGAATGTGAGACGAATGCAAGAGAGGATGCAAGGGACAGAGAAAGAATGTATATAGAATTAGAAAGAAAGAGTATCCAGCAGAGAGATATTAAGCTTCGTCAGCGGGATACCGAATTGCAGCTGCAAGCTCAGTGGATGCAGATTATGAAAGCGGCGTTTAAAGAGTTGTAAAAAATTTTGAATGTAAAGAAGTGAATGTTAGAAATTGAAATATAGACTATTACAAAATTCAAAGTCTTGACTGACTGACTGATTGACTGATGGATCAATGCATAGCCTAAACCGCTGATTGTTGAAACGCAAAATTTAGAAGACGTATTCCATAAATAATGTGTGATAAAAGGGATTTATTTGGAAATTCACCTTCTAAGGGGATAAAATAGTGGTTTTAAGTTTGTATAAACTGCGTCAGTCTTAAAGTTAGACATGTAAAATTTCGTATTTGGCTTTTTGATTTCAAAATAATGAAAACTATTTCAGCGTTTTTTAAAAATCAATCTCTAAGAGAGTAAAACAGAGGTTGTAAGTTTGTAGGAAGCTCCGTCGGATCCGTTTAAAGTTAGATCTGTGAAAATTTGTATTTGGCATAGTAGTTATAACTAAAGAAGTTGTTCGCTGTTCGTGTCGGAGGCACGATATAAAAATTTAACAGAATGAATGTATGCCTCTGATGTTATTAAATATTAAGGGTATCTATTTCTGTCTTTGTGCAGGCTTGATTATGAAGTGAAAAGCGGCGTTGTGCACTTTTTTGGAAAAGATAAAAAAAATTTAAACTCACGTCAGGATTACGTGACCCTGATCTAAAATTCGGTAGACGGAGGGAGAGTGCAGGGTGCTTGCGCAAGAGTGCGTGTAATTTCATTATGAGATAAACTTTTTAATCGTCATGTCGTTGTCATTTTAATTTTTTTAATTGTCATCTTTGTGTACGATAGCGCAATAGATGATTATTGTATTTAACCACATAAATGATAGTACTTTTATACTGATAAAAAAATAACTAACGCTTCCAAAATATTCAAAAATGCACAACGTTAATGTTCATCAAGCTTTCACTTCACCGGAGTGCAACCCGTTGTTTTTAGTTTTTTTTTTTTTTAGGTCTTTTTAGTCATCGTAAGATTTGCTCAGGAAAAAATTGGCAATTTAATAAAAAATAAAGAAAAACTAACAATTAAAATCTCTTCTTTCTTGTTTTTACAGCTGCAAATCTAATTTTTGAACTAAAAACATAGCTTTAAAGATTTCTCATAACAACAATTTATCGACCGGCTTAAAAAAGGGAAAAAGTTCTCAAAATTTATATATTTATTATTTATTCGATTACTCGAAGATGCCTGTGTATCAATTTGGAAAACTGCTTTTTTTGTTTGATAAGGGCTTAGTCGTTTAATAAGGTTTACTATCAAATTGGTACCATTATCGCCATGTCAGGCTCAGATGATGAGATCCTGAATTTATCTAAGAAAATCTTCAAATATTGTGTAGCTCCTACAATCTAAGTTTACTTTGACAACACTTTTGACAACTTCTCGTTAATAACATTGACAACGAGTATTTTTAGGGTTCCGGATATTTGATTCCTTTATAGTTTCGTCCTGTCCGTCCGTACGTCTGTCTGTCTGTCTGTACATCCGCATGTTACAGTTACACAATTAGTAAAATTGCGTTACAAAAACTACACATTAAATTTGGATGTAATGTAGTGTATAGTTGTCTTATATGAGCCGCTGCTTAGTTCGATAGTTAAATAACAAAAACAATGTTTTGGGGGTAGCGCTCTATACGACTCCGTATAGAGGCTAAATTCAACTTTGTCGGACATGTCTTAGTACTGCAGTTGGTAACGGCTTTGGGACTATACCCTTATGGTCCTGCCTGCGACGATTTTGTCCACCATCCAGTTAAATATGTATAAAATTAGCTTAAAATGGTTATAAAATTACAAAAAGTAGTTAAAATCTTTAAATAAATGCAATGCATATTGAAACAAATGTAAAAAACAAATCATATTCAATTTTTTTTTGGGTTCCGGATGATGATGTTTATATTTTCTTCTTAGTATTTCGACCGCTTATTTTGAAAGACCTAAGTATGTTTCTACGTCGTTGAGCTCACTTTGAGAAAAAAGCAAGCTCAGCAAAAAAAGCGGAAAAATCTAAACTATATTTTTCCTGGCTCTCGGATGCATTATACATCGGAGTGATCAGAATGTCATTGAAACAACTAGGTGGGTGTGGAATTGGTATTTTAGAAACACAAGACAATGGACGAATAGCTGAGTCTAGGTTCTAGTAGATTAGTATTACACCCTTTCAGGTGTACTAACCGTTGTGTAGTTCAAAACTGCAGTCAAGAACCATCTTAAAATACAAGTAAATAATAATTTAAATGATATAGAAAAATGGATCTAAAGGGTCTTTCAAATAGAGCGGGTCGATATTAATAATCTGTGGCGGCCATTTTGATTTGGCGGCATCTGTCAAATCTGTTTTTTCTTATTCAGTCACTGATGCCAAATCACCATGGCAAGTTACACGGTTGAGCAGCATGTGCAAATGATAAAACTTTATTATCAAAATGAGTGTTCGTTAGTGAAAACGTTGCGCGCATTGCGCCCATTTTACGGCAGACGCGGTGGCCCTTCAAAGTCTACTCTCCAACGATTGGTGACTAAATTCGAGACGACCGGTTCGGTAAACAACCAACCAACACCTTTACGTCAAAGGAACGCCAGATCGGCCGAGAACATCGCCGCTGTACGTGAGAGTGTTCAGGAGACTCCGAAGCAGTCGATTTCTCGCCGTGCACAAGAACTCGGCCTTTCGCAGACTTCAACTTGGAGAATTTTGCGTCGGGACTTGGGTCTGCATCCATACAAGATCCAACTGACCCAGGAGCTCAAAGTTAATGACCATAGACAACGCCGTGTGTTCGCTGAATGGGCGTCGGAACGCTTGGAAGAGGACCCCGATTTTGGCCAAAAAATAATCTTTAGCGACGAGGCACATTTTTGGATGAATGGTTTTGTTAATAAGCAAAATTGCCGTATATGGGATGACCACAACCCACATGAGGTTCACCAGATAGCAATGCATCCACAAAAAGTAACTGTTTGGTGCGGATTTTGGTCTGGCGGCGTCATTGGTCCGTACTTCTTCGAAAACGAAGTTGGCGAGGCCAGCACCGTCAACGGTGAGCGCTACAGATCAATGATAAACAATTTATTTTGGCTTAAATTGAACAATATGGACGTGAATGACATGTGGTTCCAGCAAGATGGCGCTACTTGCCACACAGCGAACGACACAATCGACATTCTGCATGAACGGTTTGCGGGTAGGGTTATCTCTCGCAGAGGTGACGTGAATTGGCCACCAAGATCGTGTGATTTGACTCCGCTAGACTTTTTCTTGTGGGGTTTTCTGAAGTCGCAGGTCTATGCCAATAAACCACATTCGACCGTTGCCCTGAAAGCCAACATAACGCAGGCCATCGCTCAGATTCAGCCGGATCTATGCAGCAGAGTCATTAAAAATTGGACCTCTCGGATTTGAGCCACCATGCGAAGCCGCGGCGGACATTTGAACGATGTCATATTTCATGCATAATGGCATAAACGGGCCTTTCAAATAAAAAATAAATTTCGTTAATATCTCACACACATCTAGTTTTATTCAATTTTAACATCGACCCGTCTTTGTTGAAAGACCCTTTAGTTGCTCATTTTGTTTTGACTGTCACATTGAAAAAGAGCATGATTTGACTTTTGTAAGTAAACATTCTGCGTGACGAATAAAGGCCATTCTTTTCTTCCTTTTGATATCAGAATTCATATTTTAAATTTAATCATCCGTTACAAGTACTTTGGCCAATATAGTTTTTACCTTTGATGTAAGTAGATGCTCCTACTATATTGTACCCACCAAGGTTGATTTTGGTTTATCTCATGTTTCAACTTTTTGATAATACAATTTGCATCGGTCCTTTAACATGGTGTATAGTATATTAGTCGCAGCACCTTACCCCCATATCAAGTTTATAAACATTCAAACATTGTAAAATTGGCTATTTGAAAAGAGTGGCCGCGAGTTTTTATTGCCAGGTTCTTTTCTCCGGCTTTACCTATTGTTTGCGAACTTGGCATTACATATACAAGTAGAATCCCGACGTATCACAAGAGTTGTTTTGCATCCTAAGTGAATAAAGTATTTTGAATTTGTATTTGAATTTGCAGACGGTTGTGTGATTTTTCTGTTCACACGATATTACAGGTATACCGAAACAAGATGATTTTTCTACCCCAAAACTAGAACCGAGATCATCCTTCAATTATTTTCACACCTTATAGAGAGATCATATTGACTGCCTCTGTGGCGCGGTGGGAGTGTATCCGACTGCTACGCAAGAGGTTGTGGGTTCGATCCCCACCCAGGATAAAACTTTGTGTGATGAGCACGATGGTTTATTCTGTGTCTGGGTGTTATTTATCTATAATATGTATGTATTTAGAAATATATAAGTATGTTTATCAGTTGTCTGATTTCCATAGTACAAGCTCTGCTTAGTTTGGGATCAGATAGCGTTGTGTGAGTTGTCCCAAGAAATTATTATTAAATTAATTATAAAAAAAAAAAAAAAAAAAAATATTTATTTTTATCCAACTTATACTAACAGATAATCTAACCATATAAGTTCTAAGATAAGTACATATTATTTGGAATACATTTGCTTTGCATTTGCATATAACTGCAACAAATAATATTAGAATTTGCTCTTTTTTTTTTTGTTATAACAATATGATACATACATTTATTCTACTCCACTATGGTACTAGGAGTGGCAATAGTCTCCAAGTACTGACAAGCTGCAGTCAGGAATCTCGGTTCCGTATAATTAAATTTTGTCATGATCTTTAATTTTTAAACACGCAGAATACATTTTTTTCACAACCTCACTATGTTGACTTTTTACTGTGTATTCCCCATATAAACAGAGTGGACCAAACCAATGCCCCCCTGGAGGAAAAGTAGTAATCTGCATTATAAATAAACAGAATGACGGCGGCTGTTTTCGGCGGAGTTAGTTTTGGCTTCCGCCTAACTTTCTCCCTTACTGGGGCAGCCTCATGCATGGGAGAGGCGGAAGTGGCCTTCTTCTTCTTCTGGCACCGTTTCTTTTTACTCTCTGTCGTTAGCCATTCCTCATCAGAGGGGGTGGAGGCGGAAGCAGATGCTGGCGCCGGGGGACGACTTGGGCCGTTGTGGCGCCTGAGCCGCCCGCTACGGCAGCACGACGTGCTCCTCTTAGCGCCTGCAGGGGATGGGAATCTCCACTCCGCAGTCGCGCACCTTGGCCGATGGGGCCTGGGGCTACCACTGCAACAAGCGACCCGTTTGGGTTGGTGGCGTCGGGGGTGCTATCAGTGGACCCTTAGTGGGCTTGGGTGCCGCGAACGGCGGCCGACAGCTCGGTTCCGGGGCAGGCGCACCTTGAGGGCATTAATCGCTCGCTTTCATCGTAGTATAGTAGTAGTAGAGAGTTCAATTATGTTGGACGACCCCTACATAATGATCTCCTATGTATCACTGCGAGACTGGTACCCGTCACGCGTCGACAATACAGACGTCCGCGCGACTGTAAACCAAAAAAACACAGGCAAACAAATTAATACCAACAAACTACTAACCTCTGAACGATTTCCGTCGCCACCGGTGGGCTTTCACGACGACCACATCACCATCCTACTGTTGGTACCTACTTTGCTATCACATCTCGTCTCTGGTGAACGATCATTTAAATACACTTCACGGTACAAAATAACACTACCACTACCGTAGTAGTAGGTTTTTCTGAAACTACAATAAGTTGAGATTTAGGTATTTTCATAGTTTAGGCTAAGAACACACAGTATCACAAATCACAACGCACCAATTTAGCACTAACTTCAACGCGAGCTTGTTTGTTCGAATTGATAATACCTACTTAATGAAAATAGGCACGAAACTCGGTGACGCTTCCCGGCAGTCCTGGTACCACTACAGAACTAAGTGGTATCTACCTATCGGCCAATAATAAATAATTGTTGCATTCGCCGAAAGTGGTAAGTACCTACGGATCACGCATTACGCGCCACCGATGGATCCTTTGGTTCGTTTGTCCAGGACCGCATAGACTATCTCTATCAACTTATTGTTTTTAAACTTTCGCGATTTTTATACATATTAGACATATTTCGGAACTTAATTCCGTGAATTATTTAAAGATATGAACCTTTTATTTGCCCGACGTTTCCATTGAATTGCACCGATGGTGGTCACGGGTCGACTGATGGCAGCTTAGCGATGTCTCCGTGAGGCGCGGGGTTTTTCAACTACACTCGCTTGGTCTGGATAATTTTGATAATTTGTACTGGGTATAGCAGACTTGTAAACTTGACGGTTTTTTACAGCAGCGATATGTTCCTTGACCCTGTATGCGATTGTCCTTTTGGTCTGTCCGATATAGGAACTACCACAACTGCGTGTGTTTGGAGCGGAATAACACCCTTTGCCGTTCGTAAAAGCTTCGAAAACCTTGAAGTGAAGAAAAACAATTTTGTCCGTAACTCCTTTGATGTACGGCATGAAAGCTGGCACTCTGTTGGCATTTACATCGGGTTTTCTGCTCTTTGGACGTTGAAGGTTATGTTTGTATCTGTTGCTTCTTAGTACCTCTCGAACGTGTGCAATTTCACCCTTCAAGTGTTCGGGGTCGCAAAGGTCATATGCTCTGTTTGTTAAAGAAGCTACAACAGACTGTGAGTAAAATAAATACCTATCCGTATGTGTAGATTTTAGGTATACTGTGTGTCCGAGGGTACTATTTTGTCTCGCCGATAACTTCACATCAAGAAAAGGCAACAACCTACCTGCCTCCATTTCAAATGTGAATTTGATATTACGATGGATCGAGTTTAGATGTTTTACAAAATGTTCTACTGTGCCACTGTCGCCCTTCATGATACAGAATACGTCATCGACGTATCTCTTCCAGAGCTTGACGGTGCAATTCGAACGAAACGTCGGGTAAATAAAAGGTTTGTACCTTTAAATAATTCACGCGATCGAGTCCCGAAATATATCTAATATCTATCAACTTACTTGATACCTAACCTACATCGCGTAGATTACCATCGCGTCTACAGATCATATGTGTGTTTATATGATCTGTGATCGCGTCATACGCAATTGATAGGTACATAATTTCATAATTATTCACTGTTACTGACTTAAAACAATTTTTCTTTTTCAATTTATCGGCTAAAAACCAAACTAAACAGATCTAACCGCTACGGGCGTCTTCGCGCATATTAAAATTTCTAAAATTACAGGAAAATGTTTATAAATTACCTTAAAAAAGTTTTAATTTACAAATCATAATAACAACAAAAGAGTATTAAAAACTCGTTTTGAAATAACAATGACTTCCGCATATCTATTCTGAGCTTCCGGTCAAACAACTAATATTTATTGCACTACGTTTTGTTTATGACGTCACGGCCTTTATATGTTGGTGTCTCTGTCTGACTAGGTAATAAAACCAATAATCGGTCATTGAGTTATTTTGTTTGGAATGCAAATTTCTGTGCATTTAAAGTTTTTGAAAAAATCTTGACGTAGTTGTAAACCGTTGCTTGGTTATGTACAATCGGCCCACTTGATGCTGGACTACCCAAAAATATTTTGCTATGAACGGTTCACAACGGTTCGGTCACACACACAAACGCAAAAACCACTCCCACATTTTACTTTCAACCAGTTAGGACGGGGCTAAGGTGTGGGAACGGGAACATAAAACATTTTTATTAACTTAGTTGCAATTTGCACTTTGTTCTATGATGACGGGCGCATGTTTACTGTATTTTGCTCACTACTTGTTCTGTTTACGGATTCCGATATTCGTATTTTCTTAGATTACTGATTGAACTCTCGTTGACTTGTGGTGTGAATTAGTGGACCGTTTCTTCTTCATCTGTTTACCTATGGTGGCTGTGTTTTGTTGGGTGCTTTCTTGCTGACCTCTGCGAGTCTTCACAATTAACGGAAATTTAAACCGTGAATCAAATTTTGGATCTTCATGGCCAAGGATTCAAACCTTTACCAAATATCCCGGGAGTTAAATGTTACGGTAAGTCAAATTCAAATTATATTTAATTACAATAATTATTAATTATGTTTAACAATAGAATTAGAACAATATTATTAGGTCTCCCCCAATTACTTTTTAACCAATAGGTTAAAAAGTAATTGGGGGAGACCTAATAATATTTCTGAAGACGATGGTTAATTTCTTATCTAAGGTTTGTTTCGTTGTTATAATATAATAATATTCTCAATGATGATGGCAGACATTAGGATTAGTTGTTTCATCATTCGCAGTTATTTATTCCTAATAATTTATATAAACTTATTATTTTAAATTTACGAAATGTATTTATTTCGTATATAATTTAAAAAAAAAACAATTACGATTAAATGGTGTTGGTTATTAAACGGTGCAATGGGTGAGAAAGATTTAAGTGCATCATTTATTAAAATTTTATACAAATATGTATATTCAAATATGACGATGGTTGTCGAAAAATCATTCTACTAATTTACTACCGAAATTATAAGAAAATAAGTAATTTTATGATTATTATTATCATACATAGGTATAGAACTACTTATGATTAATCAACAAATAAATAATATTATAAATGATTTAATAAAAAATCATAAACCGTTAATGTCTTTTTCATAAATCAATGTAAAGTAAAAGTTCATTTACATTTTTTGATGTCCAATAATATTTACATTTAGTTTACTTTAAACGTAGTGTTCTGAGTCACTTGGTAATTCGTATATTTTTTAAAGGTGAACTTCTTGAAACAAGACTTTCACTCGTTCAATTAATCTGAAATATAATAACGTAGTACTAATCGGAACAAAAACTATTTTGTAGAACGAGTCTCTACTGATATGTGAAGAGTAGGAATTTCGTGTTTTTATACACTTATTTTTTTTTTCTATGATTCATACTTAAATCCACCCTTATAATCATGGTGTTTCATTTTTATTTTTCTCACATTAAAGATGTTATGCATAACTCTTTTTAAAATATTTATGTTTAAACAAAATAAATTGGGTTAAATTTTTTGAAGTATTGAAAATCCTAATTCGTTTCAACAACTTTTGACAAAATAAATTGTTTTCTTTCCCACTCTTTAGTAAATTTTAGGAATCATAGAGCGTATATTGTGTTGATAAAACAATAGATTTATGATCTCCATAGTAAAAGTTGTAAAACTGAGAATCCTTTTATCAATTATCGTCTTTAAATCGTTACACAAAAACTTTTTTTTTTTTTTTTTTTTTTATAGATGGGAAATCATCAAATGACTTCTCCCGCTGTGGGCACGAGCGGGAGGGCGTGTCAGACTCTTACTGACTAAAACCCATCTGTGTTACTTCTTTCGCCCTGGTGTTCCGGGAGCACGGTAACTCTTTCGAACGATCCCGCACTCCCGGTGGGCGCCGGCCCAATGGGGCCCCGTCACTTGCTGACATCTCTTTGAGGCGCGCGTGGAACACTAGCGCGCCGTCGACCCGGGCCTGGTCCTAAGCTGGACGGCAAGCTACCCACTGCTCGTCGTCCGCAGGCCTGCGCCTAGGGTGGCCGGATGTCGTCCCTTGGCACCCGTGCCGCGCGGCGGCCGGGGCGTGAGGACCGTCTGTCTCTCACGCGTTCCGCCGTCTCCTTCTGCAGCATCACCTCCTCGCAGAAGGAGACGACTGCCTCCCATTCCCTCTCGCTTCGCAGCATGGCTCGAATGAGGCCCGGACGCGAGAGGTCACCGCCGCCGATCGCTGCCACGAGGGCAAGCCGCTGCTCGGCCCAAGCGGGGCATACCTCCACCGTGTGTTCTACTGTGTCTTCCGGCCGGTCACCACAATGGTGACACCCAGGCGTTTCCTCCCGCTTGATGCGATGCAGGTACCTCCCGAAACACCCGTGTCCGGTGAGTACCTGCGTCAGGCGCCTCTCCAGCCACTCCTCAAAAAGGGGGCTTACTGCTGCTATCGCGGCGTGCCCTGCTCGTGGTTGCGACAGTCGGTCCCTCCACGACGCCATGAGATCGAGCCGGAGCTCCCTCCGCCACACAGCAATTTGTCGCGGCAGCGGAGTTTCGTCCCGGCTCATCGGCTCATCTCGCCACTCGTATGCGAGTGCTAGGGCTATCGCCTCCAGATCCCACGGCGCCATTCCGGCGAAGAGGCAAGCTGCCTCGCGGGAGACCGTCCGGTATCCCCGGATGACCCTGATAGCTGTCACCTTTTGGGGCGAGTTCAGGAAATGGACGGCTCGTCGCCCCAAGGACCGCGCCCATACCGGGGCCCCATATAGGGCCATCGACCGCACAATCCCCGCGTATAGCCTTCGGCAGGGGGCGTTTGGACCCCTCAAATTGGGAAGGAGCCGCTTTAACGCGGCCCCAGCCCGTTCCAATTTGGGAGCCAAACGTCGGAAGTGCTCTACGAAGTTCCACCGGCTGTCAAGGACGAGTCCCAGGTACTTCATCGTCGACTCGACGCCGATGTGAACCCCCCCTACTGCCACCTGGAATCCTGGGGGTGGTCCGTTCCGCCGGCCATAAAAACTGCTTGACGAGGTGGGCAAGCTTTTTGAAAGAGTAATTGCAGACCGCCTTGTCGCGCACCTGTCAGGGGCTGGACCGAACCTATCTGAGATGCAGTTCGGTTTCCGCAGGCGACGCTCCACGGTGGACGCCATTATGCGAGTCCGTGCTCTTACGACGGGGGACGCGGTGTCCCGGGGTAGGGTCGTCTTGGCGGTGTCTTTAGACATTGCCAATGCCTTCAACACCTTGCCCTGGAGTTGCATTGGGGAGGCGCTCCGGTATTACCGGGTGCCGACCTACCTCCGTCGCGTGGTCAGGGCCTATCTAACGGACAGGGCCGTCATCTACCCTGGTCCTAACGGGGACTGGAACCGGCGAGAGATGTCGTGCGGTGTTCCACAGGGTTCGGTATTTGGGGCCGCTACTGTGGAACATCGGCTACGACTGGGTGTTGCGCGCTGACGTCCCCAGCTGTGTCAGCGTAGTGTGCTACGCCGACGACACGCTGGTCCTGGCACAAGGGAGGTCGTACTCAGGGGCGGCCGCAGCGATGGAATGTGGGGTTGCAACGGTTGTTAACCGAATCCGGCGACTGGGTCTCGAGGTGGCTCTGCACAAGTCCGAGGCTATGTGTTACACAAAAACTGAAAATAGTTTGCTTGCAATAAGTTTTTTGCTTTCCCACGGTTCGGTAATTCAAGGTGCCATAAATATGTTTGCCGAAAAAATAGGTTCATGATACCTACGCACAGTAAATGTCCTAAAACTGAAAACGCTTATGGCAATTATCATCTTTAAAATCAATCAAATAGAATTGAAAATAGTTTTAATAGTTTGCATGCAAATTTGTTTTCGGAAACAGTAGCTTCTCATATTAACGCTTATTCTATTTTCAATCATATTTCAACTGCTTAAGAACTATTATCTAATTTTATCAGTGACAACTCGTTCATTGTCTGTTGATTTGTAAAGAAATAATATTAGGTATAATTAAATAACACATTTTAAAAAATATACTTGACTTACTATTCATTCAAACTTTTAATGAGTGGATCACAAATCTTTTAATCATTTATTTTAACTTCGTATTTTTTTTCAGAGAGCTACAGCGTGACGTTGGATATAGTGGGATGCTGAGGTGGACTCTCTTAACGTCGGATCGCGTAACGCAAATGGTCAGCACATACGAAGTACAGCCATTTACCAAGACGTCGACGTTCGCTAGACTATTTGACTGCGGCATGCAGGCTATAAGAAATGTGTGCATTATTCCGCTACAAAAATTAGGACAGGAACTAGAAGAAGCAAGAGTGCGTTTCGCTCGCGAGCACAGAGGTTTTGATTTATCACACGTTACATTTACAGACGATTTTTTTTAAATCAAGTACACACATTCGTCAGAACTTATGGCCGTCATACGTAATACTAGATACAAGCCCAGAAATGTGAAGCCGGAAGTGTGAATGTGAGGACGAATTAAAACCATACTTATACTATTAATATTAAAAGAGTTAAAGTTGTATGTAGAGATTTACCTTGAAACTACTAGCTCGATTTAAATTTCCAATATCTTTTTTTCGTTAAATTAATCCAATGATTATTTGAAATTAAATTTAGATAAGACACCAATAATAGAGAACTTACAAATGATATAGGTTTTAAAACATAGACGAAGGACGTAGGATTCTTATCACTCGAATCAAGATATACGCGAGCGGGGTCACTGGGAACAACAATATATAGCATACTAGCTGACTGAAGCAGACGAGACCCGTAAACTTCGTCTGCTTCAATTTTCCTCGTTTTTCCAACATTTTGCATTGCTGCTCTGCTTCTATTGGTTGTAGCGTGATGTTAAATAGCCTTTAGCATTCTTCGATGAATAGGCTATCCAACAGTAAAATATTTTTTCAATTTGACCTAGTAGTTCCTGAGATTATCGCGTTCAAACAAACAAACTCTTCAGCATTATAATATAAGTATAGGGTAATTATTGAACTTGTTAGATATGGTGTTATATGGCTATGTAAATAGCCATATATATAATCAATCCATGTGTTGGATATTGATATCTACTATGTAGATGTGTTTTGGAATATTGATTGTTCCAGTTTATGTGATGTTGTATAAAACCGAACGTAGGTTTGACGGAACTGTTTTATAAGTTTGAGAGGTGGTCTGGAGTCTGATGACGGTGTAACCATCACAATGTATTGACTGGTTATCATAGCGATGATTATAAGATCATCCGTGTCTGCAAAACTATGTTTGGTAGTTATGTTATACTGTATGAAATACCTACTTGTGGCACAGAACAATTCAAAGATCTAATAAACCAATTATTTATATTATAGATGTACCCACAGATATTTTAGGATGATGTTTGTATTGTGATTAATACTGTGTCAGTTGTTTATGATGCTTATGATATTAGACATGAGAATACATTGCAGAGGTTGGAATGAATATACTAAATGTAATTGCAACTGATATTATCATTAATGAATTAGACTAAACTATTTTATCACAGATGTACCTACCTATTAAACAAACTCTAATGTGGGATCCTACCCAGGGTCAGTTGCAATTACATTTAGTATATTCATTCCAACCTCTGCAATGCATTCTCATGTCTAATATCATAAGCATCATAAACAACTGACACAGTATTAATTCATCATTATTCAAAGTTACTTTATATTGTTTCTATTGTAACACTACAATAGAAACAATATAAAGTAACTTTGAATAATGATCGTACCTTCACCGTCGAATGACACCAGAGAAAAGAGGGCTAGGTCAGAATTTGTCCTGCTTTCATACTTTCTACTCACATTTTCTATTATGTGGGTAGAATGTCACAGTTATAACTTTTTAGGTACATTATAGATATTAAGCAGTGTTTTTAACATCATTCTATACTTAGATCGTTATACAACAATTTTATACACTATTTATACACATAAATAGTGTTTTTCTATACTGTGTATAATATATTAAGCTGATTGACTGATGAAAAGATATTGCAATGTGTTCAATTGTCTATTGTCCTGTAAGTTATGAATCATCTGCCTTGTAGTAATATAGTAAGACATTGCAATGGTATATCTAAGTCTCAGTCAATTGGTTACATTGCAGATTCCTTATGTAAATATCATATTGCAAATGTATATGGCAAACGTTTTATTAAGAGACGGCCTAGTTTTCTTATCACTTCTTTTCCTAGGCAATAGGTCCTCTTGGAAGTGACACTAGCATACCTCCCTGCTCCAATTCCTTGATATAACCAGAGCGAATTGTATTTTGACAATATAATGCTGATTGCCATTTGTTACTTTGTATTATTCTATACTACCCTGAATAGATACCCCGACAATACTGAACTGAGTGATAGGAACCTTAAACAATATTCAGACACACACATTACATCCTGACATTTCTTGAACAGAACAAGGACTTCCAATTATGATACTGTTCTGTAGAACCATTATCCCTCAGTAAGTACTGGTTACGACTCATTAGGCTACATTTTCAAATGACACACAAGTAGTCAATATTCCTGACACGAGATAGTATATTGTAGTTCTAAATCTATACAAGCTTTACATACATACAATTGCTACGACATACCTACTCGTAGCAATTCTATCAAAGCTTTTCTTATAATTATCAGCTTACACTTTCTACAACCTCTACGTTCCCTACAAGCTTCTAACAAACTCATAGTTGCATCAAACTACCTCTTAAATACCTACGGAGGGCAAGCCAAAATAAAGACGTAAATAACTTAAATATTTGAACAATATTTATGATATTTTGTAACATATATGTTACTAAACGATAATTTCGCATTTTTTAAACATATATTACTAGCTTAACCATGCGGCTCCGCCCGCTTGTATGTCGGTTATCGCGATAAAAACTATCCTATGTCATTCCCCGGGTCTCCATACCAAATTTTATTAAATCGCTTTAGCTGTTTGAGCGTGAAAGCGTAACAGACAGACAGACTTACTTTCACATGTGTATTATTAGTATGGATATGTTTCAAAAATACAAAATAATTTTACAAAAATTAAATTAAATATTTTCGATAAACCTATTTAACAGACTCATTCTAAAACATACGCACAATATAAAACAACGAAAATAGGATCTAGTTCATAAATTACAGGCACTAGTTAATCTCCTCTACTTACTCATATTTATAGAAAAGATAGATTACAGATCAAAAAGTAATTCATAAAAATATTAAAAACTAACGGTTTCCCGCACCTCCGTCCACAATTCCACATGTATAATGGTATTGAGGCAAAATATACTATGTTCCTCTCCAAGCTTTAAACTACCTCTTTACTATTACATTATTAAACGAATATATATATTTATAATATTAATGTAGATTTGTATGAATTACAAGAAAATAATTCGTTGCGATTTCGCGCAACTGCAAAAAGCGCGCTTACAACAAAAGTCACAATCTAGTAAAGTCCACAAAGTCAAAGTATTTACAACTGTTTAACCGTCTCGAAATATGCATAACAACAACGCAACGCACTAAAAAAAACAAGGACCCCGCCCCCTTGCATCCGATAAGGCGCAGATGTGCCTGTGTGAGTGCGCTTACGTAGAGAGCGAACGTTTCTCGCAAGCCATTATAGCCGTATTGGTGTACGACCGCCGAGTAGGCCGATTGTACCTACTTACATGGCGTAGGACAGATAACGCGGGATTTTGCCATGAGTGTTCGAAGTTAATATTTAGCTAAGCTAATAGCCGTGAGTTTATGTTTAATTATGTGTTGCAAATCAACTGTACACCTGAATGTTTGTGTGTTTGTTAATTACTTTTCAACACAAAATAATGAATTACGATTGTAGCCATATCAAATTGACTAGTTTGTTTAATTGGTTTTTAATTGTTTGTTGTATTATTTATACTATTATAAAAGTACATTAATACCTTAATGATTTTAACCCTACAATTAAATAAATTGCGGATTTTGTGAAATTGCGTATGTAAAAATGATGATTTCTGTGAGTATAATATTTTAGAAATCAGTCACCCATCTATGCACCAACTGTGGTCATGTTACTTAACTTACGCAAACATTATATCATAATAGAAGTAAGTTCAACTTTGAGGTATACCGACAAGTTACTATAAGAATAACAAATTCGTACAATGTAAACAGTGTGTCGTCGCCGACTAGGGTCAAATTACAAAATTTTTGAGCTCTTACACTCTATCCGGCACTCGACACTGAAAAAGCTAAAAAAAATACGGACTTAAGTAAGTCATGATCTGTTAATGGCGGACCTTCCTTCATTCATGATGAAAAACGTAGCTACCCATACACTGAAGACTAACAATTAGGGATAAAAGATCGAAGTTATGGTGTAAGTGGTGATGTTCAAGTTACAAATAATGTACGGTTTAATGCTGCCTGAATTCGTTGCGTCTGCGACATACCGAAGTACTTATAGGTCTAGGAGCCTACCACCAAAACCTTTCGTGTTGTCGGCCGTAGACGGATCATATTCTTAGCTACCACCAAAGGCTTATGTTTCGACGTTCGGTCCGTCGACGGAGATTTGACATTGTGGCCGTCGGTTTAGCTACTCCCAAAGTACATTTGACGGTTTCGACGTCATCGTTTGACAGGTACATCGAATTAAAACATCAATTTTAACGACAGCCTTGCACCTTTCGTTAGGCCATTCGGATTCCTAAATTATTTAAGAAATGACAAAATTTCTATTGCTCGCCGAAATTGTGAATGAGGAAACGACTGCGGGAAGCCAAAAAGCTATGAAGTACAGAGAATATAGGATATAAAGGCCCTTGATAAAAACCTTCCGTCGCTTGGAAGAGCTTGTTTTAAGATACAAATTCAGACATGGAAAATGTAAAGTCTACTTGAGGAGTTGTACGAATAACTTATCACATTTCTTCGTTTAAACCAATATTGTGGCCATTTGTGGCATAACATAGATCAATAGGAGTAATGTGAATATTAATTAAGTAGGTATTTAAAACCATACAGCTAATTCCTTAACAAACTAATTTAAAGCTGTACCTGCATCACTAATCTGGAGCTGCCTTTTTATGTGCAGTTACTCCTGTGACAACTTATTTAGGTATATTCGAAGCAAGTATGTATGCATAATATTATAATAATAAGTAATACAAATTCTTAAATCACTTAGGAAGTAAAATACTACACTTGGGAAAAGTCGTTTCTACATGTATATGTAATGTAAAATATTGCGGCCTCTCTTTTCAAATTGCCAATGTTTACAATGTTTCTTTGTTTATAAACTGTACATATATGCAGGTAAGGTGCTGCCACACAATATTAGAGGACTGATGTAATAACAGGAATAAACAATAATAAAAGAAGAATACAAGAGATTGAATATTATTGTGTAAGGCACACTCTTATAACTACTTACCTATATTGCTATAACTAACATATCTTTGTTGTGGGTTCAATGCCCTATTACATATTATTTTTTAAAGAATGAAGTGTAGGTTCGAGTTCCTTGTACAAAATAACAACATCTTAGAACAACTCACACATCCCAAACTAAGAAACACTTGACATACTTTGGAAATGTGTAAATACATATATATCCATACTTAATATTATAAATGTGAAAGTAACTCTGTCTGTCTGTCTGTCTGTTACGCTTTCACGCTCAAACAGCTAAACCGATTTAGATGAAATTTTGTATGGAGATAGTTTGAGTCCCGAGGAAGGACATAGGATAGTTTTTATCGCGATAACCGACATCCACGCGGGCGGAGCCGCGGGCGAAAGCTAGTTATAGATAAATTACGCCCATAGTCCCATACACAGATTTAACCACTGTGCTCATCTCACAGACTTTAATCCTGGTTAGGGATCGAACCCATGACAGCAGTCAGGGTCACTAATCACAAGATCAACAGGCCAGTCATTAATAGTAGTATAATATCATGGCTAAATAGCCACATGGCTGAATCTGTTACAAACTTACAGCAATGGCTTAATAGAAATAAAACAACACCAAATAAGTTCAATATTTGTTTATTGCAAATTATAGAAATATAAATTTCATAGAAATATATAGGTCATGGATGACCATAACAACATTTCCTTTTTCATTTTCCAAGCAAAGGATGTGATTAGATAGGTCTGGCTGAACCACCAGTCGTTGCCTTCACCATTTTGGCTTCTCGAGTCTGTGAAGTTACAGAGAAAATAAGTTAAGATTTTAATGATCATTTCGAAGGAAATTTATACATATTATAGTTACTATACCTATCCAACAAAATAGACCGGATTTTTTAGAATTTATATATATAGGAGATCTATTGCAGCTTGAACTTTATAATTCTACAAATGTTGCAGCGATGCAGGTAAACAGGCTAAATATCTGTGGTAAAAATCCCTTATTGCCACACTCAGAGTCATTTATTAATTAAATCGTTTTTTGGTATAGATTTTATATGACAAACTTTTAAATGGAATGAGTAAGCATTAAACAGTTATAAGGCATTAGGAGCCTTTGTACATAGGACCCATGATTTCGTAAAAGTTAAAATATTCTTTCAAGAAATGGTTACCGTGTTCTACTGCTGCACTGTTTTATCATCACATCCAAGGCTTTTAAGGTGTTTTTTTGGAATATGCCCGTTCCTCCACACTCTTTATTAGGCTCGTTCGTCGTATAGATAAAACTGAAAGATCCATCTGTTACATTCAATAAAAATAATATAAGTAGATCATAATGATTATTTCGACTCTAAAAGAAATATCAAGGTTGTAAACAACAATGATTTGTTTTACTTACATTTTGCAGAAACGTACTTGATTTTCCAGTTATTTTTTTATTAAATTGCTGCTCGAGTGCATACCTAATACACGAAACTTTATTGGTGATATATTTTCTGATTAGTAATTGTAAGATATTATACTATTTGTTCCTTTTACCGCAATAAATATTTTTATCAATAAAAGTAAAAAAACCGCCGCCGAAGTCAATCAACTTGTCAAATTTGTCAAACATTATACTCATGTCATAAATATGAAAGTAATATGGATCAAAGCCTTTTAAGATCCTTGACACTAAATAAAAATATTTTTTTGGTCGTAATCATTTTGTTTATATATACATAAAGGTATATTTACAGCAGAAGTCTTACCCTTAAACTTATAAAGTTTTTCTCGTAAGATTACCAGCATAATTTTGATTTTTCTGTTGGTTATCGGTTTTTCAATGGTAGTAATCCATTGCGCGACACTATTACTCTAGATCCGACCGTTTGGCTATGGATCGACAACTAACGTAATCCGTCCATCATCATCGAACAACTTTGGTGGTAGCTATTGGGTTCCGTGTTCGGCGAGCGTTCGTTTCGACCGACACGTTCCCGATCAACTTTTGGGAGTAACTGCCTTGCGAGTAGTGATCTTAGGTGAATGGAATCCGAGAGTCCTTTTGAGTTTGAGTCCTTTCGGATTCCACTATCCGTCCTCGCTTTATATGAACGACTGCACATTTGCCCACATCAATCTCCATTCTAATAGATTTACTAAAGGTTTCAGTTATACGCTATTAGCTGTGAGCTGGTGGGGGTAAAGAACTTTAAGTCATCCATATACAGCAAGTGGGATATGACCTGCCACCACGTCGCAACCTGCAACCTAGCCCTGAACCCTCTAGTAGGGTACTAAGTGGGTTCAGTGCTAGGCAGAACCAAAGGGGACTCAGAGTGTCGCCCTGGAATATACCCCGCTCAATCCATATAGGTGCATAGAGTTGTATTAACTTTATACAACTCCAGCACCCTTAGAAGCCATGTATGTGGCACGGAGTAATACGCCTTCTTATAATCTATCCAACATGCCGATAGATCCTTTCGGTTGCAGCGAACCTGCTGGCTAATAGTCATATCAATGAGGAGGAGCTCCTTTGTACCGCGGGCCCACTTCTACATCCATTCTGAGAGGTACACATGATGGAGTTTATGTTAATATATTTATTTATTTTAGCTCTCAGAATAGATGTAAGAAGTTTATAGACCGATGGTAAACAAAGTATCGGTCTATAATTACTAGGGTCCGAGGTACTACCGATCTTATAGAGCAGGGCGGTTACTCCCAAAAGTTGATCGGGAACGTGTCGGTCAAAACGAACGCTCGCCGAACACGGAACCCAATAGCTACCACCAAAGTTGTTCGATGATGATGGACGGATTACGTTAGTTGTCGATCCATAGCCAAACGGTCGGATCTAGAGTAATAGTGTCGCGCAATGGATTACTACCATTGAAAAACCGATAACCAACAGAAAAATCAAAATTATGCTGGTAATCTTACGAGAAAAACTTTATAAGTTTAAGGGTAAACTTCTCTGCTGTAAATATACTCGTACCTTTATGTATATATAAACAAAATGATTACGACCAAAAAAATATTTTTATTTAGTGTCAAGGATCTTAAAAGGCTTTGATCCATATTACTTTCATATTTATGATATTTTTCATAAATATGAGTATGATGTTTGACAAATTTGACAAGTTGATTGAGTTCGGCGGCGGTTTTTTTTTACTTTTATTGATAAAAATATTTATTGCGGTAAAAGGAACAAATAGTATAATATCTTACAATTACTAATCAGAAAATATATCACCAATAAAGTTTCGTGTATTAGGTATGCACTCGAGCAGCAATTTAATAAAAAAATAACTGGAAAATCAAGTACGTTTCTGCAAAATGTAAGTAAAACAAATCATTGTTGTTTACAACCTTGATATTTCTTTTAGAGTCGAGATAATCATTATGATCTACTTATATTATTTTTATTGAATGTTACAGATGGATCTTTCAGTTTTATCTATACGAATTGAGGCATTATTAAAGTTCATGGCCAGCGACGAACGAGCCTAATTAAGAGTGTGGAGGAACGGGCATATTCCAAAAAAACACCTTAAAAGCCTTGGATGTGATGATAAAACAGTGCAGCAGTAGAACACGGTAACCATTTCTTGAAAGAATATTTTAACTTTTACGAAATCATGGGTCCTATGTACAAAGGGTCCTAATGCCTTATAACTGTTTAATGCTTACTCATTCCATTTAAAAGTTTGTCATATAAAATCTATACCAAAAAACGATTTAAGTAATAAATGACTCTGAGTGTGGCAATAAGGGATTTTTACCACAGATATTTAGCCTGTTTACCTGCATCGCTGCAACATTTTTGTAGAATTATAAAGTTCAAGCTGCAATAGATCTCCTATATATGTATATAAATTCTAAAAAATCTGGTCTATTTTGTTGGATAGGTATAGTAACTATAATATGTATAAATTTCCTTCGAAATGATCATTAAAATCTTAACTTATTTTCTCTGTAACTTCACAGACTCGAGAAGCCAACATGGTGAAGGCAACGACTGGTGGTTCAGCCAGACCTATCTAATCACATCCTTTGCTTGGAAAATGAAAAAGGAAATGTTGTTATGGTCATCCATGACCTATATATTTCTATGAAATTTATATTTCTATAATTTGCAATAAACAAATATTGAACTTATTTGGTGTTGTTTTATTTCTATTAAGCCATTGTTGTAAGTTTGTAACAGATTCAGCCATGTGGCTATTTAGCCATGATATTATACTACTATATTAATGACTGGCCTGTTGATCTTGTGATTAGTGACCCTGACTGCTGTCATGGGTTCGATCCCTACCCAGGATTAAAGTCTGTGAGATGAGCACAATGGTTAAATCTGTGTATGGGACTATGGGCGTAATTTATCTATAATATATATTATGTATTTACACATTTCCAAAGTATGTGAAGTGTTTCTTAGTTTGGGATGTGTGAGTTGTTCTAAGATGTTGTTATTTTGTGCAAGGAACTCGAACCTACACTTCATTCTTTAAAAAATAATATGTAATAGGGCATTGAACCCACAACAAAGATATGTTAGTTATAGCAATATAGGTAAGTAGTTATAAGAGTGTGCCTTGCACAATATATTCAATCTCATGTATTCTTCTTTTATTATTGTTTATTCCTGTTATTACATCAGTCCTCTAATATTGTGTGGCAGCACCTTACCTGCATATATGTACAGTTTATAAACAAAGAAACAATGTAAACATTGGCAATTTGAAAAGAGTGGCCGCAATATTTTAATGCCTCGTTCTTTTCCTCGGTTTTACCTATTGTTTGCGAGGAGGCATTACATATACATGTAGAAACGACTTTTCACAAGTGTAGTATTTTACTTCCTAAGTGATTTAAGAATTTGTATTACTTATTATTATAATATTATGCATACATACTTGCTTCGAATATACCTAAATAAGTTGTCACAGGAGTAACTGCACATAAAAAGGCAGCTGCAGATTAGTGATGCAGGTACAGCTTTTAATTAGTTTGTTAAGGAATTAGCTGTATGGTTTTAAATACCTACTTAATTAATATTCACATTACTCCTATTGATCTATGTTATGTCACAAATGGCCACAATATTTGTTTAAACGAAGAAATGTGATAAGTTATTCGTACAACTCCTCAAGTAGACTTTACATTTTCCATGTCTGAATTTGTATCTTAAAACAAGCTCTTCCAAGCGACGGAAGGTTTTTATCAAGGACCTTTATATCCTATACTCTCTGTACTTCTTAGCTTTTTGGCTTCCCGCAGTCGTTTCCTCATTCACAATTTCGGCGAGTAATAGAAATTTTGTCATTTCTTAAATAATTTAGGAATCCGAATGGCCTAACGAAAGGTGCAAGGCTGTCGTTAAAATTGATGTTTTAATTCGATGTACTACCTGTCAAACGATGACGTCGAAACCGTCAAATGTACTTTGGGAGTAGCTAAACCGACGGCCACAATGTCAAATCTCCGTCGACGGACCGAACGTCGAAACGTAAGCCTTTGGTGGTAGCTAAGAATATGATCCGTCTACGGCCGACAACACGAAAGGTTTTGGTGGTAGGCTCCCCACTTCTTTAGTCATAAAGGCTGGGAGCCACGTAGATTCTAAGGAATTGTGATGTCAAACAAGCGTGCGAACTGCGTGGCCATTTCAGCCAAAAGTTGTGCAGTCCGTCTGGGCCTGGAGATTTCCAATTAGACAAAGTATAGTAGGGGCTTCTACTAGGAGCTTAACTCCTGCTATACGATAAGCCGCAATAGGCGCACTATACAGTATTGAATGAGTATCACCGAGGTCTTCGCTACTTTCTAGGTAAGTAGGCAATACCGAATCAAGAGCACACACTAGCGCAATGTTCCGTCTATGCATAGGCAACCGAGGCAGGCGTGGCCTAATATTGCGGGGCGTGGACCGATACTCGTGAAACGCATCTTCACCTTCTTATTGCACTGAGTACCTACTTACCACAATTATGACATGTGTCATGATTTGAAATGTTCAATGGTCCGGGTTTCGCTTTATATAAGGAGGTTGTTATTATTTTTAAATTTATACGACTCGAACTATTTAGTACTTTGGATGAATGGAGCTTGATGAATAATGTAAATATTTATTAAAATTATTTTTCAAAATTTTCTTAGGTCGGTAATAATCTTATTATCCGCGGTGTTACCCGCGGCTTATTAGCCTATGTATCCAGGGTGTCAGCTAACTGCATACCAAATTTTATTAAAATCGCTCCAGCCGTTTAGATGTGAAGAAGTAACAAACATACACACTCATATACTCACAAACTTTCGCCTTTATAATATTAGTGTGATTTTTTTTAAATTTTCTTAGGTCGTTAATAATCTTTTTATTATTATTATACGTTTTACAACAGATTTTAAATTCATTCGGACCAATATTCATTGACTATGAATAGTTGAACTAAAGCCTTTTTTACAACATTCACATGTTGGCGTAACTGTTCATTGATCCGGTTCAAGCAAAACTAGTCTATAGGTGTTTCATTTTCGTACCGCGACTGTAGCAAATCGGATAGCATTATTGTGGCAAAAATATTCATAGCCCATATATTTTTTTAATTGATTTTTTATATCAATCGTATATTCATTATATACGATTGATATAAAAAAGCACGAACTTTTTGAGTAAATACTTAGATTTTGATAAAATTTGGTAGAAGTACTAAATATTATGTGTACTTAACAACCCTTGAATATAACCACACATTTCATTAAAGTTTTGTACTTTAATGCTTGCTTTATTTGATCAGACTAATATTTATATTGACTCCGTATGTAAATCTTCAAATTGTGAGGGCGTATACATTTTTGAAGGCTGCCTAATATATGTTGGCAATAACTTTGAAAACTTCGAACATACATAATATTTGCCATTGATAAATTATGGTTATATTTGTAGACCAGTCAAACTAAAATATAATTTTGGCTTCAAAACTTATTTCAACTACAATTTCATTATACACAATGTTACCAATGTAATTATTGAGATACGATTATGTATCATAAAGTATTACAATACTTTTTGTGTGCAATATATTATCCGTTGAATTAAAAAAAAAAAAAAAAATTTACATACCGTAAGTGAATTTTTTGGAGGGTAGTCTATGTGCCAACAACTATTATAAGAGCTCTGGTATATTTTAATTGTTTAAATATATTAAAACAAGTTTATATGTTACCTAAACTTTAAAAGAGTCTTCTATTCTCTTTTGCAGAATTATTTTTAAACATTCCTTCTTAAATCACTAAACTGCACAGTCATTACACCAACTCTTAAAATGCATCTACTCGCATATACTAAAATGTTCAATTACATGGATGAACTGTCCACAACATTCACAACACGAATGACCCAATATGAGGAGGACCTGAAGAGTGTTAACAATGAACCAGCTGTCCACAAGACTGTGGCAAGTTTATCCCGGGACTTCATTGACTTCAAGTGCCTCGGCAGCCTCAAAAAGGTTTTGGTAGGCGTGTTCTATAGCCCTAACTGCAACATAGACTGTTTCCCCCCTTTCAAAGCAAAATTTGAATATTTGTCGTCTCTATATGATCACACTATTATCCTTGGAGACTTTAACACCTGTCTGATGAAGAATGATTTACGTTGTCGCAAACTTCGTTCTCTTGTCTCTTCTGTCAATATAGAAATTGTCCCATTAAGTGCTACTCACAGGGCTTTTCGCTGTTCTCCTCCACTGCTTTTATTCTTGTATCTAACCCCACTAAGGTGGCCACTTATGGGCAACTTCCCGCTTCTTTTTCCTATCATGGCCTAAAATATATATCTCGAAGAGTATATTAAATAAATTAAGGTAAAATACCTTGTTTATTGCCCGACGTAGTAGAGAAGAGTCCCGTGACCACGGCCGTTGCAATACGGTCGAAACGTCGGGCAATAAACAAGGTATTTTACCTTAAATTATCACCCGTAGTATGTATAATTTTATAAGGTTTATTTTTATTTATTTTTAATTTATCTATTGTACTTACACTAATTACTCTTTTAACATTCTCCTCTACAATTCAAAGGTTTGCTGGGAGAAAACTCAATTTTGAGTTAAGCTCGCCTTTGTACATATTATTTTTTTGTATATGTTAAACTATTGTTTGTATTTATTTGTGTGTACAATAAAGAGTTTGAAATTTGAAATAAAAAGAGACAACGTGTGTTTAAGCCGACTGCCCCAAATAGTTTGTAATATTTATAACTGCGGAAACATACTATTGTGGTGTGGTGTGTTGTGACGCGCCAGAAGCGTATACATTTTGTATGGTTAGAGACACATTATTGCAGTGTGTTATGACGACATAACAGGCCTTAATAATGTGTTTCTAACCATATTAAATATATGGAACTGAAAATGCTTCTGTCACGTCACAATAATGTATTCCGGGCTTAAGGTTCATGTATGAAAAAAAATATAGGACATTCATTGCAGCAATTAGACACAGTATTACATTTGAGGTCACAATCATTCTTAATCTAAAGCTATACATTAACTGCTGTATTAATATTGGTCTTCTCACTAGGCTAGCCTGTATCGACAAGACCATAATTATGTAGATTTATGTGTTTCTTATTTATTTCGTATCAGTTATATAAACTACAAACTAAACCTTTACTAAAACTAAAATACTTTACTTTGCCCGTCTGCTCCTAGATGGACCAACCGTTATAGAAATTATTCTTTAGCGGTCTTTATTGTTTAACATAACTGTTGAAATACAACTATTGATATTAGTCCATCTTGTTTCACTGCTGAGCAAAGGTCTTCCCTTGCCCTTTCCACTGTGTTCATGCTGTATTTATGCTTAAATCTAAGCGGTATTTCGAGATGTGTACAAACACAAAACCGAAAGGCCCAAAACGTTTTAAAGAAGAAGTAGACGTACTACCGCCTCAGATGTTATAAATCGAACAAAAGAAAACCAACCTTTTCCTTTCAGCAATTAGGGTCAAAATCGACTTTATCTTCCCTTTGTTTTCCACGTCCATAAGTTTCCCCAGTTCATGTTGTACATAGTACCATAGTTCTTTTGTGTTCGAATATATTCGTTTTCTGAGTAACTCGTATTGTCCTGAAAGTCTCTGTCCCCTGTCAATGAACAGACCTGTATCTATAACCTTAAAGTTTCCATTGAGTATGTAGTCCATTGAAATGTTAATTTTTTTTTATGTGTTGGGGGGGTCAGTGTAAAGATAAAACCAAGCTTGTGGGGTCGCCACCCTTGTCCCACGGCCGCCATCTTGAAAATAGGGGTTAAAATCGTTTTTACGATATATCTTTTAAACTATTTATCTAATGAAAAAATCGTTAACATTTTTTGTTGCAAATTAAATTTCTCTACAACTTTGGTCCAGTAACTTTTTGTCGTACAACTATAAATAAAAAAGTTTTAAGCGAAAATGTTCAGAAATAATATCAGCTATTCTTACAATAAAAAAGGTTAGAAATAATAATATTAATAGCAGGCAGATGTTCTTTTGTTCCCTAATTTATTGAATGTTTATTGAATTTACGTGAATAATTAAAAAAAAGTTATAGGACATTTATTGCAGCAATTAGACACAGTATTACATTTGAGGTCACAATCATTCTTAATCTAAAGCTATACATTAACTGCTGTATTAATATTGGTCATATCAGCCATTCTTACAATAAAAGAGGTTAGAAATAATAATATTAATATCAGGCAGATGTTCTTTTGTTCCCTAATGGTCACTTGGGTATTTTCTACCTGGACAGTATTCTCGGTAACGGCCATCAGATTTAAAATTATTTTAAAAATCAATAATTGTACAGAATTTTACAATTATTGATTTTTGGATTTCATTATTGGAGTGGAAAAGAGAAAATTGAAAGTATGCAAACTCAGATTAAAGAACTGCAGAAACAAGTGACCGATTTACGAGAAAAAAACGTAACTGAGAATAAGATTGTCACTACCTTAATGGAAAGTTCGACTCAATGTACTGACTACTGTACAGATGAGGAAGAACTGGCCAAAGAGACTGAGTGGGTATGAGTAAAGAATAGAAAAAGTAAGAAGCGAAAGTTGAACACCTCTACTACTCCAACCAAACATCAAGAGTCTCTGGAAGATACTCCTTCAGAACATAAACCTAAAACCAAGAAGGTGCCACCCCCTCCGCCCATAATAGTAGATGGTATTCAAAATTACCTAGCCTTCTTTGATGAACTCTCTCAAGCTTTGCCAAACAACCCCTTCAATACCAAAATCATGAATGGGGATGTAGTTAAAATAAATGCTTTGAGCGAGGACTCTTACAAATCCCTCACAAGTATGCTGTCTAAGAGCCAATATCTATGGCATTCTTATGAAAACAAGCAGCAAAGACCGATAAGAGTGATGGTTAAAAACCTTCACTTTACTTGCAAGCCTGAGAGAATCGTAGAAGATCTACTCAAAAAGGGCTATCAAATAGAAGAAGCAGCTAATAAAATAAGCTGGAAAACTAAAGAGCCTTTAAATATGTTCATGCTCACATTTAAAAACCAAGAGGACGTCACTAAAATATACAACATTAAAAGTATATTAGGATGTAAAATTGAGGTTCATCCAATAAAAACATCAACTTTAGTTCCTCAATGTAAGAGATGTCAGGCGTATGGTCATACGCACAAATATTGTTCAAAAGAGCCGAGATGTGTCAAGTGCACGGGCAAACATCTTACTAAGGAGTGCAAAAAGCCCGCGGAAGATAAGCCAAAATGTGTACATTGTGGCGAACCTCACCCAGCGAACTATAGAGGATGTATTGTAGCCAAGGAAATGCAACACATCAAAAATAAAAATACTAAAAAATCTATTGAAATAAAACAGCAGCCCATACCTAAAAGTCAACCCTCAACCAGCAATGCAAAGCCAGTAAAGCAGACTTACGCTCAGGTTAGCCAAATGCACAACAATAATTTCATTAAGCCAAAAGCCAGCCTGGAGACTAAATTAGATGAAATTATTCAATTGATCTCATCATTTAACGTAAGACTAACTAGTTTAGAAAATAGAACTAACACCGCTAAACTTAAAGTATGTAAACAAAAATGACTCTTAGAATCATGGCATGGAACGCAAATGGACTACTTCAACATCAACAAGAGTTACAAGTAATCCTAAACATTGAAAACATTGATGTGTGTTTGGTATCAGAAACTCATTTCACTAAACAATTTTACACACAGTTTAGAGGATATAAAATCTATCATGCATTGCATCCAAACAACACTGCAAGGGGTGGACCGTGGAAGTGCTATTATAATAAAAGAAAATATCTCACACTATGAAGGAATTACATTTGAACAGGAACATATTCAAGCTGTGGCGGTTTGTGTCAAAAGCAAGTTATACCCTATTACTATATCAGCGTTGTACTCACCTCCAAGACACGCAATTATAAGAGATGCTTACATTAACTTTTTAAAGCAATTCGGACAGAGATTTATCCTGGGGGGTGACTTCAATGCGAAGCATTCCCACAGGGGTTCTAGACTTACGACAACCAAAGGCAGGGAGCTTTTATATGCAATACAAAAGCTAAAATGTGAAGTTGTGTCTACAGGTAAACCAACATATTGGCCAACTGACCCTCACAAGATTCCAGATTTAATAGACTTCTTTGTGTGCAAAAATATATCACCGAATTATTTACAAATAAAAGAATGTTTTAACTTAAATTCGGACCATTCTCCAATAGTTTTGACATTGAGTCAACGAATACAATACAAAGAGAGCAATCTGACGCTAGTAAACAAGTACAAGTAAACAGAGTACTTAATAATAATAATAATAATAATAACTTTTTTATTTCAGACACAGTCCATTTTGTTAGTAGGTATACATGATTTTAAATAACTAATGTTAGTACTTATATCTATGTTACAACCACCGCGCGACAGTTGCATGTAGGCCTACCCAATGTTCCAACATCGGGCTATCCCATCGGTCTGCTACTGTGAGCAGTATGCTGTTGGGGCTGTCGCGCACCCTGCGCATGATGGATGCGCTCCGTTTGCGCATTATGGCGTAAAAACCATCTATCCGTGCTTCGGCAAACATGCTAGATGCACTACAGTGCCGCGGCAGCCCCATCAACACCCGATACGCGTTATTATATTGAATACGCAGCGCGTTGTATGCCCTCTGTGTGTAGCTGACCCATAGACTGCAGGTATAAAATGATTGACAGTATGCCCTAAAAAGCGTCGCCTTCACATATTTTGTACTTTTAGCAAATCTACGGGCCAACATATTGCACCGGACAGCCAACGCTCTACGTTCACGTTCAATATCTAGGTCATCTTTAAGGTTCTCCGTAACCCAATGACCCAGGTACTTATATTTTGCGACTTGTTTTATACTAGAACCGCACAGTGTAACAGGTGGCAAGTTAGGATAGTGCTTAGTGCCGGCCCTAAATATTAACAATTCGCTCTATTTTTTGTATTATATTTGAGCCCTTGGACCTCGGCATACCTTTCACATATATTCAGCAGACTTATCATTGCGCTAATCGATGGGGTCAGCAGCACCATATCGTCGGCATAACTAATATTATTGACACATATTCCATCGATATGACAACCTAGATAGGTACCGCTGAGCTCAACGATAAGCTGGTTGATATAAAGGCTAAATAGTCTAGGTGACGTTAAACCTCCCTGCCTCACCCCACAATCCATCCTATACCCTTCTGCCAGCGAACCCGGCCATCGAACATAGTTCCTCTGATTATTATACCAATATCTAAGCACTGACACAACCTCCCTCGCCACTCTCGTGCCCTCAATCATCTTCTTCCAAAGCAAATCATAAGACACAAGATAAGGCCTTGGAGAGATCCAAGAAGGCGTTTTCCTAGACTGTCAATGCTTGCTAATAACCTGACTAAAAATCTTAAGAGGAAGATAATGCACTACAATGCCATACGCACTAGTAATTACCTCAGCCAAGTAACAAGTTGCCACAAGACTGATTACTCACTGTGGAAAGCTACTAAAAATATGAAGAGACCAATAGTACAGATTCCTCCAATACGGGGAGAAAATGGAACTTGGGCCGTAAATAACGAACAAAAAGCGTCGAGATTTGCACGGCATATGGAAAGTATTTTTCAACCGCATGTTGGAAACTATTTAATAGAAACTAGAAGACGAATGTTGACTAGAGACAGCGTTGAAATAAAGCTCGTAACGCCTACAGAAGTTTCAAAAGAGATCATTTCAAATATTAATACAAAAAAAAGCTCCCGAGTATGATTTGATCACAGGAGAAATCTTACGACAACTACCCCGCAAAGCTATTGTGAAAATCACCACCTTGATAAATGCTTCTTTTCGACTAAAGTATGTACCTAACCTCTGGAAAATAGCAGAAGTCATTATGATAGCAAAACCTGGGAAACCCCCTCAAGAATCATCATCATATAGGCTAATTTCTTCACTACCCATAATGTCAAAACTATTCGAAAAGTTGTTGTTAAAACGTCTAAAACCCATAATAGAAAATAGACAGCTAATTCCTAACCATCAGTTTGGCTTCAGAGAAAAGCACTCTACAATCGATCAAGTACATCGAATTACAAATATAATTGAGAAAGCTCTAGAAGAAAAAAAGGTTTGTTCCATTGTCTTTCTCGATGTGGCACAAGCTTTTGATAAAGTCTGGCATGAAGGCTTGGTATATAAACTGAAAACAATGTTACCAGATCAATTTGCTACTATCCTAGAATCTTACATTTCTAGTAGAGCATTTCGAATACGACAAGAGGATGTTTGTTCTAAAATTATAGAAATAAAAGCTGGAATTCCACAAGGCAGTGTTCTAGGTCCGGTCCTGTACCTTTTATACACCTGTGATATTCCAGAGCTCGAAAATAATGCTATTGCAACCTTTGCTGACGATACAGCCATCATAGCAGTAGGAAATACCCACAACGGATCAGTAGAAAAGGTTCAAGTAGCCATCAACCAAGTCTTAGAGTGGACGACAAAATGGAGAATAAAACTTAATGAGAGTAAGTCCGTTCATGTTGACTTCACAAATAAAAAAGGTCAATACTGCCCGGTGCTTATAAATGGCCAACCAATACCCTACTCGAACACAGCTAAGTATCTCGGTATGACGCTTGACGCAAAGCTACGCTGGAAAGCACATGTCAAGAAAAAAAGAGAAGAGCTATCCCTACGCTACCAGAAGATGTACTGGCTACTGGGAAGACACTCTTCCCTCTCAGTATACAACAAAGTCCTGCTATATAAACAGGCGTTAATGCCAGTATGGACTTATGGTATACAGCTTTGGGGCTGTACCGCTCAGAGCAATCGACAAATAATACAAAGATTCCAGAACAAAGTGCTCAAGGATATTGTTAACGCCCCTTGGTACATAAGAAACTGTAATCTCCACCGGGACCTTAAAATGGATGACATAGAGACAGTTATACAAAAAATAGCTGAAGCACATCAAAGCAGGCTGCAACAACACGTGAACGTCGAGGCAATCCAGCTCCTAGATACCACTGAGTTAAAAAGAAGATTGAAACGGCTGAAGCCGTTTGAATTAGTGTAGTGTAACAGTGACATATTAAATGTAGTGTAAGTGCAACGTAAAAGAACACATGAACAAAGTGACTTCAAATATGTAATAGAGACAATAAGTTAAGTGTTATTGGACACATTCTTAGATTTAAGTCCTTATAGTAATTTAGGTCATAATTAAATACTAATTACTCATTAGTCTTTAGGCTAGATTGTAATTTATATAAAGTATTGTAATAGATACTTTATTATAAAAAAAAATATATATTGCAAAATTAATAATTAAAAAAATTATAATAACAAAATTTAAAAAAAAACTGATGATACAATATTAGTACACACGTCTTATATATGTACAGTTAAGAGTACTACAAAATAATACTCACTTCGGGGCGCTGTAAAACCTTAGCTTATTGACTAAATGAAAAAATGTGGCTTTTAAAAGTTGTTCCTTTATAAACAATCTACAAAAATGGTCTGACATCATTTTTTCGTAAAATTATAAAAAAAAGTTATATCGAAAAATATTTTTTTTTTCTCGAATTTCTGAACATTTTCGCTTATAACTTTTTTATTTATAGTTCTACGACAAAAAGATACTGGATCAAAGTTGTAGAGAATTTAATTTGCAACTAAAAATGTTAAATATTTTTTTTATCCGATAAATAGTTTAAGAGATCGTAAAAACCATTTCAACCCCTATTTTCAAGGTGGCGTGGGACAAGGGTGGCGACCCCACTAACTTGGTATTAGCTTAACACTGACCCCCCTATACATCAAAAAAATAAAATTGCGTTCTCTAAAACCGCAACCCCAAATGTAACTTAAATTAAGAAAAAATATGCTATAGTAGTAATAGTAGAAAATTCTTATCCATTAATGTCATTTTTTGAAAACGTTCAAACGTCTGAGATCTTGTTATTATAAAATGTTCAGAATGTCATTTTCTCACAATGTTCTTTTTATGAAATGCCACTTTCGAACCACCGCTATAACAAATTACTACAAAATTGTTGACTGCCTCATTGTCGCAGTGGGGAGTTCATACAAGAGCGCGTCGGTGCGGCCGACCGCCCAAAGGCCTATTCGACTATGTTCACTTAGCTGTCCATAATCGATATTTTAGTGAATTTTGATCATCTAGGTAACTGTAATAGTTGACTAATTACACCATTCGCAACGTTCTCACAGTTTTATATTTTGAATCGCAAGTACTCTCCATAAGGATATATGTTACTCGGCCATAAGCCAATATACTCTTATTCAGCGAATTTTGAAACATATCTACTCAGCAAAAGAAATTGCTTAAACCTCTATTTTTCTCTATTTTTAATTTCAAAAACATGTTTATTAGAGTGAGAGAGAAAAATTGCCGATGGGACAGACAGCAGCCATTCAAGTACATGAAGTAGAGGCTGGTGCTAAAATAAAACATTAAAGAACTTACCCAGAGGACTTCTTAACGGGTGCTACAAGTTTATTATGCTGCTGTTTAAGGGACTCTAATAATTGTGTAGTCAACCTTCTCGGCTTCTCCTGAAAGTCATCATCTTGGCTACCGTTGCATCTGAAATAAACAGGTTTTATTAGCCTTTACGGAATAAACAACATGATTGCCCCTTATAAATGACATATAAAATTTACATGTATTTAATATCAAAAGCAATACCTTGGCGCCGGGTAACAAAGTTTAAGTTTATTTTCAAAAAATGTAGCATTTATTACTCGGAGTCATTAAAGGTTTTATCATTATTCCATTCATCCAAATCCGTTTACGTCCACGGGAGATGGGGTCTACAATTCGTAAATATATATTCCACGAAAATTTATCTGCTTTCGATAGTGAAGAACTAAAATGTTGGCTTGACTTGACCTATCAGTGTAGGCAGATAATATTTTAAGAAGCTCGGCGACTGTTACTTGTAAAAACTTACATATTTTATATTCAGTACAACGTGTGAAGACTTGCAAAGCGCCGCCGCCGTCTGCAATGCTTGTTCAGACGTGCAAAGTGACACGACACACGACATACGATCTGTGTATCTTCTTTGAACGGAAGTGGAGAATGTGATATTACAAGAGGAGCTACTTGAGCCTAGAAAGGGAGCTGCGAGAAAACTTTTGATAGCATTTTCCTCGTCATATCTTGTCGAAAAAAGTTTTAGTGTCGTTACAAACCTCTTAACAAAATACTCGTAGGAGCTGATTGAATATCACGGAACCGGGAGATTTGCGGTTATTTCTAACAAAGCTGAAGCCAAATTTTGATAAATTGCTGTCAATCTGTCAAGTACATCCCTCTCATCAATATTATGATTATTTTGTGATTGTCATTGTAGAATTTACTTTACGTTGATAATTTTCAAATATATTCGTATTTCGTCCAAGATATATGTAGTCTCGCCTATGTAGTCTCGCCCTTCGTGGCTCATATCACGCAATTTTCAGACTATAACACATTTTTTAAGCTATTGCATAGCTTCTATCGTGGGCCTTGAGCGCGGGGACCGAATCCAGAAATTCCGTAACGAAACAACCTCACGCTCCCTACTGGAAGGCCGTGCATCGTCTAACGTCGTTTCATTTTGTACTTATGATTCTGGCTGCAAAAATCATAATAGCGCGATTCAGACCGTAGTACATTTTGTATTGAATAGTAACAAAATTAAATACAGCGCCATCTATTGACATTATGTTACCTATTTTCATTTTAGTCTTCCCCTTTCTTGTTGTTTCTATTATAATAGCGCGATTCAGACCGTAGTACATTTTGTATTGAATAGTAACAAAATTAAATACAGCGCCATCTATTGACATTATGTTACCTATTGTCATTTTAGTCTTCCTCTTTCTTGTTGTTTCTATTATAATAGCGCGATTCAGACCGTATTACATTTTGTATTGAATAGTAACAAAATTAAATACAGCGCCATCTATTGACATTATGTTACCTATTGTCATTTTAGTCTTCCTCTTTCTTGTTGTTTTAGTTGTTTGTTCTTAAGCAGAACTTTTAATGACTTTTTTTTTAATTAAAAAAAAAAAATTTTTAAAGAAAATAAAAATTAAAAACATTGTTTTTTTATAATAAAAAAAAAACTTATTTAAAAATTATTTATTTTTTATTTTTTAATTGCTTAAATTGATAAAAATGCTATGCAATAGCTTTACCGCGGCAGTCCCCAAGTGCCACACATTTTTTTTTAATATCTTCGGCTGGTATCATTCGATACGTCATTTCGTCTTTTTGCATTCGAACGCTTTGACACGGAATAAACTTTTTCCCTAATTCATTTAAGTTTTAATCACAACTAATAAATGAATAAACGATACACGAGGATGTTTATAATGGTAAAATTACGAAGAAAACTACAGCATAATGCCGTTAAAATACCTTCAAGAAAACGGTTACAATGACAAATTTGAAACAACGGAAACAACTATCAAATTCGTATGTAAAACTATAAATATTACATTTTTATGGTTGATTTCAAGTAAGGACTCATCAAATATTAAATGTTTAGTAAGACACTCTTTGTAGGAAACCCCTATTATTAAAAGTTAATGTCACTCCGCCGCGAGCTGTCGGTCAGTGCGCACGCGTAAATGCATCTATTTGTCGCGAGTGGTATACTTAACATAAACAAGCTATAAGATGGACGAGAGCAAGGATGAAGAAGGTGAGGAGAGTATGAGTGACTCAGAGTCTCTAGAAAAATGTCAACGCGAACTTACAAATACAAAAACATACGATGAGAATATATTTAACATCGCTGGAAAGAGAAAAGAAAGAGAAGATAATAGTGAAGAAGACGGCTATGTAACAATTATAAGAGGCAAACCTAAACGATTAAAGGAGTGAATCTACCGAAATACAATCAAATATGAGGGTAGATTTGGAAAAAAATAATGAACCTGTAGAATGTTACGAAGTCAGTGTTACGGCGTTGGATAACTTACCTAAACAAATTGCCATGGCCAAGTTACAGGTGGTACAAAATATTACAGGTGTTGACCGCATAAAATATAAAAGTGTAAACAAAGTCGTAATAAAATTTAACAAAAATGAAGATGCTGAAAAGTTATTAAAATGTGAAAAGTTTATGGAGATGGGGCTTCGATGTCAATTGACACAAGAGATGAATACGTCTTATGGAGTGGTGAAAGGCATCGACCTAGACTTAAGTGAAGAGGAGTTAACTAAGATTCTCGAAAGTGATACTCAAATTTTATCTGTGAGGAGATTAAAACGTATTAGCTTAGATGGCTCTTGGATTGACAGTGAAGCCGTAAAAATATGTTTTAAAAATAATATCTTGCCGCAACATATTTATGCATACGGGTGTCGTTTTCAAGTTTCTGCATATATTTTCCCCGTAACACAATGCACAGGATGCTGGCAATTTGGCCATATAAGAAGATACTGCCCTACCCAAAAATCACTATGTCCAAAATGTGGAGGAACAGATCATGACAATTGTCTTACAAAACATGTTAGATGTTTGAACTGTAAAGGTGATCACATTGTGCTAGAAAAAAAAAAAAACACATTTATTGACTTACACATTTTAACAAACAGAGTAAACGTTGGAGTCTTCTTTTAAGCAAGGAATTGCTTGTGATAGGAGACTCCGCTCTTTTATTTCACAATCAAATTATGTGTACAGTACAAATAAAAAAAATAACAAAGGTAAAAGAAAAATCATGCCCCTTTTTCGTTAGAGAAGATAAGAATTATCATGAGTAATAAACAGGTTACTTACAGAAGAACCTTGAGACTTTATTTAAAAAAGAAGAAGAGCAATATTACAAATACACAAAATATTACGGAAAAGGCATCTCACACCAACTCCATTAACACCGTGAGCGACAGTGAAACATATAGTAGTGTGGCAAGGACGAGCGTTCAACAGCGGCCAGACTTTAACGAGCATTCCGAGGGTGAAAAATTGAATGTAACTATTGATAAAAGATCTGAAAAGGTGAACCGAAGTGGGACAAGAAAAGCAAGAAGGAGGTTGGAGGAACAGCACAGTGAAGAAAATATACAGGAATTTTCACAAACTACACAAGAAGTGAGAAAACAAAACGAGCAATTAAGGGCAAATTTGAAATTAAAAAATTTTGGTTGAAGATAAAACGTATCGTGGCTTCGGAAAGTATATTTGAAGAAAAAGCACTATCGATATTTAAAGTTTTATGTGAGGAATTAAAGAATATTATTGTAAATAAGCTGTTCAAAGGTTAGATGTTAGAATATTTGATTGGTTTCTGTAATGGATAATTTCCCTGAAAGTATTAAATTAAATATATTACAGTGGAATGCACAAAGCTTACAGCCTAAGTTAGTAATGTTTTCAGAACTTTTAACACGAGAGAATATACATATAACGATCATTAGCGAAACTTGGCTAGACGTTTAAACCTGTATGAATATTAATAGCTACAACATTTATAGAAAAGACAGGGATGATTCTTACGGAGGAATTGATTCTTACGTCTTATATTGGCATTGAGGCAGCCTGTGTTAGTTTAATCAACTGTAAGGATTTAGATTATTATTATTATTATTATTATGTTTCTTTTTTTTTTTTTTTTTTTATCTCTCTCTCTTTTGGAGAGGTAGTTTACATGTCATGCGGGCCTAGGCCAAGCGTGACACGTTAAATAGAATAGGTTGATGTTAGTGATGAGGATGTAAGAAACTTGCGGGTGATGCGTCAGGTGTTCAGAATGACGGCTTTTTGTAATAGGTGTAACGAATGTGTGGGCATGTGTAGGATATCCAAACTTTGTGTGAGACTTTTGGGTACTATACCTGTGGAGGACAGAACTATGGGCACTATATGAATAATACTTGCTTTCCATTGAGTTTTCAATTCTATGGCTAGGTCTTGGTATTTTGCGAGTTTGTTTGAGATCGTTGTTTGGAGATTGTGGCTATTCGGGATGGCTATGTCTATAATATATACTGTGTTATTGCTTTTGTCATGTACTGTTATATCTGGTCTATTATAATGAATTGTTTTGTCTGTAATGATTGTGCGATCCCAGTAAATTTTGCAGTACCTGTTTTCTAAAATTGTGTCCGGTTTGTACTTGTAATATGAATTCTTTTTATGTATAAAGTTATAGAAGTGTGCTAAGTGTTGGTGGACTATTGATGCAACTTGGTCATGACGATGTTTGTAGTCTGACTGCACAAGAGATTTACAGGCGCCTGTTATGTGTTGGATGGTTTCTGATGCTGAGTTGCAGTGTCTACATAAATCTGTTGTTTGGTTTTGGTCTTTTATAATGATTTTTTTGTAATTTCTAGTTATAATTATCTGATCTTGAATAGCAAGTATAAACCCTTCTGTTTCCGGAAACAGTTCCCCTTTTTTAAGCCATTTGTTCGACATTTCTTTGTCGACGTGATTTTGGCAAAGGTCGGTTCGGTGTCTTCCGTGAAGGGATTTTCCAATCCATCTGCTCGTTTTTTGTTCTATGGTATTAAGAGTTTGGTTGTGTTTTGTGTTGGTGTCTTTTAAATTAAGAGGAGTGAGTTTATTATCTATGTCTATGATCTGTTTGTGGAGCGAGGAGTGCTGTGATTTAGTGTAAAAGTAATTTCTAAGTGTAGTTATTTGTCTATTGTGCAGGTTTTGAACATCTATTAAACCTCTGCCACCTTCATGACGTGGTAGTGTGAGTACTGATGATTTCGGGTGGTGTTTTCTATGTTTTGTCATGTGGGTGTTAATTGTTCGTTGTAAATTTTTAAGATCTGTTTGTGTCCAGTTAATGATTCCAAAAGAGTACGTAAGTATGGGAATAGCAAAAGAGTTGATAGCTTTGATTGTGTTCTTAGAATTTAAATGAGATTTTAATATAAGATTTAATCGGTGTGTAAACTTTTGTCTTAGTTCTGTTTTGGTGTCCTTTAAGAGGATTTTCCTTGATTGCTTAATACCTAGATATTTGTACGTACTATAGTCGTCCATTGGTTCAATATTCTCCCCAGTATCTAACGCGTATCTATTGTCTTCTATTCTGCCTTTAGTAACCGATAAAGTTTTACACTTATCTACGCCAAATTCCATACAAATATCTTTAGAAAACTGTTGTGTAATATCTGCGAGTTGAAAGAGGTCTTCTTTATTACTAGCATACAGTTTTATATCATCCATGTATAATAGATGTGTAAGTGTGATTCGATTGTCAGTAGTGGTTAAATTGTATCCAGTATTGCTATTGTTGAGAAGGTAAGAAAGTGGATTGAGCGCTAAGCAAAACCACAGTGGGCTGAGTGCATCTCCTTGGAATATGCCTCGCAATATACGGATCGGCTCAGTAGTTATTGTTGATGAATTTAGTTTTAGTTTTAGTACAGTTTTCCAGTTTTGCATACAAGATTCTAAAAATGTTATTATTATTGGGTTAATTTTATATATTTGGAGTGCATGGAGAAGCCAACTATGAGGGACAGAATCGAAAGCCTTCCGGTAATCTATAAACATAGTGTGAATGTCTTTTTTCTTACTGAATGCTTCGTTAATAGTTACTGCATCTATTATGAGTTGTTCTTTGCAACCTTGGCTGTTCTTCCTGCAGCCTTTTTGTTGCTCTGCAAGAATGTTGTGTTCTATTAAATAAGCGTAGATTGTTTCACTTATGCAAGCGGTGAGGATTTTGTATATATTCTGAAGGCAAGTTATGGGTCGATACTTAGATGGATCTTCTGTATTGGTGTCTTTTGGTAGTAAATAGGTTAGTCCATGTGTTATATAGTCAGGTATCGTATGTGGTAATTTAACGAATGTATTAAGATGTTTAGGTAAATAGGAATGAATAGAAGTGAATTGTTTATACCAGTAATTGTGTATGTTATCGGTCCCGGGTGATTTCCAATTGTGAGTATGTTTAATAACGTTTATAAATGTCTCTATTTGTATGTGTTCGAATTCCATGTTAGGGATGTGGCTTGTACTGCTGTTGATGATGTGTGTCCATTCAGAACTTGCGTTGTGTTGAACAGGGTTCTCCCAGATAACAGACCAAAATTGATGCAGACTATCAGATGTTGGTAACCTTTGCTTCTGTATATTTAAATTTTGATGATTCGATGTAAGGCTTCTGTAAAAAGCCTTTTCTGTGTTATTGAACTGTTTATTCTGTCTCTTTCGGTTTGTACATGTAAGGTATCTCTTTAATCTACTAGCTGCTGCATTTAATTTCTGTTTTAACGTGTCCAGAAAGTGTTCTAATTCTGTATTGATATTATCATATTGTGCATGTATTTGGTATTTGACTTTGATTGTTTCTACGGCAGCTACAATTTTATTGCTTCGATTACCATGTATGTATTGTGTTTATTTTAGTTCCATTACATATAACTACTGTATATGCTGCTGAGTAAACAATTGTCTGAAAGGTTGCAAAATCTTGATCTGTATTTAATAAGTTGGGTAAAATATTTTTGTTCACATATTGAACTATTTATTATTATTCTCTTTATTTCGTATTTTTCTTATAAATTACATTTTTAAATATATATATATAAAATACATTTAAAAATATAAAAAATAGTGTCCCACTGGCATCGGGTACAGGGACCAAGCTACCGGTGGTTACGGCCCCAGAGAAAGAAACCTCCTCACAATGTGAGCCGTGTCCAGAAGTACTGCCTTCTGCATCAAGCGCTTGATCCAACCGTCTAACGCGAGCCTCTCAAGGTGTTGGTCGAGGCTCTTGGCAATCAAACCATTAACGGAGACGACTATCGGTACAATGATTGCCGAATTAACATCCCACATGTCGACAATCTCGTGCGCCAGATCCAGATATTTTATTTGTTTATCCTTTTCGGCTTTCACGAGATTTTCGTCATGGGGGATGGTGATGTCGACAATCATTGCACGGCGCTCAGATCGGTCTATCAGCACAATATCAGGCTTGTTAGCGACAACAGTCCTGTCTGTGATGATAGAGCGATCCCAGTACAACGTGATACGACTATTTTCAAGAACTGGCTCAGCAACGTACCTGTAGTACGGGACTTCAACGTCCACAAGGTGGTATTTCAGAGCAAGTTGCTGGTGGATTATCCTGGCTACTTGATTGTGTCTGTGCAAGTACTCGCCGTTAGCAAGACGTGAACAGCCGGAAACGATATGTCTGAGGGACTCACTAGGTCGGTGACATGCACGACAGATGTCAACAGTGCCATCCCTCAGTATATATTTCCGGTAGTTATTCGTCATGATAACTTCGTCAGCAATTGCACAGACAAAACCCTCGGTTTCCCCGAAGAGGTCGCCGAACCGTAGCCAGGCCACAGATGCTAGTAGGTCCACATCGGGCCCATGAAGAGCCCGAAAGAACCTACCGTGAAGCTCCTTGCTCTGCCATACCTCCCTGCGTTCGTTGACTCCAAGTACTACAGGCCTGCGCCAGTTCTCTTTAGCCAAGGAGAGCGGGGTAAGCCCGGTGTCCACCGCGACAACATCCCGATGCACACCCACGTCCATATGGAGAAAATATTCTCTGAGATTGTATATCTCCCGGTTATGAAGGGACTTGAGGTTCAACAAACCCCGGCCCCCACACTTCCGCGGGATATACAATCTCATCACAGATGAACGCGGGTGATGCATTCGGTATGACGTCATGAGTGTACGGACTTTTCGATCCAGGGTGTCTAATTCTGTCTGAGTCCACTTGAGTATACCGAAGGAGTACATTAGAAGTGGCATGACCCAACTGTTGCAAGCCCGGATCTTATTGCCACCTGACAAAAGGCTATTAAGCACTTTTTTCAGGCGACCGAAGAAACGTTCTTGCAACAGCTGTTTCATGTCAACCTCATTAACGCACAGTGCCTGCGATATACCCATATACTTATAGGTCTCGGTTGCGAGAAGTGATCTTAAGTGAATGGAATCCGAGAGTTGAGTCCCTTCGGATTCCACTACCCGCCCTCGCTTTATATGAACAACTGCACATTTGTCAACACCAAACTCCATTCTAATAGAATTACTAAAGGTTTCAGTTACCTTCAGTAATGCTATTAGCTGTGAGCTGGTGGGGGCAAAGAGCATCAAGTCATCCATATACAGCAAGTGGGATATGACCTGACCACCACGTCGCAACCTGCAACCTAGCCCTGAACTCTCTAGTAAGGTACTAAGTGGGTTCAGTGCTAGGCAGAACCAAAGGGGACTCAGAGTGTCACCCTGGAATATACCCCGCTCAATCCTTATAGGTACGCCGCCACTTCCTTGGATCCCTCGGCACCCTGGATAGGTAAGAACCGTATTCCATTGTCCCATACACGACTTCAAGAAGGTGCATAAAGTTGTATTAACTTTATACAACTTCAGCACCCTCAGAAGCCATGTATGTGGCACGGAGTCATACGCCTTCTTATAATCTATCCAACATGCCGATAGATCCTTTCGGTTGCGGCGAACCTGCTGGCTAATAGTCATATCAATGAGGAGAAGCTCTTTAGTACCGCGGGCCCCACTTCTACATCCATTCTGAGAGGTACACATGATGGAGTTTGTGTGTATATGTTTATTTATTTTAGCTCTCAGAATGGATGTAAGAAGTTTATAGATCGATGGTAAACAAGTTATCGGTCTATAATTTCTAGGGTCCGAGGTACTACCGGTCTTATAGAGCAGGTGGGTCACTCCTTTAGTCATAAAGGCTGGCAGCGACGCAGATTCTAGGGCGGACTGGAATTGCGATGCCAAACAAGCGTGCGAACTGCGTAGCCATTTCAGCCAAAAGTTGTGTAGTCCGTCTGGGCCTGGAGATTTCCAATTAGAAAAAGGACGGACTGCACTGGCTACGTCTGTGCTGTTAATGTTAATATCTTCCATTTCCGGAATAAGTTCGCACGCTCGTTCAACGTCACGCATCCATTCCCCCTCTGTGTGGGTGACAGGCACCGCCCAAATGTTACGCCAAAACGAGCTTGTCGCTTCAGCATTTGGTAGATGCCCGCCATCCACACCTTGATCCGTTCGCTGCCAGTCTCTATGGAACCACCTTTGGTCCCTTTGGAACATGCAGTTCACGTTATACCTGTCCACGCGTTTTTTGTACCTGCGTATTAGGTTTGCCCATGCATAGATTTTTTGCTTCAGGAAGTCGATGCGCTCTGTGACACGCGACATATAATCCTGAGGTCTGATGTCAGTCCCCAAGAATGCCCGTTTCACAAAGCGCATCACTCTCGGGCGAGTGTTCCCGGTCCTGAAGCAGGACAACTTGCCGATAAGTACCCTTGCCCCGGCAATACGGCGCTCAATCCTGCATACGGCGCACCTTGGTCGTATAGTAGGGGTTTCTGCTAAAAGCTTAACACCTCCTATACGACATGCCGCAACAGCTGCAGAATACAGGATTGAGTGGGTATCGCCGAGGTCTTCGCTACTGTCTAGGTAAGTAGGCAATAACGAATCAAGAGCACACACCAGCGAAATGTTCCGTCTATGCATAGGTAACCGAGGCAGGCGTGGCCTAATATTGTGGGGCGTGGACCGATATTCGCGAAGCGCAAATTCCAAAGCGGCCTTAATCTCCTCACTGCACTGAGTACTTACCACAATAGCCGCGGTATCCGGCCCCGTAGCTTCACAGTCAACTACATTTGTGGGAACCTGTACCGGGGCGGGGATCTCGCGGCTAGTCTGGGCGTACTCCGAGCGTAGTCTCTCAAGTGCGGCCTCATCTAGCAGATGACAGCGCTGAATGGCCCGCACTTGGTCCGATAATCGTTGTGCCGAAACGTTGACAGTCGGCTCAAGCACCTGAAACAGAGGCAGCATCCGTTCACGGTACACAGTAAGGTTAGTTCCCCCCTCTGTAGCCGCATAATATGCCCGCATGACGTTCTCGTTCATCGATGTCGTCCATCGCATGCGGCGCACATCACCACCGACAGCGGGGGCCCTGTTTGAGGCCGGTGGGCCTCGGGGTCCTAAGCTGGTCGGCGGCCGGCCTCTCCCTCGCCGACGCACAGGTGGTGGCGACGTTGGCGGAGAGAAATACTCGTCACTCCACGAGCTCGACGCCTCAGCAACGGCTGGTGTTGAATCCTGTGGTTGCGAGGCGGAGCGGAGCGACGAGTCCGGGGGTGGAGGGTGTGCTTGTAGATGTAACTGGGCTCTGCTTCGAGTTATCGTAGTTTAAATCGTGCATTTCTGTTGTTCGTGTGGTTTCATCTTGACAGATGTCATTTTCCTGTTTTCTATTTTGTATGGTTCTCTTGTTGATATTCTTATTTATGGCGTTTTTTATAGTTTATTGAATGTAATAAATACTTTACTAGGTTGTTATAATAATTTATGTGTGATTTAGAGGTGATTTATTTAAAATTAATCAAAAAAATATTGTATTCAGAAACGACGTTTGCTCTGCTCGGTGTTGCCCGGTTATTATTATTATTATTATAATATCGATTTACTGTCCATCATCTGTTCGAACTCAGATTTCTGATTGGGAGGACCTTTTTTCACAATTACCTGGTAAATGTTTAGTTGCGGGTGACTTCAACGGTCACCATACCAACTGGTCTATAAAAACTGATGTACGGGGTAGCCAAATTATGGATTCCGCATTAGAAAATAACTTTATTCCGCTTAACGATGGCAGCGCCACTCGGGTTAGGTTAGTTAGTGGTCACTTACAGCAGACTTCACCAGATATTTCCTTTGTGTCTACTCTCATTGCGCTTCAATTTGACTGGAAAGTTATAAACGAAAATTTAGGCAGTGACCACTTGATTATTAAAATGTCAATCAATATTACAAATTACTTCAATGTTGTTAGAAAACGCAATTTCAAGTGTGCTAGGTGGAAGGATTACCGAGAGACTATAGCGAATGATTTTGTTTTCAATTACGTGGTTAGGGATACTCAAAAAATGTATGACCTTTTAATAAATACAATTAACACCGCAGCTGATAAACACATACCATATACAAAAAATGTAATAAGCCTAATCAAAAGTTTAAACCTATAGATTACTGGACCCGAGCTTTCTAAAGTAGTTGCCCAGCGAAGACTCGCTCTATTCGCATTTCGGCGTAATCCTACTCCACACAATCTCACAAAGTTAGAAGACATTACACATAAATCTCAGAAATTAATACGTAATGCTAAATCTCAAAATTGGCATAATTTTTGCGAGTCTTTTAAAGAAACAACGTCAGCGCCTTATCTGTGGCAACGGATGAGATGGATGAAAGGTACAGGACAAGCAAAAGTTTACCCACCCATCCAAAATGTAAAAGAGTTAATATATTCACTTACACCAGATTTCGTTGTTAACTTTGAACCAGAGTTCACATCTAAAATGAAATAACGGAAAAGGACTTTTCGCTACATGAACTTCTATGTTGTTTAAAAAAAAAGGACTCTGCCCCCGGCGATGATGGTATCTCCTATACCATGCTTTATCATCTGCCAGATACCGCAAAAAAATTCTACTAAATCTATTTAATGACATTTTCACAAATGGTGCTGTTCCTTTTCAATGGCTAAATATTAAAGTAATCCCCATACCTAAAGTCGGCAATAATAACAGCAATGAGCAAAAGCTAAGACCAATCTCCCTACTTTCGTGTATATGTAAAACTTTTCATTTAATGATTTTTAAGAGACTAGAGTGGTACACAAAAAAAGAAAAACTTCTCTCACAGTTTACCGTTGGCTTCAGGAAATCACAATCTTGTTTAGACTCACTTAGCCGCTTAGTTACATACATTCAATTAGGATTTTCAAAAAATATACCAACGCTAGCTTGCTTTCTAGATATTGACAACGCATATAACAATGTTTCAATTGACGCTGCGTTAAACATTTTAGACGATCTGAAAATTTTTTCAAGATTCTGTACATACCTATGGCGATTCCTTAATGAGAGACAGTTAAAAATTAATCTAGGCAATGAGGAAATGATTATTAGAAGAACAAATAAAGGCCTGGCACAAGGTGATCCTCTTTCACCTTTATTATTTAATTTAGTTACTTATAAAGTATGCCAGCGACTTCATAATGTCTGTGTATCACAGTATGCGGATGACTTTGTAGTGTACATCAGCAACAAGGATATTCAAATATGTGAAGGGAACATGCAACAGGCTTTAGACTCAGTAGTCGTTTTATTGAAAGAACTAGGGTTAGAGTTATCTACAAAGAAGTCGCATTATTGTGTATTTAGTAGAGGACGCAGAAGAAATATGCCTATTTTGAAGATAGAAAATAAACCTCTACTTCATTCCGAGTGTGTAAGATATCTAGGTATGTGGTTAGACAGAAGTCTCACTTGGAGGAAGCGCATAAATGAGATTATTGTTAAATGTTCTAAATTTCTAAATATATTAATTCTGTTGGCAGGCAGTTCTTGGGGAGTACATATGACACACTTACGGAGATTATATATCTCTTTGATTAGGAGTCGCTTAGATTATGGATCATTTTTATACGACTGTAGTGTGAAAAGTCATATTTCAAAACTTGACAAGATTCAGAATCAGGCTTTAAGGGTTGTAGGTGGATTTATAAAAAGTTCTCCTATACATGCGATGGAAAGCGAACTTCACATCGAGCCGTTGTTTATTAGGAGGCAATATCTTTTTTTTTTTTTTTTTTTTTTTATTGCCTATGGTTGGCAGACGAGCTAGCGGCCCACCTGATGGTAAGCGGTAACCGCCGCTCATGGACTATAGGAATGTCAGGGACACACCCAAGCCGCTGCCTACCGTAAAGTGAAAACTCTCTTTAAACCTCGTTTGAAGAAAGACATGTCGTAGCGCTCGGGAAACACCGCAGCAGGTAGTTCATTCCAGAGTCTACACGTACGTGGAAGAAAAGAACGCCGGAATCGATCCGTACAGGACCGTATTGTTTCCAGGTGGAATGGATGAACCCTACTACGATGTCGAGTGGTGCGGTGGTAGAAAGGTGACGGTGGCACCATGTCAAACAGTTCCTCAGAGCACTCCCCGTTGAACAGACGGTAGAGTACGCAAAGTGCACCAAAGTCACGCCTCTGCTGTAAAGACTCTAGTCTGTCCGTGAGATTGGGGTCATCAACGATCCGAACAGCTCGCCTTTGGAGGGAGTCAAATGGATCGAGCAAGTATTTGGGGGCACCCGCCCAGAGATGAGAGCAGTACTCCACGTGCGGTCGAACCTGCGCTTTATAGAGCACAAGTCGCTGTGCCGGCGAGAAGTAACGCTTCGTCCTGTTGAGGACACCCACCTTTTTGCTCGCCAATTTGGCTTTATTTTCCAAATGACTCCCAAACTGGACTTTGCTGGAGATTTCGACACCGAGGATCCCAATACTCTCGGTGACTCGGAGTGTAACTCCTTGGAACTGTGGCACTAGGACAAATGGGTCTTTCTTCGCAGTGAACGCGCATACTTGTGTCTTTGTGGGGTTGAATCGAACCAGGTTCCTCTCACCCCATTCGGAGACCCGCCCCAGAGAGTCCTCGACTTCTGACACAAGTTGCAACCGTCTCTCCTGAACAACGCTCCGAGGGACGTTCTGTTGGCTGGTATATCGCGCATCACCCGTGCTGTCATCCGCATAGCAATGTATGTTCTCTATGGACAGCATATCATTGATATGCAGAATGAACAGTGTTGGGGAGAGCACCGAACCTTGTGGAACGCCAGCATTAATGGTTTTCAGACTGGAACAAGCACCGTCAACGACGACCATAATGCTCCGATTGTCCAGAAAGCTAGCGATCCATGTGCAGAGCCCCTCGGGGATTCCATAAGAAGGAAGCTTCGATAGAAGGGCCTTGTGCCAGACCCTGTCAAACGCCTTGGCGATGTCGAGGCTGACAGCGAGAACCTCGCCCTTGCCTTCCAAGGCTTCAGCCCAGCGGTGCGTAAGGTACACAAGAAGATCACCAGCTGAGCGACCGTTACGGAAGCCGTACTGGCGGTCGCTTATCAGCTGGCGCTCCTCAAGATACCGCAAGAGTCTGGTGTTGAGAACTCTCTCCATCACTTTTGATAACAAGGATGTTATCGCTATCGGCCTGTAATTTGACGGGTCTGACCGGTCACCCTTTTTGGGAATAGGGTGGACATTGGCGACCTTCCACGAAGATGGAACCCTTCCAGTTTTATATGAGAGGCGGTAGAGGCGCGTCAGAACGGGGGTCAACTCAGGGGCGCACGTCTTAAGTACCACTGCAGGGATGCCGTCCGGCCCGCTCGATTTCTGGGTATCAAGAAGCCTGAGCTCCTGCCTAACCGCACGTTGCGTGATGCGTATTTCTGGCAAGGAGCTCTTACACTTTGGGATGGAAGGTGGTGTGGCTCCTCTATCATCCAAAGTCGAGTTAGAGGCGAAGAGTCGGCCCAAGAGATCGGCTTTTTCCTTAGCACTGTGGGCCAGACTGCCATCGAAATTGCGCAGTGGTGGGAGGTTGGACTGGCAAAAGTTATCTTGCGCAGCTTTGGCGAGCGACCAGAATGCACGACTCCCAGAGGGATGCCTTTGAAGTCGCTCGCCAATTCTGGCAATGTGATCTGCCTTTGCTTTAGCAATAGCCTTCTTGTTGGCTCTGGAGGCGGCGTTGAACTTACGTTTCGCATCATTCACGGTCAGATCCTTACGATTCCTGGCATCGTTCCAGGCCAAGTACGCTGACTGTTTCAGGCGCGCGGTCACTCGACAAGCCTGGTTGAACCAGGGGCGACTACGACCACCAACGGGAATTCGGGCATTGGGAATGAATAGTTCCATTCCCTGAAGCACCGTATCCGTGATGCAGTCCGCACAAGCGTCGGGATCCTCTGTGGAAAAGCAAAGCCGCCTCCAAGGGTAGGACGCGAAAAATTCGCGGAGTCCATCCCAATCTGCTGACTCATATCGCCAGACTCTGCGGGAACCATTCGCTGGAGAGCGGACGGGTCGCGCAATGGGGGCTTCAGTGCGGATAAGGCAGTGGTCGGACGATCCAAGTGGAGCATCGACGACCATCCTGTATCCGCGTGGATGTGTTGTCAGCAGAAGGTCCAACAAGGAGGCCATGTGGCTCTCAACGTCTGGAATACGGGTGGGCTGTATTACTAGTTGTGAGAGACCATAGGCCAAGGCCATATTGAAAGTGGTCCTACCCGGGAGATCGGTGGTCCTCGATGCCAGCCACTCTTTATGATGAGCGTTAAAGTCACCGAGGACCACCACCTCTGCGGATGGGCACTGCTCCAACATTTGGTCAATCCCCCTTTGGACGTTCTCAAACAGTAGAGTCGACCCCGAATCACTGCAAGGAGATCTGTAGAGGCACGCGTAGATACGGGTAAGTCCCCCATGGTCTACGCGAAGCCATAAAATGGACAGATCTCCATGTTCGAGGCCCCGAAGGCGGCGACAGCATATATCGCCCCGTATGAACACGCACACCCCGGCTTTCCGAAGGAATGTCTGCTCCAATTCGTAGCCGGGGTATTTAAGGTACGAGATGTCATCCGGGGCACATATCTGCGTCTCCGTTAAAAAGAGCAAAGCAGGCCGCGCTGTCTCAAGGTGGTGGTGTACAGCGTCTAGGTTGCTATGAAGACCCCTGACATTGCAAAAATCCATTTTAAATGTGGATAGGGTGTCCGCCGTGTTAAGCCTTCTCTTTTTTCTTATTCGTGGCATCATTTAGAGAGAGATATATATCGGGAAAGGGTTATATGAGGTATGGGGCCACAGTGATACTCAGATAAGGGGGCGGGGCGTAAGTCCCGGCTGGTCCGCGAGTTGTATGAAGGGCTGACGCGGGGCACGGAAGGGCCCCCGGTGCCCCCCCGCATACCACTAACGGGATCCACTCCGGTCTCCCTCCCGGCTCGGCAGCAGTATGCGGGATTTTCGCCGGTTGGCGGGACAGCCTCCCAGGTGGGATATTCCCGGGTTCGGGTCCCCTACTGACCGGCAGGTGGCCGACGGTAACCATTCCCACCGGGTCTCCCTGAACCCCCCGTCAACCCGTCACGCCCTACGGATCCGCGAGAACCTCTACACCGCCTGTTCCGAACTTCAATGCGACCCGACAGCTCATGTGGATGGGATAGTTGGAAGAGGGGAGGGATATCGGCTACTTAGCTCTTTGGTCGGAACGCATATTTGCTATACGATCAAAATAAGCCAAGCTGTGGTACCTACCCGGTCGCTAGATGCTACCACAAGTAGTAGGAAAGGAAAGGGAGGACAGTGGACACCAATGTGCAGGGATGGTTGGGAGTGCAGGGATTGGCGGCTCGGGAAGTCGGGGTTGCGTACCCGAAGCCACCTGTTTCGCAACCGGACAAGTTACGAACAGGCAACCCCCTGACTGTAGATACTCTTGATCTAGCCTATAAATACTCTTTGAAAAATCACTCATGGTCGAACAACAACACAAACACCTTATTGTCACAATTAGACACCCTATCTACCACTAGATACTGGACAAATAAAAAAATACCATTACTCATTAAAGCCTATAGAGATGTTAGAGAACTCTCAATTGTTTCCTGTGATAGTCTTAAAATGTATTCACTTGATGTGTGGCTGCCTGCTTTTAATGTGGAGAACATTATTAAAACTGGTCTGAAATGTATTCCATTGGCTAAGAACTGTTATGAACCTAACATTTTAGTAAGTAATATTGTAGGTGAAATAAATATAAATTATTATGGTTGGCATAAAATATATTCCGACGGGTCAAAAAGTGATCATGGCTTAGGCGCGGGATTTTTTGATCAAAGCGATATGTACAGGGCAAGCTTTAAAATAAATACAGATGTGTCCATTATGACGCTGGTGCTTATTGCGGTTTTACAGGCCTTATCCTATACGAAAGACAAAACCTACAATTACGTCGTTATATTTTCAGACAGCAACAGTGCTTTGCAACACGTGGCTCGATGCGCCTCTGGTCTCAGAGGTGCTTCGGTAGCCTACGACATACTGAAAATTATAATGACTCTAATCAAACACGGCAAGCAGGTAAGACTGCAATGGGTCCCTGCGCATATTGGATTACAGGGAAACGAGGAGGCCGATCGTATTTCCAAACTAGCACTAAGAGAAGGAACTGAATTAAATTTTGTACCAGATTTCACGGAATACATTTTAAAATTTAAATTAATATGTTTTAATAATTGGAAGGAGTACTTTAATAAAATATGTAAAGAAAAAGGAATTTGGTACAAAACAATCCAACATGAGCCCCCAAAATTTCCCTGGTTTGATGACAGTAGGTTAAGTAGAAATTATGTTAAATTAGCTCTAAGGTTGCGTTCCGGACACTATCCATCAGCAAAATTCGCTTTTTTAATGAACAAAACAGATACTTCAAATTGTACAACTTGCAATAAGCTTGAAGACGTTCAACACTTGCTTATGGAGTGTGTCAGGAATAAAAATGAGCGAGAGTTGCTCATGAATAAATATCGCCTAAATTCCATGGATGTAGGACTTGTTCAATCCATCTTAGCTTATCCAAAATCAGAGGTTGCGAAGAAGCTATGTCTTTTGGTGACCTATATTCAATAGGAACTCTCGATTCCTCGAAAACATTATTTATTAAGAATTTTAATTTTATGTATTTAGAATAAGTTTACTGTACATGAATAAAATACAATGGGGTTGACGTATTCTTAAGAATAAAAACCCCAATTAAATAAAAGATAAAAAAAAAAAAGTTAATGTACAATATAATATACCTATGTAGGTACAGTTGGATCAACGTAACTAGGCCGGACTGAAGTAGGCGACAAGTGATTGGGCAGATGCATTTTTTGGAAGTAAATGGTGACAGGAAGCGGGGCGGGGGCGGTAACTAAACCAAGAGAATTAGAGATGAGAATACGCATTACATTGTCATAATTAGTATTACTAACTCATGTTTTTTTGTGATTATTTTCGTAAAGAAATTGTTTTTCAAAGTTTCTTTAGTATTTACTGTAACTGTTCTAAATTTAAACTTTTATGAACTCATTTAAACTTATTAGTATTGTATCTTGTCAAATCAATAATCGATTTGAATTCTTTTCTATATTTATAGAAAGCATCTGAAATATTATTTAAATATTTATTACTAATCCAAAACAAATATTATAATAAATGATTGAATAAATATTGAAATTTTATCTTGTAAAGTTTCAATGCCAATATTGTTGTATCGGAACGTAGATTGTCATTGGGTCAATGGAGAGGTCATTGTCGTTGGTTGTCTTCGAACACATTAAGAGATGAACGATCCCAAAGTAAAAGTTTGATAATAAAGAGAATATTAATAATAATTTCTTTATTGCATCAAATATGGTAGTTACAGAGGTCTTATAAAAAATAGAAGTTTCACATATTTGGCAGTATAAGCATGCAATAGAATAAAATCTGCATTCCAACATTAAACATCTTTATACACTTACGTAATCTATACACTTTTATTTTATTCATCTATGCCTGTAAAACTTACAAGAATATTTTTTTTAAAAATTCATCAATAGAATAAAAGCATTCTTTTAGCAACCATTTATTTAACTCTAGAGAAAACTTTTTAAATGGTAGTTGGGTAATAACTTTAGGCAAAGAATTATAAATTAGGGGAGCCATATAAACGCAGCTCCGTCGAAAGACTTCTAACCTAGGAATAGGCATTTCGTAATCTAGATGTGTAACTATTCTCTTATTTTGATTATTCTTACGCTCAAATAGTGTAGGATTAGATCCTAAAAACCTGGCTACTTCGTAAATATACATACAGGGGACTGTGAGAAGATTATGCACTTTGAAGATAGGCCTGCATGAATCGGACCACTGCATATCAAACATAGCACGAATACTCTTCTTTTGTGCGAGAAAGATTCTCTCTATTTCAGAAAAGTTACCCCACACGACTATGCCGTAACGGATTACTGAGCAAACGTATGCGTGATAAACTGTTATAGAAGTATGCCTGGATGTAATATTTTTTACCTTTTTTAAGGCAAATACGAACTGATTGATTCTTTTTGCAATTATTGCAATGTGATTCTTCCACGTAAAATGTTCATCAAGAGTTACGCCGAGGAACTTTATATTACGTACTTGTTCTATAGCAACTTTATTATATTTTACATTAACGTGCACAGGTTTACTTTTGAATGTTTTGAAATGAAGTACGCTAGTTTTGGAAGTATTAATTTTTAATTTATTTGTATTTAACCATTTTATTACATTATTTAAAGTTTCATTAATTTCAATTTCATAATTTTGCATATTATTGCACTTAATAATAATTGTAGTGTCATCAGCGAACAATACACTTTGATGTTTAATTGACTGTGGCAAGTCATTTATAAAGAGAAGAAACAGTAGTGGCCCCAAAATACTACCTTGGGGTACTCCACAGTGATGTAATCAAACTAAATTTTATACATCATAAGTGATGTTAAATTAATTTATTCATGTTCTGCTCGTGAGGTGAGTTGTGGATAATGGAATGGTAATATTTCGGAAATATTTATTACCAAAACCATTGTCAGCGTAACCTCACATGTTGTTTTTTACCATGTGTGTTTGTTGTTTTTTTTTTAATCTTTTTTTTTTTGGAGCTTTTATTCTAGGAACATGTCAGCCCCGTAAGGATTAACCTATACATTCAGTACAAATAATAATATGAGTCTTAGGGTATCACGAATACGCGAACATCTTATATAGTGATAATGCAGCGTCTGATGTAGGGTTTGCCAAAACAGTTGCGAATACGCCCATATCCATCATATTTAAATTAAATTCTCGCACTAATGACTCCCGCTGACTCTGGTATTTTCTACAATCTTTTAGTAGATGTTGGACATCGTCTAGTACTCCGCATATTTCACAGTTTGGCGACTCATTTTTTTTCATTAGATGACCAAATTTTCTGGAAGGGTAATGTCCTGAGCGCAGTCTATGCGCTACGACTACAATCTTTCTGCTTGCTTTTAAATACATAAACCAAGGTATTCGAGGAGGTTGACATTGAATTGTTTTGGAGGTTGACATTGAATGCCTTTCTCTTGACTTCTTTGATCAAAATATTCGTTAAATCTATCTGTTATTATTTTTTCAATTGCACCAAGATATTCACCGTAAAATTATTTTGTTTGATATTCAACACCCTCTGTAATTGCCAACTTCGCTAATTTGTCAGCCTCCTCGTTACCGGTTAATCCGATATGACATGGAACCCATTGCATCTTAGGTCTTTACCTCTAATTTTGATCTCAAGAATTTGCTTTAAAATTCTATAAGCTATCGGTGCACTTCTGGAAGCAGAGGTGCATCGAGCTATATGTTGGAGGGCACTCTTACTATCTGTAAAGATTACAACTCTACCATCGTTTAAATCCCGAATACTGTACACAGCCTCGAAGATTGCAATAAGTTCCAAAGTCATAATCGATGCATTACAGTTATTAATTTTATATAAAGCTGATTTTTTAAGCCTAGGGTCAAAATACGCTGCTCCCCCCTGACCTATGACGTTCTTTGACCCATCTGTGAAGATTTTGTGCCATGAATCATACATTTAATTTAGTTCGCCCATAACGTTGTGATAAAGTACGGTTTTGTCTATACTATTTTTATTTTCTTTACAACTATCTAAGCTATACTTAATTATTGTATCTACATCTATACAAGTAATCCATATATCTAATAAAAACATGTCTAATGGATAAGATGAGTGGATATCAAACTGTTCACAATCTTTGTATATGGTAGACAGTAAGGGCTTTCTTTTATTATACCAATAGGCACCTTGACAAAGAATATTTAGCTCTTGTACAAGTTTAACTGTGTTGTTATTAGTCCAGGACATACTTTCCACACAAAATTTGAAGCCAACATAGGTTCTTCTTATGTGCAAAGGGTGGATATTTAACTCAGCCTCCATTACGTGTATTGGAGTACTTTTAATAAATCCGCCGATTATTCTAAGTGCCTGATTTTGAATTTTGTCGAGTTTATATAAATAAGATTTTGCGCTACTATCATAAAGAAAGCAGCCATAGTCGATTCTACTTCTTAATAAAGTGATATATAGAGTACGAAGATGTCTGGGGTGAATCCCCCAGGAGGGACCGGTTAATACTTTTAATAAATTTAACAATTTTGTGACTTTTAAAGAAACTTCATTTATATGTTTATGAAAAAGCAAAGACTTATCTAACCAAAAACCTAGGTATTTTACATTATCAGAAGTTGGAATTGTATTACTATTAATTTTAAATTTAGTTTCAGTTTTCTCTAAGCAGTTTGACATGTCCCAACTCATACACGTTATAATTATCTCTAACTAAATAATTGTTTTAAAGTGTCGATAGCAGTTATTAAGTGCAAGTGAAGCCATAAACTAATTCAGAAAAGTGTCTGGTGTGTTTTTCACAAACTTTAAAACAGTATTATTTGTGTTTACTTCAACTAAACTCGTTAAACAGTCCAAAACTCCTAAGTTATTTTACGATAAATATATGACTACCCTCGACAAAAAAGAAAAAAAAAATAGTTGAAAAATCATATGTGTCATACATAAACTCATTTGACTCTCAACATTTTATAAGGCGTCACTGTTCAACTTCTGAATACTGCTATAGAATTCAGACAGGCGCTTTGAAAATAAATAAAAATGAAATGTAAGTTGTGTAACGCAGTGGTAAAATCAAACGAGCTCAAAAGTTGCGTCAACTGCTCCGGCAGCTATCACTATCATTGTTTAGGTATAACCAGCGAAAACTTTGGTAAAGAGTCCAGACAGGTCAAATCTGCGTGGAAATGCACGGATTGCAAAAACACTAACAGACGAGGAGAAACAACTTGTACTCCGATTAGGGAGCAATCATCCGGAGACTCCAGTACTCATTCGTTCATCAATAGTGAGGCAATCAACGAACTCAAGGATTATATTAACAAAAGGATCGAAGAAGCTACCCTAAAGATACTCACGGATTTGAAATTTAATTTGAAAGCAGAAACTAAAGCCATCAACAATTCAATAGAAGAATTAAAGGTCAGTGTGTCCTTTGTGTCCTTGCAGTATGATGACCTTAGTAAGACTTTAAATGAAAAAAATTGCACAATAAACGAATTAAAATCGGAAAACGATCATCTTTGCTCTGAAGTAGACCTTATCAACACTAAACTGGACTATACAGGGTGTAACAGAAAGGTGTGGTCATATTCAAGGGTCGTCACATACACATGATAAATTACCTGTGTACCTAATCTTATCAAAATGTAAGAACCTTAAAATTTTACGTCATTTTTAATCAGTCCATAAATTATTATGCAAAATATCGCCACGAATAATGCTACATCACTAACCAATCATTCAAGATTTTCATCGTAGTATAGTTCAGTAGTAGAGAGTTCAATTATGTTGGATGACCCTGCACAATGATCTCTTAAGTATCACTGCGCGCCTGGTACCCGTCACGCGTCGAACATACGGACGTCCGCGCGTCCGTAAACCAAAGAAACACAGGCAAACAAATTAATACCAACTAACTACTAACCTCTGAACGTTTTCCGTCGCCACCGGCTTTCACGACGACCACATCGAACGGACAAATTAATGTTAATCACCATCTCACTGCGGTTGGTGTTGACGATCATTTGAATGCACTTCACGGTACAAAATAACGTACTAGGTACCTACGTTCGGTTTTTACATCCCTACATTTTTGATATTCATGTTTTTAGGGTTCGGGAAAGTATCTACCTACCGTTTTTGAAACTTCAATAAGAATGAGATTTTGGTATTTACATACTTTACGAATACACAGTATCACAAATCACAACACATGAATTTAGCACTAACTTCAACGCGCACTTGTTTGTTCGAATTGATAATACCTACTTAATGAAAATAGGCGCGAAACTCGGTGACGCTTCCCCGCATTCCTAGTACCACTACATAACTAAATCGGTACCTACCTATCGGTCAACAATAAATAATTGTTGCGTTCGCCGAAAGTGGTAAGTACCTACGGGTTACGGATCACGCATTACGCGCCAAAGTCAAAGTCAAAGTCAAAGTCAAAGTCAAATATCTTTATTTCGTAAAATCAGGTTAATGATTATTTGAAAACGTCAAATTAAAACATACTAAAAATTTTATAAAATTATGAATGTTTGAAAAAAAAAAAAAACAAAATGAGGTTAGGTGGCAGTTCCAAGTGTAAAGCTCATGAGAAGAAGCTGCCAAGAAACTCATGTGCCACTCTTTTAAAATCATCAAGTTTTTCTTTACAAAAATCAATTTTACCGTTGCCACCGTTGGATCCCTTATGGTACGTTTGTCCAGGACCGAGCAGACTGTTTCTATCAACTTACTTGGTACCTAACCTACATCGCGTAGATTACCATCGCGTCATACGCAATTGATACACAATTTCGAAATTATTCACTGTTACTAATTTAAAACAAAATGTCTTTATCAATTTCACATCACTTCCACAAAGAAAGACAAACAAAAACCAAGAAACGAAATGGATCGAACCGCTTCGGGCACCGCGTCGAAAGCACTAACGGACAGTGACGGAATAAATAAGCAACACCAAGAATGAAGCAAAGAATGAAAGTGCCTAAAAACTTAAAACTTCTAAAATTACAAGAAAATGTTTGTAAATTATCTTAGAAAAGTTATAATTTAATTAATGGCAATATCAAATTATTTTATGAATCATAATAACAACAAAAGAGTATTAAAAACTCATTTTGAAATTACAATGACTTCCGAATATTTCTGCCGAGCTTCCGGTCAAATACCGAATTATTTATTGCGCACGTTTTGTTTATGACGCCACGGCCTTGAAATGTTGGTGTCTCTGTCTAACTAGGTAATAAAACCAATAATCGGTCAGTTTGAGTTTGAGGCACTGATATTTATTTTGTTTGAAAAGTTAATTTCCATGCATTTGAAGTTTTTGAAAAAAATCTTTTCGTGTTTAATGCAATAAGTTGTAAAGCGTTACTTACACGGCGTGGGACAAATAACGCGGGACTTCGCCTTGAGTGTTCGAAGTTGAGCCGTGAGTTTACGATTTATTTTTGTTGCAAATCAACTTTTCACCTGAATGTCTGTGTGTTTGTCAATTACTTTTCAACACAAAATAATGAATATCGATTTAGATTGTAGATTGTTTTATTGTTTGTGGTATTATTTAAACTATTAAAAAACTACATTAATACCTCAATGATTTTAATCCTACAATGAAATAAATTGTTGGATTTTGTGAAATTATGTAATTCTTTTAACGATTTCATGTAAATAGATTTAAAAAATGTTCTCTGACAATAAAAAAAGACCCAAACGATGATTCATGTGAGTATAACATTTTAGAAATCGGTCACCCATCTATGCACCAACTGTGGTAAAGTTGCTTAACTTACGCAAACATTATATCATAATAGAAGTTGGTTCAACTTTGAGGTACACCGACAAGTTACTATAAGAATAACAAATTCGTTTATTGTAAACAGTGTGTCGTCGCCGACTAGGGTCAGTAGGTACCTTTGTTTATTTGTGATGTAATACCTACCTACCGTACCCTGGAAGACGGGGAATTTGGGAAGAAAGTTCTAAATTATGGTGTGAGCGGTGATGTTCAAGTTACAAATAATGTACGGTTTAATGCTGCCTGAATTCGTTACCTTGTCAACAAAATCAATGAAAATATTTTAATTACTTAGGTATCATATTTTATTACGTAGGTAATTTAAAGTGCCCTATTTAAAGCAAGAGATGGGCGTCAGGCGTCATACCTGTTGTTCCCAAGTACTCCTCACAATGTCTGTTACCTTGGTACTCCGAACATTGGTTTTCGGGGTAAGTGTTGCTGTGTGTGTGTCTACATTTGTGTGAGTGTGTAGGTATACACACACTCACACAAATGTAGTTGACCAGATAGATTATTGTGTGATAGAGATAAATGATTTTTATTAATGAAAACTGCATTTATTTTACTCTTCGTCCATAAACAATGATAAAGAACGAGAGGCAAGCTACGGAAGAGTGAAACAAGATACCAAAGGACGAATGAGAGTTAAAATAATAGAACGAGACTAACTTGTCTCACTCACACATCATCACTTGTTTCATCTTTGCAGGAACAAAAGAGTGAAACAAAATGAAAGTGGGTGGTGATTTAAGGTCAAACCTGAAGTTCATTGCAGTTCATTTGAAACAGCTGATTATCTGTTAGTGTTGGGTACCTATCGGTAAAGTCGTATTTTCAGTATGTCGATGTTACGCACTCGATAAGAAAGAAAATTCTTTATCTCAGTCATACTAATAAAATCAGAATTGGTACCCCCGCAGATGTTATACTTATACCTAACACTGTTCATTGCTGAAATATGACCACACCTTTCTGTTACACCCTGTATAGACCAGCAGACTCGTAGTAGTAATCTCGAGATACAAGGAGTGCCTGAGCACAGAAATGAAAACTTACTCACATTAATAAGTCAGATGACACAGACTGTGTCTTACAAGATAAATGACACAGATATAGTAAACTTTCATAGAGTTCCGAAACTAAACCAAGAGTCCAGCCGCCCTCGAGCCGTAGTCGTTAAATTTGCCTCCCCTCGCATACGAGATAATGTTTTGGCATCGGTGCGCAAATTTAACAGAGACAACCCGCAGGATAAACTTCACTGTGGACACCTAGGAATCTCTGGGAACAAGCAGGCAATATATGTTGCAGAGCATTTGTCACCTGTTAACAAAAAACTTCATGCTGCCGCAAGAATCGCTGCTAAAGAGAAGCATTACGAGTTTGTCTGGGTGCGTGGCGGACGTGTTATGATGCGGAAAGATATCAACTCTAAATCATTTGTGGTTAACAATACAATCTGAAATACCTTGTTGTAATTAATATCATAGTTGTTAATTTATATTTTTAAGATTATGCATGTCACTACCGTTTACTACACACATCAAAAGTGTCTAGGGATCAAGCATTTTTATGCGGATTTCTTGAGATTGAGATGTGGCTTTGTAATAAATTTATGATTTTATAAATTTATATGGATCCTTTTTGGTGCATTTCGTAATTTGAATCAGGAACTGTGAATCAAATTCGAGTAAAAGATGAAAATCAGCTGTCAATATTTTCCCTATAAAAACATACAACGCATTGAAGACATTATTAGTGCTACTGTTTCCCTACTACTGATTAAAACCAACGTTATTATGGAGCGGCGACGTCATTTAAGCAGGGAAGAAATGCTCAGAGCCGTGGGAATGATAGAAGCTGGTTCCCGGCAACGTACTGTGGCTTTAGCTCTGAATACAAGTCAGAGTGTTATCAGTCGACTTTGGACACGTTACCGAAGCACTGGTACCGTGGCTGAGCGCCATGGAGGACGGTATCGCTGCACCACACGGAGACAAGACCGATACATTCAAATCTTAACTCGAAGAGGTCCAACAATAACCGCCATGATGTTAGCCGTGAGGCTTCATCACTCTTCAGGGAACTTAATTAGCGACCAAACAGTCAGAAACCGCTTGCATGAAGTGAACCTTCATTCCCGAAGACCGCTACGGGTACCACCTATAGCAATGCACAATCGTAGGATTCGATATCAATGGGCTCTTGAACACAGAAATTGGGCAGAAGAACAATGGCGTTTCGTGTGCTTTTCTGATGAGTCTCGTTTTGGTATGAGACCGGATACAAGACGTATACGACACTGGAGAACCCCTGGACGCCAACAGCGATTAAAATCCTGCCAGGAAGTCCATCCTTATAGTGGTGGAACCATCATGGTATGGGCGGGTATTTGGATCGGCGGAAGAACTGAGTTGATTTGGATCAGAGGCAACCTCAACGCTCAAATTTATGCTGAGACGATTGTATCAGACGTCATCGTTCCTCTACAAGTGCAAATCGGTCCCTTATTTCAGTTAATGCATGATAATGCACGACCGCACACCGCAAGAGTTGTAAGACAGACTCTCGCCGCAGCTAACATCAATGTCCTGCCCTGGCCTGCTCAGTCGCCAGACTTGAACCCGATTGAGCATGCATGGGATATGCTACAGAGAAGAGCTCTGCCGAATATGGAGGGTATCCAGTCGCAAGAAGACCTTTTTTTGTTGTTGCAACGAACATGGGCGGCCATTCCACAGCGTGATTTGGATGAACTCATTTTGAGTATGCCAAACCGATGTTCTTGTGTTGTTAGTGTTCGCGGTAGAAACACGGATTATTAATTGTTTAAGTTACCCAATACAATTTTAAAGAAAACTGTGGTTCAAATGTCAAAAATCCCTTTATTAGGAAAATGGCAAATTTCTTTATTAATGCAAAGGTGACTTGGTTTATCGTTACTGTGACAAACGAAAACACTTTATTTGATGAATCCTTAAAGAAATAAAAAAAAAAAAAACAATCAGGAGAAAAGTTATTGCAAAAATATATGTTGATCCCTAGACACTTTTGATGTGTGTATTTTAAATTCATACTCTCTGTATATTTACAAAATGTGAGAGGTCTTAGGACCAAAACCCAAGACATTTATGAAAAAATCCTATGCAATGACTACGAAATTATTGTTTTTATAGAATCATGGTTAAACGAGACAGTATTTGATCATGAGATAATGGATAATAGGTATAACATATATCGTAGGGATCGCTCTGCTACCAGTTATGCTAATAGAAAAGACGGCGGTGGTATATGTGTGGCAGTATTGGAAAGTATAAATGTAGTGCGTATGACGTCATGGGAATCTAATTGCGAAGAGTTGTGGTTATCACTTAAAATAGGTGAAGGCAGAAATGTGTGTAGGATAAATTTATGTTCAGTATACGTAGCGCCACCCGTGGATAGAGATTACATTGACTGTTTTCTGGGTAATTTAAATAATGTCCTTCAAAATGAAGTTGCAAAAAACTCTCTGACCTTACTCATGGGTGATTTTAATTGTCCTCACCTTGTTTGGGATCTAGATATGTCAACTCGTGTATGCACGTCGTTGCCAAGTAGTAACGTACTTGAAAATAAGATCCTAGAAGAAATGGCATTTCAAGGCTTAGAACAGAGTAATCATATATATTCAATCAGAATAACCGTATTTTGGACTTAGTTTTCTCAAATTTTGCTACATACATTAAGGTCACCCAATCCGTTGCCCCACTCACTAAACCTGATATTCATCATCCTGCCATTGACATACAAATTCAAACTCCTAAGGTCAATGATTGCATTAGGCCGGATCGCAGCCCGTCGTTAAATTTTCACAGATGCAATTTTGAAGCTATAAACAATGACTTAGAAGCAATACAGTGGACCGAATTCTGGCAAAATATACCAGATCATGACGTTAATGCCAAACTAGATACTTTCTATGCAACACTTAATCAAATCATTAAAAATCACACCCCTTTTTCTCGAAGAGCTAGTTCTAGGTTTCCGATTTGGTACAATAGATCTCTAATAAAATGCCTTAAAGAGAAAGCAAAATTTCATAATCGCTATAAGAAATATAATAACCTGATGGACAAATTAACTTATCAAAGACTAAGAGAAAGATGTGAAATTATGATTAAGGAATGTCATAAACGCTTTAAAGATAAGGCTGCCAATACTCTTCGCTCTAATCCTAAATACATCTGGACTTACATAAACAATTTAAAAAGTAATAGCAATTCCTTACCCAACCACATGTACCTTGAACAGAGACATGCTTATGGTGGTCAGCAAATAAGTGAGCTTTTTGCGGACCATTTTAATGCGGTTTACAGCATTATTAACTCCACTCCCTTTATTAGTGACATAACAGATGTAAACAATGTTCCATCTTTTTCTCAACTCACCCTTAGCGAGACAGTGGTCCAGAAAGCTCTTTGCGACGTCAATGTCAATAAAGGTAGTGGTTTGGATGGCATTCCTCCCATTCTTGTGGGAAGGTGCGCTGTTGCCCTGGCTAAGCCACTGTCACTAATATACAATGACTCTTTAAAATTTGGCATTTTTCCAAGTCAATGGAAAAAGGCTCGTGTTACACCTATACATAAAACGGGCGATTCAGCAAATATCTCAAACTATCGCCCTGTATCTATTCTCTCGTCATTTGGAAAGGTGTTCGAATCACTGGTAGTAAAAAAGATATACGGCCACATTAAGCAGCAGCTAAATTCTGCCCAACATGGGTTCTTGCCAAATAAATCTACAACCTCGAACCTTTTATGTTTTGTCAGTGATATTTCGGAAGCCTTGGATAGTGGTAAGGAGGTACATGCTTTATACACTGATTTTAGCAAGGCATTTGACCTCATTAATCATGACATCTTAGTCGACAAAATCATACCTGCGTAACCGTTCTCAGATCGTTGTCGTCCAGGGGTTTAAATCACAAACAAATATTATTCCTTCGGGGATACCGCAAGGCTCCCATATAGGACCGCTGTTTTTCCTTATATTTGTAAATGATTTGGCAAATCTAATTCAGTGCAAATTTTTAATGTATGCAGACGATTTAAAGTTGTATAGAACGATTGAAAGTCCCCAGGATATAAGTCATTTGCAGAAACAAATAGAGCCAGTATCTGAATGGTGCAAGAGAAACAAGATGGTGTTAAATTTAAATAAATGTAAACATATAAAATTTACAAGAAAACGAAATACTTTCCAGGCCATCTATTATATACAGAATGTACCACTAGGAGAGGTAGAAACTATTCGTGACTTGGGAGTAATCTTAGACCAACAACTCAATTACCGATTCTTTATAGATGATACGGTACAAAAGGCATCTCGCTTATCTGGTTTTATTTCGAGGCAGCTCAGATCATTTAAAGACTCCAATATCATAATACCCGTTTACAATTGCATTATACGAAGTATCTTAGAGTACGCGAGTCCTGTATGGAACCCAACATACGAAGTATATACAAGCAAGATTGAAAGAGTACAAAAGCGTTTCATGTATCATTTGTCTTATGTTGATGGCAAGAGTAAAGCTCTTAATAAATACGAGTTGCGACTAAAGCACTATAATATATCTACTTTAAGTTGTAGAAGAAAAGCTATTGATATTATGTACTTGTATAAAGTTGTTAATAGCTTCATTGACTGCGAAGAGTTGCTAGAGAGAGTACAAATTGTTGTTCCGCGTCAGAGTAGTCGTTTATGCAATAGACGAACATTTGCTACGTCTCATTGCCGAACTAACATAGGGCAACATTCTCCCCTCTATCGCATGTTCTCGGGATACAATGGCATAAGACAGCAATTTGACATTTTCTCAGGCACTCTACACACGGCAAAAACAAATATTTTCCGAGCTCTAAGTATGTAAATTTGGTTTTTATGTCACTTATTTTATTATTATAAATTTATGTTATTTACTTTATAGCTTTTGAGAAGTAATATGTATGTAGTACAAAGAATGTTGTGTTCACTCTTTTAGGACATACATAATTGTATATTTTATTTATAAGTATCAAAACTATTGTATGTAATAAATGTATTGTCTGGTTTGTGAACCAATAAAAAAAAAATAAAAAAAAAAATTCAATATTTGGTCTGGTACGCTTTCGACTAAATAAACAAACTTGAGATTTACTAGATGAGATTACCAGCCCAATACTATCTAATTTTTCCACTATACATACACATGTTTGGATTTTGATGACTCATGTAGAAGACAAAATTATCTGCATATTGCGAGACCATAATACGCGTGTCTTCTGGTTCTTTACTTAAATCAAATGTAATTAAATTGAACAATAGTGGTGATAAGGGATCCTCCTGAGCTAGGCCAGCACCAGTCCACCTAGATTCAATAATTTTGTTATTATTACGGTTCCTAATTGATAGATATATTTCACTTAAAAACGATGTAATATAGTTGCAAATATGAAAACCAAATTTTATTTCATCTAATGTTTTTATTAATTTTTCTGTCAGTACATTGTTGTACGCGTCTCGAAAATCCGACCTGAATGTGTGTAATAATTCTAACTAGATTGTCCAAACAAGATTGTCCTTTGCGAAATCCTAGTGTATTTTGCGACAACAACATTTTTTTTTTCTACATACCATTCAATCCTTTTTAATAGCATGTTGTGAAATATTTTACATAGGCCTGAAATAAGAGATATAGGCCTCAGTTTTATGTCTGAGTTGTTATTAATATTGCTTGATGCTTTTGTTATCGGAATAATCAAAATTTGTCGCCACTGACTAGGAATACTAGTTGTTGCAAAAATTGCATTATACAGATTAAGTAAATACATTTTCCTACAGAGGGTAAATGGAAAATCATGGAGTATGTGATCCCGTCACTACCCGGCGCAGTATCTTTTTTTTTTAAACATTTTGCTAACTCTACTCTATTGAATGGAACTTCCAATGATTCATTACTGATTATGATATATGTGGCTGATTAGAAGCTGTGTACGGCGCTAGCGAATAAAGTAATAGTTTTGACTTACATTCGGGGACATCAAATACGGGTTTGCGGTGGTTTTTAAGCCAACGCATCATATTCCACATATCTGGAGCTGACGTACTTTGATCAATACTTGTGCAAAATTTATTCCAGTTCTCTGCTTTAGCTCGAGGTATCAACAATCGTGCTTCTTTAGTTTTATTTTCTAATATTATTAAATTATCTGGCGTGGGGTTTTTCCTAAAATTTTTGAGTGCTAATCTTCTTAAAGCTACTTGCCCTGGATAGCAGCGGGCTCCAATATTGCTTAGGTTTGAAATTCTTAGTTGGTACGTTACAAATTTTAATTTTAGGAATATTCTTATTTGCAGATATATTAAGTTGCCTTTCTAAAAAATCGTACGAGTCTTGTATATTATTTGTAATATTAACATTAAAAAACGCGTCCCGAAGATCGTCACAATATCTTTTCCAATTAGCTTTTTTAAAGTTACGGTTTTCCTGAGGTGGTATTGAGAATTTAAAGACATTTTTATGATGAGATGGTCACTTCCGAGATTTTCATTAAAACTTGCCATTTTAGTTTAACAACCATATCTAATGACGCAAAAGTAATGTCAGGTGATGTTTTTTGTAAGGCGCCCCCAACCAATTTGACTCGAGTTGCTTCTGTACTGTTTAAAGTAATGAAACCACACTCCAATGAGGAGTCTAGTAACTAAATACCTCGTTGATCATTTTTGCAATTAATGACTTGTTAGATACTATGGAAAATAGATTATCCCAATCAGACTGTCAAGTGTGTACCGACGATGGGCAATATACAGAAATTATATTCTCTAAGTCATTACAATTTAATATTTTAACATGAATTGCTTCAATACCAGGGTTACATAGATTAATATTACATGATTTGGCTTGCAGCGACTTGTGAACTAACACGGCGACCCCGCCGTATGAATCATGCCTATCTTGTCTATATATATTGTACCCTGTGATAACCACGTTTTGCTTAAAATGGCAATATGTATGTTTTCTTGACTTAATAATGCATCGAAACTCACCAATTTTGGCTTCAAACTCTGCGCGTTCCATTGACATATAATAATCGCAGATTTTTTGTTTGTATTATCCAAACATGTTAAGTATTGAACATACTAACAAAAAACGGTTTAAATTCTTCATAAATAATTTTAACAAATATCGCAATTTTTTCTATTAATGTACTGTTTTTACAAATAACTAGTTCCTTAACTCTCTGCAGAAAGTCATGTATTTTAAACTTTCTTTCCTTTCTATTCTTCTCCGAGTCATCCTCACTTGTGTTTTGTTTATGTTCATTTTCATCCTTATCGTTATCTATCTCCATTATTGAAGCTGCTGCCGCGTAATTCTTTGACTTATTTTTATTTTTGTGGCAATTTTTTTTATTTTGAATGCTGCGTGGATTTTCATCTTTTCTTTCTTCTTCAGAGCAAATGGGGGTATTGTTTGAAAGTGTGACCTCGTTAGCCACTATAGTGGGCGGGATTACCGTAACAGACTGAGATGAGCTATTTGTAGTTTCTTGACGTCCCTTGTATTTTTCTTTCTTGGACATAATAAAAAACTCATATGCTTTTTTATACGTTAGGTTTTCTTGGCTCATAATCATACGTATTTTTTACGGGGCGTATACGGGGCACGATTTGTCCAGTACCATATGAGCGCCTTTGCAATTAGGGCATGAATAGCTAGTTATTTCACAGTTTGCATGGGTTTGACCACATTTAGGACATTTTATGTTTTTGTTTGGACAGAACTTTTTGATGTGTCCGAATTTCCAACAGTTGGAACATTGATTTACTGGAAATGTATAATAGCGATCAACAGGAAATCTGCAACTATATGCATATACAAATGAAGGGCATAAAGGAATTTTAAAACATATTCGAACTGTTTCACTATCAACCCAACTGCCGTTATCGTCCATACGTTGAAGTCTTTTTACTGCTAAAATATCGGCTGAACAGTTCAAGGAATCCATGAATTCTTTCTCAGATATGTCTAAATCGACCCCCTTAACCATACCGTAAGACACCATGAATTCGTTAGTAAGTTGCGCTCGTATTCCAAGTTCAACAATTTTTTGACATTTTATAAGATTTTCGGCTTGCATTTTATCGCTGAACTGTATAAAGCACTTATATGAGTTTTTATAATTTATTTTAATAATATTTTGAATGCCTCCATTTTTAAACATTCTAGCTAGAGCCATTTGTTTTGGTAAAATCACAGTCGAAGTTAAACATACCTCAATTTTTTCACTATTACCCTGATTATTTTTATCATCTGATTTTGTCAGCATTTTTGAGCTGTTTTCTATGAGCGAATCGCTGCGTATAAACCTCTTAGGTTTTCTTTTACTTCGTGTGAAGGTCATAAATCCTTCATCACAGCTTTCATCACTTTTTTCTCTCAATCTTTTTTCTACACTTCTCTCGTTGTCATTATTATTCCAAACCATTTCTTTTGATCCTTTTTCCACTTGTTTCACTAAATTCGAATCACTTTCATCCACCTCATCACTACTTGTTTCCGTCATAACTTATAACAAACAAAACTCACTATAGTTCTGTACAACAAACAGAACACACAGGTAGGAAAAAGTACGTGCGCACGTTACAACTGTTTCGGCAACACTGTGCCTATTTACTTAATTATGTCTGGTGTTTATAATATAATAAAAAATACTATTAATATTATACCTAATAAAGAAAAATATTAGGTACATAGTTCAAAGCAAATAAATAATACGTCCGTTCTATTACCATACACATACGTATTTTACGTGTTTGTTGTTGGTTACTTTCTACTTCTTATTTGTGTGTGTGTGTGTGTGTGTGTGTGTGTGTGCGTGTGCGTGCGCGGGCCATGTGTGTTTGAATCTTATGTGTACGGGCTACTTAAGTATTCTTCAGTGTCGTTATATGACTTTGAGAGTAAAAAACTTTTAACAGCCAGTTTACACGCACTTGTTGGTAATTTATAAAACGGAATATCTTTGTTGATTTTGTTGTAGAGGAAAGGGCCCATGTAGTAAAAAAACCTACGAATAAAAGAAAAGTTGGGCTTTAGTACTGTACAGACCTTATCTTTACGCCTCTTGGTAATTACAACAAATGGTGTGTTATGGTGTTGGAATAAAATAGATTGGTGTATGTACAGCTGTCTGATATTCATAATTACAATAGAAATTGATAAATAAATAAAATAAAAAATAAAAATAGCCTTTATTTACTCTGACCTTCTTTACACAATATTGAAATAAATATTAAAAAAGCAGAAACCATACTTAAAGATTAACTTAATCTAGACTGGTTACATATACTGGTACGGAAACTCATTATTCTTATATTGTTGGGTAACAATGTACCTATGCGTTGCATAGGAGGTGGAATATTATACAGGTAAAGATAATTATTTTAAGTTATATCATGAACCTACTACTGGTCCGACATGCTCTTGCCCGGTTGTTTAAATAATTTGTTATTTGCGACCAAATAGAGCAACTAAGTTTTGTTAACTACTAGCAATGTGGATCGCACATTACCGTGACCCGGAATGCTTCGTGCAAACACGGTCTTTTGTAACTGCCCGTTTTAGATTTCCGTGTTGATCGAACTATTTACATACTTATAAGTTAGTACGGAACCCTCAGTGCGCGAGTCCCACTCACACTTCGCCGGTTCTCTCTCTCTCCGATGTATGGTGTGGATCGTGTGTAGAACGGAAATAAAGTTTGAACAGTTTGGATGGAAAAAGGAAAAATGAGGGTTTTACATTCTATTTTTACTCAAACATACACCAACATTTGAACTTACTTATACCGTTTTTGAAGACTATTTTGTGAAAGTCCATTATCACCAACAAAAATGTGCAAATAGTTAGGCCTCGTTCAACTACAATACATTTTTTGTCTATCTTTGTGTTATAGCAGTAGTACCTGCGTGACTACGTGTACATACCTAAGAGACACGTATACGGTCCCCACGAACAGCGCGACAGCTGCGGCTAGCTTCCGTGTCGATAGGTGCATGCTGTACGGCTACGGCTACAACAAAAGAGGGAATAACTTCCAATCTATGCTTATATTATATCTAAAGAGGCAGAGTTTTGTTTAAACGCGCTATGTGGGGATTGTGAGTCCTACATTACTAGCAATCCTGCTAAGCTAAAGTGCTTGTGTTACAAATGGTTTCAAGTCAGTAGTATAATCATTATACCACTGAACCCATTCCTACTACAATGGCCTAAGAGACGCTGACCATCGACTTTCACCCATCTGACAAGCAGATGAAACAAAATTTGCATCAAATTTGATTGATTTATAAAGCTTGCCTATCGCAAAGTGTTCATAGCTATTTTTTTATTACCGTCACTCTTTTGATAACCGAACAAAGGCGATTGTTCAAGTGACTATGGAATTTAGTATCGCTACAAATTTTGTTGTGCCAAGATGAAAACTATTGATTTATGTAGACATTAATATATACTTTCAGAAAAACCAACAATGATTTACCTAATTTGCCGGGTTTAATTGATATGGGTGGATGAACTTCGAAAATCGAAATATTTATATACATTTTTTTTTTTAAATAGTACATTACTATGATATTGCGTATTAATTATGTATTATACATGATGTGTAACACTAGTTTATGGCTATGAATTCGGCTTTGCAGTGATATATAATCCGAATCTCTATCTCACAAACACTTCACAATTGTCACCATATTGGTACAAGTCTCTGTCTCACAAAATATTTCTGATTGTTACTATGTATATGGAATCTCTATCTCAAACTCACGTAATGTAACCACAATATCATACACAACACGAGAAATTACAAAAGCTATTTGTTATTTATACTTTAAACTGTTTTCATAATGGACCGGCACCAAACAAGCTTTATGCACAGATAAACAAGTGACATGACATTACATTTCAGTGTTGCCATAACTTTTGTCATCATATCAACCCATATGATATGATGACTTTTGTCATATCCTATACAAATCGATTTTTTTATTAAAATTCATTACTATGTTCTTATTGAAGTAATTTTTATAGGCATTTCTTGCCAAAGATTTTACAAAATACAATAATTGCATTTTTGAAAGATAGAAAAATTTGAATCCAGACTCAGGAATCGAACCCGAGACTTCCGTAGCCAAACCGGGGCCAGAAGCGAACCACCTATCTGGACTATGTTACTAGATATCAAATTCTTCTATCTCTTAATGCTTTTACGGGTTAGGCCCCCGTAGCGCCATCTAGTCGGAAGTTAAAGAACTATCACGGCTTTTGTTATTGCTTCGTTACAGAGAGCATTTTAACAAATTATGATGACGCAGGCCGAATATTGAAGTAATTTTTATAGGCATTTCTTGCCAAAGATTTTACAAAATACAATAATTGCATTTTTGAAAGATAGAAAAATTTGAATCCAGACTCAGGAATCGAACCCGAGACTTCCGTAGCCAAACCGGGGCCAGAAGCGAACCACCTATCTGGACTATGTTACTAGATATCAAATTCTTCTATCTCTTAATGCTTTTACGGGTTAGGCCCCCGTAGCGCCATCTAGTCGGAAGTTAAAGAACTATCACGGCTTTTGTTATTGCTTCGTTACAGAGAGCATTTTAACAAATTATGATGACGCAGGCCGAATATTGAAGTAATTTTTATAGGCATTTCTTGCCAAAGATTTTACAAAATACAATAATTGCATTTTTGAAAGATAGAAAAATTTGAATCCAGACTCAGGAATCGAACCCGAGACTTCCGTAGCCAAACCGGGGCCAGAAGCGAACCACCTATCTGGACTATGTTACTAGATATCAAATTCTTCTATCTCTTAATGCTTTTACGGGTTAGGCCCCCGTAGCGCCATCTAGTCGGAAGTTAAAGAACTATCACGGCTTTTGTTATTGCTTCGTTACAGAGAGCATTTTAACAAATTATGATGACGCAGGCCGAATATTGAAGTAATTTTTATAGGCATTTCTTGCCAAAGATTTTACAAAATACAATAATTGCATTTTTGAAAGATAGAAAAATTTGAATCCAGACTCAGGAATCGAACCCGAGACTTCCGTAGCCAAACCGGGGCCAGAAGCGAACCACCTATCTGGACTATGTTACTAGATATCAAATTCTTCTATCTCTTAATGCTTTTACGGGTTAGGCCCCCGTAGCGCCATCTAGTCGGAAGTTAAAGAACTATCACGGCTTTTGTTATTGCTTCGTTACAGAGAGCATTTTAACAAATTATGATGACGCAGGCCGAATATTGAAGTAATTTTTATAGGCATTTCTTGCCAAAGATTTTACAAAATACAATAATTGCATTTTTGAAAGATAGAAAAATTTGAATCCAGACTCAGGAATCGAACCCGAGACTTCCGTAGCCAAACCGGGGCCAGAAGCGAACCACCTATCTGGACTATGTTACTAGATATCAAATTCTTCTATCTCTTAATGCTTTTACGGGTTAGGCCCCCGTAGCGCCATCTAGTCGGAAGTTAAAGAACTATCACGGCTTTTGTTATTGCTTCGTTACAGAGAGCATTTTAACAAATTATGATGACGCAGGCCGAATATTGAAGTAATTTTTATAGGCATTTCTTGCCAAAGATTTTACAAAATACAATAATTGCATTTTTGAAAGATAGAAAAATTAAAATTTAACTTCCGACTAGATGGCGCTACGGGGGCCTAACCCATAAAAGCATTAAGAGATAGAAGAATTTGATATCTAGTAACATAGTCCAGATAGGTGGTTCGCTTCTGGCCCCGGTTTGGCTACGGAAGTCTCGGGTTCGATTCCTGAGTCTGGATTCAAATTTTTCTATCTTTCAAAAATGCAATTATTGTATTTTGTAAAATCTTTGGCAAGAAATGCCTATAAAAATTACTTCAATATTCGGCCTGCGTCATCATAATTTGTTAAAATGCTCTCTGTAACGAAGCAATAACAAAAGCCGTGATAGTTCTTTAACTTCCGACTAGATGGCGCTACGGGGGCCTAACCCGTAAAAGCATTAAGAGATAGAAGAATTTGATATCTAGTAACATAGTCCAGATAGGTGGTTCGCTTCTGGCCCCGGTTTGGCTACGGAAGTCTCGGGTTCGATTCCTGAGTCTGGATTCAAATTTTTCTATCTTTCAAAAATGCAATTATTGTATTTTGTAAAATCTTTGGCAAGAAATGCCTATAAAAATTACTTCAATATTCGGCCTGCGTCATCATAATTTGTTAAAATGCTCTCTGTAACGAAGCAATAACAAAAGCCGTGATAGTTCTTTAACTTCCGACTAGATGGCGCTACGGGGGCCTAACCCGTAAAAGCATTAAGAGATAGAAGAATTTGATATCTAGTAACATAGTCCAGATAGGTGGTTCGCTTCTGGCCCCGGTTTGGCTACGGAAGTCTCGGGTTCGATTCCTGAGTCTGGATTCAAATTTTTCTATCTTTCAAAAATGCAATTATTGTATTTTGTAAAATCTTTGGCAAGAAATGCCTATAAAAATTACTTCAATATTCGGCCTGCGTCATCATAATTTGTTAAAATGCTCTCTGTAACGAAGCAATAACAAAAGCCGTGATAGTTCTTTAACTTCCGACTAGATGGCGCTACGGGGGCCTAACCCGTAAAAGCATTAAGAGATAGAAGAATTTGATATCTAGTAACATAGTCCAGATAGGTGGTTCGCTTCTGGCCCCGGTTTGGCTACGGAAGTCTCGGGTTCGATTCCTGAGTCTGGATTCAAATTTTTCTATCTTTCAAAAATGCAATTATTGTATTTTGTAAAATCTTTGGCAAGAAATGCCTATAAAAATTACTTCAATATTCGGCCTGCGTCATCATAATTTGTTAAAATGCTCTCTGTAACGAAGCAATAACAAAAGCCGTGATAGTTCTTTAACTTCCGACTAGATGGCGCTACGGGGGCCTAACCCGTAAAAGCATTAAGAGATAGAAGAATTTGATATCTAGTAACATAGTCCAGATAGGTGGTTCGCTTCTGGCCCCGGTTTGGCTACGGAAGTCTCGGGTTCGATTCCTGAGTCTGGATTCAAATTTTTCTATCTTTCAAAAATGCAATTATTGTATTTTGTAAAATCTTTGGCAAGAAATGCCTATAAAAATTACTTCAATATTCGGCCTGCGTCATCATAATTTGTTAAAATGCTCTCTGTAACGAAGCAATAACAAAAGCCGTGATAGTTCTTTAACTTCCGACTAGATGGCGCTACGGGGGCCTAACCCGTAAAAGCATTAAGAGATAGAAGAATTTGATATCTAGTAACATAGTCCAGATAGGTGGTTCGCTTCTGGCCCCGGTTTGGCTACGGAAGTCTCGGGTTCGATTCCTGAGTCTGGATTCAAAAAATTTTTCTATCTTTCAAAAATGCAATTATTGTATTTTGTAAAATCTTTGGCAAGAAATGCCTATAAAAATTACTTCAATATTCGGCCTGCGTCATCATAATTTGTTAAAATGCTCTCTGTAACGAAGCAATAACAAAAGCCGTGATAGTTCTTTAACTTCCGACTAGATGGCGCTACGGGGGCCTAACCCGTAAAAGCATTAAGAGATAGAAGAATTTGATATCTAGTAACATAGTCCAGATAGGTGGTTCGCTTCTGGCCCCGGTTTGGCTACGGAAGTCTCGGGTTCGATTCCTGAGTCTGGATTCAAATTTTTCTATCTTTCAAAAATGCAATTATTGTATTTTGTAAAATCTTTGGCAAGAAATGCCTATAAAAAAAATTACTTCAATATTCGGCCTGCGGCATCATAATTTGTTAAAATGCTCTCTGTAACGAAGCAATAACAAAAGCCGTGATAGTTCTTTAACTTCCGACTAGATGGCGCTACGGGGGCCTAACCCGTAAAAGCATTAAGAGATAGAAGAATTTGATATCTAGTAACATAGTCCAGATAGGTGGTTCGCTTCTGGCCCCGGTTTGGCTACGGAAGTCTCGGGTTCGATTCCTGAGTCTGGATTCAAATTTTTCTATCTTTCAAAAATGCAATTATTGTATTTTGTAAAATCTTTGGCAAGAAATGCCTATAAAAATTACTTCAATATTCGGCCTGCGTCATCATAATTTGTTAAAATGCTCTCTGTAACGAAGCAATAACAAAAGCCGTGATAGTTCTTTAACTTCCGACTAGATGGCGCTACGGGGGCCTAACCCGTAAAAGCATTAAGAGATAGAAGAATTTGATATCTAGTAACATAGTCCAGATAGGTGGTTCGCTTCTGGCCCCGGTTTGGCTACGGAAGTCTCGGGTTCGATTCCTGAGTCTGGATTCAAATTTTTCTATCTTTCAAAAATGCAATTATTGTATTATGTTCTTATTTTTAATCGAGCCGGGTCCTAATCTAAAGGTATCAAAGAATATGCTTATTAAAAAGTATAGTGTATAAATATTATCGTTCTTTACATTCAAACGGTGCAACAATTAATAGAGTATTTATATTAATTATATAATGAAAATCGATAATAACCCTAATCGATATTACGATTTTATTTTTGTAGTAGTGTTACCACCGTTAAAAATAACTTCATACGAAAAAAAAGGAAATAAATAAACTGAAAGACTAATATTTGCATCTCAATATTCCGGCAAATGTGAGACTCCATATCATTATATAATAACGTTATAATTAGAAACAAGAATTATACATTTAATCAACTTGTGGCACAACGTAAATACTATACTAGAGCCATTACAAACGTGCGAACTGAGTCATAAATCATTTTTATCAGACCTCTCGCTCACACTTATAGGCATATCGGAACTCTCGCTCGCACTCCTAGTGTTGTGTGTAACAATAAAAAAGGAATTTGTCGATAGTCAATAACAGGTAATGAGGGAAAGGTTAAGGAAATAATGCAAAATATTGTCTAGCATGAATTTTTTATATAAAACATACAATATATTAAATGTTATAAAAATTAAATTAATATAGCCATACAAAACAAAGTTACATACAAATTATAAATATAACAAATTTTAAACAATGTAAATCTTAGAATATTAATCTATGTCTGTGTCATCTTCTGACCAGTCACTGTCGTCTTCCTGTAAATTTATTATCAGAGGCTGTATTCTCTGATCTCTTAAAATTGCCTTGGCTAAATCCCGATCCTGTAATTCCTCTGCATGCCTCACACATTTGACCCAGTCATCTTTAGACACATTCCCGATAGCTTCGTGTAGAAGGACCTCGACGTCTGCTATTTTGAACGTATTGTTTTTTGATGCCACTTCGCCCTTTACTTGTGCCCATATCAATTCGATGGGATTATATTGGCAGTGATACGGTGGTAGCCGAATAACTTCGTGACCGTACTCAATTGCCAGTTGGTCAATTTCATAAATCTTTTTTGGGTTGCTTTGCTTTACTTTCATTATTAATTCTTCTTTTATGTCGGCGGTGATAGTTTAATGACAACTAACGCAATTTTTACACACACCTACATTTTTACTAATGAAAACTACCTAATTGCATTAGTCATCAACGACCGCGGCATCCTGGCTACCTGCGTCCGAGCGGCATCCCTTTATCGATAACAAGTGACGCGGCATTGTCACATTCCTTTGACGTAATGATTTATGACTCAGTTCGCACGTTTGTAATGGCTCTAGTATAGCGATACTGCTGGTATAGCGGGCATACCTCTTTAGTATCAACTGTTACTTTTTAACATGGAGATTATGTTTTGGTAGGTTTGCCAACTTATTTAGGTTTGTTCATGGCTACCTGGTGAGGTATAAACAGGTAAGTCAATATAACTATAACGATCTTTTTGAGCTTAGATGTCGCTAGCGGCACGGTGAGCATCGCGCTGTGTTAAAAACCAACAAATACTGTATTTATATTAGTTAAGAGCCCATAGCGAACATATAAGTGTTATCTACTTGAAAAAATTGAACATAATAACAATACTCGTATAAACAACTTTCTGTGCAGTGATTAAATCGATCGTAAATAAGTGATCCGGACATGAAACCTAAAACTGTAAGATAATAGTCGACATTCTAAGCGGTTTTAAGTGAACTACAATTATACCACTTTTATAGAATTAATACAATCGTAATAAATAATATGTGATGTTATGTCACAGTACCTGAAACCCAAATATATGAATAGTTGATGTAGTCCCTCAAACCGAAAAAATAAACACAATTGCTACATACCTACCTAATGTGCAAAAAAATCTATACTAATATTATAAATGTTGATAAACTTTCGCGATTTGTACACATTATTAAAATATATTTATTACGGGTCTTAATCGCGTGAATAATTTAAGGTAAAATACCTTGTTTATTGCCCGACGTTTCGACCATATTGCAACGGCCGTGGTCACGGGAAGACTAATATTATAAAGCTGAATAGTTTGTTTGTTTGTTTGTTTGAACGCGGTAATCTTAGGAACTACTGATACGAATTGAAAATTATTTCACTCTTAGATAGCCCATTTATCGAGGAAGGCTATAGGCTATATAACATCACGCTACGACCAATAGGAGCGGAGCAGCAATAAGAAATATTGCAAAAACGGGGAAAATTAACGCTGACGAAGTTGCGCGGGACAGCTATGTAGTGATGTTAAATAGCCTATAGCCTTCCTCGTTAAATACCGCTACCCAACAGTTAAAGATTTTTTCAATTCCACGTTCAAACAAACAAACAAACAAACTCTTTAGCTTTATAATATTAGTATAGACTAGCTGTCCCGCGCAACGTCGTATGCGTGAATTTTTCCCGTTTTTGCAACATTTCACGTCGCTACTCCGCTCCTATTAGTCGTAGCGCGATGTTATATAGCCTATAGCCTTCCTCGATAAATGGGCTATCCAACAAAAAAAGATTTTTTCAAATCGGACCAGTAGTTCCTGAGATTAGCGCGTTTAAACAAACAAACAAACAAACAAAGCAAACAAACAAACTCTTCCGCTTTATAATATTAGTATAGATTCCTGAAGAAATAAAACAGCTACCACTGAGCAGGTTTACCAACATATTAAAAAAATGGCTTTTAGAAAAAACGTTTTATTCCATTAAATAATTTCTAAATTATAAATAATGTTACGAAAATGTACAATGTGTCTATTAATGTATTGTTATTTAATTGGAGATAAGCTAATGTAATTAATATTTTTTTTTTATACAATATTATGTATCTATCAATGTATTAATCTATTGCAATGTTATGCTTATTAGAGACTAGCTGTGCCCCGCGGTTATACCCGCGGTTTATTAGCCTATGTGTTAATCCAGGGTGTCAGCTACTTCCATATCAAGTTTTATTAAAATCGCTTCAGCCGTTTAGACGTGAAGAAGTAACAAACATACACACTCACATAGTCACAAACTTTCGCCTTTATAATATTAGTGTGATAAACTGATGTAATTACTTAATAATAATAAGATTGATTTGCATGCATTGTCAATAGTTAATTATGCTTGAACTGACATTATTATACTTCAACACCTGTTTATGAATACTCTATTTACCGCGAATAAAGTTTATTTGTCAAATACAAATAAACTTTATTCGTAGTGGTTATTTGTGGTGGTTATATTTCTTCAGGTGATCTTCTGCAATGTAGGCAATGTTGTTGCAAACATCATTAACGGGAAGTGATCACCTGTGAAATTTCGGACAGATTACTCCAAATTAATATACACTCGGCCTTCACAATCATTCGATATTGTCTTTTCGTCCCAAAATTAACACACGCGCTTAGATGCACTCAGCTGTTTAAAAATTTAGCACTTTTAGATAAAATGGACAAAATTATACAAAACACTCTTTGCAAAAATTTTAATATTGCTATAGACGACCGAGCATGGCTCCAGGCGTCTTTACCTGTCCGACTGGGCGGCCTCGGTGTTCGGAAAATTTCAGATGTAAGTTTACCAGCGTCCTTGTCTTCACTTCACAGTACTGAGGAATTAACCAGGAAAATTTTAACTCCAACACTGGTTGATTCCGAAGTGAAGTGCAAGTCTGAAGCCTTGAACGCTTGGAAAATGGCTTGCCCAAATGTTGATTTTCTCTCCAAGAGGCAGTGGGAATGGCCGCTCTGCAGTTCAGTAAGACAGCATTTATTAAATACTTTTTCACGTGTACAGAGCGAGCCCGCCTACTGTCTGTGGGTGAATGGGAATCGGGCATCTGGTTGCAGGCTCTTCCATCGTCATGCAGCGATGCGAAATGTCGTATCGTCCAACTTTGTACCTAAGTTGTACAAAGTTGGACGATACGACATTTCGCATCGCTGCATGCCTTCGTTATGGTGTCCAATGTGTTTTTCTGTATCGATGTCACTGTGGAGAAGACGTGTGCGGCCTCGGATACCATGGCCTGTCGTGCAGCAGGAGCGCAGGTCGTATATCCCGCCACGCAAGAATTAATGACATAATACGACGGGCTCTTGTCGCCGCTGGCGTGCCAGCTGTGATCGAACGGTATGGGATTGCCTTGGAGGATGTGTCGGCCCTTGGTATGGGATGCAACTTGTGTCGATACCTTGGCGCCTTCCCATCTCCCAAGCACGGCGAATGACGCCTGCGCTGCTGCTGCATCCGCTGAGAAACTCATACAGCGTGTATACAGTAATCTGGTTGGGGATCATGTATTTGAGCCGTTTTGGGTTGATTCTCTAGGGCCGTGGGGCCCAAGTGCGCACCTATTATTTAAGGAAATTTCCCGACGTCTTATCAGTGCCTCCCGTGACCAGAAGGCTGGTCTTTTCTTTGCATAAAGAATTAGCATCGCCATCCAACGTGGCAATGCTGCCAGCCTTCTGGGAACGTTACCTGTTGACATCGATGGGGAGGAATTCTTTGACGCCGACGTAGGTAGTGTTATTTTGTACCGTTAAGGGTATTCAAATGATTGTCAACGAAATGTGATAACAAAATAGGTACCAACAGTGAGATGGTGATTGTTTTCCGTTCGATGTGGTCGTCGTGAAACCCCACCGGTGGCGACGGAAATTGTTCAGAGGTTAGTAGTTAATTGGTATTAATTTGTTTGCCTGTGTTTCTTTGGTTTACGGACGCGCGGACGTCAGTATGTTCGACGCGTGACGGGTGCCAGTCGCGCAATGATACATAAGAAATCATTATGTAAAGGTCATCCAATATAATTGAACTCTCTACCACTACTATACTACGACGAAAATCTTGAATGATTGGATAGTGATTTGGCATTATTCGTGTCGATATTTTGCATAATAATTTATGGACTGATTAAAAATGACGTAAAATTTTAAGGTTATTATATTTCGATAAGATCAGATACACAGGTTATTTATCATGTGTAGGTCGTAGGACGCTTGAATATGGCCATACCTTTCTGTTACATTCTGTATATTAAAAGAAAAGATTCTTTTAATATACAGAAAGTAACAGATGTAGGGTTCCGTAGCCAAAATGGCAAAAACGGAACCCTTATAGTTTCATCATATCCGTCTGTTTGTTTGAATGTCACAGGCATTTTACTCAAAGACTACTCAATAAAATTTGGTGAAAAGATGTCACACCATTCGACAGGTCTCTTAAAAAAAAAAAAGGTTTTTAAAAATAAACTTTTCTAATTGAGTGAATATTTTTGAAAATAATCGCTCCGAAAGTTGCATTAATTGTGTCTCCCCTCTTTTTTGGTCAAAGTTAAGGGGGCCCTTAACTTTTGAACCGTGTAACCAAAAAATATGGAAAAAATCACAAAGGTAGCGCTTAATGAAGACTTTAAACTAAAAGACAATTAAAAGAAAAGAAATTTTGGACATAATCGGATTTATCGTCATTGAGTTATTGCCGAAAAACTGCGTTACTCAACAAAAGGGCGTAAGTGCCATGAACATACGCTCTTCTACTGATGCTATTATTGAACTCTGCGGAACCCTACACTGCGCATGGTCCGACATGCTCCTATCCGGTTTTCTAAAAACATCTGTTTCTTACTATACTTCTGCCGTAACTGCCTCCACCTAATCAAGGTTTTGCCTTATCCCGAATCTGCCGAACACCGCGTAAGTGTCACTAAGGTTCTAGAGCTATGATATATGCTCCCAAACTTATAATGAAGACGATCATACAATAAAAGTGGACAGTCTATAGCTTCTGTTTTACGCCAGTCAACTTCACCTAACTGTTGTTTTACTAATAAATTGTTTAAAGTACATACCGTTATATTTTCACTTGCACTGGCACTGCATACCTTATTAATATCTAAATTAACACCCACTAAGTAATGATCTATTTATTTGCACAAAAGTATGTGCGCCGACGCACAAAACGACTACGTAACTTTATATGATCAATGCACGACGACACAAACCGGCCGTCGACTAATTCTTCGCACGTAGCCTCATTAATGAGGCATTGGAGGCGAGACTTTGTTTGTTTACTGCGCCGAAGCAAATATTATTGATGTCGGCGTCTGAGCGAATGCTTTGGATTTTTGACTGCTTACATATATATTTATACTTTATCAATACATAAATGGATTGATGAGTAAGTCAGATATGTTGAGCGCTTGTTTAAAAAAAAAAAAAAAGATGATAACGTAATATGTGTAACAGAACACAACATGATTATAAGTGATGAACAGCAGCTGAGTATACCCAATTTTAATGTAGCAACTTCGTTCATGAGAAACACTCGCCATGGAGGGTCCTGCATATTAGTTAGAAGGGGAGTAGAACATTGATCAGTACGAGATATGAACGAACTGTCAGTCAAGTCAAGCCAACCAATTTGAATGTTCTGTGATTGAGTTGCTTTTTCTCGGTATATACATCGCATGCATATACAGACCGCCTAGATTATGATGTATCGTCTCTGGAATGTTTTTACGATAAATTACAAAATCTTTTATCCTATGTATGTAGAAATAAAAACGAAAAAGGTTATACTTTGCGGCGACTTTAATAAAGGTCTTCTAAAAAATAATAAGGTATAATTTTATCATACAACTTAAAAATAGAATTTCAACAACCTACAGTCAGTAATACTTGCATAGACAACATGTTTCACAATATACGGGGTTCTAAAGGAATAATAACAGAGCTTACGATATCTGATCATTCCGCACAAATACTTACATGTCCTGTTAATAAAATATATATATACTAGATTATTGGTATATTAATACAAGGGACTATTCAACCGAGAATAGGAATAAATTTAAAAACTACATAAAACAAATATCGTTTTCTGAGACGTTTGAAAAGACTCAAGCAAATAAAGCTTTTGACTGTTTTGCTTGAATTATTTAAGCTTAATTAAGATATCTGCAGTGTTATTCCCAAAACAAACAGCCTCGACCACAGCTTTGTCACAGCGACGAAAAACCCATTAGGTATTCCCATAAGTTAAACTAGTTCTCAAGGCTGGACGGGAGGGCGCAGAACTACGCCAAGAGCTACGAGCTTCTTGTCATTTTTCTATAGATTTTTTTTCACAACATAATCTATTAATCTCGATTATGAGGTTAGGTTAGGTTGATCGCCGTTCGCTCGGGGAATCCCTCCCGAAGCCAGTCGGCTTCGGCAGTCCCGCGTACTCTGGGGGGGACAACCAGCGACAAACCCGCCCTGTGCCGAGCGGTAAATCCGACACCGTGAAAAGCGCGAAGGTCGCGCTTCATACTTCGAACCGCATTTCTGCGGTTACTAAAAAGGGTCGAAAGACCACGAGTAGGGGCAAGGCGAGTGGGGGTCCGTCCCCGTTACCGCCTAAGGTCCCGCGGACGGGGTCTTTGACCGCTTCGGAGTCTCTCACAAAACCCACTAACTTGAAGGGCCCCTTTGTGCGCGGCCTTAAGGAGGCAGGTGCCCAGCTGCAGGTGGTGGTGTACGCTGCCCGCATCGGGAGTCTGGAGGCAAGGCTACCTCCGGCCCCGACCTCCCGTACACCGCCTGTCGCTAAGCCGTACACGGCTTCCGCTCCGACGCCCTGTTCCTGCCCAGGTCCAGACGGAGGGAAAAACGCAGACTTCTTCGCAGAGAAGCTGCGGGGAATGATTGCTGGGGAAGAAGGCGTAAGAGTCGCTAGGCCGACGAAGTGCGCAGAAATGCGTATTTCGGGCCTGGATGACTCGGTCACGGCCCAGGAGGTTAGGGAGGCTATTGGGGCCAGGACCCCAAACCCCAATGCGCTCTCGACTCCATCAGGGTCGGCGCCATTCGCCCCGGCCCCGTAGGCGCCTTTGCAGTGTGGGCGCAGTGCCCCGTTGCCGCGGCCAAATTATTGGCTGATGCGGGGAGGCTGCTCGCGAGGACACATGACACAGGGACACATGCGTCCAAAATGCAATAGTTGCTTCGACTGCAGTGGACTCTGTTTCCGCTGCGGTCGCCCGGGGCACAAGGCGGCGGACTGTTCCGCTGCCCCCCACTGCCCAGCGTGTGCGGCGGGCAACTTGCCTGCCAATCACTTTATGGGGCGGGAGGGATGCAAACCCCCGCAGCCACTAAGCCACGCCCGGGGGGTAGCCAATCGGCCAAGGCTGCCCCTCGTACATCGCCGCCAACGCGAATGGAGGAGGATGTAGTACTGGAGTCCAATAATGGACAGTGAGTGCTTTTCCCTCCTCCAGGCGAATCTCAAGCATTCTGCCGGCGCGCAGGATCTTTTCCTGCAAACCATGGCAGAGTGGTCGATTGCTGTTGCCGTAGCCGCGGAACCCTATTACGTCCCTCCTCGTCCGAATTGGATGGGTGACCGGGACGGCTCCGTGGCGATCGTCAGCTCCGCTGCGCTCCATTCCCCGCACTTGTCGCTCAGAGATAAGGGTACGGGATATGTTGCTGCCGACTGGGGGGGACTCACGCTTTACGGCGTGTACTTCTCCCCAAACCGGAGTTTGGCTGATTTTGAGGTTTTCCTGGCTAGCCTGGAGGCCTCGATACGGCGGCTAGCACCTCGCCACGTCGTGGTGCTGGGGGATTTTAACGCCAAATCCTTGGCGTGGGGATCTCCTAGGATGGACGCTCGCGGAACGGCGGTGGAAGAATGGGCGGCTGCGGTGGGCCTCTGTATGCTGAACAGGGGCACCACCAATACGTGCGTTCGGCGCCAGGGGGGGGGTCGATAGTGGACCTTTCGTTCACTACCCCTGGTGTCGAGGCACGCGTAAGGAACTGGCGCGTACTGGCTGAGGTTGAGACGCTCTCGGATCACCTGTATATCCGGTTTGAGCTTTCCCGGTCCCAGGGCGCCAGTAGGGGTCACAGCGCGGGCAGACAATCCCGATTCCCGCGGTGGGCTGTGGGTCGACTCGACAGGGAACTGCTAGAGGAGGCGGCTATCGTTCAATCGTGGTCGTCCTCTCCACCTCCGACCGAGGACATCGACGTCACGGCTGTCCGTATTCGCGATGTGTTTACGCAGGTTTGCGATGCGGCCATGCCACGTTTCCGACGTCGTCCTCCGAGGAAGGAGGTCTACTGGTGGTCCCCAGAGTTGGCGGAACTCCGTGCGGCCTGTATTCGTGCCTACACCCGCAGTCGACGGCGTCACCGCGACGTAGAGAGGGAGGACCAGCTGTATGAAGCGTATCGCAATGCGAGGGACGCATTCAAGGTGGCCATCTGCCGCGCGAAGAAGACGGAGAGACAGGAGATGCTGGAGGGTCTAGATCGTGACCCTTGGGGTCGCCCCTACAGAGCGGCGCTGAATAAGCTCGGCTCGTCGGGCTGGAGAGTCTCTGTAAGGGGGGGCCCTTACAGAGACTCTCCAGCCCAGCTTCCTCGTGGAAGTGGTTGAGGCCCTTAACGCACCCGCAACGCACGGAGCACACGCCACCGGCAACGGTTTCTGAGACCGACGACCGGGAGGCCGAGCCCAGTGTTCCGCCCGTCACGGAGGCGGGGGTGGGGGCGGCTGTACTTCGGATTCGTTCGAAGAGTACCGCTCCCGGGCCTGACGGGATTCCTGCCCGAGTGTTGGCCCTGGTCCTCAACCACATGGGAGACCGCCTCAGGGGGCTGTTCGACGTTTGCCTGGCGTCCGGACGGTTCCCTGACAGTTGGAAAATGGGGAAGCTGGTTCTCCTACCAAAGCCGGGTAGATCTCCCGATTCGGTCGCGGCCTTCAGGCCTATCGTGCTGCTGGACGAGGCGGGGAAGTTGCTTGAGAGAATTCTCGCTACCAGTATCGTCCGCCACTTGCGCGAGGTCGGCCCCGATCTGTCCGATGCCCAGTACGGCTTTCGTGCCGGGCGTTCGACGGTCGATGCCATTCTGCGTCTGAGGGCCGCGGCTGAGGAGGCAGTCCTCGGCGGCGGGGTTTTATTGGCGGTATCGCTTGACATCGCCAACGCCTTCAATACTCTGCCATCCGGCTGCATAGATGAGGCGCTCCGGTTCCATGGAGTGCCCGATTACCTGAGGCAGCTGGTGGCCGACTATTTGCAAGGCCGGTGTGTCCTGTACGAGGATAGTGAAGGAGAAGTGAGGCGCAGGGCAATGTCGTGCGGTGTTCCTCAGGGGTCGGTCTTAGGACCTCTCTTGTGGAACATGGGATGCGATTGGGCCCTGCGAGGAAACTTCCCACCCGGGCTCAGCGTACTCTGTTACGCCGACGACACGCTCGTCACAGCCCGGGCACGGAATTTCGAGGAGGCGGCGCGCCTGGCCACCCTAGGGGTTTCCCGAATGGTCGGGCGCATCGAGGCGCTGGGGTTGAGAGTGGCGCTTGAAAAGACGGAGGACCTGTTGTTTCATGGGCCCCGTCGCGGTCCACCCGCTGGTGCCTCCTTGGTCGTCAACTCGGTCCTCGTACCGATACGCCCCCAGATGAAATATCTGGGGTTGGTGTTGGATAGGCGATGGCTCTTCGACGAGCTTAAAATGCCCCAGATATTTGAGTTCCGTCACTCTTTGTATGTTCATGCCATTTAGGGTAATATTAGGTATATTATCAGGGCATTTACCGACGGCCCTAAAAACAATGTACTCACATTTTTTAACATTGTATACGAGACCGTGTGAGGCAGCATAGGACTCGCATATCTTCAACATCTCACCTATAGCCCCAGCCGTCGGTGCTAACAGTGCCATGTCGTCAGCGTAGTTGATGCTATTTACCTTTACACCATTAACGCTGCACCCAACCCACATATTACTAAGGGTCACTAATAAGTCATTGATGTATAAGTTGAAAAGCCTAGGAGATGACAACCCACCCTGCCTCACACCGCACTCCATTTTATATGACGCAGAGAGCGCGTTCGACCATTTTACATTATTTGACTGATTAGCATACCAGTATTTCAAAATTCTTAAAATTCTAGTCGGTGTACCCCTTTCCTCCAGCTTTCTCCAAAGCACATCTTACAAGATCGAAAGCTTTGGAGAGATCAAGAAAACAGGCGTACACCAGTGTCTTTCGATTAGTGTAGTATTGGACAGTATGTTTGACACTTAGTATAGCACTTTCAGTAGACAGTCCAGGTTGAAATCCAAAGTGTGAGTCGTGTAAGTTGATATAATTCTTCAAGCAAGTATCAATCATACTGTCCAACACTTTTGCTTTTGTGGTTGCAAGAGATATAGGTCTATAATTTGACTTATCGGATATGTCTCCTGTTCTATTTTTAACTATTGGTACTACTATAGTTTGCATTAGTCCTGATGGCAAGTACGAGTTACTAAAACACAAATTATAAAACAAAGATAGAACCCTTGGCAGGTGGACACCTGCGTACTTTAGATGCTCAATGCAAAATCCGTCATGCCCAGGAGATTTTCCTCTACTCATATTTTTGATTATAGCTGCAACTTGTTTAGCCGAAAAATATATTGATATCTCTTCTCCCTGACATTTAGGCCCGACATTGTTTATAATAGCTGAGGAACCAAGGGAAGACCGAACTGTGAAATGTTCCTTGAACATATTTGCAATCTCCTCCAGATCGCTGCACCCACTCACGTTTGCAGAGAGACCAGGCTTAATATTTAGTTTGCTTGTGGACTTCCAAAACTTAACAAAGTTGTTTGATACTCCTTGTTTTGCAATTATGTCCATTTTCAATTGGTCCTGGTTGTTTTGGCACCACTTCAGACGACTTTTAAACACGTTACGAGCTTCACGCATTTGTTCGTAAATAGCTCCGGAGCTCGGTCTGTTATGCAGAACCCATATTTTAAACTTAAGCCTGGCCTCACTATGTGCGTCTCGAATATAAGTGTTCCAGCCGCACAATGGTCTACGCTTCCTACTTCCAACCACTAGTCGCACCTTTTTACTTGTTTGCCGAGCGGCATGACATAGTATGTTGACTATTTTATTATATAACTTATCCAAATGTTCATACAAATTACAAGATCCGTGGCTACACTCTCTAAACTCTAGAGGAAAATCGACTTCACGCAACATGTTGTTACATAAAACACGATATTTACCGATTTGCTCATCATTTCTTTCTCCCCAAATAACATAATTTTGTAACGAAGTTCGTGTTCTCTGTAACGAAGCAATAACAAGCCGTGATAGTTCTTTAACTACCGACTAGATGTCGCTACGGGGGCCTAACCCGTAAGCATTAAGAGATAAAAGAATTTGATATCTAGTAACATAGTCCAGATAGGTGGTTCGCTTCTGGCCCCGGTTTGGCTACGGAAGTCTCGGGTTCGATTCCTGAGTCTGGATTCAAATTTTTCTATCTTTCAAAAATGCAATTATTGTATTTGTAAAGTCTTTGGCAAGAAATGCCTATAAAAATTACTTCAATAATTTTGTGTTGCCTCAGATGTGTCCAATCTAGCCCTGACAACATTTAAGTCACATTCTATGTAAAGTGGCAGATGATCTGACTCGTATATATTTTCTATTATGCCTACTTTAACTATTGTGCCCCAGGCAGATAACGTAACTACGCAGTGATCTAGCCATCTTTTGCACCCATGCGCGTCACTAATAAAGGTATAACTATCAGAATGATACCCAAGTTTTTCAATGTCAGCACAAACCCACGATTGATCTGTACAGAAGCTTGTAAGTTCTCTAAAAAATATTTCATTTGGGTGGGCGTTAAAATCCCCTAACACATACAAACTTTCGACATCACTACTTGCCGCAATTGCACTTATCTCACCTAAAACCTCCGTGAAAATGGGCAAATTTTCAAGTGAATTAGTCGGCATGTACACAGAAATTACTATTATTGAACGCCCATCTGTATTTGCTTCAATGGCAACTAGACGACAGCTTGTACATTCTAACACAGAAACCCTCTCAAAGACCCCTTTTCCACAGAATAGCTACCCCTCCGTATGGTCTTCCAATAAGTAGCCCCGCTGTGGTGTCAACGGCCGACTTACCAACATATTCGAAGTCGCTAGAAATTGTTCCCAGTACAGGAATGTCATGGAGGAGGGGCCAGGTTTCTTGTAGACATACAATATCTGATATATCACACAAGTTTCTTACACTTTCTATAGATCGTTTCACAGATTTACAGTTAAAACTAGTAATCTTACAATATTTAATATTTACTATTAGATGTGTTTTAGCTGATGAACCCCACGAGCAGATACAATCACCTATTGTATCTGCTCGTGGGGTTCATCAGCTAAAACACATCTAATAGAGCTCGAAAGAGCGCAGCGCGCTGTTCTCAAGGTACTATTACACTTAAAGTTTCGACATCCAACACATTTACTATATAATAAAGCTGATGTTCTAACAGTGCGAAAGTTATTTATCTACCAGTGTATTCGAAAGTATCATAAAAATGTTATACCTTATCTACCTGAGTCAGGCAAAAGAATAGATAAGTGTCCAATACCAAGAGCTCGAAGCACCTTTGCCCAACAACATTACCACAATGTTGCTCCTAGACTATACAATCAACTTAATTTAGTACATAAAACGAAACATTTATCTAATTATCAAATCAAAAATAAGGTCAAACTATGGCTCAAAGATTTGGACTACAATGAAGTAGAAAAACTGATAGTAGTAATGAATTAAAATAATACAGGCACATAAAATATAATAAACACACACACACACACACATACACACACTCACACACACACACACACACTCACACACACACACACGCACACACACACACACACACACACACACACACACACACACACACACACACACACACACACTGTAATTAATGTAAGGATTAACTTTAAGGTTAGTACAGTTTTGTAACAAGCAAACTACTTATGTAACCTATATTTGGGAAGGAACTGGTTCTCAACATACAGCTCACGCTAGTTTGAGAATCAGGGCTTACATTTAAATTGTGAAATGTTTTTTGTTGCAATAAATTAATTATTATTATTATTATTATTATTATTATTATTTACTTTTATTCATAAGGTAGGTATATTCAAACTATAACTTATGCCTGTTTGCTTCTGTACGTAAAACGTACAAAGCGTCTAAAGGTTATACCGTCAGGCCAGAAATTATCATTCAAAAATAATTCTACTTTACTTTTCAGAACATACAATTTAAAGGCGTTATATCTATTTGTAGCCCTCATATTAATCGTTTTTAAAGATACACTTTCGTTTGTTAGTCATTTTATGTAACTACGAGTAATAATGTCATGTTCACTTGTTTCAAGGCTAACATTTGATATAAACAGAGGTACCTTAATATCCGCTGCCCTAAACTTAACGTCTGGGGCCGTTGTTGCACATCCCTTTTGCCCTATTAGTTTATATTGTTTCGATCCCTTCCGTTGCACTAATGTCCACTCCGAATTTTTCTCTCTTACCTCTTCATCACACTTTGGTGTTAACATACGTTTCGCAGTAAATTGCGAGCATTGCCTCTCCTGGAAGCATTGAGGCGCAGTTGCGGCAGCTAATAGGCTCATTCGAGTCCAAGATCGCTGCTGGCTTCGGGGGTCTCGCTTTAGAGGCAGGTCGCGCGGCGTCTGCGCCCAAGAAGAAGACGGCACGGGCTACAGGCTACGGCAGGCTTTGACGGCAGCACTTCTCCCGCGCCGTCGGTCGCTCTACGTGCCCAAGAAGACGTGGTTCGTGCCCCAGCGCCCGCACCTGCTTCCGCCCCCTCGTCCCCGCTGACGAGGGCTGGCAGGGCTGACGCGGCAAGGTGAGCAAGAGGTCGCGGCGCAAGAGAAAGAAGAAATGCAGCTGCCCAAGGCACCGTGGCTAGGAAGCCACCAGGTGCCGAAAACGTCACGGTGTCGCCGGAGGCACAGGAGCGTGGGGTCTCACCGCGGAGATCTTCGCGTCGATGAAGAGAAATCTCTCAAGTTTCTTATTAATATTACAAATACTTTATACTTAACACTAATGTTCTGGTTCATATTTATAACAAAATAAGTGAAAACATTAATTTATTTCGACTTGTTCTTATTAATTACCTTTTTACCGACTTTTTCACAGAATTTTAGAAACTCTTCCCTACTATCAGAATTATTTAAGAGTAAATTCAAGTTTTCTCTTTTTATGATATTATTAATTTTCTGTTCCATTTCATATCGGTACACCGCGTATATTGGGCAACTACATAGCACGTGAAGGATTGTCTTCCCGACCCCGGGCTCACAGCTGCACGATCCTTGCACTTAAATCGCTTTAAGTATTCGGAGAAACTACCGTGCCCCGTGAAGACCTGCGTTAATGTTGGCGAGAGGTAAATTTTTTGGAGCACTCTATGTGCTTCTACTGCGTCTGGGAAGAAGCACTTTGATACTGCAGCGGTTTCACCCTCCTTGTATCTGCGGTTCCAATTTTCGAGCGTTTCTAATCAAATCTGCCACCTGGCGAACGAGATTGGATAAACGTCATAATGTGCAGCAGTTTTTAGTTTTCTGGCCGCTTCCTTTGCCAGATAGTCAGCTCTCTCGTTACCTTCATGTCCTGCGTGGGCTTTTATCCAGAACAAGGACACAGCCTTACCCTGGATTTTCGCCTCACGCAGGTGTTCATGAGCCTTGACTGCGAGTTGCTACGCCTTGCAGTTTGCTACGGCTTGCAGAGCGGCTTGCGAATCGCTGAAGACACCAAAACTGTTTTCCGGGCGTTTCACGACCTCCACCATGGCCTTCCATATGGCGAGAAGTTCCGCCTGGTACACCGTGCAGTGCTCTGGTAGCTTAAGCTTGACGGCTCGGACCTTTTTTGCATTCTTCCAGATGCTTAGTGCCGCACCGCATTTGCCATCCAGCTTGCTGCCGTAAGTGTAGATTTGCACTGTTTGTGTCGCATGCCCCGCAACTTCTTCGGCTTGTACCAGGCTTACGATCTCCACGCTCATATTGTCGGCGGGATGCGGATTTAGCGTGCAACGCGCCATCGTCTCGATCTCCATGTCCCCATGCTCCAAACATGTCTTCCCTTTTCTTACCTCATACAACTCTGCTATCTCACTGACCCTGAGGTCGAGTGGGATTATCCCAGCTAATGTCAATGAGGCGTTCAGCGAGACAGTTTTGTATGCCCTGCAGAGTTTTTGAGCGAATCCCCTTTGGACTTGGTTCAATTGTTTTTGGATTCCCTTTTTCTTCGCGGCAGGTGCCCATGTGTAAGCTGCGTACAAAATAATTGGTTCCACCACTGCAGTATAGATTGATTTTATAACCTCCCGATAAAGATCCCAGCTGATTTTTGCCGCCCTTGTCAGATTCTTGTATACTGTCTGGGCCTTGACAAATCTTTCCCTTACGTGCTTGTTGACTGTCAACTTATCATCCAGTGTAAGTCCCAAAATTCTAATGTCACGTGACATTTTAATGTCGACCCCGCCCATGCTCAAGTGTGGTGTGTCGTACTTCAGCTTGTTTGTTATTGTCATTGCTTTGGTTTTGTGTGGTGCGAACCTTAGCTTATTTCTCCGACCCCACTCCTGAACATGTGCGAGGGCGGCATTTGCCTGCTCCTGGATTTCCACCGCTTAGTCCCCCTGGAATATGAGGATCACATCATCCGCAAAAGCCTGACAGTAATCTCCTCGCTTTTCAAGTTCCCCCAGCAGGGGATCCAGTAGCAGGTTCCAAAGGATGGGTGTTGCCGCCTAGTGCAATCTAAATAGTTACTTATTAAGTTATAATTATAGTGTGTACTGCCTTGTGGTACACCGAAGCTATTTTGTTGATATGCGGATTGGTAGCATTTATACTGATTTCGTGAAATTCTCGATATTTCAACGCATTGTACTCTATTTCCTAGATAGCTATTAATCCAGTAGTATGCAGTACCACGCAGACCGTAATTATAAAGTTTGGACATATATCATTTACTTTTCATTTTTTGTCTGTGTAACTGTATCAAAGAGAAACATGCCAGGGATGTGGAGCTCTTGTTTTTAAATCCATATTGCTCTTTCTTTAGGATGCTACATGACGATATAAATCTTTCTATTTTATTATGCATTATTTTCTCGATAACCTCTGCTAGAATTGGAATTAGTGTTATGGGTCTGTAGTTGTTCATGTTTGTTTTATCGCCTTTTTTTATTGTTTTAACTATAGACTTTTTCGGCGGGTTGAAAGTTTCCCCTCTGCATCTCCATGGCCAAAGGTTTCCTTGAGATGTATTAACTCAAAACGGATCACCATAACGTTAGTGATGCTGCAATAAAGTTACCTCGCATACAAATAGGCGAAATTTGATGGTTCATTTTATCGTTGGCAAGAGTTTCGCGATACATTTGAAACTATGGTTCACCATAACCACAGGATAGCATCTAGAATTTGGAAAGCCATCCAGCTATTTGGAAAGAGATGCAGCTAGGGTTATCTCTAACATACAAGTTTCATCAGCTAATTATGAGATCGCTTGGAAACTCCTTACAAAAAATTGCCGGACTGTTTAGGGGATTCCTACCGAGCAGCTAAGACATGATTTTTAGCGCTGGAGAGGCGGTTTCGTAGGAATCCCGGATTGAAGGCGCAGTATGTACAATTTATTTGCGAGTACGCTGAATTGGGTCTCTTATCCGAATCTCCCGTTGCGGTACCTGATCTTTCGTATTTTTGAAGTCCGCGGGAATGGCCTTAAGAAAGTTTAAAAGTAATTTGCCTGCCCTCCGTGATAGTGAGTTAGAAAACGGGCAAGAGTTATTATTTAGTGGCACAACAAACATGCTGGGGTTAGGTTGGGACTATTCTAACGATTTGTTATTTTTTCCAGCAAAATCTTTAGACGAAGCATCTATTACAAAACGTTTTATAATGTCTCAAACGCTTAAAGTTTATGACCCCTTATAGTCCGAGAGCCAGGTGAAAATTTGGTTAATTATTTCTTCTCGAGAGATAATTGGTGATATGCATCAGACAATAGTATCATGAAGCCTTATGACCGTCAGCTGCGGCACGGTGGGGGGGATGAGGAGTTGTAACCTCCCACGCTCGAAGAAAAAAAAAATACATTCATTCATTTCCTCTCGGCTAAAAATTTATCAAATTATAGCTGACCCAATGTCTCAACAAAAAAAAAAATATCAGCTGGCTATAACATAGTGTATTGTACGTCAGCTGATGTCTTGATCATGGAAAAAAAAATCTTCACTTTCAGTGATATCCTCTCAAATAAAAATTTACGTGATGATAGCTTATATGTAACTATTGATAAATATATACGTCAGCTGGCTGTATCTCGGTGGAAAAATCGTCAGCTGATACTTTGAAGGTCGTTACGTAGAAGTTAGTCAGTAGCATTTAATAATAATAATAATAACAATAAAGCTTTATTTAGTTCCATGCATAGTATTTACATTTTAGACGATAACAGTTGGTAACTTATTAATTTATTATATTCAATTACATTTATAACTATATGAATTTGATTTCTAATTATATATATATTTTTTATTTTTTTTGTAATTACTTTAAATTATTATTTGCTTTAATTATCGACTACCTATTTTTATTGACTACGCCTATAGAAAATATGTACTCAGTAGATGTGGAATCATGAGCTTTCGCTAAGTCCTCGTAAAAATTGTCTATTTCTTCCTGTGATCAGTTTTCAGTGGGGGCGTGCGCTTGAATTACAGCAAAATACAGGTTTTCTATTTTGATTTCCAGTACGCACACTCTCTCAGATATTCCAGTAAATTTTACGATGTTATCTTTGTGTTTCTTCTTTACTAGAAAACCTACTCCAAATAGACCTTTTGTTTGGCCAATGTAGTAGAAGATGTATTCGTCGTCTTCGATTGTCTTTTCTCCTAGGCGTCGAACTTCGCTCAAACCTATTATATCATGCTTAATATCTTCTAGTGCAGCTTTGAGCTCAACATATTTTTGATCAGAAGATAATGATCTTACGTTGAGGGTGCAAATGTAGACGGTATTTTGAATTTTGCGAAAATGAAAATTAAATAACATTGTCATTCTTATTGTAATTTTTCATAATTTTTTTATAATAAATATTTTCTATCAAGTAACTAGTTAATTTCTACTAAGCAAATAAATTATTTAAATATTGGAATAGAACTAAAATTTTTTGAATATACACGTATAAGTTTAAAAAATATTGATAAGGAATATTTGTATCACCTCAACACTCATATTGGAGTGCTATGTCGAATAATTAAAGAGATGTCATTTCCTCCCACATGAAAATTTGTGAGCTGATTTTAAATATATTTCAGTGATAAATAAAAAAAATCAGCTAGCAGTAAGTCGAGGGAAACCTAGTCAGCTGATGCATTTAAATAGTCAGTAAATGCTACTGACTAACTTCTACGTAACGACCTTCAAAGTATCAGCTGACGATTTTTCCACCGAGATACAGCCAGCTGACGAATATATTTATCAATACTTACATATAAGTATTGATAGAATGCGTAGGTAGTTGTTAGAACGCGAACTTAGTCTCCGTGATTTAAAAGTTATTTTATTAGAAAAATGGCTAAAGTTAACGTGGAAACATTGATAAGTGCATTGTCAAAGCAAATAACTACTTTGACAATAAAAGTCACTGCTCAAACAGAGCTGATTGAAGAGCAAAATAAGAAAATTGAATTGCAAAAATTGACGATCGAACAAAATTTTGCCGCCATTACTACCCTGCTAAATAAAGTTGGTGAGTTAACGGCAAAAGTAGACACGCTCAGAGCATCGGCCCGCGAGAAGGAGATGGAAATACCCGCCAAGTTGAGTGGTACGCAAAGTGCGAGCGAGACAACGGCGAGCGTCCCTTCAACGTCGCAAAATCCGAACGTAACTATACGCCCGCGCCGGACTGCGCGAGCAACCAATCACGAACAAGCGGAATATAAGGGCGAATCTACACAAGCCGATATTAATAGTAAAATTAAGCAGAGTGATTTAGAAAATGATTGGAAGGTGGTTAACCGGAAGAAATTAATGCCGAAAAATGTCCTAAAAGGAGGTAACTCGGAGATTTCTTCATTTCAAGCCATAGAAACAAAGAAATATATCCATGTATGGTCGCTACATCCTGACACTTCGATGGAAAAAATCATGGAACATGTTAAAGCCATATTATGCTCTAAGGACGACCATAATATTACAGTCGAAAAAGTTGTACCAAGGTCAAAAAGGGATTATGCATCGTTTAGGATCGGAGTACCTGAATCTGAGTTTGGAAAAATTAATTGTGTTAATAGTTGGCCGATTAATACTAAATTCAACGAATGGGTGTGGTTTCGAAACACACAAAGGAACCCCAAAGCGGTGGCAGAGCTCAAATAAAATTCTACAAATGTATTACCAGAATGTACGCGGACTACGAACGAAAACAGATGTTTTTTATTCTAATTTATTACCATCCAGTTACGATTTAATTGCAATTACCGAATCTGGTTTAAATACCTCCATAAAGGATGGTGAACTTATCCCACCGGGTTACAACGTTGTACGATGTGATCGGATGGACGGAAGGAAGTTAGGAGGTGTATTCGTAGCTGTGACTTCGCGGTACAATTTAAATAGGGTGCGTGTTGACAATGTGGACGTGGCCTTATTCGAGCTTGTGTGTGCGACAGTTACTTTTAGCAATAAGTTTTTGTTTTTATGTTGTGTAGTTTATATTCCGCCAAAGTCTAGTTATAGTGAATATATGCAGTTATTTAAAATTTTAGAAAATGTATGTGTTAAATATGAATCTGTTATTGTGTTGGGAGATTTTAACATGACGTTTGCGCCAGTAGATGTACACAATTACTACGAATACTTTGTGGCATTCTGTGGATTTCGGCAGGTAAATAACATTGTTAATGTTAATAATCGTAATCTAGATTTAGTCTTAACTACATTCACGGCGAGTGAGATACAAATTAAAACATCAGATGAGCCGTTGGTTAGCATTGACAGCCATCATCCACCGCTAGATATAAATGTAGTATTAGGATCAAATTGCTGTAGACCAGTAAATAGCAACAATTTAATTAGTGACATTAAGGTGTCTCATGCATCCTGGAACTTCACTAAATGTAATTTTCCTATGTTATATGACAGTTTTAGTTTATTAAATTGGGACGCGTTGTATGACCTTGAGAACTCAGAGGAGGCACTAAATTATTTCTACACAACAATTAATGAAATTGTTAGTGAACATACACCGATAAAAAGTAGACACAAATCACACGATAAGTACATTTATCCTGATTGGTACACAAAAGAACTTATTATGGACATTAGATTAAAAGCCAAGTATCACAAAATTTACAAGGTCACAGGATTGCAGTGTGATTACGAAACGTTCTCCCGGTATAGGTCATTAGTTAAACGTAAAATTGTTACTACGTACGAAGCATATCAGCGTAAATTGCAATATAATATTACAAATGACCCGAAATCTTTTTGGAACTTTATTAGAAGTAAGCAATGTAAGCGCAATAACACGGTAATAAAAAAGGACGGCAAAGTGTTGAGTAACGCCGAGAGTGCAGAGTGTTTTGCTGAGTATTTTGAATCGGTGTATAGCAAAGAACCTCCACGATTAGATCCTGTGGAGGCTGAGCGATCAGCGGCGGTGGCGGGCGCAGGCGCGGCTCGGGTGCACGTAGGCCAGCTGAGTGAGCGTGACCTGCGCTCGGCGCTCGCCCGCCTCAAGCCCAAACACTCCGTAGGACCTGATGGTATACCACCATTCATAGTAAAGGATTGTCGCCAGGTCTTTGAAAAACCATTGTTATTTTTATTTAATTTATGTTTAAGTGAGGGGCTTTATCCGGACAGATGGAAGATGACCAGAGTAATACCAATACCAAAAGGTAGTGGGAGGGATGATGTCACCGAATATAGACCAATAGCAGTGCTGTCGGCTTTCGCAAAGGTATTTGAATCAGCATTACACGCGTGTATTTATAACCAAGTTAGCCCTCAACTTACCGATGCTCAACATGGCTTTCGGCCGGGCCGAGGTACGTGCAGTAACTTGCTATCGTTTATGACGGATATAACGCCCGTTGTTGATGCTGGAGGACAAGTAGACTGCGCGTACTTCGACTTCCGGAAGGCATTTGACACCGTAAATAATGACGTTCTACTGTCGAAATTAGCCACACTGGGTTTTACGTCGCACTTGTTAAAATTTTTTGCGAGTTACCTGTGCGAGCGCCGGCAGTATGTGGAGTATGCTGGTCATCAATCTGCTCCGTACTTCACACTATCCGGTATAAGTCAAGGCTCAAATCTGGGTCCGTTAGAGTTCCTCTTAATGATTAATGACCTTCCAGTAGTCGTTCGGCATGCCAGGTGTTTGCTGTTCGCAGATGACCTGAAGGTCTATTTGCCAATAGCGGGCATTTCGGGTGCGGGGCTATTGCAGGAAGACATTAATAGAGTAGTCCAGTGGAGCCATAATAACAAATTATTTTTTAACGTTAATAAGTGTGGAGTGATTACCTATGGCCGGGTCAGGAAACCATTACAATATCCGTACCAGATGGAAGCAAACATAATTCCGAGACTTAGTTCTACACGGGACTTAGGTGTTGAAATGGTTCCTGAATTAACGTTTCGTAAACACATTGTTGACATATGTAACAAATCATTTAGAAATTTAGGCTTCATACTACGAAATAGCAGTAATTTTGATGGCATGTCATCTGTAAAAAATTTGTATAACGCATTGGTTCGAAGCCATTTAGAGTCAACGGCTATTATTTGGAATCCCCATGAGGATAAATATAACCTCATGGTGGAAAGAATACAAAATAAATTCACTCGATTTTTATACTTAAAGGAATACGGAGTATATCCCCTATACCCGTTAATGTACCCCAGCCTGTTCGTTCTCGGCATGGTGGGGTACGTGCGGCTGAGCGTCCGGCGTGACGTGGCCTTGGCAGTGTATGTATGGCGTGTACTGCGCGGTTACGTGCACCACCCCGACGTGCTGGCGCAGCTGCGGCTGTGCGCTCCGGACAGGTACTTGGAGAAGCGTAGGCAGCCGCTGACGCTTTGTCCCCCCGTGCCGAGAACGAACTTGCTTAAATTCGCTCCTATAACACGAGCCATACGGCTAATAAATGAGATTGCGGTACATATTGATATTTATCAGTGTAGCCTGCCGAAATTCAAGGAGGTGGCACAAAGGTGCATTGAATTGGGGTAGGTACATAGATTATTTTAATTGTTATTGTTGTTTGTGTCTGTTGTTTTTATTGTAAATTTTTTAGGTTAGGATAAGTTGCCAAATTATTTTTAAGTTTTATTACCCGCTTACAGTGTCGACTTGGGAATCCTGTAATGAAACTGTAATGTTTTTAAAATAAATAAATAAATAAATAAATAAGCTATCATCACGTAAATTTTTATTTGAGAGGATATCACTGAAAGTGAAGATTTTTTTTTCCATGATCAAGACATCAGCTGACGTACAATACACTATGTTATAGCCAGCTGATATTTTTTTTTTGTTGAGACATTGGGTCAGCTATAATTTGATAAATTTTTAGCCGAGAGGAAATGAATGAATGTATTTTTTTTTTCTTCGAGCGTGGGAGGTTACAATTCCTCATCCCCCCCACCGAGCCTCAGCTGACGTTCACGAGACTTTATGGTTCGATTTTCTGATGCATTTTACTAATTATCACTTGAGAGGAACTTGGTCATATAAATCTGTTACTGGCTCTCGGACTATTAGGATTATTGAGTCCATGCGTAATAATACCCAAGATTATATTTCAAAATATATGTGCCCAAAACTTAGAATGGGACGATCCAATAATGGATATGTGGCAACAATATTATAAAAATATGAATTGTTTATCTAATATTCGCATCGCCCGACGCGTAACATGTGACAAACCGGTTTGTGTCGAACTGCATTCCTTTAGCGACGCATCCGAGCGCGCGTACGGTGCAGCTATATATATATAAAATCCATTGATAACAATGGTGACGTCACGGTGCGGTTGTTATGCGCCAAATCAAAGGTGGCTAAGCGTATACCGTTAATTACTATACCACGTTTAAAGTTGTGCGGAGCATTATTGGCTGCGAATTTATGTAAGGCTGTTATGAAGTCAATTAGATATGAACGCTCTGTTACCCATTGGTGCGATTCTAGCATAGTGCTAGGATGGCTGAAAGCAGATACTCACAAACATTCGCCTTTATTATATTAGTGTGATTAAAAAAATAAAAAATGTGACAGAGTAAGTGGCGTGTTATTGTCTGAAGAGTTGCATGACTCATTTAATTATTTAGTGCCTGGATGACCGAGCTTTGCTCGGTAGTTTCAGGGTTCCGTAGCCAAAATGGCAAAAACGGAACGCTTATAGTATAATAGTCTAGTCAAATCAATAAAAAAAAACATCATAGCTACAAGTACAAAGGCCAATCAAAAAAATAAAATAAATTAGACAAAAAAAATTATTAATAATCTTTCCTAAATAACAATAAAAAAAAATAACACATAACAAATATATAACAAATAACAAACACGGGATCGCAAACGAATCAAACAATAACTATAATAATATTTTTTTAAATTTAAAGTAGAGGAATATAATTGAATATGCATATTTGTATATTTATTGATACTTATTTTTTTTGATTATTCAAAAGTATAGTTTTCAGATATGATTTAAAATTATTGAAAGATCTGTTTTTTCGAATTCTGGCAACCCCAGTACTGTTTACATTGTCACTACGTATTTTAAAATTAAAATTGATATAAATCTAATGAAAGTGAAATAAAAAGTGGTGCAATCACATGTTACAATGACTATCTATAAGTGAAAATGTTTGTGAGAACTTACAGCAAGTGCAAGTAAACCTTAAACAATAATAGATATGTGTTACTATTAGCCTCAATAACATTTGAAAACGAATAGTGCCGTGTTTCAAATAACAATAAAACGCTTCAATGATAATAATCTATTTAAAAACAAAGTGTGTGCGTATTTTACTAATACTAAAACGAAATAAACAAAAATACGAAACAAAACGGATATATTTTGAAAATCTAAATGTCATTCCGTACAACTTGCTCCACTTCGGGCATAGAAACGGCGAATAGATAAATCAATAGTTATCCTACTTGGCACCAGGCGGCGCAAATGATACCAGTACAAAAAATAACGATCAGACGACAAGCTCCACTTTGGCAATAGGTGTGGCGAAAAGTAAAACTAAAATAACTTCTCTACTTAGCACCAGAGGGCGCAAATGATACCAGAGTAAAAAAATATTAATTTTACAGTAGAATATTTTGGTAGCTTTGGTATTAAAAAATAAATAATTAATTAATTACTTAACATGAGTTCTGAGAACATTACAATACGAAAAAAGAACAAAAAGACATCGTCATTGAATAGTTTATGCCTATCTAGTCCAACGTCATCGGAAGACTCAATAGCAGATAGTTTACCGATTCAAAACTTAGACTACGATGAACTTATACGCACTTTTAAGGAAGAAATAAAAAGTCTTCATGGTCAACTAGACAGTGCTCATCAACAGATTGAAGAACTTCTACTAGAAAATAGTGCATTAGAAAGAAATAATCAAGAACAAGAGAAACGTATTACTTACTTAAAAACTATATGTAAGGGTACTCCGCAAAGTAAAAGAAAAAACAAGAAAAACTGCAGAAGAACTTTAAATCTGGAAATAGAGGACAATGACAATAAAGACACAAACTGTAAGAAAAATGTAACCACTCAATTAACAAATAATATAACTTATAAAACAGCAGAAGCCAGTTCCGAAAATGACACACAAAATAATTCATCCGATGCGGGCAATCAAACTTTAAAGGAGAATCGATTGACGCCTACCAAAAAAAAAACAGCAACATCTCAGACTGACACAAAAGCTAGGATTTTTATATTAGGTGATGAACAAGTAAGTGGCCTAGGATTATCACTGACTAAAACTAGAAGGAATAAATGGAACAACCGTTATTCAATCTCAGCTATGGTTAAACCAGGTGCAGAGTCTTCTCAAGTTATATATGGCCACTCGGATATGTTTAACACGCTCACGCAACAAGATATAGTTATAATTTCTATTGGGATGCATGACCAAAATCCTTCTACATTACACAAAGATATATGTATTTTATTAGATAAGCTAAAAAATTGTCAACAAGTTTTTCTCCTCAGTGTGCAAAGTAATCGATACCTTAACGAGCATGTTCTAAATCAAGGTCTTAAACTGATAACTCAAAACTTTTCAAACTGTAAATTTATCTGTCATACAAACTTTAACTGTATTTACTATCCTAGACAAAACAACAGATACTATTTGAAACAACTTAGCTTTAAACTAAATACTGAAATTGACTATCTGACTTACAGCCAAAATTTTCTAACAAATAGAGTACTTATTAATAAAAAGGGTAAATATCCCAAAATAGCTACACCTAAGACTAAAATGTTTCAAAAATCTATATTAAACTATTTCCCCCTTATTAGTAATAAATCCGAAGTATTAATAAATGATTCAGTAACTAAAACAGATATTGATACAACTAATAATCATTCTCTTTTTCGTGTATAAACATATATCTATTTTGCACCAAAATATAAACGGCTTGATTAATAAATCCGACATTCTAAGCTTACATTTAAATAATTACGTACACGAAGGAAACTCTATGGATGTTTTATGTATCACAGAAACAAACATGAAAAATGATGATCATCAACATCTATACATACCAAATTATACACTCTCTACATATTATTCCAGGAACGAAAGACATGGAGGTTCATGTATACTATTAAAAAAATGTCATAAGAGCCACGTTTATGACGTAAAAAAATGGTGATACCGAACCTAATAGAATGTTGTGCAGTTGAATTGCAGTCTCATTCAATCGTTACACTATGCATATACAGACCTCCAAAGCTTGATAAAAAATCGATAAGTACATTCTTTAACAATTTAGATAGTATTTTGAATGAAATATGCCTTGTACGTAAAAAGAAGGTTATAATATGTGGAGATTTCAATATAGACATATTAAAAAATAGTAATAATTCTCTCGAATTTGAAAATATATTGAATAGCTATAACATGACAGTAGGAGTTCGCGAACCCACACGTTTATGTAGTGGCACCTGCATAGACAATATTATTCATAACATTCGGGGTAGTAAATGTGTAATTACCGAGTTGGGTGTATCAGATCACACCGCGCAAATTATAAGATGTCCTGTTAAGGCGTCTAGTGTCCTTCCGTACTGGTACGTATTAAAGCGGAAATATAGCGATGAGAATACTTCCAAGTTTGAAAAATGCTTACAAAGTTTGTCCTTTAATGATATTTTCAACATTAGTGACCCAAATGAAGCATTCAACAAGTTCTATAACAGTTTTAAATGCTACTATGATATGTGTTTTCCGCTTATGAGAATAAAAATTAGTGCAGAAAAAAAAGTAAATTGGCTTAGTAAAGGAATTAAATTGTGTTGCCAGCGCAAACGTCAAATGCTTTGGCAGTTTCGTAAAACTCCCAATTCTAAAAATAAAAATAGTTTTAAAATATATTCTAAAAGGTTGAAAACCATAATTCATCTAACAAAAAAGGCACGAAATAATCATTTTATAAATAATGCTCGGAACAAGAGCAAAGCCACATGGCAAATAATAAATAATAATAAAAGTAATAATAAGCCGATAGAAGGAATAAATAGAATTAAAATTTGTAATGAATTTATAAATAATCCACAATGCATAGCTCAAGTTTTTAATGACTACTTTATTGATCAAATTGACACATCAAATTTTAACAGTAATAATAATTATATGACATTTAATACAAATTGCAATTCAATATTCTTAACGCCTACAATTCCTAACGACATTATTAAAATAATTGGTTCTTTAAATAATACAAATAGTTGTGGATACGATGGTATCACAACCAAAATAATCAAATCTGTATCATATATCATAGCGCCCATACTCAGCTACATTTTTAACGCATGCATAGAATGGGGCGTATTTCCAGAGCGACTAAAACTCTCTGTAATAAAACCTTTACATAAGAAAGGTGACATAGAGGACCCAGTTAATTATAGACCGATTGCCTTACTTCCAATATTTTCAAAAATATTGGAAAAAGTCATTTATAATAACATGTACTCATTTTTAGAAGAAAATAATATTTTAGCTAATGAACAATACGGCTTTAGATAAAACAAAAATATTAACATGGCAATTTATAAATTAAATGAAAAAATCATTAGCAATATAGACAATAGAAAACCTGTAGCAGCTCTATTCATGGACATGAGCAAAGCTTTTGATTATGTCGACCGCAATAGACTTTTAAATAAGCTAGAAAGATATGGCATTAGAGGTAACGCTCATAGCCTCTTAAAATCATATTTGACAGATAGGAAACAAATCACATCCATCAACAAGATCTGTATTAAATCTAAAACCGAAAAATCATACATTTCCAGGCAAAGACGAACAAAGTACGGAGTACCTCAAGGTAGTATACTGGGACCACTACTTTTTCTAATCTACATAAACGATATGCCTAGAGTAACATATCATTCAATGGTGTTATTTGCAGACGACAGTACTGTACTATTTAGTTCCAATAATTATGTAACACTCGAAAGAGAGATTAATAACTGTCTTAAATCATTGGTTGATTGGCTAACGGCAAATAATCTTCGGATAAACCTAGACAAAACTAAAATAATGTCATTTGAACAAAAGACAAATCACGTAAAACCACGGATAACATATTATGATAGAGTTATTTCCGAAGCAAAATCAACTAGGTTTCTAGGGCTCGAATTAGACAGCGATATGAAATGGAAAACTCAAACGGATAATGTTACCAAAAGACTAAGTCAGTACTCATATGCTCTGTACCATTTGTCTAAGATAGTAAACCAGGAGACTCTACTTACAGCATATCATGCATACGTCACATCCACTATGCGATATGGCATCATATACTGGGGCAATTCTACAAACATTGAGACTGTATTTAAAGCCCAAATGAGATGTCTTAGATCAGTATGTAGAATAAAAAGTACAGACAGCTGTATACCTCACTTTATAAGGTTACGTATATTAACACTGCCATGTCTATATATATATGAAGTAGTAATGTTTGTTAAAAACAATCTTCACCTATATGACACACTAAACAGTACAAGGAATAGCTATAAAATTCGACATAGACAACATAAAAAGGCAATATACGATAAAAACTTTTTAGGCATGGCACCAAAAATATATAATAAATTACCTAAATATATCTTGGAAAATAGTGATATAAATTTGTTTAAGAATAATGTAATTAATCTTTTACTAAATAAGGCATTCTACACTGTTAAGGCTTATCTGCCGAATAATAATATCAGCATATAATATTGTTTAATTTGTAACCTTGTTTTTATTATTTATTAATTTAATCTATTGAAATTGTAATAATTGAAATAATTTGAAATTTTGGTGTATTTTTGCCAAACTTCTTGGCAGTATATGATTAGGTATAAATGAGACAAAAGATGTAGTATAGTCTGGTTATAATTATCCAAAGGTGCATCTTATATACTAACGACTTCGTGTTGATAACAGATAGTAGAAACATTTAATAGATACTGAACGTGCGATAAGGAACATAAGATTGTGATGTAGATTGTAGATACAGCACAAAGATATTGTACTGTAACAGTACACCCCCCTTTAAAAAAAATATGGTAATAGTGTTTACAATATAAATTTGACCTAGACCTTACTAGTTATTTGCTGATGTATATAAATAATAATGCCATTGTACGCGGTGGAATTTGATGACGCCTGTTGTGGTGTGATTTGCTGACGTCTGTAATTTTGACTTAGCTGTTGCACGAGTGTTTATTATTTTTTTTCGTTAAACTCTTCATTCTTCTGTCCAGTGTTTTCATTATGCCGTAAATTAGGATCACGCCGATTGTTAAAATAATCTGTCCCATTGCAACATTTCTTGTCCACCGTAAGTCCTCCTGGATCAGGTTACGGAGTTGGTCCGCTTCGTTTTGATTGAGGCAATTGTCCGTATTGTATGTTATCTGGTCCTTAGAACTTTGATTTCCCATTTTAGATGTCTTGTTGTTACGAGTAGTTGTGAATTAATGGTATATGTTAAGATCTATGTTAATATATATACGAATAGCTTACTTATATCAGCGATTTTTTATAGACGTACTACTGGCTTTACTTTACGTCCCGATCGTGTAGTGTACGTATGTGAATGCCTGTCGCAATCCTTTGAATCTGGCACGTAGTTTGATTCGTCATTGATCATGAAAGCTGGTTTCAATCTATCAATTGATATCACTGTCTCTTTATCCCTAATTCTAATGCAAAATGTTTTATCTGTTTTACTAATTACTGGGTAGGGTCCTTCATACGGCGGTGTCAGGGCTTTCTTAATTCTATCACACCGAACAAATACGTGTGAGCATTCTTTGAGTTCGGGATGCACAAATATAGCTTGATTGTGTTTTTTTCTTTTCGGAATTGATGTCATTTGTGTGATGTCCTTTTGAATTTGTTTTACAAACTCTTCGTACGTTGATAACTGTGCTGCTGATGACTCAAAAAATCCTCCAGGGAGTCGTATTGGCATTCCATATGTCATCTCTGCTGAACTATAACCTGTGTCTTCTCGCAAGCTACTCCGCAACCCGAGTAAAACTGTTGGAATTTCTTTTAACCAATTTTCGTTGGATTCTCTTGTCATTAACGCCGCCTTTAAAGTTCTATGAAATCTCTCTATCATTCCATTGGATTGTGGATGATAAGGTGTTGTCCTAATTTTATGTATTCCTAAAAATTGTGAGAGTGACTCAAATATTCTTGATTCAAACTGTCGGCCTTGATCCGTAGTAATGCGCAATGGACATCCAAAACGAGTAATCCATCCTTCGAAAAGTGTCTTGGCTACTGTTTCTGCAGTTATATCTTCTACCGGAAATATTTCGGGCCATGACGTACAACGATCTATGATTGTGATTAAATATCTCTTCCCTTGTGAAATCGGAAGTGGTCCGACGATGTCAATATGTAAATGTTCAAAACGTTGCGCTGTCATAAATGTACCAGGAGGTGATATCGTATGTCGTTGTATTTTTGATTTTTGGCAGGCTATACATGATCTACACCAATTATTGATATCTTTGTTCATATACGGCCATAAATACCTTTGGGTTATCATTTTTCTCGTAGTTCTTTTTCCTGGATGGCTCATACCATGAATGGTATCGAAAATTTGTTTGCGAAAATGCTTTGGTAAGTAGGGGCGGCTTTTTCCAGTAGATGTGTCGCAGGTGATGTTTATTGTGGAACCCGGAAGCGTAATGTTTTTGAATTTTAATCTTTTATTGTCATGTAATTTACTTAGTTCATTATCTGTTGATTGACATTTTTCCAATTCAGCGTAATCGATAGGTGATGGCACGTATATTTCCTCTATTCGAGATAAGGCATCGGCGGTAATATTGTCACGTCCGCTTATGTGTTGAATGTTGGTACTGTATTGTGAAATGAAATCTAACTGCCGGACCCGTCGCGGTGTATCGTTTGATGATGGTTTTTGGGAGAATGCGTATGTCAAAGGTCGGTGATCCGTAAATATTGTAAATTCTCTTCCCTCGATTAATCTGTGAAAATGTTTGACGGCCATGTATATTCCTAACAGCTCTCTGTCAAACGTAGAATATTTTTGTTGAGTTTCGCTCAATTTTTGTGAAAAAAATCCTAATGGTTCCCATTTGCGTCCGGATTTTTGTTGTAAAACTCCACCAACGCAAGTAGCACTAGCGTCGGTCATGAGCGCTAGTGATGCGTTGCGGGAAGGATGCGCTGTTAACACTGCGTTTTTCATGCTTTCCTTGCATTTTTCGTAAGCTTTGTCTGCTTCCGTTGTCCAAGGAACAGGTGAATTATCGTTCTTTTTTGAACCATGTAGATATTCGTTTAAAATTCTTTGATTTTCCGCTGCGCGTGGAATATTACTTCTGTAGAAATTGACCATGCCCAAAAATCTTCTTAATTCTTGAATTGTTTTCGGTTTGGGAAATTCCATGATTGCTTTGTAATTTTCTTCGGTAGGGTGTATTCCTTGGCTCGTTATATGATAACCTAAGAAATCTATTTCCCTTCTGAAAAATTCGCATTTTTCGAGATTAATGGTTATTCCATTCTCGTGTAAACGTTTGAAAACCGTTTCTAAATGCTGATAATGCAAATCTTCGTTGTCCGATGCGATGAGACAGTCGTCTACAAATATAAATACGAAGTTTAAATCTCTAAATAAGGAATCCATGAATCGTTGAAATGTTTGTGCCGCATTGCGTAATCCGAAAGGCATTCTTAAGTACTCAAAAAGTCCAAAAGGTGTGATGATGGCTGTTTTTTCTATATCTTTAACAGGAATACAATGGTATGCTTTACGTATATCTATCTTGCTTAGTATCTTCTTATTTTCTAATATGTATGTAAAGTCAGTTAATCTTGGTAGTGGGTATTTGTCCGGTACTGTCGTGCTATTGAGCATTCGATAGTCTCCACACGGTCTCCATTCGCCATTTTTCTTTTTTACCATATGTAATGGGCTTGCCCATGGGCTATCTGACGGTCGGCAAATTCCGAGTTCTATCATATTTTGAAATTCCTTTTTGGCTATGTCGTATTTTTCTGGAGGTAATGGTCTTGCCCGAGCTGCGACGGGTGGTCCTGTAGTGATAATGTGATGTTCAATCTTATGTTTGGGCGCATTGCGGAGAGAGGACCCTTTCGTGATGTCTTCGTATTTGTTTAAAAGTTGCGTAATACGTGGATTCGTTCCCACTGCGATAGTACGAATTGTTTGTTGTGTCGCTTTTTCCGAAGTTACATGCGTTGTCAGCTCTGTAACTTTGTCGATAAGTTTGCGACCTGCTATGTCGACTAATAGTTTATAGTGCTCTAGAAAATCTGCTCCAATTATTGGTTGTGTAACATCGGCGATTACAAAATTCCATTTATAACATCGTTGTAGTCCTAAATTCAAGGTAAGCGTCTTCTCGCCGTAAGTCCTAATTTTAGTCCCATTTGCAGCGTATAGTGTGTATTGTTCATTTTGTAAAATTGAATGTCTCTGTTGCTTGCTAATGACTGAAATATTTGCGCCCGTGTCAATCAAAAACTTCATACCACTTTTTCGGTCGGTAATGGTGAGGCGATTGGATGGGTGGATTGCACAGAGTTTCGCCGTTGTCTGTGCTCTTATTCGTTTCCCTGGTTCCGTACGTAAGTCATTGGTTTCCAACCGCATGGTTTAATGCAGTTCTTTGCATATTTTCCGAATCTTTCGTGGTAGTAACAAAATCGATTTGCTCCTCTATAGTTTGTTCTCGGCCTCATAATCGGGAATTGTTGACGTTTCTTGAAATGATTGTGCGTGTTGGGTCGATAGCCATATTGACCTTGCTGAATTGCGTCAATATCTATCTGTAATTTTGCTAGCTGGGCTAAAATGCATGCTGTATTGTTGTCGTTTGAAGTGTCGTTGCTAACAGCTGATATTTCGGTTACTTTTGAATTCATTATTATTTTGTCTGCAATTTGGCTCAGTTTGTCAATTTCCATGTCTTCCGTAACTGCTAGAACCGTAGTAACTGATGTTGGTAAAAGCCTGAACCATAGTAGTTTAATTGTTTCGTCACTAATTTTTCCTCTCCCGAGGACTCGCATTTGACGTAATAACTGCGAAGGTTTTTGATCACCGAGTTCTGTCTCTGATATTAATTTTTGAAACTGTCGCTGTTCTGTTTCTTCGTAACAATCAATTAAACGTTCCTTGATGTTTTTGTATTTATCTGTAGTCGGTGGTGAAGTGATTAGGTCACTAACTTGTAGTATTTCTTCCTTGGATAACTTTGCTATTACTGTACAGTATTTGTATTCGTCTCCTTGCTTCTGTGGTGCTAATATGGCTTCTAGTTGCGTGAACCATAATCTTGGTTGGTCTTTCCAAAATTCCGGAATGCGGGATAAAACCGAGGTGCCAGCAGCTACTTCAAGTGTTCCTTGCTGATTTATGTTCGCCTTGCACGGTGATTGTGCCATGTTTCTTGCTGCGTATTCGTTCGTCGGGGTCACCAATTTGCCAAACTTCTTGGCAGTATATGATTAGGTATAAATGAGACAAAAGATGTAGTATAGTCTGGTTATAATTATCCAAAGGTGCATCTTATATACTAACGACTTCGTGTTGATAACAGATAGTAGAAACATTTAATAGATACTGAACGTGCGATAAGGAACATAAGATTGTGATGTAGATTGTAGATACAGCACAAAGATATTGTACTGTAACATATTCAATTCTGACATTCTTAGAGCTAATTTTGTATACCTTAACGGTAGGACATAGTGCACTACACCATGTAACAAATATCATCTGTAACTTACCTATGATCCACAAATAAATAAATAAATAAATAAATAAAAAAAAAAAATTTTTTTAATAAATGGTGGAGGTAGGTCATTCCAGATTTTAGCAACCGCGAACTTGAAACTGCCTCTGTATGATGTAGTTTTATGTCTCGGTAAAGCGATCTTATTTTGATATTTGCTCCGTGTATTCAAAGTGTGAACATTTTTTTCCAGTATATCTTATGAAAGAGGTAAACCGGCTTCTCTTTGCGTACGACTTTGTGAATGAGACACGCTAGGTGTAAGTCTCTGCGTCCGCACATTTTAAGAATATGATTATTGTTGAGAAAAGAGGTGACGTGTGTACGTTTAGGTATAGCGAAGCAGTATCGTGCACAAGCATTTTGAACGCGTTGAATGGCATTTGCTGTTTTAGCGTACAGCCTCGGGCCATACACAGTATCGTAGTAAATAAATTGTGACAGTACTAAAGACTCCGTAAGTGTGACCCTTGTTCCTTCAGACAGACAGTCCCTCAGTCCGTAGAGTACTTTGAGTCAGTAAAAAGCTTTCTAATTTTTAGGTTAATATGCTCCACGTATCGCAACTCATTGTCCATCAAAAGGACCGAGGTTTTATGCAGTAGCTACTCTCTCTACTCGCAACCCATCTATATTTATATTTGGATCGTAACATAAGACAGTCTCACATTGTTTCTTTGTGCCTAAAACTATATATTTTGATTTATAAGGATTTAAAACTAAGTTGTTTCTTAGAGCGCAATTGTAAATCTTCATTAATTAATTTTATTGCGTTTTTGGTTTCCTTTAGAGGGAAATAATAGTATACTTGTGTGTCATCAGCGTACAGATGCAATTTACAATATTTTAATTGTTTACATAGGTCTGATGTCTATAAAATAAATAAAAGCGGTGAGATTATCGATCCCTGTGGTGTACCTCAGTTAACAGATTTATTCGCGGAAATCGGTTCACTTCCTTCTTCGTCCTCTGTAACTACAAATTGCTGCCTGTTAGTTAAAAATGAAGCAAACCACTTACATGCTTATTGCGAAAAACCATAGTATGACATTTTAGCTAAAAGGAGATCTACATTTATACAGTCGAACGCTCGTGAAAAATCGAGCAGCACCAGAATAGAGCCCATACTCGAATCCGAGGCGAAAATAATAACGCAGAGGGGGAGGGGGTGGATATTTGTCTCTAACAAAAATTTGCACTTTAAAGGACCTGTCGTATGATGTGCCACACACTAAAATTAGCTAAAAAAAATGTTACAGCTTCTGTGACATGTATGGAATGCCCCCCCTAAAAGTATTATTGTTTACTAAATATAAACAATAATATTAGCGGCTACTACAAGACACCTTCACCAAATTTAATCAACAGACAGACAGACAGACGGACGTGACAAAATTATAAGGATTTCGTTTTGCCATTTTGGCTACGGATCCCTAACAAGGAGTTTTTTTTTTTTTTTTTTTTTTTTGGTCTGTCTGTCTGTCTGTCTGTCTGTCTGTCTGTCTGTCTGTCTGTCTGTCTGTCTGTCTGTCTGTCTGTCTGTCTGTCTGTCTGTCTGTCTGTCTGTCTGTCTGTCTGTCTGTCTGTCTGTCTGTCTGTCTGTCTGTCTGTCTGTCTGTCTGTCTGTCTGTCTGTCTGTCTGTCTGTCTGTCTGTCTGTCTGTCTGTCTGTCTGTCTGTCTGTCTGTCTGTCTGTCTGTCTGTCTGTCTGTCTGTCTGTCTGTCTGTCTGTCTGTCTGTCTGTCTGTCTGTCTGTCTGTCTGTCTGTCTGTCTGTCTGTCTGTCTGTCTGTCTGTCTGTCTGTCTGTCTGTCTGTCTGTCTGTCTGTCTGTCTGTCTGTCTGTCTGTCTGTCTGTCTGTCTGTCTGTCTGTCTGTCTGTCTGTCTGTCTGTCTGTCTGTCTGTCTGTCTGTCTGTCTGTCTGTCTGTCTGTCTGTCTGTCTGTCTGTCTGTCTGTCTGTCTGTCTGTCTGTCTGTCTGTCTGTCTGTCTGTCTGTCTGTCTGTCTGTCTGTCTGTCTGTCTGTCTGTCTGTCTGTCTGTCTGTCTGTCTGTCTGTCTGTCTGTCTGTCTGTCTGTCTGTCTGTCTGTCTGTCTGTCTGTCTGTCTGTCTGTCTGTCTGTCTGTCTGTCTGTCTGTCTGTCTGTCTGTCTGTCTGTCTGTCTGTCTGTCTGTCTGTCTGTCTGTCTGTCTGTCTGTCTGTCTGTCTGTCTGTCTGTCTGTCTGTCTGTCTGTCTGTCTGTCTGTCTGTCTGTCTGTCTGTCTGTCTGTCTGTCTGTCTGTCTGTCTGTCTGTCTGTCTGTCTGTCTGTCTGTCTGTCTGTCTGTCTGTCTGTCTGTCTGTCTGTCTGTCTGTCTGTCTGTCTGTCTGTCTGTCTGTCTGTCTGTCTGTCTGTCTGTCTGTCTGTCTGTCTGTCTGTCTGTCTGTCTGTCTGTCTGTCTGTCTGTCTGTCTGTCTGTCTGTCTGTCTGTCTGTCTGTCTGTCTGTCTGTCTGTCTGTCTGGTTAGGTTAGGTTAGGTTAGGTTAGGTTGGGGTGCTAAGTGCCGGAAAACCTCCTCGTGGTGCACCCTGGGCAACGGACGGTGATCACTTTTTGATCGCCGGACGGCTAATGTTCTGGCAAAGAGAGGGGCCCGTATTCGGGCCACTCGGGGCGTTTCTCCCTGCGCCCCTCTAGTTTTATTTTGTTTTATTCTATTTTCTATTCTGTTTTATATTGTTTTACTTCTGTTTTGTTTTTGGTTTTTGGTTTATTTTATATTTTTGCAATAGTCTTTCACATTTTGTTTTTACACCTTTTACTTTATTCTGTTTTACTTTTACACTTTTATTTTCACATTTTATTTTGTTTTGTTTCCTGCTGGGGGGGAAACAGTGGAGCGATGTGGCGGGCTCGGCGTGCTTTTGCTTTTGCATTGCCGCCGGGCAAACAGGGGAGGTTTTGGTCCATCCCTGGGCCTTTCTGAAGAAGGGCAAGGGGCGGCGGGTTCGCTGTCTATTTATAGATGGTGGACACGGTCTGATACAGACCACCGACCGGCCCGACCCGTAACCCTGAATTGACAGGAACGGGGGCTCACACTTTGTGGGCTGCGGGGAAGTAAACCCCTTTAAAAAATACCCTAATCCCACGCTTGTGGTGCCCGGCAATGGGATGAATGGCTGAGGGGATCTCAGTCCCGAGGGCTACCCAGACGGAGGTCTATAAACTTTAATATGTCGGTGGCCAATACAATTATAACTACCCAGGAGGGTCCCGGGCGCACTTCGCTCGGGGAATCCCTTGCGGAGCCAGTCGGCTCCGTCAGTCCCGCGTACTCTGGGGGGGACACCCAACGACGCACCCGCCCTGTGCCGAGCGGTAAATCCGGCACCGAAAACAGCGCGAAGGTCGCGCTGCGAACATCGAGTCGCATTGCAGGCTCAAAGAAGGGTCGCAAGACAGCGAGTCGGGCTAAGGCGAGTGGGGGTCCGTCCCCGTTGCCGCCTAAAGTCCCGCGGACGGGGTCTCTGACCGCTTCAGAGTCCTCCATTACGGACGTGGACGTAATGGAGGATACCGAAGTCCACGAAAGTGGTATTGTCTGTGGCGAGCAGCCAGGTAGGCTCTGGGTTTCCCAGAAGCGTAACCGTAGCCGTTCGCCGCAACGGGAAGTGCCGGGGGTCTCTCAGACTCCTAGCAAAATTCCGACCTCCCGCAGAGGAGGAATTGGTGGGTCAGTGTTCTCCAGTAGGGAGAAATACCTACGCACGCGCACGGAGGGTGAGCGCACCGCCGAAGACCGGGTGGTGCAGCTCCTCGCCGAGGACCAACGGTCGGGGGGGGACCTTGAATCCCCTACTACTACGTCGGAACTCAAGGCGAGGGCCGGGGATGCGGTAGCCGCGATTTACGAGGTGGCTACCAAATCCACCAATTTAAAGGGCTCCTTTGTGCGGGGCCTTAAAGAGGCAGGCGCAAAACTGCTTGTAGTGGTGGACGACCTGGCTGGTCGAACAGACGCCACCAGCAGGGAGATACAACAGTTGCGCTCGGAGAACACAACCTTGCGGTCGGACATGGCAGAGCTCCGCGCCGAGCTCGCCAGATTGCGGGCTGACTTGGTCTCCTCCCAAGCCGGTCCACCCCGGGCTGTTTTGACCAGTCCGGGCAAGAAGCAGCCTTCCACCTCTCCTGGAGGCATTGAGGCGCAGTTGCGGCAGTTAATGGGCTCATTCGAGTCCAAGATCGCTGCTCGCATCGGGAGTCTGGAGGCAAGATTGCCTCCGGTGCCGACCTCTCGCACACCGCCGGTCGCAAAGCCATACACGGCTACCGCTCCGACGCCCCTACCCTGTTCCGGGGGACGCGTTGGGACCTACGCGACACGCGCGGCGTCTGCGCCCAAGCAGAAGACGGCACGGGCTACGGCCCCTCCAGCCACACCCCAGGTAGGCCCCCAGCCTGCCAAGGGTTCGACGGCGGCACCATCGTCCGCCCCTTCGGTCGCTTCACGCGCCCAGGAGGTTAAGGCTCGTGCCCCTGCACCCGCACCTGCTCCCGCCCCCCTCGCCTCCGCCAACGAGGGCTGGCAGACGGTGAGCAAAAGGTCGCGCCGCAGAAGAAAGGGGAAGAAGGCTGCCCCAAATGCTGCCAAAGGAGTCGTGGCTAGGAAGCCGAAGCTCCAAGTGCCGAAAACGGCCGCCGTGGTTGTCACGGTGTCGCCGGAGGCACAGGAGCGCGGAGTCTCCTATGCGGAGATATTTGCGAGGGTGAAGAGAAATCTCACCGCCTCCGACCTCGCGGGTCTGGGTGCTACCACCCGGCCCTCGCAGACGGGAGCTCGGATCCTCGAGTTCCCAGGCCCAGACGGAGGCAAGAACGCAGACTTCTTCGCGGAGAAGCTGCGGGGGATGATTGCTGGGGAAGAAGGCGTAAGAGTCGCCAGGCCCACGAAGTGCGCAGAAATGCGTATTTCGGGACTGGATGACTCGGTCACGGCCCAGGAAGTTCGGGAGGCTATTGGGACCCGTACCCAATGCGCTCTTGACTCCATCAGGGTCGGCGCCATTCGCCCCGGCCCCGGAGGTGCTTTTGCGGTTTGGGCGCAGTGCCCCGTTGCCGCGGCCAAATTATTGGCTGATGCAGGGAGGCTGCTCGTGGGCTTCAGCGCCGCCAGGGTTACGATCCTGCCGGCGAGACCCGCGCGCTGCTTCAAGTGCATGGCGACGGGACACATGCGTCCGAAGTGCACTAGTTGCTTCGACTGCGGCGGACTTTGTTTCCGCTGCGGTCGCCCGGGGCACAAGGCGGCGGACTGCTCCGCTGCCCCCCACTGTCCAGCGTGTGCGGCGGGTAATTTGCCTGCCAACCACGCCATGGGACGGGAGGGGTGCAAACCCCCGCAGGCTCCAAAGCCACGCCCGGGGGGTAGTCAATCGGCCAAGGCTGCCCCTCGTATACCGCCGCCAGCGCGAATGGAGGAGGATGTAGTACCGGAGTCCAGTAATGGACAGTGAGTGCTTTTCCCTCCTCCAGGCGAATCTCAACCATTCTGCCGGCGCGCAGGATCTTTTCCTGCAAACCATGGCAGAGTGGTCGATTGCTGTTGCCGTAGCCGCGGAGCCCTATTACGTTCCTCCTCGTCCGAATTGGATGGGTGACCGGGACGGCTCCGTGGCGATCGTCAGCTCCGCTGCGCTCCATTCCCCGCCCTTGTCGCTCAGAGATAAGGGTACGGGATATGTTGCTGCTGACTGGGGGGGACTCACGCTTTACGGCGTGTACTTCTCCCCAAACCGGAGTTTGGCTGATTTTGAGGTTTTCCTGGCTAGCCTGGAAGCCTCGATACGGCGGCTAGCACCTCGCCACGTCGTGGTGCTGGGGGATTTTAACGCCAAATCCTTGGCGTGGGGATCTCCCAGGACGGACGCTCGCGGAGCGGCGGTAGAGGAATGGGCAGCTGCGGTGGGCCTCTGTTTGCTGAACAGGGGCACCACCAATACGTGCGTTCGGCGCCAGGGGGGGTCGATAGTGGACCTTTCGTTCGCTACCCCTGGTGTCGAGGCACGCGTAAGGAACTGGCGCGTACTGGCTGAGGTTGAGACGCTCTCGGATCACTTGTATATCCGGTTTGAGCTCTCCCGGTCCCAGGGCGCCAGTAGGGGTCACGCGGCGGGCAGACAATCCCGATTCCCGCGGTGGGCTGTGGGTCGACTCAACAGGGAACTGCTGGAGGAGGCGGCTATCGTTCAATCGTGGTCGTCCTCACCACCTCCGACCGAGGACATCGACGTCACGGCTGTCCGTATTCGCGATGCGTTTACGCAGGTTTGCGATGCGGCCATGCCACGTTTCCGACGTCGTCCTCCGAGGAAGGAGGTCTACTGGTGGTCCCCAGAGTTGGCGGAACTCCGTGCGGCCTGTATTCGTGCCCGGAGGATCTACACCCGCAGTCGACGGCGTCACCGCGACGTAGAGAGGGAGGACCAGCTGTATGAAGCGTATCGCAATGCGAGGGACGCATTCAAGCTGGCCATCTGCCGCGCGAAGGAGACGGCGAGACAGGAGATGCTGGAGGGTCTAGATCGTGACCCCTGGGGTCGCCCCTACAGAGCGGCGCTGAATAAGCTCCGCTCGTCGGGCCCCCCCCTTACAGAGACTCTCCAGCCCAGCTTCCTCGTGGAAGTGGTTGAGGCCCTTTTCCCGCAACGTGCGGAGCACACGCCACCGGCAATGGTCTCTGAGACCGACGACCGGGAGGCCGAGCCCAGTGTTCCGCCCGTCACGGAGGCGGAGGTGGGGGCGGCTGTACTTCGGATTCGTTCGAAGAGTACCGCCCCCGGGCCTGACGGGATTCCTGCCCGAGTGTTGGCCCTGGTCCTCAACCACATGGGAGACCGCCTCAGGGGGCTGTTCGACGTTTGCCTGGCGTCCGGACGGTTCCCTGACTGTTGGAAAACGGGGAAGCTGGTTCTCCTACCGAAGCCGGGTAGATCTCCCGATTCGGTCGCGGCCTTCAGGCCTATCGTGCTGCTGGACGAGGCGGGGAAGTTGCTTGAGAGAATTCTCGCTACCCGTATCGTCCGCCACTTGCACGAGGTCGGCCCCGATCTGTCCGATGCCCAGTACGGCTTTCGTGCCGGGCGTTCGACGGTCGATGCCATTCTGCGTCTGGGGGCCGCGGCTGAGGAGGCAGTCCTCGGCGGCGGGGTTCTATTGGCGGTATCGCTTGACATCGCCAACGCCTTCAATACTCTGCCATTCGGCTGCATCGGTGAGGCACTCCGGTTCCATGGAGTGCCCGATTACCTGAGGCAGCTGGTGGCCGACTATTTGCAAGGCCGGTGTGTCCTGTACGAGGATCGTGAAGGAGAAGTGAGGCGCAGGGCAATGTCGTGCGGTGTTCCTCAGGGGTCGGTCTTAGGACCGCTCTTGTGGAACATGGGATACGATTGGGCCCTGCGAGGAAACTTCCCACCCGGGCTCAGCGTACTCTGTTACGCCGACGACACGCTCGTCACAGCCCGGGCACGAAATTTCGAGGAGGCGGCGCGCCTGGCCACCCTAGGGGTTTCCCGAATGGTCGGGCGCATCGAGGCGCTGGGGTTGAGAGTGGCGCTTGAAAAGACGGAGGCCCTGTTGTTTCATGGGCCCCGTCGCGGTCCACCCGCTGGCGCCTCCTTGGTCGTCAACTCGGTCCTCGTACCGATACGCCCCCAGATGAAATATCTGGGGTTGGTGTTGGATGGGCGATGGCTCTTCGACGAGCATTTTCGCATCCTTGTGCCCAAACTTGAGGCTACCGCTGCCGCCCTGGGCCGGCTCTTGCCGAACCTTGGCGGTCCCAGTGCCTCAAGCCGACGGCTTTACATGGGGTTGGTACGGTCGATGGCGCTTTACGGCGCGCCCGTGTGGGCGGAGACCCTGTCCGCCCAGAATAGGGTTCGTTTGTGGAGACCCCAACGAACCATGGCGGTCCGGGCCATACGCGGTTACCGCACGGTGTCCACCGATGCGGCGTGCGCGTTGGCCGGAACTCCCCCGTGGGATTTGGATGCGGAAGTACTCGCCGACGTCTACTGGCAGGCGGCGGAGGTACGGGCTGGGGGCTCTTGCCCCATGCCCGAACAACTGCGCGCCTGGCGCAGTCAGGCCCACCGGGACATCATGGCCCGGTGGAGGTCCCGGCTGGAGGCTCCACGTGCCGGTTTCCGAACCGTGGAGGCGCTCCGGCCGGTCCTTGAGGAGTGGGCGGTGAGGCAGCACGGGGCCCTTTCCTTCCGGCTGGTGCAGGTTCTTTCCGGGCATGGGTGCTTCGGAAAGTACCTGCATTCGGTTGCGCGGAGGGAATCGCGTCCCGACTGTCATCACTGCGATTGCGGTGAGGACTCGGCGCAGCACACTCTCGAGCAGTGCCCTGCCTGGGAGCAGCAACGTCGAGTCCTCACCGCAGTGGTGGGTCGTGACCTCTCGCTGCCGACCGTGGTGTCATCTATGGTCCGCAGCGAGACGTCTTGGAACGCGGTCGCATCCTTTTGCGAGGATGTCATCTCGCAGAAGGAGGCGGCGGAGCGACGCAGGGAGGAGGACTCCCTCGCTGATCCGCTTCGTCGCCGGCGAACCGGGCGGCGTCGGCGCGACCATCTGCGCCTGATGCCGCCCTAATGGTGGGGCCGCGGGTGGGGGTTGACGGGGCCTTTTTCCCCCCACTCGTAGCCTTCCGCGACGTCGGCGTCCTGCAGTGTACCCCAGGACGCCGCCGGAGTAGGAATGCCCGATGGGGCTATGCCGCTGGGTGGGTCGCCGAAGATATATCAAGTCCTGGCGGCCTATCCGTGATAGCGGCGAGCAGGTACACGGCCGATTTTTTAGTGGGGGCAGGTCCCACACTACCTCCAGCGTCTGCCCCGGGTGCTGGAGGTGTGCATTAGGCATTTTTTACGGCCATAAAAAAAAAAAAAAAAAAAAAAAAGGTTAGGTTGGGTTAGGTTGGGTTGGGTTGGGGTGCTAAGTGCCGGAAAACCTCCTCGTGGTGCACCCTGGGCAACGTGTGCCGGTCGATTCGCGGCTTTTCGCGAAACCACCGTCACACGGCTAATGTTCTGGCAGAGTAGGGGGCGGCCCATTTCTGGGCTGCCCGGAGGACGGGCTTGACGTGCACTCACACTGCCGTCGAGCGGGCGGGGAGATCTTCTTTCTGCCACCGTCGGATATCGTAATCCCGATTAGGAGTGTCGTGGCCACGTCTCACGGCTCCGAGCGGGGGCGAGGGTCTTGGCTTGGTCGCCTGGGCTGCGAGGATGACAACCTCTATAAAAATCCCCGAATCCTGTGTTGCGGAGCGTGACCAGAGGATGCATGGCCGATGGGATGTTCGGTTCCAAGCGCTACCCCCAGCTGGGGCACCTGCGGACCCCCCAGTTGGGATACAAATTTACGCTTACCCGGGTACAGGGGGCACTGCCCGGGTGGACCTTTATTTCCCCCATACTCGTGGGATCAAATATGGACGATTCAAAACTTAAAAACATATTTAATAGGAGGAGGAGCCCAAGGCTCGTGTTAAAAGACGTAGTTGCTGATAGAGAGGGAGAGGACGCAGCTAGGAGTGGGGGCAGTTTGCCCCGAGAAGTGGCGGAGGCCGGCCCTTTGAGCGGTTCCAGAACTTCGGTGACGTCTGGGTCACTGGATAGCCTGTTGCGCTCGGGCCGGTTCGGCTCCGATTCATCGCTGAGCTCAGTCAGCGATATGGACTTGGTGGGTCCACAGACCCTGTCAGCTGAGCACCGCCGCGCTCAACAACAAAAGCGCGGCGCATCTCCCGGAGGTGACGGAAACCTTCCTGAGGTTGAGGCACCCAGGAAGGTTCATTCTTCCCAAAGAGGGGGGTCTGTGGCGAGGTTCGCTCGCCCGAAGACACCCCCTCCTGCGGTGACGGCACCGAACGTTCCTACGTCCGGTGTGTTTTCCAGGCGGGAGGCCTACAATAGAGGCCGCACGGAGGGTGAAGTAGTTGCTGAGGAGCAGGTCCAGCAGCTATTGGATGAGCTCCGCCCGTCGGGGGGAGTGAGCTCCACGAAGACCGTGGCAGAGCTCATAGAATCGGCGGCTACCTCAGTGAAGGTTATAACGAACGTGGCTCAGAAGAGCAAAAACCTTAAAGGCACCTTCGCCAAGGGCCTGAAAGCGTCTGCCTCGACACTAAAAGAGGTAGTGGAGGCGCTGTTTGAGCTCTGCACCGCCAACGAGGCGGAGACTCAAAGGTTGCGGGCTGACAACACCCGCCTGGAGGAAGAGCTGAAGGCACTTCGCTCCGAGATGGCTCTGCTCCGTGCCGATCTTGGATCGACTAGAGCCGGTTCTGCCCCGGCCGTAGTCAGTGCTGTGCCGGCTGGTTCTGTCCCGGCCCATAGTGGAGAGCGGCCATCTGGCGACTCCTTTACGGAGGCGCAGATGAGGCAGCTCTCACTTCTTATCGGGGGCCTCGTCGACGTTCGCCTTGAGGGCATCAAGGCGCGTCTGCCTCCGGAACCGAGCTGTCGGCCGCCGCTCGCGGCGCCCAAGACCACGCAGGGGCAACTGATCGCACGCCCGGTGCCACCACCCCGAACAGGGGGACGCGCTGGGTCTTTTGCGACAGTGGTTGCCTCAGGGCCGGGCGGGCGAGGGGCGCAGCGTGCGCCGAGGAAAGCACCCCGTGTCGCCGAAGTGGGCGCCTCAGGCGCCCCAACGGCCCAAGCCGGTCCTGCGGCGCCAGCGTCTGCTCCCGCTTCTGCCCCCTCTGGAGAGGAATGGCGAACGGCGGAAAGCAAAAAATCGCGGCGCCGGCAGAAGAAGAAGGCCACTCCCGCCGCTCCCGTGCAGGAGGTTGCCTCGGCAAGGGAGAAAGTGAGGCGAAAGCCAAAACTTTCTCCGCCGAAAACGGCAGCCGTCCTGGTGACGGTGTCGCCGGAGGCGGAGCACAGAGGGGTCACCTACGCCAGCCTATTTAGCGGGGCGAGGGCCGCTCTTCTGGCAGCTGGGGGCGTGGAGGTGAGCTTCCGCCGCTCACAGACCGGGGCCCGGCTCCTTGAGTTTCCGGGGACGGAGGGCCCGAGCAAGGCCGACTTAGTGGCGGAGACGCTAAAGCGTCTTGCGGGGGGCGAGGAGGGCGTAAGGGTTGCCAGGCCGACAAAGTGCGCGGAGTTGCGCGTCTCCGGCCTGGACGACTCAATTACGCCCGAGGCTGTCCGGGAGGCAATTGAGCGGAAGACTCAGTGCTCTCCCGGAACCGTGAGGGTCGGTGCGATTCGCCCCGGCCCCGGCGTTGTTGGTGCGGCGTGGGCGCGTTGCCCCGTCGCTGCAGCCAAAACTTTGGCAGAGGCAGGCCGGCTCCTCGTGGGCTTCTCTGCCGCGAGGATCACCATCCTCGAGGCGAGGCCCATGAGGTGCTACCGGTGCATGGGCGCGGGACACTTGCGCCCGCAATGCACCAGCAGCCTAGACTGCAGCGCACTCTGTTTCCGCTGCGGTCAACCGGGGCATACGGCAGCGGCGTGTTCTGCCGCTCCCCACTGCCCCGTGTGCGCGGCGGGCAACCAGCCCGCCGACCACATGATGGGAAGGGCAGGCTGCAAGCCCCCCAAGGCTGCAAAGCCCCCCAAGGCTGTCAAGCCGCCCTCGGGGACGGGCCGAGCTGCGGCCGACCTCAGCACCCAGGCTCCGGTGCGGATGGAGGAGGGTGAAGACGAGGCGCCTTCTCAAGCCTCTCCACCCTCCACCTAACGGACTCCCTTAGACGTGCTCGCTCCTCGCCCCTGTCGTCAGTGATAGGGGTACCGGATGCGTTGCGCGCTAGGGGGTCCAGGACGCGGTCGCATCCTCCTGCGGGAACTTCATCTCGTGGGGGGAGGCGGCGGGGATAGTCTGCCCCGTCGCTGGCGAACCGGGCGACGTCGAGGCGCATTCGCGCGTGACGTCGTTTGGTGGGGCTGTGGGCGTGATGGACGGGGAAGTTTCCCACGCTCGCGGCCTTTCGCGATGGCGGCGTTCTGTGTGTACCCAGGACGCCGCAGGAGCAGGAATGCCCGATGGGGCTATGCCGCTGGGTGGGTTCGCCGAAGAAGTAGCTAATTCCGGCGGCCTATCCGTGTGCAGGCGGCTAGTAGGTACACGGCCGATTTTTTAGTGGGGGCAGGTCCCACACTACCTCCAGCGTCTGCCCCGGGTGCTGGAGGTGTGCGTTAGGCATTTTTTACGGCCATAAAAAAAAAAAAAAAAAAAAGGTTGGGTTGGGTTGGGGTGCTAAGTGCCGGAAAACCTCCTCGTGGTGCACCCTGGGCAACGTGTGCCGGTGGATTCGCGGCGTTTCGCGAAACCACCGTCACACGGCTAATGTTCTGGCAGAGTAGGGGGTGGCCCATTCCTGGGCTGCCCGGAGGACGGGCTTGACGTGCACTCACACTGCCGTCGAGCGGGCGGGGAGATCTTCTTTCTGCCACCGTCGGATATCGTAATCCCGATTAGGAGTGTCGTGGCCACGTCTCACGGCTCCGAGCGGGGGCGAGGGTCTTGGCTTGGTCGCCTGGGCCGCGAGGATGACAACCTCTATAAAAAATCCCCGAATCCTGTGTTGCGGAGCGTGACCAGAGGATGCATGGCCGATGGGATGTTCGGTTCCAAGCGCTACCCCCAGCTGGGGCACCTGCGGACCCCCCAGTTGGGATACAAATTTACGCTTACCCGGGTACAGGGGGCACTGCCCGGGTGGACCTTTATTTCCCCCATACTCGTGGGGAAGTAGCAAAATTACGTGCCGACTTTGCGTCGGCCAGTGCCGGTTTTGCCCCGGCCTTGGTTAACGCTGTGCCGGCTGATTCTGCTGGGGCCCATAGTGGAGAGCGCCCATCTGACGACTCCTTTACGGAGGCGCAGATGAGGCAGCTCTCACTTCTTATCGGGGGCCACTTAGACGCTCGCCTTGAGGGCATCAAGGCGCGGCTGCCCCCGGAACCGAGCTGTCGGCCGCCGCTCGCGGCGCCCAAACCCCCGCAGGGGCAACGCCCGGTGCCACCAACCCGAACAGGGGGACGCGCTGGGTCTTTTGCGGCAGTGGTTGCCTCAGGGCCGGGCGACCGAGGTGCGCGGCTGCGGAGTGAAGACTCCCAGCCCGCGCGGCGTGCGCCGACAAAAGCAATCCGTCCCGCCGTAGTGGGCGCCTCAGGCGTCCCAACGGCCCAAGCCTGTCCCCCGGCGCCGGGGTCTGCTTCCGCCTCTGCCCCCTCTGGTGAGGAATGGCGAACGGCGGAGAGTAGGAAATCGCGGCGCCGGCAGAAGAAGAAGGCCACTCCCGCCGCTCCCGTGCAGGAGGTTGCCCCGGCAAGGGAGAAAGTGAGGCGAAAGCCAAAACTTACTCCGCCGAAAACGGCAGCCGTCCTGGTGACGGTGTCGCCGGAGGCGGAGCACAGAGGTGTCACCTACGCCAGCTTATTCAGCGGGGCGAGGGCCGCTCTTCTAGCAGCTGGGGGCGTGGAAGTGAGCTTCCGCCGCTCACAGACCGGGGCCCGGCTCCTTGAGTTTCCGGGGACGGAGGGCCCGAGCAAGGCCGACTTAGTGGCGGAGACGCTGAAGCGTCTAGCGGGGGGCGAGGAGGGCGTAAGGGTTGCCAGGCCGACAAAGTGCGCGGAGTTGCGCGTCTCCGGCCTGGACGACTCAATTACGCCCGAGGCTGTCCGGGAGGCACTTGAGCTGAAGACTCAGTGCTCTCCCGGAACCGTGAGGGTCGGTGCAATTCGCCCCGGCCCCGGCGGAGTTGGTGCGGCGTGGGCGCGTTGCCCCGTCGCTGCGGCCAAAACTTTGGCAGAGGCAGGCCGGCTCCTCGTGGGCTTCTCCGCCGCGAGGATCACCGTCCTTGAGGCGAGGCCCACGAGGTGCTACCGGTGCATGGGCGCGGGGCACTTGCGCCCGCAGTGCACCAGTAGCTTTGACTGCAGCGGACTTTGTTTCCGCTGCGGTCAACCGGGGCATACGGCAGCGGCGTGTTCTGCCGCTCCCCACTGCCCCGTGTGTGCGGCGGGCAATCTGCCCGCCAACCACATGATGGGGAGGGCGGGCTGTAAGCCTCCAAAGGCCGCAAAGCCGCCCGCCGGGACTGGCCTAACTCCTTGCACGCAGGCTCCGGTGCGGATGGAGGAGGGTGAAGACGAGGCGCCCTCTCAAGCCTCTCCACCCTCCACCTAACGGACTCCCTTAGACGTGCTCGCTCCTCGCCCCTGTCGTCAGTGATAGGGGTACCGGATGCGTTGCGCGATAGGGGGTCCAGGACGCGGTCGCACCCTCCTGCGGGAACTTCATCTCGTGGGGGGAGGCGGCGGGGCTAGTCTGCCCCGTCGCCGGCGAACCGAGCGACGTCGAGGCGCAGCCGCGCGTGACGTCGTTTGGTGGGGCTGTGGGCGTGATGGACGGGGAAGTTTCCCACGCTCGTGGCCTTTCGCGATGGCGGCGTTCTGTGTGTACCCAGGACGCCGCAGGAGCAGGAATGCCCGATGGGGCTATGCCGCTGGGTAGGCCCGCCGAAGAAATAGCTAATTCCGGCGGCCTATCCGTGTGAAGGCGGCGAGTTGGTACACGGCCGATTTTTTTTTTTTTTTTTTTTTTTTTTTTTTTTTTTTTTTTTTTTTTTTTTTTTTTTAGTGGGGGCAGGTCCCACACTACCTCCAGCGTCTGCCCCGGGTGCTGGAGGTGTGCGTTCAGGCATTTTTTACGGCCATAAAAAAAAAAAAAAAAAAAAAAAAAAAAAAAAAAAAAAGGTTAGGTTAGGTTGGGGTGGGGTGCTAAGTGCCGGAAAACCTCCTCGTGGTGCACCCTGGGCAACGTGTGCCGGTGGATTCGCGGCGTTTCGCGAAACCACCGTCACACGGCTAATGTTCTGGCAGAGTAGGGGGTGGCCCATTCCTGGGCTGCCCGGAGGACGGGCTTGACGTGCACTCACACTGCCGTCGAGCGGGCGGGGAGATCTTCTTTCTGCCACCGTCGGATATCGTAATCCCGATTAGGAGTGTCGTGGCCACGTCTCACGGCTCCGAGCGGGGGCGAGGGTCTTGGCTTGGTCGCCTGGGCTGCGAGGATGACAACCTCTATAAAAAATCCCCGAATCCTGTGTTGCGGAGCGTGACCAGAGGATGCATGGCCGATGGGATGTTCGGTTCCAAGCGCTACCCCCAGCTGGGGCACCTGCGGACCCCCCAGTTGGGATACAAATTTACGCTTACCCGGGTACAGGGGGCACTGCCCGGGTGGACCTTTATTTCCCCCATACTCGTGGGACCTAGTATGGACAATAATAAATTAAGAAATATTTTCAACAAGAGGAGCGTAACGCTACTTGATAAGGAGAAAGAGAGAGAGGGAGAAGACGAATGTCGAAGGAGTGTGGGCAATTTGCCACTAGAAGTAGCTGAATCCGGCCTTTTGAGCGGTTCCAGAACTTCAGTGACGTCGGAGTCGCTGGATAGCCTGTTGCGCTCGGGCCGGTTTGGCTCTGATTCTTCGCTTAGCTCGTCAGTTAGCGAAATGGACCCGCTGGTAGGTGGGTCAGGTACCGGTCCAAGGAAATTGACAGCTGAGCAACGCCGCGCTCAACAACAAAAGCGCGGCGCATCGCCGGGATTTGACGAGAACCTTCCTGAGGTTGACCTTGAGGTCCCCAGGAAGGTTCATTCTTCCCAAAGAGGGGGGTCGGTGGCGAGGTTCGCTCGCCCGAAGACACCCCCTGCAGTGACGGCAGCCGATGTCACGCCGAAAGTACCAACGTCCGGCGTGTTTTCCAGGCGCGACGCCTATAACAGAGGCCGTACGGAGGGAGAATTAGCTGCTGAGGAGCAGGTCCAGCAGTTGTTGGGTGGGCTCTGCCCTTCGGGAGGGGTTGGTACCCCGAAAACCGTAGAGGAACTCGTCCAATCGGCGACAAAATCTGTGGCGGTTATTGCGAATGTGGCCACCAAAAGTAAAAACTTGAAGGGCACTTTCGCAAAAGGCTTAAAGGAGGCAGCCTCAGTCATAAAGGAGGTGGTGAAAACGTTGTCTGACCGTTCTGGTGACACTGAGGTGGAGATGAAGAAGATGCAGGCCGACAACACCTGCCTGAAGGAGGAAGTGAAGGCGCTCCGGGCCGAGATAGCACAATTGCGTGCCGATTTCGGTTCGACTAGAGCCGGTTTTGACCCGGCCCTAGTTAGCGCTGTGCCGACCGGTTCTGTTCCGGCTCGTATGGGAGAGCGACCATCTAGCGAATCCTTTACGGAGGCGCAGATGAGGCAGCTCGCACTTCTTTTCGGGGGCCTCTTCGATGCGCGCTTTGAGGGAATCAAGGCGCGCCTGCCCCCGGAACCGAGCTGCCGGCCGCCGCTCGCGGCGCATAAGCCCCCTCAGGGGCCAAAGATGCCACCCCCGGCGCCACCCCGTAAAGAAGGCCGCGCGGGGTCTTTTGCCACAGTGGCTGCCTCAGGGCAAGGTGCGCGGCCGCGGGGTGAAGATCCCCTGCCGCAGCGTATGTTAAGAGGAGCACCCCGGGCTTCCGTAGCGGGCACCTCAAGGGCTCCAACGGCCCAGGTCGGTGCCCCGGCGCCTGCGTCTGCCCCCGCCTCTGCCCCCTCTGGTGAGGAATGGCGAACGGCGGAGAGTAAGAAATCGCGGCGCCGGAAGATGAAGGAGGCCACTTCCGCCGCTCCTGTGCAGGCTACTCCGGTAAGGGAGAAAGTTAGGCGGAAGCCAAAACTATCTCCGCCGAAAACGGCCGCCGTCCTAGTGACGGTGTCGCCGGAGGCGGAGAGTCGGGGTGTAACATACGCCAGCCTCTTCAGCGGGGCGAAGGCGGCTCTTTTAGCTGCTGGGGGTGTAGAGGTGAGGTGCCGCCGCTCACAAACTGGAGCCCGGCTTCTGGAACTTCCAGGGGCGGAGGGCGCAAAGAAGGCCGACCTGGTGGCGGAAACGCTCAGGCGTCTTGCGGGAGGCGAGGAGGGCGTAAGGGTCGCCAGGCCGATGAAGTGCGCGGAGTTGCGCGTCTCCGGCCTGGACGACTCCGTGACGTCCGAGGAGGTCCGGGAGGCAATAGAGCAGAAGGCTCAGTGCTCTCCCGGAACCGTGAAGGTCGGCGCGATCCGCCCCGGCCCCGGCGGAGTTGGTGCGGCGTGGGCGCGTTGCCCCGTCGCTGCGGCCAAAATTTTGGCAGAGGTGGGCCGGCTCCTCGTGGGTGTCTCCGCTGCAAGGATCACCATCCTTGAGGCGAGGCCCGCGAGGTGCTACAGATGCATGGGCGCAGGGCACCTGCGTCCTAAATGCACCAGCAGCTTAGACTGCAGCGGACTTTGTTTCCGCTGCGGTCAACCGGGGCATACAGCGGCGGCGTGTTCCGCCGCTCCCTACTGTCCCGTGTGTGCGGCGGGCAATCTGCCCGCCAACCACATGATGGGGAGGGCGGGCTGCAAGCCTCCCAAGGCTGCCCGGCCACCTGCGGAGACAGGCCGACTTCCTCGCGCCCAGGCTCCGGTGCGGATGGAGGAGGGTGAAGATGAGGCACCCTCTCAGGTCTCTCCACCCTCCACCTAACGGACTCCCTCAGCCATGCTCGCTCCTCGCCCCTGTCGTCAGTGATAGGGGTATCGGATGCGTTGCGCGGTAGGGGGTCCAGGACGCGGTCGCACCCTCTTGCGGGAACTTCATCTCGTGGGGGGAGGCGGCGGGGCCAGTCTGCCCCGTCGCCGGCGAACCGGGCGACGTCGAGGCGCAGTCGCGCGTGACGTCGTTTGGTGGGGCTGTGGGCGTGATGGACGGGGAAGTTTCCCACGCTCGCGGCCTTTCGCGATGGCGGCGTTCTGTGTGTACCCAGGACGCCGCAGGAGCAGGAATGCCCGATGGGGCTATGCCGCTGGGTGGGTCCGCCGAAGAAGTAGCCAATTCCGGCGGCCTATCCGTGTGAAAGCGGCGAGTTGGTACACGGCCGATTTTTTAGTGGGGGCAGGTCCCACACTACCTCCAGCGTCTGCCCCGGGTGCTGGAGGTGTGCGTTAGGCATTTTTTACGGCCATAAAAAAAAAAAAAAAAAAGGTTAGGTTGGGGTGCTAAGTGCCGGAAAACCTCCTCGTGGTGCACCCTGGGCAACGGACGGTGATCACTTTTTGATCGCCGGACGGCTAATGTTCTGGCAAAGAGAGGGGCCCGTATTCGGGCCACTCGGGGCGTTTCTCCTTGTGCCCCCTCTTGTTTTATTTTGTTTTATTTTATTTTATTTTGTTTTGTTTTATTTTGTTTTACTGTCTATTTTGTTTTGCTTTATTTTATTTTTACACCTTTACTTTTTACACTTCTTTTTATTTTGCTTTTGTTTTGTTTTGTTTTCCTGCTGGGGGGGAAAACAGTGGAGAAATGTTGCGGGCTCGGCGTGCTCTCGCTATTGCGTTGCCGCCGGGCAATCAGGGGAGGTTTTGGTCCATCCCTGGGCCTTTCGGAGGAAGGGCAAGGGGCGGCGGGTTCACCATCTATTTACAGATGGCGGACATGGTCTGATGCAGACCACCGACCGGCCCGACCCGTAATCCTGAATTGACAGGACCGGGGGTCCACGCTTTGTGGGCTGCGGGGAAGTAAACCCCTTTAAAAATACCCTAATCCCACGCTTGTGGTGCCCGGCAATGGGATGAATGGCTGAGGGGATCTCAGTCCCGAGGGCTACCCAGACGGAGGTCTCGAAACTCAACATTATGTCGAAGGTCCAAGTTTCAGCAGAATCTACCCAGGAGGGTCCCGAGCGCACTTCGCTCGGGGAATCCCTTGCGGAGCCAGTCGGCTCCGTCAGTCCCGCGTACTCTGGGGGGGACAACCAACGACACATCCGCCCGTTGCCGAGCGGTAAATCCGGCACAAAGAAGAGCGCGAAGGTCGCGCTCCGAACCTCGAGCCGTATTTCTGCGGTTCGCGAGAAGGGTCGTAAGACCGTGAGAGGGGCTAAGGCGAGTGGGGCTCCATCCCCGTTGCCGCCTAAGGTCCCGCGTACGGGCTCTTTGACCGCCTCGGAGTCCTCCATTACGGACGTGGACGTAATGGAGGCTACTGAAGTCCACGACGACAAAGCGGTGCGTGACGAGCAGCCAGGCAGGCTCTGGGTTTCCCAGAAGCGTGGCCGCAGCCGCTCGCCGCCGCAGGAGGTGCCGGGGGTCTCCCAGACCCTCAGCAAAATACCTACAGCGCGTAGGGGAGGAGCCAGTGGCTCTGTTTTCTCCAGCAGGGAAAAATACCTGCGCACGCGCACGGAGGGCGAGCGCACCGCCGAAGACCGGGTGGTGCAGCTCCTCGCCGAGGACCAACGGTCGGGGGGGGACCTTGAATCCCCTCCTACTACGTCGGAACTCAATTTACGAGGTGGCTACCAAATCCACTAATTTGAAGGGGCCCTTTGTGCGCGGCCTTAAGGAGGCGGGCGCTAAACTGCTCGTAGTGGTGGACGACCTGGCCGGTCGCACGGAAGCCACCACCAGGGAGATACAGCAGTTGCGCTCAGAGAACGCCACTCTGCGGTCGGACATGGCGGAGCTCCGCGCCGAGCTCGCCAGACTGCGGGCCGACCTGGCCTCCTCTAGACCCGGTTCATCGCGGGCTGTTTTGGCCAGTCCTGCGAAAACGCAGCCTTCACCCTCCTCCGGAGGTATTGAGGCGCAGTTGCGGCAACTGATGGGCTCTTTTGAGTCGAAAATCGCTGCCCGCATCGGGAGTCTGGAGGCAAGATTGCCTCCGGTGCCAGGCCACAATACTAGCCACAGCAGGAGTCGCTCAAATAGTTACTCGAATCCGGCGACTGGGCTTGGAGGTGGCCCTTAGCAAATCCGAGGCAATAGTTGAGAGGTTGACCTCGAGGTCCCCAAGAAGGTTCATTCTTCCCAAAGAGGGGGGTCTGTGGCGAGGTTCGCTCGCCCTAAGACACCTCCCTCTGTAGTGACGGCACCGAAGGGTAAAACGTCTGACGTATTTTCCAGGCGGGAGGCCTACAATAGAGGCCGCACGGAGGGAGAAAAAGTTGCTGAGGAGCAGGTCCAGCAACTGTTGGGTGAGCTTCGCCCGTCGGGGTTAGTTAGCTCCCCGAAAACAGTGGAGGAGCTCATGGAGTCGGCGGCCACCTCCATGAAAGTGATAGCGAACGTAGCTCAGAAGAGCAAAAACCTTAAAGGCACGTTCGCCAAGGGCCTGAAAGCGTCCGCCTCGACACTGAAGGAGGTGGTCGAGGCGCTGTTTGAGCGCTTCACCGCCAACGAGGCTGAGACGCAGAAGTTGCGCGCTGACAACGCCCGTCTGGAGGAAGAGTTGAAAGCTCTTCGCGCCGATTTAGCACAGATACGTGCTGATTTAGGATCGGCTAGTGCCGGTTCTGCCCCGGCCTTAGTTAGGGCTGTGCGGGCCGGTTCTGTCCCGGCCCATAGTGGAGAGCGCCCATCTGACGACTCCTTTAGTGAGGCGCAGATGAGGCAGCTCGCACTTCTTATCGGGGGCCTCATCGACGCTCGCCTTGAGGGCGTCAAGGCGCGTCTGCCCCCGGAACCGAGCTGTCGGCCACCGCTCGCGGCGCCCAAGCCGAAGGCCCCCTCTCAGGGGCCACAAAATGCACCCCCGGTGCCACCACCCCGTACAGGGGGACGCGCCGGGACATTAGACCGAGGTGCATGGCTGCGGGGTGGAGTTTCAAATCCTCCGCAGCGTTTGCCGAGAGGACCACCCCGTGCTGCCGTTGCGGGCGCTTCAAGCGTCCCAACGGCCCAGGTCTGTCCTCCGGTGCCAGCGTCTGCCTCCGCCTCTGCCCCCTCTAATGAGGAATGGCGCACTGCGGAGAGTAGGAAATCGCGGCGCCGGCAGAAGAAGAAGGCCACTCCTGCTGCTCATGTACAGGAGGTTGCCCCGGCAATAGAAAAGGTTAGGCGAAAGCCGAAACTGTCTCCGCCGAAAACGGCCGCCGTCCTAGTGACGGTGTCGCCGGAGGCGGAAAGCAGAGGCGTTACGTACGCCAGCCTTTTCAGTGGGGCAAGGGCGGCTCTTTTGGCAGCTGGGGGCGTGGAAGTGAGCTGCCGCCGCTCACAGACCGGGGCCCGACTCCTCGAGGTGTCGGGTACGGAGGGCGCCAAGAAGGCCGATTTCGTGGCGGAGACGCTGAGGCGTCTAGCAGAAGGAGAGGATGGTGTAAGGGTCGCCAGGCCGATGAAGTGCGCGGAGTTGCGCGTCTCCGGCCTGGACGACTCAGTCACGTCCGAGGCTGTCCGGGAGGCAATTGAGCTAAAGACTCAGTGCTCTCCCGGAACCGTGAGGGTCGGTGCGATTCGCCCCGGCCCCGGCGTTGTTGGTGCGGCGTGGGCGCGTTGCCCCGTCGCTGCGGCCAAAACTTTGGCAGAGGCAGGCCGGCTCCTCGTGGGCTTCTCCGCCGCGAGGATCACAATCCTCGAGGCGAGGCCCACGAGGTGCTACCGGTGCATGGGCGCGGGGCATCTACGGCCTCAATGCACCAGCAGCTTCGACTGCAGCGGACTTTGTTTCCGCTGCGGTCAACCGGGGCATTCGGCAGCGGCGTGTTCCGCCGCTCCCCATTGCCCCGTGTGCGCGGCGTGCAACCTGCCCGCCAACCACATGATGGGAAGGGCGGTCTGCAAGCCCCCCAGAGCTGCCAAGCCCCTCAAGGCTGCCAGGCCGCCCTCGGGGACGGACCCCTGCACCCAGGCTCCGGTGCGGATGGAGGAGGGTGGGGACGAGGCGCCTTCCCATGCCTCTACACCCTCCACCTAACGGACTCCTTAGCCATGCTCGCTCCTCGCCCCTGTCGTCAGTGATAGGGGTACCGGATGCGCTGCGCGGTAGGGGGTCCAGGACGCGGTCGCACCCTCCTGCGGGAACTTCATCTCGTGGGGGGAGGCGGCGGGGCTAGTCTGCCCCGTCGCCGGCGAACCGGGCGACGTTGAGGCGCAGTCGCGCGTGACGTCGTTTGGTGGGGCTGTGGGCGTGATGGACGGGGAAGTTTCCCACGCTCGCGGCCTTTCGCGATGGCGGCGTTCTGTGTGTACCCAGGACGCCGCAGGAGCAGGAATGCCCGATGGGGCTATGCCGCTGGGTGGGTCCGCCGAAGAAATAGCTAATTCCGGCGGCCTATCCGTGTGAAGGCGGCGAGTTGGTACACGGCCGATTTTTTAGTGGGGGCAGGTCCCACACTACCTCCAGCGTCTGCCCCGGGTGCTGGAGGTGTGCGTTCAGGCATTTTTTACGGCCATAAAAAAAAAAAAAAAAAAAAAAAAAAAAGGTTAGGTTAGGTTAGGTTAGGTTGGGGTGCTAAGTGCCGGAAAACCTCCTCGTGGTGCACCCTGGGCAACGGACGGTGATCACTTTTTGATCGCCGGACGGCTAATGTTCTGGCAAAGAGAGGGGCCCGTATTCGGGCCACTCGGGGCGTCTCTCCCTGTGCCCCTCTAGTTTTATTTTGTTTTATTTTATTTGTTTTACTTTTGTTTTATTCCGGTTTATTTATTTTATTTTATTCCAATATTTATTTTTACACCTTTGTTTTGGTTTTTACCGTTTTATTTTACAATTTGCTTTTCTTTTTCTTTTATGTTTTATTTTGTTTCCTGCTGGGGGGGAAACAGCGGAGTGATGTGGCGGGCTCGGCGTGCTTTTGCTTTTGCATTGCCGCCGGGCAAACAGGGAAGGTTCTGGTCCATCCCTGGGCCTTTCTGAAGAAGGGCGAGGGGCGGCGGGTTCGCTGTCTATTTATAGATGGCGGACACGGTCTGATACAGACCACCGACCGGCCCGACCCGTAACCCTGAATTGACAGGAACGGGGGCTCACACATTGTGGGCTGCGGGGAAGTAAACCCCTTTAAAAAATACCCTAATCCCACGCTTGTGGTGCCCGGCAATGGGATGAATGGCTGAGGGGATCTCAGTCCCGAGGGCTACCCAGACGGAGGTCGTAAAACTCACAATATGTCGGTGGTCAATACTTCTATAACTACCCAGGAGGGTCCCGGGCGCACTTCGCTCGGGGAATCCCTTGCGGAGCCAGTCGGCTCCGTCAGTCCCGCGTACTCTGGGGGGGACACCCAACGACGCACCCGCCCTGTGCCGAGCGGTAAATCCGGCACCGAAAACAGCGCGAAGGTCGCGCTGCGAACATCGAGTCGCATTGCAGGCTCAAAGAAGGGTCGCAAGACAACGAGTCGGGCTAAGGCGAGTGGGGGTCCGTGGCCGTTGCCGCCGAAAGTCCCACGTACGGGGTCTTTGACCGCTTCTGAGTCCTCCATTACGGACGTGGACGTAATGGAGGATACCGAAGTCCACGAAGGGGGTATTGTCTGTGGCGAACAGCCAGGTAGGCTCTGGGCTTCCCAGAAGCGTAACCGCAGCCGTTCGCCGCAACAGGAAGTGCCGGGGGTCTCTCAGACTCCTAGCAAAATTCCGACCTCCCGCAGAGGAGGAATTGGTGGGTCAGTGTTCTCCAGTAGGGAGAAATACCTACGCACGCGCACGGAGGGTGAGCGCACCGCCGAAGACCGGGTGGTGCAGCTCCTCGCCGAGGACCAACGGTCGGGGGGGGACCTTGAATCCCCTCCTACTACGTCGGAACTCAAGGCGAGGGCCGGGGATGCGGTAGCCGCGATTTACGAGGTGGCTACCAAATCCACCAATCTGAAGGGCCCCTTTGTGCGCGGCCTTAAGGAGGCGGGCGCTAAACTGCTAGTAGTGGTGGACGACCTGGCCGGTCGCACGGAAGCCACCACCAGGGAGATACAGCAGTTGCGCTCAGAGAACGCCACTCTGCGGTCGGACATGGCGGAGCTCCGCGCCGAGCTCGCCAGATTGCGGGCTGACTTGGTCTCCTCCCAAGCCGGTCCACCCCGGGCTGTTTTGACCAGTCCGGGCAAGAAGCAGCCTTCCACCTCTCCTGGAGGCATTGAGGCGCAGTTGCGGCAGTTAATGGGCTCATTCGAGTCCAAGATCGCTGCTCGCATCGGGAGTCTGGAGGCAAGATTGCCTCCGGTGCCGACCTCCCGCACACCGCCGGTCGCAAAGCCATACACGGCTACCGCTCCGACGCCCCTACCCTGTTCCGGGGGACGCGTTGGGACCTACGCGACACGCGCGGCGTCTGCGCCCAAGCAGAAGACGGCACGGTCTACGGCCCCTCCAGCGGTTGAGAGAACGCCAGCCCAGTCCCGGGGAGGCCCCCAGCCATCCCAGGTTTTGACGGCAGCACCATCTCCCGCGCCATCGGTCGCTCCACGTGCCCAGAAGGTCGAGGCTCGTGCCCCTGCGCCCGCACCTGCTCCCGCGCCCCTTGTCCCCGCTGATAAGGGCTGGCAGACGGTGAGCAAAAAGTCGCGCCGCAGGAAGAAGAAGAGGGCTGCTACAAAAGCAACCGCCCAAGGTGTGGCTAAGAAGCCTAAGCTCCAGGTGCCGAAAACGGCCGCCGTGGTTGTCACGGTGTCGCCGGAGGCACAAGAGCGTGGGGTCTCCTATGCGGAGATCTTCGCGTCGGTGAAGAGAAATCTCACCGCCTCCGACCTCGCGGGTCTGGGTGCTACCACCCGGCCCTCGCAGACGGGAGCTCGTATCCTCGAGTTCCCGGGCCCGGACGGAGGCAAAAACGCGGACTTCTTTGCTGAGAAGCTGCGGGGGATTATTGCTGGGGAGGAAGGCGTAAGAGTCGCCAGGCCCACGAAGTGCGCAGAAATGCGTATTTCGGGACTGGATGACTCGGTCACGGCCCAGGAAGTTCGGGAGGCTATTGGGACCCGTACCCAATGCGCTCTTGACTCCATCAGGGTCGGCGCCATTCGCCCCGGCCCCGGAGGTGCTTTTGCGGTTTGGGCGCAGTGCCCCGTTGCCGCGGCCAAATTATTGGCTGATGCGGGGAGGCTGCTCGTGGGCTTCAGCGCCGCCAGGGTTACGATCCTGCCGGCGAGACCCGCGCGCTGCTTCAAGTGCATGGCGACGGGACATATGCGTCCGAAGTGCAACAGTTGCTTCGACTGCGGTGGACTTTGTTTCCGCTGCGGTCGCCCGGGGCACAAGGCGGCGGACTGTTCCGCTGCCCCCCACTGCCCAGCGTGTGCGGCGGGCAACTTGCCTGCCAATCACCTTATGGGGCGGGAGGGGTGCAAACCCCCGCAGGCTTCTAAGCCACGCCCGGGGGGTAGCCAATCGGCCAAGGCTGCCCCTCGTACATCGCCGCCAACGCGAATGGAGGAGGACGTAGTACTGGAGTCCAATAATGGACAGTGAGTGCTTTTCCCTCCTCCAGGCGAATCTCAACCATTCTGCCGGCGCGCAGGATCTTTTCCTGCAAACCATGGCAGAGTGGTCGATTGCTGTTGCCGTAGCCGCGGAGCCCTATTATGTCCCTCCTCGTCCGAATTGGATGGGTGACTGGGACGGCTCCGTGGCCATCGTCAGCTCCGCTGCGCTCCATTCCCCGCCCTTGTCGCTCAGAGATAAGGGTACGGGATATGTTGCTGCCGACTGGGGGGGACTCACGCTTTACGGCGTGTACTTCTCCCCAAACCGGAGTTTGGCTGATTTTGAGGTTTTCCTGGCTAGCCTGGAAGCCTCGATACGGCGGCTAGCACCTCGTCAAGTCGTGGTGCTGGGGGATTTTAACGCCAAATCCTTGGCGTGGGGATCTCCCAGGACGGACGCTCGCGGAACGGCGGTAGAAGAATGGGCGGCTGCGGTGGGCCTCTGTTTGCTGAACAGGGGCACCACCAATACGTGCGTTCGGCGCCAGGGGGGGTCGATAGTGGACCTTTCGTTCGCTACCCCTGGTATCGAAGCACGAGTAAGGAACTGGCGCGTACTGGCTGAGGTTGAGACGCTCTCGGATCACTTGTACATCCGATTTGAGCTCTCCCGGTCCCAGGGCGCCAGTAGGGGTCACGCGGCGGGCAGACAATCCCGATTTCCGCGGTGGGCTGTGGGTCGACTCGACAGGGAACTGCTGGAGGAGGCGGCTATCGTTCAATCGTGGTCGTCCTCACTACCTCCGTCCGAGGACATCGACGTCACGGCTGTCCGTATTCGCGATGCGTTTACGCAGGTTTGCGATGCGGCCATGCCACGTTTCCGACGTCGTCCTCCGAGGAAGGAGGTCTACTGGTGGTCCCCAGAGTTGGCGGAACTCCGTGCGGCCTGTATTCGTGCCCGGAGGATCTACACCCGCAGTCGACGGCGTCACCGCGACGTAGAGAGGGAGGACCAGCTGTATGAAGCATATCGCAATGCAAGGGACGCATTCAAGCTGGCCATCTGCCGCGCGAAGGAGACGGCGAGACAGGAGATGCTGGAGGGTCTAGATCGTGACCCCTGGGGTCGCCCCTACAGAGCGGCGCTGAACAAGCTTCGCTCGTCGGGCCCCCCCCTTACAGAGACTCTCCAGCCCAGCTTCCTCGTGGAAGTGGTTGAGGCCCTTTTCCCGCAACGTGCGGAGCACACGCCACCGGCAATGGTCTCTGAGACCGACGACCGGGAGGCCGAGCCCAGTGTTCCGCCCGTCACGGAGGCGGAGGTGGGGGCGGCTGTACTTCGGATTCGTTCGAAGAGTACCGCCCCCGGGCCTGACGGGATTCCTGCCCGAGTGTTGGCCCTGGTCCTCAACCACATGGGAGACCGCCTCAGGGGGCTGTTCGACGTTTGCCTGGCGTCCGGACGGTTCCCTGACTGTTGGAAAACGGGGAAGCTGGTTCTCCTACCGAAGCCGGGTAGATCTCCCGATTCGGTCGCGGCCTTCAGGCCTATCGTGCTGCTGGACGAGGCGGGGAAGTTGCTTGAGAGAATTCTCGCTACCCGTATCGTCCGCCATTTGCGCGAGGTCGGCCCCGATCTGTCCGATGCCCAGTACGGCTTTCGTGCCGGGCGTTCGACGGTCGATGCCATTCTGCGTCTGAGGGCCGCGGCTGAGGAGGCAGTCCTCGGCGGCGGGGTTTTATTGGCGGTATCGCTTGACATCGCCAACGCCTTCAATACTCTGCCATTTGGCTGCATCGGTGAGGCGCTCCGGTTTCATGGAGTGCCCGATTACCTGAGGCAGCTGGTGGCCGACTATTTGCAAGGCCGGTGTGTCCTGTACGAGGATCGTGAAGGAGAAGTGAGGCGCAGGGCAATGTCGTGCGGTGTTCCTCAGGGGTCGGTCTTAGGACCGCTCTTGTGGAACATGGGATACGATTGGGCCCTGCGAGGAAACTTCCCACCCGGGCTCAGCGTACTCTGTTACGCCGACGACACGCTCGTCACAGCCCGGGCACGGAATTTCGAGGAGGCGGCGCGCCTGGCCACCCTAGGGGTTTCCCGAATGGTCGGGCGCATCGAGGCGCTGGGGTTGAGAGTGGCGCTTGAAAAGACGGAGGCCCTGTTGTTTCATGGGCCCCGTCGCGGTCCACCCGCTGGCGCCTCCTTGGTCGTCAACTCGGTCCTCGTACCGATACGCCCCCAGATGAAATATCTGGGGTTGGTGTTGGATGGGCGATGGCTCTTCGACGAGCATTTTCGCATCCTTGTGCCCAAACTTGAGGCTACTGCTGCCGCCCTGGGTCGGCTTTTGCCGAATCTTGGCGGTCCCAGTGCCTCAAGCCGACGGCTTTACATGGGGGTGGTACGGTCGATGGCGCTTTACGGCGCGCCCGTGTGGGCGGAGACCTTGTCCGCCCAGAATAGGGTTCGTTTGTGGAGACCCCAACGAACCATGGCGGTCCGGGCCATACGCGGCTACCGCACGGTGTCCACCGATGCGGCGTGCGCTTTGGCCGGAACTCCCCCGTGGGATTTGGATGCGGAAGTACTCGCCGACGTTTACTGGCAGGCGGCGGAGGTCCGGGCTGGGGGCTCTTGCCCCATGCCCGAACAACTGCGCGCCTGGCGCAGTCAGGCCCACCGGGACATCATGGCCCGGTGGAGGTCCCGGCTGGAGGCTCCACGTGCCGGTTTCCGAACCGTGGAGGCGCTCCAGCCGGTCCTTGAGGAGTGGGCGGTGAGGCAGCACGGGACCCTTTCCTTCCGGCTGGTGCAGGTTCTTTCCGGGCATGGGTGCTTCGGAAAGTATCTGCATTCGGTTGCGAGGAGGGAATTGCGTCCCGACTGTCATCACTGCGATTGCGGTGAGGACTCGGCGCAGCACACTCTCGAGCAGTGCCCTGCCTGGGAGCAGCAACGTCGAGTCCTCACCGCAGTGGTGGGTCGTGACCTCTCGCTGCCGACCGTGGTGTCATCTATGGTCCGCAGCGAGACGTCTTGGAACGCGGTCGCATCCTTTTGCGAGGACGTCATCTCGCAGAAGGAGGCGGCGGAGCGACGCAGGGAGGAGGACTCCCTTGCTGATCCGCTTCGTCGCCGGCGAACCGGGCGGCGTCGGCGCGACCATCTGCGCCTGATGCCGCCCTAATGGTGGGGCCGCGGGTGGGGGTTGACGGGGCCTTTTCCCCCCACTCGTAGCCTTCCGCGACGTCGGCGTCCTGCAGTGTACCCCAGGACGCCGCCGGAGTAGGAGTGCCCGGCATCTCGCCGCGCCGGGCACTGCCACTGAATTGGCCGCCGATGGTATAGCAGATTCCGGCGGCCCGTTCGCGCAGGTGGCGCGACGGTACACGGCCGATTTTTTAGTGGGGGCAGGTCCCACACTACCTCCAGCGCCTGCCCCGGGTGCTGGAGGTGTGCGTTAGGCATTTTTTACGGCCTTAAAAAAAAAAAAAAAAAAAAAAAAAAAAAAAAAGGTTAGGTTAGGTTAGGTTAGGTTGGGGTGCTAAGTGCCGGAAAACCTCCTCGTGGTGCACCCTGGGCAACGTGTGCCGGTGGATTCGCGGCGTTTCGCGAAACCACCGTCACACGGCTAATGTTCTGGCAGAGTAGGGGGTGGCCCATTCCTGGGCTGCCCCGAGGACGGGCTTGACGTGCACTCACACTGCCGTCGAGCGGGCGGGGAGATCTTCTTTCTGCCACCGTCGGATATCGTAATCCCGATTAGGAGTGTCGTGGCCACGTCTCACGGCTCCGAGCGGGGGCGAGGGTCTTGGCTTGGTCGCCTGGGCTGCGAGGATGACAACCTCTATAAAAAATCCCCGAATCCTGTGTTGCGGAGCGTGACCAGAGGCTGCATGGCCGATGGGATGTTCGGTTCCAAGCGCTACCCCCAGCTGGGGCACCTGCGGACCCCCCAGTTGGGATACAAATTTACGCTTACCCGGGTACAGGGGGCACTGCCCGGGTGGACCTTTATTTCCCCCATACTCGTGGGACCTAGTATGGACAATAATAAACTCAAGAATATGTTTAACAAGAGGAGCGTAACGCTACTGGAGAAGGAGAAGGAGAGAGAGGTGGAAGAAGTACGGCGAAGGAGCGCCGGTAGTAGGCCCTTAGAAGCGGCCGATTCCGGCCGGCTGGGTGGTTCGAGGACTTCGGTGACCTCAGCGTCGCTGGAGAGTTTGCTGCGATCGGGCCGTTTCGGCTCCGACTCCTCCATTAGCTCAGCGGTCAGCGACCCGACGATGTTCGGGTCAGGAAATGGTCCAGAGACCTCGATGGCTAGCGAAAGCCGCGCTCAACGTCAAAAGCGCGGTGTTTCTCCTGGAGACGACGAGAACCTTCCTGAGGTTGACCTCGAGGCCCCCAGGAAGATTCACTCATCCCAAAGGGGGGGTTCTGTGGCGAGATTTTCTCGCCCGAAAACACCCCCTGCAATGACGGCTGCCGACAACATTCCGGGCGCTTCAACAACTGGTGTGTTCTCTAGGCGGGAGGCCTACAATAGAGGCCGCACGGAAGGAGAAATAGCTGCTGAGGAGCGAGTCCAGCAGCTGTTGGGTGGACTCTGCCCGTCGGGAGGGGTCGGCGTCCCGAAATCTATGGAGGAACTCGTCCAGTCGGCGACTAAATCAGTGGCGGTTATTGCGAATGTGGCACCAAAAGCAAAAACTTGAAGGGCACATTCGCAAAAGGTTTGAAGGAAGCAGCCTCCGTCCTAAAGGAGGTAGTAAAGACGTTCTCCGAACATTCTGCTACCGCCGAGGTGGAGATGGAGAAGATGCGGGCCGACAACACCCGACTGAAGGAGGAACTAAAGGCGGTCCGGGCAGAGATGTCACAACTGCGTGCCGACTTCGGATCGCCTAGAGCCGGTTCTGTCCCGGCCCATAGTGGAGAGCGCCCGTCTGACGACTCCTTTACGGAGGCGCAGATGAGGCAGCTCTCACGTCTTATTGGGGGCATCGTCGACGCTCGCCTTGAGGGCGTTAAGGCGCGTCTGCCCCCAGAACCGAGCTGTCGGCCGCCGCTCGCGGGGCCCAAGCCCCCTAAGGGGCCACTGATGGCACGCCCGGCGCCACCACCGCGTACAGCGGGACGCGCTGGGTCTCTTAGAGCAGCGGGCACCTCAAGCGCCCAAACTGCTCAAGTCCGTCCCCCGGCGCCTGCGCCTGCTCCCGCCTCTGCTCCCTCTGGTGAGGAATGGCAAACGGCAGGGAGCAAGAAATCGCGGCGCCGGCATAAGCAGAAAGCCGCTGCCGCCTCCTCTGTACGGGAGGTCGCTCCGGCGAAAGAAAGAGGAAGGAAGAGGCCGAAGCTGTCTCCGCCGAAAACGGCCGCCGTCCTCGTGACGGTGTCGCCGGAGGCGGAGAGTAGAGGCGTCACGTACGCCAGCCTTTTCAGCGGGGCGAGGGCCGCTCTTTTGGCGGCTGGCGGCGTGGAAGTGAGCTTCCGCCGCTCACAAACCGGGGCCCGGCTTCTCGAGGTTTCGGGTACGGAGGGCCCGAAGAAGGCCGATCTCGTGGCGGAGACGCTGAGGCGTCTCGCAGGAGGAGACGACGGTGTAAGGGTCGCCAGGCCGATGAAGTGCGCGGAGTTGCGCGTCTCCGGCTTGGACGACTCTGTCACGTCTGAGGCTGTCCGGGAAGCAATAGAGCAGAAGGCTCACTGCTCTCCCGGAACCGTGAGGGTCGGCGCGATCCGCCCTGGCCCCGGAGGAGTTGGTGCGGCGTGGGCGCGTTGCCCCGTTGCTGCGGCCAAAATTTTGGCAGAGGCAGGCCGGCTCCTCGTGGGTTTCTCCGCCGCGAGGATCACCATCCTCGAGGCGAGGCCCGCGAGGTGCTACCGGTGCATGGGCGCGGGGCATCTTCGTCCCCAATGCACCAGTAGTTTTGACTGCAGCGGAATTTGTTTCCGCTGTGGTCAACCGGGGCATGCGGCAGCGGCGTGTTCTGCCGCTCCCCACTGCCCTGTGTGCGCGGCGGGCAACCAGCCCGCCAACCATATGATGGGGAGGGCGGGCTGTAAGCCTCCCAAGGCCGCAAAGCCGCCTGCGGGGACTGGCCGAGCTCCTCGCGCCCAGGCTCCGGTGCGGATGGAGGAGGGTGGGGACGAGGCGCCTTCTCGTGCCCCTACACCCTCCACCTAAAAGGACTCTCTTAGCCGTGCTCGCTCCTCGCCCCTGTCGTCAGTGATAGGGGTACCGGATGCGTTGCGCGGTAGGGGGTCCAGGACGCGGTCGCAACCTTCTGCGGGAAATTCAACCCGTGGGAGGAGGCGGCGGGGATAGTCTGCCCCGTCGCCGTCGCCGGCGAACCGGGCGACGTCGAGGCGCAGCTGCGCGTGACGTCGCTTGGTGGGGCTGTGGGCGTGATGGACGGGGAAGTTTCCCACGCTCGCGGCCTTTCGCGATGGCGGCGTTCTGTGTGTACCCAGGACGCCGCAGGAGCAGGAATGCCCGATGGGGCTATGCCGCTGGGTGGGTCCGCCGAAGAAATAGTCAATTCCGGCGGCCTATCCGTGTGAAGGCGGCGAGTTGGTACACGGCCGATTTTTTAGTGGGGGCAGGTCCCACACTACCTCCAGCGTCTGCCCCGGGTGCTGGAGGTGTGCGTTAGGCATTTTTTTACGGCCATAAAAAAAAAAAAAAAAAAAAAGGTTAGGTTAGGTTGGGGTGCTAAGTCTCTTCTGGGGGTATTGAGGCGCAGTTGCGGCAGCTGATGGGCTCTTTCGAGTCCAAGATCGCTGCCCGCATCGGGAGTCTGGAGGCAAGGCTGCCTCCGGCGTCGACCTCCCGTACACCGCCGGTCGCAAAGCCGTACACGGCTACCGCTCCGACGCCCCTACCCTGTTCCGGGGGACGCGTCGTGACCTACGCGACAAGCGAGGCGTCTGCGCCGAAGAGGAAGACGGCACGAGCCCAGGCCCCTGTAGCCCGATCCCAGGGAGGCCCCCAGCCTACCCAGGGTTCAACGGCGGCACCATCGCCCGCCCCTTCTGTCGTTCCACGCGCCCAGAAGGTTGAGGCTCGTGCCCCCCCTGCCCCTGCCCCCGCACCTGCTCCCGCCCCCCTCGCGTCCGCCAACGAGGGCTGGCAAAAGGTGAGCAAGAGGTCGCGGCGCAGACGTAAGGGGAAGAAGGCTGCTCCAAGCGCAGCTGCCCGAGAAGGCGTGGCCAGGAGACCGAAGCTCCAGGTGCCGAAAACGGCCGCCGTAGTCATTACGGTGTCGCCGGAGGCACAGGAGCGTGGAGTCTCCTATGCGGCGATTTTCGCGAAGGTGAAGACCACCCTCACCGCCTCCGATCTCGGGGGTCTGGGTGCAACCACCCGCCCCTCACAGACGGGAGCTCGGATTCTCGAGTTCCCGGGCCCAGACGGAGGCAAAAACGCGGACTTCTTCGCCGAGAAGCTGCGGGGTGTAATTGCTGGGGAGGAAGGCGTAAGAGTCGCCAGGCCCACGAAGTGCGCAGAAATGCGTATTTCGGGCTTGGATGACTCGGTCACGGCTCAGGACGTTCGGGAGGCTATTGGGACTAGGACCCAATGCGCTCCCGACTCCATCAGGGTCGGCGCCATTCGCCCCGGCCCCGGAGGCGCCTTTGCAGTGTGGGCGCAGTGCCCCGTTGCCGCGGCCAAATTATTGGCCGATGCAGGGAGGCTGCTCGTGGGCTTCAGCGCCGCCAGGGTTACGATCCTGCCGGCGAGACCCGCGCGCTGCTTCAAGTGCATGGCGACGGGACATATGCGTCCAAAATGCAATAGTTGCTTCGACTGCGGCGGACTCTGCTTCCGTTGCGGTCGCCCGGGGCACAAGGCGGCGGACTGTTCCGCTGCCCCCCACTGTCCAGCGTGTGCGGCGGGCAATTTGCCTGCCAATCACCTCATGGGACGGGAGGGGTGCAAGCCCCCGCAGGCTTCTAAGCCACGCCCGGGGGGTAGCCAATCGGCCAAGGCTGCCCCTCGCACACCGCCGCCAGCGCGAATGGAGGAGGATGTAGTACCGGAGTCCAGTAATGGACAGTGAGTGCTTTTCCCTCCTCCAGGCGAATCTCAACCATTCTGCCGGCGCGCAGGATCTTTTCCTGCAAACCATGGCAGAGTGGTCGATTGCTGTTGCCGTAGCCGCGGAGCCCTATTACGTTCCTCCTCGTCCGAATTGGATGGGTGACCGGGACGGCTCCGTGGCGATCGTCAGCTCCGCTGCGCTCCATTCCCCGCCCTTGTCGCTCAGAGATAAGGGTACGGGATATGTTGCTGCTGACTGGGGGGGACTCACGCTTTACGGCGTGTACTTCTCCCCAAACCGGAGTTTGGCTGATTTTGAGGTTTTCCTGGCTAGCCTGGAAGCCTCGATACGGCGGCTAGCACCTCGCCACGTCGTGGTGCTGGGGGATTTTAACGCCAAATCCTTGGCGTGGGGATCTCCCAGGACGGACGCTCGCGGAGCGGCGGTAGAGGAATGGGCAGCTGCGGTGGGCCTCTGTTTGCTGAACAGGGGCACCACCAATACGTGCGTTCGGCGCCAGGGGGGGTCGATAGTGGACCTTTCGTTCGCTACCCCTGGTGTCGAGGCACGCGTAAGGAACTGGCGCGTACTGGCTGAGGTTGAGACGCTCTCGGATCACTTGTATATCCGGTTTGAGCTCTCCCGGTCCCAGGGCGCCAGTAGGGGTCACGCGGCGGGCAGACAATCCCGATTCCCGCGGTGGGCTGTGGGTCGACTCAACAGGGAACTGCTGGAGGAGGCGGCTATCGTTCAATCGTGGTCGTCCTCACCACCTCCGACCGAGGACATCGACGTCACGGCTGTCCGTATTCGCGATGCGTTTACGCAGGTTTGCGATGCGGCCATGCCACGTTTCCGACGTCGTCCTCCGAGGAAGGAGGTCTACTGGTGGTCCCCAGAGTTGGCGGAACTCCGTGCGGCCTGTATTCGTACCCGGAGGATCTACACCCGCAGTCGACGGCGTCACCGCGACGTAGAGAGGGAGGACCAGCTGTATGAAGCGTATCGCAATGCGAGGGACGCATTCAAGCTGGCCATCTGCCGCGCGAAGGAGACGGCGAGACAGGAGATGCTGGAGGGTCTAGATCGTGACCCTTGGGGTCGCCCCTACAGAGCGGCGCTGAATAAGCTCCGCTCGTCGGGCCCCCCCCCTTACAGAGACTCTCCAGCCCAGCTTCCTCGTGGAAGTGGTTGAGGCCCTTTTCCCGCAACGTGCGGAGCACACGCCACCGGCAATGGTCTCTGAGACCGACGACCGGGAGGCCGAGTCCAGTGTTCCGCCCGTCACGGAGGCGGAGGTGGGGGCGGCTGTACTTCGGATTCGTTCGAAGAGTACCGCCCCCGGGCCTGACGGGATTCCTGCCCGAGTGTTGGCCCTGGTCCTCAACCACATGGGAGACCGCCTCAGGGGGCTGTTCGACGTTTGCCTGGCGTCCGGACGGTTCCCTGACTGTTGGAAAACGGGGAAGCTGGTTCTCCTACCGAAGCCGGGTAGATCTCCCGATTCGGTCGCGGCCTTCAGGCCTATCGTGCTGCTGGACGAGGCGGGGAAGTTGCTTGAGAGAATTCTCGCTACCCGTATCGTCCGCCACTTGCGCGAGGTCGGCCCCGATCTGTCCGATGCCCAGTACGGCTTTCGTGCCGGGCGTTCGACGGTCGATGCCATTCTGCGTCTGAGGGCCGCGGCTGAGGAGGCAGTCCTCGGCGGCGGGGTTTTATTGGCGGTATCGCTTGACATCGCCAACGCCTTCAATACTCTGCCATTTGGCTGCATCGGTGAGGCGCTCCGGTTCCATGGAGTGCCCGATTACCTGAGGCAGCTGGTGGCCGACTATTTGCAAGGAATTTCGAGGAGGCGGCGCGCCTGGCCACCCTAGGGGTTTCCCGAATGGTCGGGCGCATCGAGGCGCTGGGGTTGAGAGTGGCGCTTGAAAAGACGGAGGCCCTGTTGTTCCATGGGCCCCGTCGCGGTCCACCCGCTGGCGCCTCCTTGGTCGTCAACTCGGTCCTCGTACCGATACGCCCCCAGATGAAATATCTGGGGTTGGTGTTGGATGGGCGATGGCTCTTCGACGAGCATTTTCGCATCCTTGTGCCCAAACTTGAGGCTACTGCTGCCGCCCTGGGCCGGCTTTTGCCGAACCTTGGCGGTCCCAGTGCCTCAAGCCGACGGCTTTACATGGGGGTGGTACGGTCGATGGCGCTTTACGGCGCGCCCGTGTGGGCGGAGACCCTGTCCGCCCAGAATAGGGTTCGTTTGTGGAGACCCCAACGAACCATGGCGGTCCGGGCCATACGCGGTTACCGCACGGTGTCCACCGATGCGGCGTGCGCGGTGAGGCAGCACGGGTCCCTTTCCTTCCGGCTGGTGCAGGTTCTTTCCGGGCATGGGTGCTTCGGAAAGTATCTGCATTCGGTTGCGCGGAGGGAATCGCGTCCCGACTGTCATCACTGCGATTGCGGTGAGGACTCGGCGCAGCACACTCTCGAGCAGTGCCCTGCCTGGGAGCAGCAACGTCGAGTCCTCACCGCAGTGGTGGGTCGTGACCTCTCGCTGCCGACCGTGGTGTCATCTATGGTCCGCAGCGAGACGTCTTGGAACGCGGTCGCATCCTTTTGCGAGGACGTCATCTCGCAGAAGGAGGCGGCGGAGCGACGCAGGGAGGAGGACTCCCTTGCTGATCCGCTTCGTCGCCGGCGAACCGGGCGGCGTCGGCGCGACCATCTGCGCCTGATGCCGCCCTAATGGTGGGGCCGCGGGTGGGGGTTGACGGGGCCTTTTCCCCCCACTCGTAGCCTTCCGCGACGTCGGCGTCCTGCAGTGTACCCCAGGACGCCGCCGGAGTAGGAGTGCCCGGCATCTCGCCGCGCCGGGCACTGCCACTGAATTGGCCGCCGATGGTATAGCAGATTCCGGCGGCCCGTTCGCGCAAGTGGCGCGACGGTACACGGCCGATTTTTTAGTGGGGGCAGGTCCCACACTACCTCCAGCGTCTGCCCCGGGTGCTGGAGGTGTGCGTTAAGCATTTTTTACGGCCTTAAAAAAAAAAAAAAAAAAAAAGGTTGGGGTGCTAAGTGCCGGAAAACCTCCTCGTGGTGCACCCTGGGTAACGTGTGCCGGTCGATTCGCGGCTTTTCGCGAAACCACCGTCACACGGCTAATGTTCTGGCAGAGTAGGGGGCGGCCCATTTCTGGGCTGCCCGGAGGACGGGCTTGACGTGCACTCACACTGCCGTCGAGCGGGCGGGGAGATCTTCTTTCTGCCACCGTCGGATATCGTAATCCCGATTAGGAGTGTCGTGGCCACGTCTCACGGCTCCGAGCGGGGGCGAGGGTCTTGGCTTGGTCGCCTGGGCTGCGAGGATGACAACCTCTATAAAAAATCCCCGAATCCTGTGTTGCGGAGCGTGACCAGAGGATGCATGGCCGATGGGATGTTCGGTTCCAAGCGCTACCCCCAGCTGGGGCACCTGCGGACCCCCCAGTTGGGATACAAATTTACGCTTACCCGGGTACAGGGGGCACTGCCCGGGTGGACCTTTATTTCCCCCATACTCGTGGGATCAAATATGGACGATTCAAAACTTAAAAACATATTTAATAGGAGGAGGAGCCCAAGGCTCGTGTTAAAAGACGTAGTTGCTGAAAGAGAGGGAGAGGACGCAGCTAGGAGTGGGGGCAGTTTGCCCCGAGAAGTGGCGGAGGCCGGCCCTTTGAGCGGTTCCAGAACTTCGGTGACGTCTGGGTCACTGGATAGCCTGTTGCGCTCGGGCCGGTTCGGCTCCGATTCATCGCTGAGCTCAGTCAGCGATATGGACTTGGTGGGTCCACAGACCCTGTCAGCTGAGCACCGCCGCGCTCAACAACAAAAGCGCGGCGCATCTCCCGGAGGTGACGGAAACCTTCCTGAGGTTGAGGCACCCAGGAAGGTTCATTCTTCCCAAAGAGGGGGGTCTGTGGCGAGGTTCGCTCGCCCGAAGACACCCCCTCCTGCGGTGACGGCACCGAACGTTCCTACGTCCGGTGTATTTTCCAGGCGGGAGGCCTACAACAGAGGCCGCACGGAGGGTGAAGTAGTTGCTGAGGAGCAGGTCCAGCAGCTATTGGATGAACTCCGCCCGTCGGGGGGAGTGAGCTCCACGAAGACCGTGGCGGAGCTCATGGAGTCGGCGGCCACCTCCTTGAAAGTGATAGCGAACGTAGCTCAGAAGAGCAAAAACCTTAAAGGCACGTTCGCCAAGGGCCTGAAAGCGTCCGCCTCGACTATGAAGGAGGTGGTGGAGGCGCTGTTTGACAACGCCCGTCTGGAGGAAGAGCTGAAAGCTCTTCGCGCCGATTTAGCGCAGATGCGTGCCGATTTAGGATCGGCTAGTGCCGGTTCTGCCCCGGCCTTAGACAGGGCTGTGCGGGCCGGTTCTGTCCCGGCCCATAGTGGAGAGCGCCCATCTGACGACTCCTTTACGGAGGCACAGATGAGGCAGCTCTCACTTCTTATCGGGGGCCACTTAGACGCTCGCCTTGAGGGCATCAAGGCGCGGCTGCCCCCGGAACCGAGCTGTCGGCCGCCGCTCGCGGCGCCCAAACCCCCGCAGGGGCAACGCCCGGTGCCACCAACCCGAACAGGGGGACGCGCTGGGTCTTTTGCGGCAGTGGTTGCCTCAGGGCCGGGCGACCGAGGTGCGCGGCTGCGGAGTGAAGACTCCCAGCCCGCGCAGCGTGCGCCGACAAAAGCAATCCGTCCCGCCGTAGTGGGCGCCTCAGGCGTCCCTACGGCCCAAGCCTGTCCCCCGGCGCCGGGGTCTGCTTCCGCCTCTGCCCCCTCTGGTGAGGAATGGCGAACGGCGGAGAGTAGGAAATCGCGGCGCCGGCAGAAGAAGAAGGCCACTCCCGCCGTTCCCGTGCAGGAGGTTGCCCCGGCAAGGGAGAAAGTGAGGCGAAAGCCAAAACTTACTCCGCCGAAAACGGCAGCCGTCCTGGTGACGGTGTCGCCGGAGGCGGAGCACAGAGGGGTCACCTACGCCAGCTTATTCAGCGGGGCGAGGGCCGCTCTTCTAGCAGCTGGGGGCGTGGAAGTGAGCTTCCGCCGCTCACAGACCGGGGCCCGGCTCCTTGAGTTTCACTACCTCCAGCGTCTGCCCCGGGTGCTGGAGGTGTGCGTTAGGCATTTTTTACGGCCATAAAAAAAAAAAAAAAAAAAAAAGGTTAGGTTAGGTTAGGTTAGGTTAGGTTAGGTTAGGTTGGGGTGCTAAGTGCCGGAAAACCTCCTCGTGGTGCACCCTGGGCAACGTGTGCCGGTGGATTCGCGGCTTTTCGCGAAACCACCGTCACACGGCTAATGTTCTGGCAGAGTAGGGGGCGGCCCATTTCTGGGCTGCCCGGAGGACGGGCTTGACGTGCACTCACACTGCCGTCGAGCGGGCGGGGAGATCTTCTTTCTGCCACCGTCGGATATCGTAATCCCGATTAGGAGTGTCGTGGCCACGTCTCACGGCTCCGAGCGGGGGCGAGGGTCTTGGCTTGGTCGCCTGGGCTGCGAGGATGACAACCTCTATAAAAAATCCCCGAATCCTGTGTTGCGGAGCGTGACCAGAGGATGCATGGCCGATGGGATGTTCGGTTCCAAGCGCTACCCCCAGCTGGGGCACCTGCGGACCCCCCAGTTGGGATACAAATTTACGCTTACCCGGGTACAGGGGGCACTGCCCGGGTGGACCTTTATTTCCCCCATACTCGTGGGAACAGAATGGATTCAAACAAACTAAGAAACATGTTTAATAAGAAGAAGGAGAGCGTAACGCTACTGGAGAAGGAGAAGGAGAGAGAGGTGGAGGACGTACGGCAAAGGAGCGCGAGCAGTTTGCCCCTAGAAGCGGCCGATTCCGGCCGGCTAAGCGGTTCCAGGACTTCGGTGACCTCTGCGTCACTGGAGAGTTTGCTGCGCTCGGGCCGGTTCGGCTCGGAATCGTCGCTCAGCTCAGCGATGAGCGATTTGGACCAGTCGAGTCTCTGGAGGCGGTGAGAACCTTCCTGAGGTTGACGTTGGAGTCCCCAGGAAGGTTCACTCTTCCCAAAGAGGGGGGTCGGTGGCGAGGTTCGCTCGCCCGAAGACACCCCCTATAGTGACGGCACCGATCGCTAAAACGTCCGGCGTGTTTTCCAGGCGGGAGGCCTACAATAGAGGCCGCACGGAGGGGGAAACAGTTGCTGAGGAGCAAGTCCAGCAGCTGTTGGGTGAGCTTCGCCCGTCGGAGGGAGTTACCTCCCCGAAGACAATGGAGGAGCTTATGGAGTCGGCGGCCACTTCCGTGAAGGTAATAGCAAACGTAGCTCAGAAGAGCAAGAACCTCAAGGGCACCTTCGCCAAGGGCCTGAAAGCATCCGCCTCGACACTGAAGGAGGTGGTCGAGGCGCTATTTGAGCGCTCCACCGCCAACGAGGCTGAGATGCAGAGGTTGCGGACTGACAATGCCCGCCTGGAGAAAGAAGTGAAGGCGCTTCGCGCCGATATAGCCCTGGAGGAGAGCGCCCATCTGACGACTCCTTTACGGAGGCGCAGATGAGGCAGCTCTCACGTCTTATTGGGGGCATCGTCGACGCTCGCCTTGAGGGCGTTAAGGCGCGTCTGCCCCCAGAACCGAGCTGTCGGCCGCCGCTCGCGGGGCCCAAGCCCCCTAAGGGGCCACTGATGGCACGCCCGGCGCCACCACCGCGTACAGCGGGACGCGCTGGGTCTCTTAGAGCAGCGGGCACCTCAAGCGCCCAAACTGCTCAAGTCCGTCCCCCGGCGCCTGCGCCTGCTCCCGCCTCTGCTCCCTCTGGTGAGGAATGGCAAACGGCAGGGAGCAAGAAATCGCGGCGCCGGCATAAGCAGAGAGCCGCTGCCGCCTCCTCTGTACGGGAGGTCGCTCCGGCGAAAGAAAGAGGAAGGAAGAGGCCGAAGCTGTCTCCGCCGAAAACGGCCGCCGTCCTCGTGACGGTGTCGCCGGAGGCGGAGAGTAGAGGCGTCACGTACGCCAGCCTTTTCAGCGGGGCGAGGGCCGCTCTTTTGGCGGCTGGCGGCGTGGAAGTGAGCTTCCGCCGCTCACAAACTGGGGCCCGGCTTCTCGAGGTTTCGGGTACGGAGGGCCCGAAGAAGGCCGATCTCGTGGCGGAGACGCTGAGGCGTCTCGCAGGAGGAGACGACGGTGTAAGGGTCGCCAGGCCGATGAAGTGCGCGGAGTTGCGCGTCTCCGGCTTGGACGACTCTGTCACGTCTGAGGCTGTCCGGGAAGCAATAGAGCAGAAGGCTCACTGCTCTCCCGGAACCGTGAGGGTCGGCGCGATCCGCCCTGGCCCCGGAGGAGTTGGTGCGGCGTGGGCGCGTTGCCCCGTTGCTGCGGCCAAAATTTTGGCAGAGGCAGGCCGGCTCCTCGTGGGTTTCTCCGCCGCGAGGATCACCATCCTCGAGGCGAGGCCCGCGAGGTGCTACCGGTGCATGGGCGCGGGGCATCTTCGTCCCCAATGCACCAGTAGTTTTGACTGCAGCGGAATTTGTTTCCGCTGTGGTCAACCGGGGCATGCGGCAGCGGCGTGTTCTGCCGCTCCCCACTGCCCTGTGTGCGCGGCGGGCAACCAGCCCGCCGACCATATGATGGGGAGGGCGGGCTGTAAGCCTCCCAAGGCCGCAAAGCCGCCTGCGGGGACTGGCCGAGCTCCTCGCGCCCAGGCTCCGGTGCGGATGGAGGAGGGTGGGGACGAGGCGCCTTCCCGTGCCCCTACACCCTCCACCTAAAAGGACTCTCTTAGCCGTGCTCGCTCCTCGCCCCTGTCGTCAGTGATAGGGGTACCGGATGCGTTGCGCGGTAGGGGGTCCAGGACGCGGTCGCAACCTTCTGCGGGAAATTCAACCCGTGGGAGGAGGCGGCGGGGATAGTCTGCCCCGTCGCCGTCGCCGGCGAACCGGGCGACGTCGAGGCGCAGCTGCGCGTGACGTCGCTTGGTGGGGCTGTGGGCGTGATGGACGGGGAAGTTTCCCACGCTCGCGGCCTTTCGCGATGGCGGCGTTCTGTGTGTACCCAGGACGCCGCAGGAGCAGGAATGCCCGATGGGGCTATGCCGCTGGGTGGGTCCGCCGCACTTGAAAAGACGGAGGCCCTGTTGTTTCATGGGCCCCGTCGCGGTCCACCCGCTGGCGCCTCCTTGGTCGTCAACTCGGTCCTCGTACCGATACGCCCCCAGATGAAATATCTGGGGTTGGTGTTGGATGGGCGATGGCTCTTCGACGAGCATTTTCGCATCCTTGTGCCCAAACTTGAGGCTACTGCTGCCGCCCTGGGCCGGCTTTTGCCGAACCTTGGCGGTCCCAGTGCCTCAAGCCGACGGCTTTACATGGGGGTGGTACGGTCGATGGCGCTTTACGGCGCGCCCGTGTGGGCGGAGACCCTGTCCGCCCAGAATAGGGTTCGTTTGTGGAGACCCCAACGAACCATGGCGGTCCGGGCCATACGCGGTTACCGCACGGTGTCCACCGATGCGGCGTGCGCGTTGGCCGGAACTCCCCCGTGGGATCTGGATGCGGAAGTACTCGCCGACGTTTACTGGCGGGCGGCGGAGGTCCGGGCTGGGGGCTCTTGCCCCATGCCCGAACAACTGCGCGCCTGGCGCAGTCAGGCCCACCGGGACATCATGGCCCGGTGGAGGTCCCGGCTGGGGGCTCCACGTGCCGGTTTCCGAACCGTGGAGGCGCTCCAGCCGGTCCTTGAGGAGTGGGCGGTGAGGCAGCACGGGACCCTTTCCTTCCGGCTGGTGCAGGTTCTTTCCGGGCATGGGTGCTTCGGAAAGTACCTGCATTCGGTTGCGCGGAGGGAATTGCGTCCCGACTGTCATCACTGCGATTGCGGTGAGGACTCGGCGCAGCACACTCTCGAGCAGTGCCCTGCCTGGGAGCAGCAACGTCGAGTCCTCACCGCAGTGGTGGGTCGTGACCTCTCGCTGCCGACCGTGGTGTCATCTATGGTCCGCAGCGAGACGTCTTGGAACGCGGTCGCATCCTTTTGCGAGGACGTCATCTCGCAAAAGGAGGCGGCGGAGCGACGCAGGGAGGAGGACTCCCTCGCTGATCCGCTTCGTCGCCGGCGAACCGGGCGGCGTCGGCGCGACCATCTGCGCCTGATGCCGCCCTAATGGTGGGGCCGCGGGTGGGGGTTGACGGGGCCTTTTCCCCCCACTCGTAGCCTTCCGCGACGTCGGCGTCCTGCAGTGTACCCCAGGACGCCGCCGGAGTAGGAGTGCCCGGCATCTCGCCGCGCCGGGCACTGCCACTGAATTGGCCGCCGATGGTATAGCAGATTCCGGCGGCCCGTTCGCGCAGGTGGCGCGACGGTACACGGCCGATTTTTTAGTGGGGGCAGGTCCCACACTACCTCCAGCGTCTGCCCCGGGTGCTGGAGGTGTGCGTTAGGCATTTTTTACGGCCTTAAAAAAAAAAAAAAAAAAAAAAAAAAAAAGGTTAGGTTAGGTTAGGTTAGGTTAGGTTAGGTTGGGGTGGGGTGCTAAGTGCCGGAAAACCTCCTCGTGGTGCACCCTGGGCAACGTGTGCCGGTGGATTCGCGGCGTTTCGCGAAACCACCGTCACACGGCTAATGTTCTGGCAGAGTAGGGGGTGGCCCATTCCTGGGCTGCCCGGAGGACGGGCTTGACGTGCACTCACACTGCCGTCGAGCGGGCGGGGAGATCTTCTTTCTGCCACCGTCGGATATCGTAATCCCGATTAGGAGTGTCGTGGACATGTCTCACGGCTCCGAGCGGGGGCGAGGGTCTTGGCTTGGTCGCCTGGGCCGCGAGGATGACAACCTCTATAAAAAATCCCCGAATCCTGTGTTGCGGAGCGTGACCAGAGGATGCATGGCCGATGGGATGTTCGGTTCCAAGCGCTACCCCCAGCTGGGGCACCTGCGGACCCCCCAGTTGGGATACAAATTTACGCTTACCCGGGTACAGGGGGCACTGCCCGGGTGGACCTTTATTTCCCCCATACTCGTGGGAATAAAAATGGATGACTCTAAACTGAAAAATATTTTTAATAGGAGGAGGAGCCCAAGGCTCGTGTTAAAAGATGTGGTTGTGGAAAGAGAGGGAGAGGACGCAGCTAGGAGTGGGGGCAGTTTGCCCCGAGAAGTGGCGGAGGCCGGCCCTTTGAGCGGTTCCAGAACTTCGGTGACGTCTGGGTCACTGGAAAGCCTGTTGCGCTCGGGCCGGTTCGGCTCCGAATCTTCGCTAAGTTCGGTTAGCGATATGGACCTGTTGGTGCGTCCAGAGACGTTGACAGCTGGGCAACCCCGCGCAGTGCAACAAAAGCGCGGTGCATCTCCCGGATGTGACGTGAACCTTCCTGAGGTTGACCTCGAGGTCCCCAGGAAGGTACATTCTTCCCAAAGGGGGGGGTCTGTGGCGAGGTTCGCTCGCCCCAAGACACCTCCCCCTGTAGTGACGGCACCGAACGTCAAAACATCCGACGTATTCTCCAGGCGGGAGGCCTATAACAGAGGCCGCACGGAGGGAGAAAAAGTTGCTGAGGAGCAGGTCCAGCAACTGTTGGGTGAGCTTCGCCCGTCGGGGTCAGTTAGCTCCCCGAAAACAGTGGAGGAGCTCATGGAGTCGGCGGCCACTTCCATGAAAGTGATAGCGAACGTAGCTCAGAAGAGCAAAAACCTCAAAGGCACGTTCGCCAAGGGCCTCAAAGCGTCCGCCTCGACACTGAAGGAGGTGGTGGAGGCGCTGTTCGAGCGCTTCACCGCCAACGAGGCTGAGACGCAGAAGTTGCGCGCTGATAACGCCCGTCTGGAGGAAGAGCTGAAAGCTCTACGCGCCGATTTAGCTCAGATGCGTGCTGATTTAGAATCGGCTAGTGCCGGTTCTGCCCCGGCCTTAGTCAGGGCTGTGCGGGCCGGTTCTGTCCCGGCCCATAGTGGAGAGCGCCCATCTGACGACTCCTTTACGGAGGCGCAGATGGGGCAGCTCTCACGTCTTATCGGGGGCATCGTCGACGCTCGCCTTGAGGGCGTTAAGGCGCGTCTGCCCCCAGAACCGAGCTGTCGGCCGCCGCTCGCGGGGCCCAAGCCCCCTAAGGGACCACCGATGGCACGCCCGGCGCCACCACCGCGTACAGCGGGACGCGCTGGGTCTCTTAGAGCAGCGGGCACCTCAAGCGCCCAAACTGCTCAAGTCCGTCCCCCGGCGCCTGCGCCTGCTCCCGCCTCTGCTCCCTCTGGTGAGGAATGGCAAACGGCAGGGAGCAAGAAATCGCGGCGCCGGCATAAGCAGAGGGCCGCTGCCGCCTCCTCTGTGCAGGAGGTCGCTCCGGCGAAAGAAGGAGGCAAAAAGAGGCCTAAGCTGTCTCCGCCAAAAACGGCCGCCGTCCTTGTGACGGTGTCGCCCGAGGCGGAGAGTAGGGGCGTAACATACGCCAGCCTCTTTAGTGGGGCGAAGGCCGCTCTTTTGGCAGCTGGGGGCGTGGAGGTGAGCTTCCGCCGCTCACAAACCGGGGCCCGGCTCCTCGAGGTTGCGGGGACGGAGGGCCCAAGGAAGGCTGACCTAGTGGCGGAGACGCTGAGGCGTCTCGCGGAGGGCGAGGAGGGCGTAAGAGTCGCCAGGCCGACAAAGTGCGCGGAGTTGCGCGTCTCCGGCCTGGACGACTCAGTTACGCCCGAGGCTGTCCGGGAGGCAATTGAGCTGAAGACTCAATGCTCTCCCGGAACCGTGAGAGTCGGTGCGATTCGCCCCGGCCCCGGCGGAGTTGGTGCGGTGTGGGCGCGTTGCCCCGTCGCAGCGGCTAAAATGTTAGCAGAGGCGGGCCGGCTCCTCGTGGGTTTCTCTGCCGCGAGGATCACCATCCTCGAGGCGAGGCCCGCGAGGTGCTACCGGTGCATGGGCGCGGGGCATCTACGGCCTCAATGCACCAGCAGCTTCGACTGCAGCGGACTCTGTTTCCGCTGCGGTCAACCGGGGCATTCGGCAGCGGCGTGTTCCGCCGCTCCCCATTGCCCCGTGTGCGCGGCGAGCAACCTGCCCGCCAACCACATGATGGGAAGGGCGGGCTGCAAGCCCCCCAGGGCTGCCAAGCCCCCCAAGGCTGCCAGGCCGCCCTCGGGGACGGACCCCTGCACCCAGGCTCCGGTGCGGATGGAGGAGGGTGGGGACGAGGCGCCTTCCCATGCCTCTACACCCTCCACCTAACGGACTCCTTAGCCATGCTCGCTCCTCGCCCCTGTCTACAGTGATAGGGGTACCGGATGCGTAGCGCGGTAGGGAGTCCAGGACGCGGTCGCATCCTCCTGCGAGTACTTCATCTCGTGGGGGGAGGCGGCGGGGCTAGTCTGCCCCGTCGCCGGCGAACCGGGCGACGTCGAAGCGCAATCGCGCGTGACGTCGTTTGGTGGGGCTGTGGGCGTGATGGACGGGGAAGTTTCCCACGCTTACGGCTTTCCGCGATGGCGGCGTTCTGTGTGTACCCAGGACGCCGCAGGAGCAGGAATGCCCGATGGGGCTATGCCGCTGGGTGGGTCGCCGAAGATATATCAAGTCCTGGCGGCCTATCCGTGATGGCGGCGAGCAGGTACACGGCCGATTTTTTAGTGGGGGCAGGTCCCACACTACCTCCAGCGTCTGCCCCGGGTGCTGGAGGTGTGCGTTAGGCATTTTTTACGGCCATAAAAAAAAAAAAAAAAAAAAAAAAAAAAAGGTTAGGTTGGGGTGCTAAGTGCCGGAAAACCTCCTCGTGGTGCACCCTGGGCAACGTGTGCCGGTGGATTCGCGGCGTTTCGCGAAACCACCGTCACACGGCTAATGTTCTGGCAGAGTAGGGGGTGGCCTATTCCTGGGCTGCCCGGAGGACGGGCTTGACGTGCACTCACACTGCCGTCGAGCGGGCGGGGAGATCTTCTTTCTGCCACCGTCGGATATCGCAATCCCGATTAGGAGTGTCGTGGCCACGTCTCACGGCTCCGAGCGGGGGCGAGGGTCTTGGCTTGGTCGCCTGGGCTGCGAGGATGACAACCTCTATAAAAAATCCCCGAATCCTGTGTTGCGGAGCGTGACCAGAGGATGCATGGCCGATGGGATGTTCGGTTCCAAGCGCTACCCCCAGCTGGGGCACCTGCGGACCCCCCAGTTGGGATACAAATTTACGCTTACCCGGGTACAGGGGGCACTGCCCGGGTGGACCTTTATTTCCCCCATACTCGTGGGATTCATTATGGATACAAATAAATTGAAAAATATATTTAATAAGAGGAGCGTAGCGCTCCCTGAGAAGGAGAAGGAGAAGGAGAAGGAGAAAGAGGTGGAGGACGAACAGCGAAGGAGCGCGGGCAGTTTGCCCCAAGAAGCGGCCAATTCGGGCCGGCTGATCGATTCCAGGACTTCAGTGACCTCTGCGTCGCTGGAGAGTTTGTTGTGCTCGGGCCGGTTCGGCTCAGAATCCTCGCTCAGCTCAGCAGTGAGCGATATGGACCAGTTGGTGGGTGGTTCAAGCATCGGTCCAGACGCGTTGTCGGTTGATGAGTGCCGCGCTCGACAGCAGAAGCGCGGTGCTTCTCCTGGAGACGGCGAGAACCGGAACAGGAAGGTCCACTCTTCGCAAAGAGGGGGATCTGTGGCTAGATTTGCTCGGCCGCAGACACCGCCAGCAAAGACGGCTGCTAAAATCACGCCAGTCGCAACAACGTCTGGCGTGTTTTCTAGAAGGGAGGCTTACAACCGAGGCCGCACAGAAGGAGAGTTAGTCGCTGAGGACCAAGTCCAGCAACTAATGGATGGGCTCCACTCGTCGGGAGGGGTAATTGCCCCGAAAACCGTGACAGAGCTCGTGGAATCGGCGACTGCTTCAATAGCGGTCATTGCGAAGGTGGCAGCCAAATCTAAGAATCTGAAGGGCACCTTCGCAAAAGGCTTGAAGGAGTCAGCCTCCGTCCTTAAGGAGGTGGTGGACACGCTCTCCGATCGTTGCGTGGAGTTGCGGGCCAACAGCTCCCGCTTAGAGGCCGAAGTTAGGGCGCTCCGCGCCGAGATTACGCAGTTGCGGGCCGAATTTCAATCGGTCAAGGCCGTCGGTTCTGTCCCGGCCAGGGTGGACGCTGTGCCAACAGGTTCCGTCCTGAATGTGCCAGCCCAAGCCAGAGAGCAGTCGCCTAGCGATTCCTTCACGGAGGCGCAAATGCGACAGCTCACTATCCTATTCGGGAGCCTCATGAACGCGCACCTTGAGGGCATCAAGGCGCGTCTGCCCCCGGAGCCGAGCTGTCGGCCGCCGCTCGCAGTGCCCAAGCCGAAGCCTCCTCAGGGGCCACCAGAGGGGCCGCCACCACCCCGTACAGGGGGACGGGCCGGGTCTTTTGCAGCAGCGGCTGCCTCAAGACCGGTTGACCAAGGTGTGCGGCCGCGGAGGGGAGATCCCAAACCCCCGCCGCAGCGTGCGCCGAGAGGAGCCGTTGTGGATGCTTCATGCGCCACAGCGGCTCAGGTCCATCGCCCGGCGCCTGCGCCTGCTCCCGCCACTGCCACCTCTTGTGAGGAATGGCAAACGGCGGGGAGCAAGAAATCGCAGCGCCGGAAGAAACAGAGAGCCGCTGCGCCCTCTGTGCAGGAAGTCGCTGCTGCCCCCTCTTCGCAGGAGGCCGCTCCGCCTAAAAGAGGCAGGAAGAGGCCGAAGCTGTCTCCGCCGAAAACGGCCGCCGTCCTTGTGACGGTGTCGCCGGAGGCGGAGAGCAGAGGCGTTACTTACGCCAGCCTCTTCAGTAACGCAAAGGCCGCTCTCTTAGCGGCTGGGGGCGTAGAGGTCAGGTTCCGCCGCTCACAGACCGGGGCCCGGCTTCTTGAAGTTCCAGGGGCGGAGGGCGCTAAGAAGGCCGACCTGGTGGCGGAAACGCTCCGGCGTCTCGCGGGAGGCGAGGAAGGCGTGAGAGTCGCCAGGCCGATGAAGTGCGCGGAGTTGCGCATCTCTGGCTTGGACGACTCCGTAACGTCCGAGGAGGTCCGGGAGGCTATAGAGCAGAAAGCTCAGTGCTCTCCCGGAACCGTGAAGGTCGGCGCGATCCGCCCCGGCCCCGGCGGAGTTGGTGCGGCGTGGGCACGTTGCCCCGTCGCCGCGGCCAAAGTTTTGGCAGAGGTGGGGCGGCTCCTCGTGGGTGTCTCTGCCGCGAGGATCACTATCCTCGAGGCGAGGCCCGCGAGGTGCTATAGGTGCATGGGCGCAGGGCACCTGCGCCCTCAATGCACCAGCAGCCTAGACTGCAGCGGACTCTGTTTCCGCTGCGGTCAAACGGGGCATACGGCAGCGGCGTGTTCTGCCGCTCCCCACTGCCCCGTGTGCGCGGCGGGCAACCAGCCCGCCGACCACATGATGGGAAGGGCAGGCTGCAAGCCCCCCAAGGCTGCAAAGCCCACCAAGGCTGTCAAGCCGCCCTCGGGGACGGGCCGAGCTGCGGCCGACCCCAGCACCCAGGCTCCGGTGCGGATGGAGGAGGGTGAAGACGAGGCGCCCTCTCAAGCCTCTCCACCCTCCACCTAACGGACTCCCTTAGACGTGCTCGCTCCTCGCCCCTGTCGTCAGTGATAGGGGTACAGGATGCGTTGCGCGATAGGGGGTCCAGGACGCGGTCGCATCCTCCTGCGGGAACTTCATCTCGTGGGGGGAGGCGGCGGGGACAGTCTGCCCCGTCGCCGGCGAACCGGGCGACGTCGAGGCGCAGTCGCGCGTGACGTCGCTTGGTGGGGCTGTGGGCGTGATGGACGGGGAAGTTTCCCACGCTTGCGGCCTTTCGCGATGGCGGCGTTCTGTGTGTACCCAGGACGCCGCAGGAGCAGGAATGCCCGATGGGGCTATGCCGCTGGGTGGGTTCGCCGAAGAAGTAGCTAATTCCGGCGGCCTATCCGTGTCAAGGCGGCTAGTAGGTACACGGCCGATTTTTTAGTGGGGGCAGGTCCCACACTACCTTCCAGCGTCTGCCCCGGGTGCTGGAGGTGTGCGTTAGGCATTTTTTACGGCCATAAAAAAAAAAAAAAAAAAAAAGGTTAGGTTAGGTTAGGTTGGGGTGCTAAGTGCCGGAAAACCTCCTCGTGGTGCACCCTGGGCAACGGACGGTGATCACTTTTTGATCGCCGGACGGCTAATGTTCTGGCAAAGAGAGGGGCCCGTATTCGGGCCACTCGGGGCGTTTCTCCTTGTGCCCCCTCTTGTTTTATTTTGTTTTATTTTATTTTATTTTGTTTTATTTTGTTTTACTGTCTATTTTGTTTTGCTTTATTTTATTTTTACACCTTTACTTTTTACACTTCTTTTTATTTTGCTTTTGTTTTGTTTTGTTTTCCTGCTGGGGGGGAAAACAGTGGAGAAATGTGGCGGGCTCGGCGTGCTCTCGCTATTGCGTTGCCGCCGGGCAATCAGGGGAGGTTTTGGTCCATCCCTGGGCCTTTCGGAGGAAGGGCAAGGGGCGGCGGGTTCACCATCTATTTACAGATGGCGGACATGGTCTGATGCAGACCACCGACCGGCCCGACCCGTAATCCTGAATTGACAGGACCGGGGGTCCACGCTTTGTGGGCTGCGGGGAAGTAAACCCCTTTAAAAAATACCCTAATCCCACGCTTGTGGTGCCCGGCAATGGGATGAATGGCTGAGGGGATCTCAGTCCCGAGGGCTACCCAGACGGAGGTCTCGAAACTCAACAACATTATGTCGAAGGTCCAAGTTTCAGCAGAATCTACCCAGGAGGGTCCCGAGCGCACTTCGCTCGGGGAATCCCTTGCGGAGCCAGTCGGCTCCGTCAGTCCCGCGTACTCTGGGGGGGACAACCAACGACACATCCGCCCGTTGCCGAGCGGTAAATCCGGCACAAAGAAGAGCGCGAAGGTCGCGCTCCGAACCTCGAGCCGTATTTCTGCGGTTCGCGAGAAGGGTCGTAAGACCGTGAGAGGGGCTAAGGCGAGTGGGGCTCCATCCCCGTTGCCGCCTAAGGTCCCGCGTACGGGCTCTTTGACCGCCTCGGAGTCCTCCATTACGGACGTGGACGTAATGGAGGCTACTGAAGTCCACGACGACAAAGCGGTGCGTGACGAGCAGCCAGGCAGGCTCTGGGTTTCCCAGAAGCGTGGCCGCAGCCGCTCGCCGCCGCAGGAGGTGCCGGGGGTCTCCCAGACCCTCAGCAAAATACCTACAGCGCGTAGGGGAGGAGCCAGTGGCTCTGTTTTCTCCAGCAGGGAGAAATACCTGCGCACGCGCACGGAGGGCGAGCGCACCGCCGAAGACCGGGTGGTGCAGCTCCTCGCCGAGGACCAACGGTCGGGGGGGGACCTTGAATCCCCTCCTACTACGTCGGAACTCAAGGCGAGGGCCGGGGATGCGGTAGCCGCGATTTACGAGGTGGCTACCAAATCCACTAATTTGAAGGGGCCCTTTGTGCGCGGCCTTAAGGAGGCGGGCGCTAAACTGCTCGTAGTGGTGGACGACCTGGCCGGTCGCACGGAAGCCACCACCAGGGAGATACAGCAGTTGCGCTCAGAGAACGCCACTCTGCGGTCGGACATGGCGGAGCTCCGCGCCGAGCTCGCCAGACTGCGGGCCGACCTAGCCTCCTCTAGACCCGGTTCATCGCGGGCTGTTTTGGCCAGTCCTGCGAAAACGCAGCCTTCACCCTCCTCCGGAGGTATTGAGGCGCAGTTGCGGCAGCTGATGGGCTCTTTTGAGTCGAAAATCGCTGCCCGCATCGGGAGTCTGGAGGCAAGATTGCCTCCGGTGCCGTGCACACCGCCGGTCGCAAAGCCGTACACGGCTACCGCTCCGACGCCACTACCCTGTTCCGGGGGACGCGTTGGGACCTACGCGACACGCGCGGCGTCTGCGCCCAAGCAGAAGACGGCACGAGCTACGGCCCCTCCAGCGGTCGAGAGGACGCCAGCCCAGCCCCGGGGAGGCCCCCAGCCACCCCAGGTTTTGACGGCGGCACCATCTCCCGCGCTGTCGGTCGCTCCACGTGCCCAGAAGGCTCGTGTCCCTGCGCCCGCACCTGCTCCCGCCCCCCTCGTCCCCGCTGACGAGGGCTGGCAGAAGGTGAGCAAAAGGTCGCGGCGCAGAAGAAAGGGGAAGAAGGCTGCCCCAAATGCAGCTGCCCAAACAGTCGTGGCTAAGAAGCCTAAGCTCCAAGTGCCGAAAACGGCCGCCGTGGTTGTCACGGTGTCGCCGGAGGCACAGGAGCGTGGGGTCTCCTATGCGGAGATCTTCGCGTCGGTGAAGAGAAATCTCACCGCCTCCGACCTCGCGGGTCTGGGTGCTACCACCCGGCCCTCGCAGACGGGAGCTCGGATCCTCGAGTTCCCGGGCCCGGACGGAGGCAAAAACGCGGACTTCTTTGCTGAGAAGCTGCGAGGGATTATTGCTGGGGAGGAAGGCGTTAGAGTCGCCAGGCCCACGAAGTGCGCAGAAATGCGTATTTCGGGCTTGGATGACTCGGTATCCGCCCAGGAGGTTCGGGAGGCTATTGGGAGCCGTACCCAATGCGCTCTTGACTCCATCAGGGTCGGCGCCATTCGCCCCGGTCCCGGAGGCGCTTTTGCGGTTTGGGCGCAATGCCCCGTTGCCGCGGCCAAATTATTGGCTGATGCAGGGAGGCTGCTCGTGGGCTTCAGCGCCGCCAGGGTTACGATCCTGCCGGCGAGACCCGCGCGCTGCTTCAAGTGCATGGCGACGGGACACATGCGTCCGAAGTGCACTAGTTGCTTCGACTGCGGCGGACTCTGTTTCCGCTGCGGTCGCCCGGGGCACAAGGCGGCGGACTGTTCCGCTGCCCCCCACTGTCCAGCGTGTGCGGCGGGCAATTTGCCTGCTAATCACCTCATGGGACGGGTGGGGTGCAAACCCCCGCAGGCTCAAAAGCCACGCCCGGGGGGTAGCCAATCGGCCAAGGCTGCCCCTCGCACACCGCCGCCAGCGCGAATGGAGGAGGATGTAGTACCGGAGTCCAATAATGGACAGTGAGTGCTTTTCCCTCCTCCAGGCGAATCTCAACCATTCTGCCGGCGCGCAGGATCTTTTCCTGCAAACCATGGCAGAGTGGTCGATTGCTGTTGCCGTAGCCGCGGAGCCCTATTACGTTCCTCCTCGTCCGAATTGGATGGGTGACCGGGACGGCTCCGTGGCCATCGTCAGCTCCGCTGCGCTCCATTCCCCGCCCTTGTCGCTTCGAGATAAGGGTACGGGATATGTTGCTGCCGACTGGGGGGGACTCACGCTTTACGGCGTGTACTTCTCCCCAAACCGGAGTCTGGCTGATTTTGAGGTTTTCCTGGCTAGCCTGGAAGCCTCGATACGGCGGTTAGCACCTCGCCACGTCGTAGTGCTGGGGGATTTTAACGCCAAATCCTTGGCGTGGGGATCTCCTAGGACGGACGCTCGCGGAACGGCGGTAGAAGAATGGGCAGCTGCGGTGGGCCTCTGTTTGATGAACAGGGGTGCCACCAATACGTGCGTTCGGCGCCAGGGGGGGTCGATAGTGGACCTTTCGTTCGCTACCCCTGGTATCGAGGCACGTGTAAGGAACTGGCGCGTACTGGCTGAGGTTGAGACGCTCTCGGATCACCTGTATATCCGGTTTGAGCTCTCCCGGTCCCAGGGCGCCAGTAGGGGTCACGGCGCGGGCAGACAATCCCGATTCCCGCGGTGGGCTGTGGGTCGACTCGACAGGGAACTGCTGGAGGAGGCGGCTATCGTTCAATCGTGGTCGTCCTCACCACCTCCGACCGAGGACATCGACGTCACGGCTGTCCGTATTCGCGATGCGTTTACGCAGGTTTGCGATGCGGCCATGCCACGTTTCCGACGTCGTCCTCCGAGGAAGGAGGTCTACTGGTGGTCCCCAGAGTTGGCGGAACTCCGTGCGGCCTGTATTCATGCCCGGAGGATCTACACCCGCAGTCGACGGCGTCACCGCGACGTAGAGAGGGAGGACCAGCTGTATGAAGCGTATCGCAATGCGAGGGACGCATTCAAGCTGGCCATCTGCCGCGCGAAGGAGACGGCGAGACAGGAGATGCTGGAGGGTCTAGATCGTGACCCCTGGGGTCGCCCCTACAGAGCGGCGCTGAATAAGCTCCGCTCGTCGGCCCCCCCCCTTACAGAGACTCTCCAGCCCAGCTTCCTCGTGGAAGTGGTTGAGGCCCTTTTCCCGCAACGTGCGGAGCACACGCCACCGGCAATGGTCTCTGAGACCGACGACCGGGAGGCCGAGCCCAGTGTTCCGCCCGTCACGGAGGCGGAGGTGGGGGCGGCTGTACTTCGGATTCGTTCGAAGAGTACCGCCCCCGGGCCTGACGGGATTCCTGCCCGAGTGTTGGCCCTGGTCCTCAACCACATGGGAGACCGCCTCAGGGGGCTGTTCGACGTTTGCCTGGCGTCCGGACGGTTCCCTGACTGTTGGAAAACGGGGAAGCTGGTTCTCCTACCGAAGCCGGGTAGATCTCCCGATTCGGTCGCGGCCTACAGGCCTATCGTGCTGCTGGACGAGGCGGGGAAGTTGCTTGAGAGAATTCTCGCTACCCGTATCGTCCGCCACTTGCGCGAGGTCGGCCCCGATCTGTCCGATGCCCAGTACGGCTTTCGTGCCGGGCGTTCGACGGTCGATGCCATTCTGCGTCTGAGGGCCGCGGCTGAGGAGGCAGTCCTCGGCGGCGGGGTTTTATTGGCGGTATCGCTTGACATCGCCAACGCCTTCAATACTCTGCCATTTGGCTGCATCGGTGAGGCGCTCCGGTTCCATGGAGTGCCCGATTACCTGAGGCAGCTGGTGGCCGACTATTTGCAAGGCCGGTGTGTCCTGTACGAGGATCGTGAAGGAGAAGTGAGGCGCAGGGCAATGTCGTGCGGTGTTCCTCAGGGGTCGGTCTTAGGACCGCTCTTGTGGAACATGGGATACGATTGGGCCCTGCGAGGAAACTTCCCACCCGGGCTCAGCGTACTTTGTTACGCCGACGACACGCTCGTCACAGCCCGGGCACGAAATTTCGAGGAGGCGGCGCGCCTGGCCACCATAGGGGTTTCCCGAATGGTCGGGCGCATCGAGGCGCTGGGGTTGAGAGTGGCGCTTGAAAAGACGGAGGCCCTGTTGTTTCATGGGCCCCGTCGCGGTCCACCCGCTGGCGCCTCCTTGGTCGTCAACTCGGTCCTCGTACCGATACGCCCCCAGATGAAATATCTGGGGTTGGTGTTGGATGGGCGATGGCTCTTCGACGAGCATTTTCGCATCCTTGTGCCCAAACTTGAGGCTACTGCTGCCGCCCTGGGTCGGCTTTTGCCGAATCTTGGCGGTCCCAGTGCCTCAAGCCGACGGCTTTACATGGGGGTGGTACGGTCGATGGCGCTTTACGGCGCGCCCGTGTGGGCGGAGACCCTGTCCGCCCAGAATAGGGTTCGTTTGTGGAGACCCCAACGAACCATGGCGGTCCGGGCCATACGCGGTTACCGCACGGTGTCCACCGATGCGGCGTGCGCGTTGGCCGGAACTCCCCCGTGGGATCTGGATGCGGAAGTACTCGCCGACGTTTACTGGCAGGCGGTGGAGGTCCGGGCTGGGGGCTCTTGCCCCATGCCCGAACAACTGCGCGCCTGGCGCAGTCAGGCCCACCGGGACATCATGGCCCGGTGGAGGTCCCGGCTGGAGGCTCCACGTGCCGGTTTCCGAACCGTGGAGGCGCTCCAGCCGGTCCTTGAGGAGTGGGCGGTGAGGCAGCACGGGACCCTTTCCTTCCGGCTGGTGCAGGTTCTTTCCGGGCATGGGTGCTTCGGAAAGTACCTGCATTCGGTTGCGCGGAGGGAATCGCGTCCCGACTGTCATCACTGCGATTGCGGTGAGGACTCGGCGCAGCACACTCTCGAGCAGTGCCCTGCCTGGGAGCAGCAGCGTCGAGTCCTCACCGCAGTGGTGGGTCGTGACCTCTCGCTGCCGACCGTGGTGTCATCTATGGTCCGCAGCGAGACGTCTTGGAACGCGGTCGCATCCTTTTGCGAGGACGTCATCTCGCAGAAGGAGGCGGCGGAGCGACGCAGGGAGGAAGACTCCCTTGCTGATCCGCTTCGTCGCCGGCGAACCGGGCGGCGTCGGCGCGACCATCTGCGCCTGATGCCGCCCTAATGGTGGGGCCGCGGGTGGGGGTTGACGGGGCCTTTTCCCCCCACTCGTAGCCTTCCGCGACGTCGGCGTCCTGCAGTGTACCCCAGGACGCCGCCGGAGTAGGAGTGCCCGGCATCTCGCCGCGCCGGGCACTGCCACTGAATTGGCCGCCGATGGTATAGCAGATTCCGGCGGCCCGTTCGCGCAGGTGGCGCGACGGTACACGGCCGATTTTTTAGTGGGGGCAGGTCCCACACTACCTCCAGCGTCTGCCCCGGGTGCTGGAGGTGTGCGTTAGGCATTTTTTACGGCCTTAAAAAAAAAAAAAAAAAAAAAAAAGGTTAGGTTAGGTTAGGTTGGGGTGCTAAGTGCCGGAAAACCTCCTCGTGGTGCACCCTGGGCAACGGACGGTGATCACTTTTTGATCGCCGGACGGCTAATGTTCTGGCAAAGAGAGGGGCCCGTATTCGGGCCACTCGGGGCGTTTCTCCATGTGCCCCCTCTAGTTTTATTTTGTTTTGTTTTATTTTATTTTGGTTTTATTTGTTGCAATACTCATCTTTACACTCCTATTTTAACACCTTTTATTTCTTTGTTCTTTAATCTTTTATTGTTACATTTTGCTTATTTATTTTATTTTGTTGCACTTTTATTTTGTTTTGGTTTATTTATTTTTACAATAGCCATTTTAACATTTTATTTTTACACCTTTACTCTGTGTTTTTGGTTTTCCACTTTTCTTTTTACATTTTGGTTTTGTTTTTGTATTGTTTGTTTTCCCACTGGGGGAGGGAACCAGTGGAGTTATGTGGCGGGTACGGCGTGCTTTCGCTATTGCGTTGCCGCCGGGCAAACGGGGGAGGATTTGGTCCATCCCTGGGCCTTTCGTAGGAAGGGCGAGGGGCGGCGGGTTCACCATCTATTTATAGATGGCAGACACGGTCTGATACAGACCACCGACCGGCCCGACCCGTAACCCTGAATTGACAGGAACGGGGGCTCACACTTTGTGGGCTGCGGGGAAGTAAACCCCTTTAAAAAATACCCTAATCTCACGCTTGTGGGGCCCGGCAATGGGATGAATGGCTGAGGGGATCTCAGTCCCGAGGGCTACCCAGACGCAGGTCTATAAACTTAAAAATAATGTCGAAGGTAAATGCAAATATAACTACCCAGGAGGGTCCTGAGCGCACTTCGCTCAGGGAATCCCTTGCGGAGCCAGTCGGCTCCGTCTGTCCCGCGTACTCTGGGGGGGACACCCAACGACGCACCCGCCCTGTGCCGAGCGGTAAATCCGGCACCGAGAAAAGCGCGAAGGTCGCGCTTCGATCTTCGAACCGCAGTGCGGTTCTTAAGAAGGATACCAAAGTCCACGAAGAGTGTATTGAGAGTGGCCGAAGCCGAAGTCGTTCATCTTCGGTAGTTGATGAATCTGAAAGAGAGAGCGGGAGTGACGCCGAGAGCGATACCCCGCAAAGATTATGGCGTAGCTGTGTGGGGTCGGGCTCGACCTCGGAAGACTCAGCATCAGCTTTAACGCCAGCTGCAAAACGCGGCAGAGGACGACCCCCCACTACGGGCCAGTACGTGGGTATTGGGAAAGCCCGCCGCGAAAAAGCTGACGCCCTTCGCGCCGACGAAGAAAAGAACAAAACGGCTGAGCTCCGAGTATCCGAGCTCATTAATAGAGTGCGAACGGAGAGGCAATTGCCGAGTTCCATCACGCACAGAGCAGTAGACGACGAAGACGCGTCTACTAAGGAGTTGGACACCAAACTCAAAGCAGCTCTCGCTGCCATCACGGAGGTGTCCAAAATTTCCAAAGGGTTGAAAGGCACTTGCCAGAAGGCCCTTAAAGAGGCAGTAGCGTGCATTTCGGAGTGCACAAAAACGCTCCTTCAAAGATCAACCTCAGAAGAGGTTAACATACTGCAGGCGTCTAATACGCGGCTAAGGGCCGATATCGACGAACTCCAAAGAGAGCACAGTGAGCTTAGGCTAGAAGTGCGCAAACAACGCGCCCTCAACTGTCAGCCTCTCAAGGCCCCGCCATCGGTGCCGCCGTCGGATGAGGCAATGGGGAGATTTATGGAGCGTTTTGAGGCGCGCTTCGCGGCTTTGGAGGCCAGGTTATTAGCGGAACCAATCGCACCCAAACCTGCCCAGAAAGATCAACCTGTCGCTCCAACCAGCTCGGCCATAAAACCACCGCGGTCAAAAAAGACGAAGAAGGGGGCAAAGGCTCAGAAGTCCAAGCACGACCTTATCCCTCCCGCTCCGGACGCCTTACCCTCGCCCGGTCCAGCAACGGCTCCTTATGCTCCCGATAGGCCGGAAAAATCCACACAAGAAAGGTGGCAGAAGGTGGGCAAAAATAAAAGCCAAAAGAAGACGAGGCCCAAGAAGAAAGCAGAGAGAGGTCTTCAAGTACCACGAACAACGGCCGTGGTACTGACTCTGTTGCCGGAGGCCGGTCTGAGCTACAAAGACGTCTTACTTAAAGCAAAAACTGACGTCAAACTGGCAGAGCTGGGAATCCCACACGTGCGTGTCACGGAGACCCAAACTGGAGCGCGCTTGCTGCATATTAAAGGAGCCACCAGTGGCGCAAAAGCAGATGCCCTGGCCGAAAAACTGAAGGGGCTCTTTAAAGAAGAAGAAGTGCGGGTGACCAGACCCAGCAAGCGCACAGATATACGCGTGCTGGGCTTAGACGAGACTGCAACAACAACAGAAGTGGCAGACGCGGTGGCAAAGGCGGGGGACTGCACGGCCGCCCAGGTCCGTGTTGGAACCATCTCCTTCCGGAGGCGTGGGTCAGGAGGTGCCACCATTGTAAGTTGCCCCGTGGCGGCAGCTAAGAAGTTGGTCACCGCACGGAAATTACTTGTGGGCGAATGGACCACGGCAAGAGTGAAGCTTATGGAGCCGAAGCCCACCAGATGCTACCGGTGCCTAGCGGTTGGCCATTTAGGTGCGAAATGCACCTCAGATGTTAACTGCAGCAATAAATGCTATCGCTGCGGAAACGTCGGTCATAATGCGAGTACATGCTCTGCAACGCCGCACTGCATAATCTGTGCCGCAAGAGAAAAGCCGGCGGAGCACATGATGGGAACAAAAAACTGCCCACAATCAACGCCCGCGGCTAAATCAACGGAGGGAATGCAATCTACCAATAAATAATGGCCATACTTAGATTACTTCAAACAAACGCAAACCATTCTGCCAGAGCTCAGGATCTCCTGCTTCAGAGTATGGCGGAGTGGTCTATTAACATCGCGGTGGTCGCCGAGCCTTATTTTGTACCCTCCAGGGACGATTGGGCGGGCGACTTGGACAATGTCGTAGCCATTATCTCAAGGACTGCTGCTGGTTCCCCCGCTCTCAACAATATCTCAAAGGGCCCGGGATGGGTGGCAGCGTCCGTAGAGTCGTCAATGGTGGTGGCTTGCTATTTTTCACCCAACCGCACCCTCGCGGAATTTGAAGACTTTCTAAGTCTAAGCTGGATGTCGTGGTCAGCCGCAGTCGCTCCGTTATTGTAGTCGGCGACTTGAATGCGAAGGCTACATTGTGGGGATCCCCGGCCACGGACGCAAGGGGTGCAGCACTAGAGGAGTGGACGCTAACGTCAGGCCTACTAGTCCTTAATCGCGGGTCAGTGGACACATGCGTGCGTCACAATGGGGGATCCATCGTGGACGTCTCGTTTGCGAGTCCGGCGGCAGCTCGTCGTGTGCAAGGTTGGCGTGTCGTTGAGGAAGCGGAAACACTATCCGACCACCGGTATATTCGGTTCGACATTTCCGCTCAGACCTCCGATGCAGCAACCCGCAGCATGGTCTCCGAAGAATGTGAACGACGCTGGGCACTGAAAAAACTAAATCGGGACGCTCTATTGGAGGCCGCCATTGTGGAAGCCTGGGTTTCCGCACCCGGCAGTCCAGAGAACGTAAATACGGAGGCTATCAACTTTCAACAAGTCGTGTCCCGCATATGCGACGCGGCAATGCCGCGAGTTCGCCCCGGACGCGCGAAGCGACAAGTGTACTGGTGGTCGCAAGAAATCGCGCATCTACGTCAGGAATGCGTTACAACGCGACGCCAGTATACGAGGCACCGCAGACGACGACGACGTTCTCCTGATTCAGCTGCCGTAGAGGCCGAACTATACAACGCATACCGAGCCGCAAGAAAGGCCCTTCAAGCGGCAATTAAAACGGCGAAAATCCAGGCCCGAGAAGAACTTCTGGCAACTTTGGATCGAGACCCGTGGGGTCGCCCATACCGTATGGTACGGGGCAAGATTCGCCCGTGGGCGCCTCCACTTACCCAAAGTCTCCAGCCGGAATTCTTAGAGGAGGTGGTCAACACTTTGTTTCCCTCCAATGCGGCACACCCACCACCCATTATGGCGCTACCCTCACTAGCTCCAGAGGATGATGTTGGGAACGTTCCGGAAATATCCGAAGCTGAGGTCAGTGCTGCGGTTAAGAAGATGCTCGGCAAGAACACCGCGCCTGGCCCGGATGGCATTCCCGGCCGAGCATTAGGCCTGGCCCTACAAGTTTTGGAGCCACAAGCAAGGGAGCTCCTCACCGCGTGCTGCGAGCGAGGCCAGTTTCCTACGACGTGGAAGGTGGGGAAGCTGGTCCTCTTGCGCAAAGAGGGACGCCCAGCAGAGTCTCCGTCTGCATATCGGCCTATAGTGTTGCTCGACGAGATGGGGAAACTCTTCGAACGTATCATCGCCGACCGTCTCGTCGGGCATTTAAATACGCTGGGGCCGAATCTTGCCGACAACCAATACGGTTTCCGCCGGGGACGCTCTACCGTAGAGGCCATCTTGCGCGTGAGGGCCCTGGCTGAAGAAGCTATGTCCTGCGGCGAAGTCATCCTGGCGGTGTCCTTGGATATCGCCAATGCTTTCAACACGCTTCCTTGGAGTTGTATTAGAGAGGCACTAAGTTATCACCAGGTGCCACCTTACTTGTTGCGACTTGTCGGCAATTACTTATCGGAAAGGGCCATCATCTATTCTGGCCATGAAGAAACCGTCCGGCGAGAAATGGTATGCGGTGTTCCACAGGGGTCAGTTCTCGGACCGCTCCTTTGGAACATCGGATACGACTGGGTACTCCGAGGTACACTACTACACGGCGTTAGTGTTATTTGTTACGCCGATAACACACTAGTGACGGCACGAGCGAAAACGCATCGGCAGGCCACAATACTAGCCACAGCAGGAGTCGCTCAAATAGTTACTCGAATCCGGCGACTGGGCTTGGAGGTGGCCCTTAGCAAATCCGAGGCAATAGTGTTTCACGGACCTCGAAATCGGCCACCCCCCGAATTGAATATCACAGTGGGAGGCATCCGCATCAGCGTAAAATCAACGCTGAAGTACTTGGGACTCGTTCTCGACAGCCGCTGGGACTTCGGGCCACATCTTCGCGGGCTGGCCCCAAAATTGATAAAAGCGGCAGGGGCGCTCGCAGGTTTATTGCCCAACTTAGGAGGGCCCGACACATCAGTTCGCAGACTATACACGGGCATTGTTCGTTCGATGGCACTGTACGGTGCTCCCGTGTGGGCCAATGACCTGACGGAACGCAATTCGGCAGAACTTCACAGGCCACAAAGAGCGATGGCTGTCAGGGTCATAAGAGGGTACCGTACCATATCGTTCGAAGCGGCAAGCCTCCTGGCCGGATTCCCTCCTTGGGACCTAGAGGCCAAAGTCCTTGCAGGACTCTATAATTGGCGCAAAAACGCACAGGTGAATGATCTGCGCCCAGTCCCGCAAGAGATATCGGCGCAGCGGGCGCTGCTTAAAGAAACGTTGTTGGACGACTGGAGAGCGCGATTGGCGCAACCAAAAGCGGGTCACGCCACGGTGTCTGCATTAGCACCGATATTAGAAGAGTGGCTGGAGAGGCGCCATGGGGCCCTAACTTTCAGGCTGACGCAGGTATTATCGGGGCATGGATGCTTCGGCAAGTACCTGTGTCGCATTGGCCGTGAGCCGACACCGGAGTGCCACCACTGCGAAGACAGCCGCGAGGACACGGCGCTGCATACCCTAGCGGAATGTTCAGCGTGGGCGGGACAGCGCCAAGATCTCGCGATGAATATCGGCGCCAGCATAATTACGCTCCCAACCCTCGCACAAGCGATCACGATGAGCGAAAGCGCCTGGGAGTCTGCCGCAGCCTTCTGCGAGGCGGTGATGAACGCAAAGGAAGCGGCGGAGAGGGACAGGGAGAACAGCACCACACTCCCATCCCGCAGCAGACGCACCGGGCGCCGGAGGCAACGCAACGACCTCCAGCCCCCATGAGTGCTGGCCTGCGAGTGGCTTGGAGGGCACCAGGCCACTCGACCAGAACAGGCCCGAGACGGCGGCGCGTCGTGTTCCACGCGCGCCTCTCTACAAAATGAGGTGAGGGGCAAGGAATCCCCTCTTACTATCAAGACGAGGCAGCCATACATTCAAACGGCAGCCATGGTCTGTCGAGGGTCGAGGAATCTTTCGCAAGAGTCACCCTGACCGCGACCTTAAAGACCTCCCGCAGAAGGAACACCGTGTGGTTTTTAGTCGGTTCGACTCCGACATAACCATCCCGTCGTGCCCTCGATGGGGTGGTATCCGGCGATTTTCCACACGAAAAAAAAAAAAAAAAAAAAAAAAAAAAAAAAGGTTAGGTTAGGTTAGGTTAGGTTAGGTTAGGTTAGGTTAGGTTTTTTTTTTTTTTTTAGAAGCACCCGTCATCACAGGGTGTTGTCGCTTTTTACCCCTATCAAGGGACAGGGCCTTTCATTCATCGTCTTTATTTATTATTTTTCATTATTTACATTTTTAACTTAATCTATCCTATCCTATAACTAATTAACAAAGAAGTTCCTTATTTTATCATATTTTATAAACTTAATACTAATGTTTCATTTCATATTTATAACAAAATATGTATAAACATTAATTTATTGTGACTTATTTTTATTTATTACCTTTTTACCGACTTTTTCACAAAATTTTAAAAACTCCTCCCTAGTATCTGGATTTGTTACTAATGAATTTAAGTTTTCTCTACTTATATTGTTGTTGATCTTCTGCTCCGTTTCGAAGCGGTGGACCGCATAGGTTAGGTTAGGTTAGGTTAGGTTAGGTTAGGTTAGGTTAGGTTAGGTTAGGTTAGGTTAGGTTAAAAAAAAAAAAAAAAAAAAAAAAAAAAAAAAAAGGTTAGGTTAGGTTAGGTTAGGTTAGGTTAGGTTAGGTTAGGTTGGGGTGCTAAGTGCCGGAAAACCTCCTCGTGGTGCACCCTGGGCAACGTGTGCCGGTGGATTCGCGGCGTTTCGCGAAACCACCGTCACACGGCTAATGTTCTGGCAGAGTAGGGGGTGGCCCATTCCTGGGCTGCCCGGAGGACGGGCTTGACGTGCACTCACACTGCCGTCGAGCGGGCGGGAAGATCTTCTTTCTGCCACCGTCGGATATCGTAATCCCGATTAGGAGTGTCGTGGCCACGTCTCACGGCTCCGAGCGGGGGCGAGGGTCTTGGCTTGGTCGCCTGGGCTGCGAGGATGATAACCTCTATAAAAAATCCCCGAATCCTGTGTTGCGGAGCGTGACCAGAGGATGCATGGCCGATGGGATGTTCGGTTCCAAGCGCTACCCCCAGCTGGGGCACCTGCGGACCCCCCAGTTGGGATACAAATTTACGCTTACCCGGGTACAGGGGGCACTGCCCGGGTGGACCTTTATTTCCCCCATACTCGTGGGATTCAGTATGGATAACAACAAATTAAGAAATATTTTTAATAAGAAGAAGGAGAGCGTAACGCTACTGGAGAAGGAGAAGGAGAAAAATTTGGAAGAAGTACGGCGAAGCAGCGCCGGTAGTTTGCCCTTAGAAGCGGCCGATTCCGGCCGGCTGGGCGGTTCGAGGACTTCGGTGACCTCTGCGTCGCTGGAGAGTTTGCTGCGCTCGGGCCGGTTCGGCTCGGAATCCTCGCTCAGCTCAGCGGTGAGCGATATGGAGCAGTTGGTGGGTGGATCAGGCATCGGTCCAGACGTGCTGTCGGCTGATGAGTGCCGCGCTCGACAGCAGAAGCGCGGTGCTTCCCCTGGAGACGGTGAGAACCTTCCTGAGCTTGACCTCGGAGTCCCCAGAAAGGTTCACTCATCCCAAAGAGGGGGATCTGTGGCCAGATTTGCTCGGCCGCAGACACCCCCTGCAAAGACGGCTGCTAAAATAACGCCAGTCGCATCAACGAGTGGCGTTTTTTCTAGGCGGGAGGCCTACAACCGGGGCCGCACAGAGGGAGAATTAGTCGCTGAGGACCAAGTCCAGCAACTTATGGACGGGCTCCACTCGTCGGGAGGGGTAAGTGCCCCGAAAACCGTAACGGAGCTCGTGGAATCGGCGACTGCTTCAATAGCGGTCATTGCGAAGGTGGCAGCCAAGAGTAAAAATCTAAAGGGCACCTTCGCAAAAGGCTTGAAGGAGTCAGCTTCCGTCCTAAAGGAGGTGGTGGATTCGTTCTCTGACCGTTGCGTGGAGTTGCGGGCCAATAGCTCCCGCTTAGAGGCGGAAGTTAAGGCGCTCCGCACCGAGATTACGCAGTTGCGGGCCGAATTTCAATCGGTCAAGGCCGTCGCTTCTGTCTCGGCCAGGGTGGACGCTGTGCCAACAGGTTCCGTCCTGAATGTGCCAGCCCAAGCCAGAGAGCTGTCGCCGAGCGATTCCTTCACGGAGGCGCAAATGCGACAGCTCACTATCCTTTTCGGGAGCCTCATGAACGCGCACCTTGAGGGCATCAAGGCGCGTTTGCCCCCGGAGCCGAGCTGTCGGCCGCCGCTCGCAGTGCCCAAGCCGAAGCCTTCTCAGGGGCCACCAATGGGGCCGCCACCACCCCGTACAGGGGGACGGGCCGGGTCTTTTGCAGCAGCGGCTGCCTCAAGACCGGCTGACCAAGGTGTGCGGCCGCGGAGGGGAGATCCCAAACCCCCGCCGCAGCGTGCGCCGAGAGGAGCCGTTGTGGATGCTTCATGCGCCACAGCGGCTCAGGTCCATCGCCCGGCGCCTGCGCCTGCTCCCGCCACTGCCACCTCTTGTGAGGAATGGCAAACGGCGGGGAGCAAGAAATCGCAGCGCCGGAAGAAACAGAGAGCCGCTGCGCCCTCTGTGCAGGAAGTCGCTGCCGCCCCCTCTTTGCAGGAGGCCGCTCCGGCTAAAAGAGGCAGGAAGAGGCCGAAGCTGTCTCCGCCGAAAACGGCCGCCGTCCTTGTGACGGTGTCGCCAGAGGCGGAGAGTAGAGGCGTTACCTACGCCAGCCTCTTTAGCAATGCGAAGGCGGCTCTTCTAGCTGCTGGGGGTGTAGAGGTGAGGTTCCGCCGCTCACAGACCGGGGCCCGGCTTCTAGAAGTTCCAGGGGCGGAGGGCGCTACAAAGGCCGACCTAGTGGCGGAAACGCTCCGGCGTCTCGCGGGTGGCGAGGAAGGCGTGAGAGTCGCCAGGCCGATGAAGTGCGCGGAGTTGCGCATCTCTGGCCTGGACGACTCCGTGACGTCTGAGGAGGTCCGGGAGGCAATAGAGCAGAAGGCTCAGTGCTCTCCCGGAACCGTGAAGGTCGGCGCGATCCGCCCCGGCCCCGGCGGAGTTGGTGCGGCGTGGGCGCGTTGCCCCGTCGCCGCGGCCAAAGTTTTGGCAGAGGTGGGGCGGCTCCTCGTGGGTGTCTCTGCCGCGAGGATCACTATCCTCGAGGCGAGGCCCGCGAGGTGCTATAGGTGCATGGGCGCAGGGCACCTGCGCCCTCAATGCACCAGCAGCCTAGACTGCAGCGGACTCTGTTTCCGCTGCGGTCAAACGGGGCATACGGCAGCGGCGTGTTCTGCCGCTCCCCACTGCCCCGTGTGCGCGGCGGGCAACCAGCCCGCCGACCACATGATGGGAAGGGCAGGCTGCAAGCCCCCCAAGGCTGCAAAGCCCACCAAGGCTGTCAAGCCGCCCTCGGGGACGGGCCGAGCTGCGGCCGACCCCAGCACCCAGGCTCCGGTGCGGATGGAGGAGGGTGAAGACGAGGCGCCCTCTCAAGCCTCTCCACCCTCCACCTAACGGACTCCCTTAGACGGGCTCGCTCCTCGCCCCTGTCGTCAGTGATAGGGGTACAGGATGCGTTGCGCGATAGGGGGTCCAGGACGCGGTCGCACCCTCCTGCGGGTAATTCATCTCGTGGGGGGAGGCGGCGGGGATAGTCTGCCCCGTCGCCAGCGAACCGAGCGACGTCGAGGCGCAGTCGCGCGTGACGTCGTTTGGTGGGGCTGTGGGCGTGATGGACGGGGAAGTTTCCCACGCTCGCGGCCTTTCGCGATGGCGGCGTTCTGTGTGTACCCAGGACGCCGCAGGAGCAGGAATGCCCGATGGGGCTATGCCGCTGGGTGGGTCCGCCGAAGAAATAGTCAATTCCGGCGGCCTATCCGTGTGAAGGCGGCGAGTTGGTACACGGCCGATTTTTTAGTGGGGGCAGGTCCCACACTACCTCCAGCGTCTGCCCCGGGTGCTGGAGGTGTGCGTTAGGCATTTTTTACGGCTATAAAAAAAAAAAAAAAAAAAAAAAAAAAAGGTTAGGTTAGGTTAGGTTGGGGTGCTAAGTGTCGTGGCCACGTCTCACGGCTCCGAGCGGGGGCGAGGGTCTTGGCTTGGTCGCCTGGGCCGCGAGGATGACAACCTCTATAAAAAATCCCCGAATCCTGTGTTGCGGAGCGTGACCAGAGGATGCATGGCCGATGGGATGTTCGGTTCCAAGCGCTACCCCCAGCTGGGGCACCTGCGGACCCCCCAGTTGGGATACAAATTTACGCTTACCCGGGTACAGGGGGCACTGCCCGGGTGGACCTTTATTTCCCCCATACTCGTGGGATTCAATATGGATACTAATAAATTGCGAAACATTTTTAATAAGAGGAGCGTAGCGCTCCCTGAGAAGGAGAAGGAGAAGGAGAAGGAGAAGGAGAAAGAGGTGGAGGACGTACAGCAAAGGAGCGCGGGCAGTTTGCCCCAAGAAGCGGCCAATTCCGGCCGGCTGATCGATTCCAGGACTTCAGTGACCTCTGCGTCGCTGGAGAGTTTGTTGTGCTCGGGCCGGTTCGGCTCTGAATCCTCGCTCAGCTCAGCAGTGAGCGATATGGACCAGTTGGTGGGTGGTTCAAGCATCGGTCCAGATGCGCTGTCGGCTGATGAGTGCCGCGCTCGACAGCAGAAGCGCGGTGCTTCTCCTGGAGACGGTGAGAACCGGAACAGGAAGGTTCACTCTTCCCAAAGAGGTGGATCTGTGGCGAGGTTCGCTCGCCCAAAGACACCCCCTGCAAAGACGGCTGCAAAAACAACGCAGGTCGCAGTAACGTGTGGCCTTTTTTCTAGGCGGGAGGCCTACAACCGAGGCCGCACAGAAGGAGAATTAGTCGCTGAGGACGAAGTCCAGCAACTAATGGACGGGCTCCACTCGTCGGGAGGGGTAATTGCCCCGAAAACCGTGACGGAGCTCGTCGAATCGGCGACTGCTTCAATAGCGGTCATTGCGAAGGTGGCAGCCAAAAGTAAGAACCTTAAGGGCACCTTCGCAAAAGGCTTGAAGGAGTCAGCCTCTGTCCTAAAGGAGGTGGTCGACACGTTTTCCGATCGTTGCGTGGAGTTGCGGGCCAACAGCTCCCGCTTAGAGGCTGAAGTGAGGGCGCTCCGCGCCGAGATCACACAATTGCGGGCCGAATTTAAATCGCTCAAGGCCGGTTCTGTCCCGGCCAGGGTGGACGCTGGGCCAACAGGTTCCGTCCTGGATGTGCCAGCCCAAGCCACAGAGCTGTCGCCTGGCGATTCCTTCACGGAGGCGCAAATGCGACAGCTCACTATCCTTTTCGGGAGCCTCATGGTCGCGCACCTTGAGGGCATCAAGGAGCGTCTGCCCCCGGAGCCGAGCTGTCGGCCGCCGCTCGCCGTGCCCAAGCCGAAGCCTCCTCAGGGGCCACCAATGGGGCCGCCACCACCCCGTACAGGGGGACGGGCCGGGTCTTTTGCAGCAGCGGCTGCCTCAAGACCAGTTGACCAAGGTGTGCGGCCGCGGAGGGGAGTTTCCAAACCCCCACCGCAGCGTGCGCCGAGAGAAGCCGTTATGGATGCTTCATGCGCCACAGCGGCTCAGGTCCATCGCCCGGCGCCTGCGCCTGCTCCCGCCACCGCCACCTCTTCTGAGGAATGGCAAACGGCGGGGAGCAAGAAATCGCGGCGCCGAATGAAGCAGAGAACCGCTGCCGCCACCTCTGTGCAGGAGGTCGCTGCCGCTTCCACTGCGCGAGAGACCGCTCCGGCGAAAAGAGGCAGGAAGAGACCAAAACTCTCTCCGCCGAAAACAGCCGCCGTCCTTGTGACGGTGTCGCCGGAGGCGGAGAGCAGAGGCGTTACCTACGCCAGCCTCTTTAATGATGCGAAGGCCGCTCTCTTAGCTGCTGGGGGCGTAGAGGTCAGGTTCCGCCGCTCGCAGACTGGGGCCCGGCTTCTAGAAGTTCCAGGTGCAGAGGGCGCAAAAAAGGCCGACTTGGTGGCGGAAACGCTTCGGCGTCTCGCGGGAGGCGAGGAAGGCGTAAGAGTCGCCAGGCCGATGAAGTGCGCGGAGTTGCGCGTCTCCGGCCTGGACGACTCTGTAACGTCCGAGGAGGTCCGGGAGGCAATAGAGCAGAAGGCTCAGTGCTCTCCCGGAACGGTGAAGGTCGGCGCCATCCGCCCCGGCCCCGGCGGAGTTGGTGCGGCATGGGCGCGTTGCCCCGTCGCCGCGGCCAAAGTCTTGGCAGAGACAGGTCAGCTCCTCGTGGGCTTCTCTGCCGCGAGGATCACCATCCTCGAGGCGAGGCCCATGAGGTGCTACCGGTGCATGGGCGCGGGACACTTGCGCCCGCAATGCACCAGCAGCCTAGACTGCAGCGCACTCTGTTTCCGCTGCGGTCAACCGGGGCATACGGCAGCGGCGTGTTCTGCCGCTCCCCACTGCCCCGTGTGCGCGGCGGGCAACCAGCCCGCCGACCACATGATGGGAAGGGCAGGCTGCAAGCCCCCCAAGGCTGCAAAGCCCCCCAAGGCTGTCAAGCCGCCCTCGGGGACGGGCCGAGCTGCGGCCGACCTCAGCACCCAGGCTCCGGTGCGGATGGAGGAGGGTGAAGACGAGGCGCCTTCTCAAGCCTCTCCACCCTCCACCTAACGGACTCCCTTAGACGTGCTCGCTCCTCGCCCCTGTCGTCAGTGATAGGGGTACCGGATGCGTTGCGCGCTAGGGGGTCCAGGACGCGGTCGCACCCTCCTGCGGGAACTTCATCTCGTGGGGGGAGGCGGCGGGGATAGTCTGCCCCGTCGCTGGCGAACCGGGCGACGTCGAGGCGCATTCGCGCGTGACGTCGTTTGGTGGGGCTGTGGGCGTGATGGACGGGGAAGTTTCCCACGCTCGCGGCCTTTCGCGATGGCGGCGTTCTGTGTGTACCCAGGACGCCGCAGGAGCAGGAATGCCCGATGGGGCTATGCCGCTGGGTGGGTTCGCCGAAGAAGTAGCTAATTCCGGCGGCCTATCCGTGTGCAGGCGGCTAGTAGGTACACGGCCGATTTTTTAGTGGGGGCAGGTCCCACACTACCTCCAGCGTCTGCCCCGGGTGCTGGAGGTGTGCGTTAGGCATTTTTTACGGCAATAAAAAAAAAAAAAAAAAAAAAGGTTAGGTTAGGTTAGGTTAGGTTAGGTTAGGTTAGGTTAGGTTAGGTTAGGTTAGGTTAGGTTAGGTTAGGTTAGGTTAGGTTAGGTTGGGGTGCTAAGTGCCGGAAAACCTCCTCGTGGTGCACCCTGGGCAACGGACGGTGATCACTTTTTGATCGCCGGACGGCTAATGTTCTGGCAAAAAGAGGGGCCCGTATTCGGGCCACTCGGGGCGTTTCTCCCTGTGCCCCCTCGTGTTTTGTTTTATTTTATTTTATTTTGTTGCACTTTTCATTTTGTTTTATTTATTTTTACAATAACCATTTTAACATTTTTATTTTTACACCTTTACTTTTTGTTTTTGGTTTTCCACTTTTCTTTTACACTTTGGTTTTGTTTTTGTTTTGTTTGTTTTCCTACTGGGGGGGGGGGGGAACAGTGGAGTTTTGTGGCGGGCTCGGCGTGCTTTCGCTATTGCGTTGCTGCCGGGCAAACGGGGGAGGATTTGGTCCATCCCTGGGCCTTTCGTAGGAAGGGCGAGGGGCGGCGGGTTCACCATCTATTTATAGATGGCGGACACGGTCTGATACAGACCACCGACCGGCCCGACCCGTAACCCTGAATTGACAGGAACGGGGGCTCACACTTTGTGGGCTGCGGGGAAGTAAACCCCTTTAAAAAATACCCTAATCTCACGCTTGTGGTGCCCGGCAATGGGATGAATGGCTGAGGGGATCTCAGTCCCGAGGGCTACCCAGACGCAGGTCTATAAACTTAAAAATAATGTCGAAGGTAAATGCAAATATAACTACCCAGGAGGGTCCTGAGCGCACTTCGCTCAGGGAATCCCTTGCGGAGCCAGTCGGCTCCGTCTGTCCCGCGTACTCTGGGGGGGACACCCAACGACGCATCCGCCCTGTGCCGAGCGGTAAATCCGGCACCGAGAAAAGCGCGAAGGTCGCGCTTCGATCTTCGAACCGCAGTGCGGTTCCTATGAAGGATACCGATTTCCAAGAAGAGGGTGTTGAGTGTGGCCGAAGCCGAAGTCGCTCATCTTCGGTAGGTGATAAATCTGTAAGAGAGAGCGGGAGTGACGCTGAGAGCGATACCCCGCAGAGATTATGGCGTAGCTGTGTGGGGTCGGGCTCGACCTCGGAAGACTCCGCGGCACCTATAACGCCAGCTGTAAAACGCGGCAGAGGCCGGCCACCCACTACGGGCCAGTATGTGGGTATTGGGAAAGCCCGCCGCGAAAAAGCTGACGCCCTTCGCGCCGACGAAGAAAAAAACAAAACGGCTGAGCTCCGTGTATCCGAGCTCATTAATAGAGTGCGAACGGAGAGGCCATTGCCGAGTTCCATCACGCACAGAGCAGTAGACGACGAAGACCCGTCTACTAAGGAGTTGGACACCAAACTCAAAGCAGCTCTCGCTGCCATCACGGAGGTGTCCAAAATTTCCAAAGGGTTGAAAGGCACTTGCCAGAAGGCCCTTAAAGAGGCAGTCGCGTGCATATCGGAGTGCACAAAAACGCTCCTCCAAAGATCGACCTCAGAAGAGGTTAACATACTGCAGGCGTCTAATACGCGGCTAAGGGCCGATATCGACGAACTCCAAAGAGAGCAGAGTGAGCTCAGGCTAGAAGTGCGGAAGCAACGCGCCCTCAACTGCCAGCCTCTCGAGGCCCCACCATCGGTGCAGCCGTCAGATGAGGCGATGGGGAGATTCATGGACCGTATTGAGGCGCGCTTCGCTGTTTTGGAGGCCAAGTTATTAGCGGAACCAATCGCACCTAAACCTGCCCATAAAGAGCAACCTACGGCCATAAAACCACCGCGGTCAAAAAAGACGAAGAAGGGGGAAAAGGCTCAGAAGTCTAAGCAGGACCTTATCCCTCCCGCTCCGGACGCCCTACCATCGCCCGGTCCAGCAACGGCTCCTAATGCTCCCGAACGGCCGGAAAAATCCACACAGGAAAGGTGGCAGAAGGTGGGCAAAAATAAAAACCAAAAGAAGACGAGGCCCAAGAAGAAAGCAGAGAGAGGCCTTCAAGTACCACGAACAACGGCCGTGGTACTGACTCTGTTGCCGGAGGCCGGTAAGAGGGGTCTGTGCTACAAAGACGTCTTACTTAAGGCAAAAACTGACGTCAAACTGGCTGAGCTGGGAATTCCACACGTTCGCGTCACGGAGACGCAAACTGGAGCGCGCTTGCTGCATGTTAAAGGAGCCACAAGCGACGCGAAAGCAGATGCTCTGGCCGAAAGGCTAAAGGGGCTCTTTAAAAAAGAAGAAGTGCGGGTGACCAGACCCAGCAAGTGCGTAGACATACGCGTGCTGGGTTTAGACGAGACCGCAACAACAGCAGAAGTGGCAGACGCGGTGGCAAAGGCGGGGGATTGCAACGCTGCCCAGGTCCGTGTTGGAACCATCTCCTTCCGAAGGCGTGGTTCAGGAGGTGCCACCATTGTAAGTTGCCCCGTGGCGGCAGCTAAGAAGCTGGTCACCGCACGGAAATTGCTAGTGGGCGAATGGACTACGGCGCGAGTAAAGCTTATGGAGCCGAAGCCCGCCAGATGCTACCGGTGCTTTGCGGTTGGCCATTTAGGGGCGAAATGCACTTCAGATGTGGACTGCAGCGACAAATGCTATCGCTGCGGAAACGCCGGTCATAACGCAAGAACATGTTCTGCATCGCCGCACTGCATCATTTGTGTCGCAAGGGGAAAGCCGGCAGATCACTTGGTGGGATCAAAAAACTGCCCCCAATCAGTGCCTGCAGCTAAACCAACGGAGGGAACACGCTCGACCAATAAGTAATGGCCACGCTTCGGTTCCTTCAAACAAACGCAAACCATTCTGCCAGAGCTCAGGATCTCCTGCTTCAGAGTATGGCGGAGTGGTCTATTAACATCGCTGTAGTCGCTGAGCCTTATTTCGTACCCTCCAGGGATGATTGGGCGGGCGACTTGGACAATTCGGTAGCCATTATCTCGCGGAGTGCTGCTGGTTCCCCCGCCCTCAACAATATCTCAAAGGGCCCGGGATGGGTGGCAGCGTCCGTAGAATCGTCAATGGTGGTGGCTTGCTATTTTTCACCCAATCGCACCCTCGCGGAATTCGAAGACTTTCTAAGTCAGCTGGATGTCGTGGTCAGCCGCAGTCGTTCCGTTATTGTAGTCGGCGACTTGAATGCGAAGGCTACATTGTGGGGATCCCCGGCCATGGACGCAAGGGGCGCAGTACTGGAGGAGTGGACACTAACGTCAGGCCTACTAGTCCTTAATCGCGGGTCAGTGGACACGTGCGTGCGTCACAATGGGGGATCCATTGTGGACGTCTCGTTCGCGAGTCCGGCGGCAGCTCGTCGTGTGCTAGGTTGGCGTGTCGTTGAGGAAGCGGAAACACTATCCGATCACCGGTATATTCGGTTCGACATTTCCGCTCAGACCTCCGATGCACCAACCCGAAGCATGGTCTCCGAAGAATGTGAACGACGCTGGGCACTGAAAAAGCTAAATCGGGACGCTCTATTGGAGGCTGCCATTGTAGAAGCCTGGGTTTCTGCACCCGACTGTCCAGAGGACGTAAACTCGGAGGCACTCCGATTCCAACAAGCCGTGTCCCGCATATGCGACGCGGCAATGCCGCGAGTGCGCCCCGGACGCGCGAAGCGACAAGTGTACTGGTGGTCGCAAGAAATCGCGCATCTACGTCAGGAATGCGTTACAACGCGACGCCAGTATACGAGGCACCGCAGACGACGACGACGTTCTCACGATTCAGCAGCCGTGGAGGCCGAACTATACAACGCATACCGAGCCGCAAGAAAGGCCCTTCAAGCGGCAATTAAAACGGCGAAAATCCAGGCCCGAGAAGAACTTCTAGCAACTTTGGATCGAGATCCGTGGGGTCGCCCATACCGTATGGTACGGGGCAAGATTCGTCCGTGGGCGCCTCCACTTACCCAAAGTCTCCAGCCGGAATTCTTAGAGGAGGTGGTCAACACTTTGTTCCCCTCCAATGCGGCACACCCACCACCTATCATGGTGCCACCCTCACTAGCTCCAGAGGATAATTCTCACCATCACGTTCCGGAAATATCCGAAGCTGAGGTCAGTGCTGCGGTTAAGAAGATGCTTGGCAAGAACACCGCGCCTGGCCCGGATGGCATTCCCGGCCGAGCACTAGGCCTGGCCCTACAAGTTTTAGAGCCACAAGCAAGGCGACTGCTCACCGCGTGCTGCGAGCGAGGCCAGTTTCCTACGACGTGGAAGGTGGGGAAGCTGGTCCTCTTGCGCAAAGAGGGACGCCCGGCAGAGTCTCCGTCTGCATATCGGCCTATAGTGCTGCTCGACGAGATGGGGAAACTCTTCGAACGCATCATCGCCGACCGTCTCGTTGGGCATTTAAATACGCTGGGGCCGAATCTTGCCGACAACCAATACGGTTTCCGCCGGGGACGCTCTACAGTAGATGCCATCTTGCGCGTGAGGACCCTGGCTGAAGAAGCGATGTCCTGCGGCGAAGTCATCCTGGCGGTGTCCTTGGATATCGCCAATGCTTTCAACACGCTTCCTTGGAGTTGTATTAGAGAGGCACTAAGCTATCACCAGGTGCCGCCTTACTTGTTACGACTTGTCGGGGATTACTTGTCGGAAAGGGCCATTATCTATTCCGGCCATGAAGAAACCGTCCGGCGAGAAATGGTATGCGGTGTTCCACAGGGGTCAGTTCTCGGACCGCTCCTGTGGAACGTCGGATACGACTGGGTACTCCGAGGTACACTACTACACGGCGTTAGTGTTATATGTTACGCCGATGACACACTGGTAACGGCACGAGCGAAAACGCATCGGCAGGCCACAATACTAGCCACAGCAGGAGTCGCACAAATAGTTACCCGAATCCGGCGACTGGGCTTGGAGGTGGCCCTTAGCAAATCCGAGGCAATTGTGTTTCACGGACCTCGAAATCGGCCACCCCACGAGTTAAATATTACAGTGGGAGGCATCCGCATCAGCATCAAATCAACGCTGAAGTATTTGGGACTCGTTCTCGACAGCCGCTGGGACTTCGGGCCACATCTTCGCGGGCTGGCCCCAAAATTGATAAAAGCGGCAGGGGCGCTCGCAGGTTTATTGCCCAACTTAGGAGGGCCCGACACATCAGTTCGCAGACTATACACGGGCATTGTTCGTTCGATGGCACTGTACGGTGCTCCCGTGTGGGCCAATGACCTGACGGAACGCAATGCGAAGGAACTCCACAGGCCACAAAGAGCGATGGCCGTGAGAGTCATAAGAGGATACCGAACCATATCGTTCGAAGCAGCAAGCCTCCTGGCGGGATCCCCTCCTTGGGACCTAGAGGCCAAAGTCCTTGCAGGACTCTACAATTGGCGCAAAAACGCACAGGTGAACGACCTGCGCCCAGTCCCGCAAGAGATATCGGCGCAGCGGGCGCTGCTAAACGAAACATTGTTGGACGACTGGAGAGCGCGATTGGCGCAACCAAAAGCGGGTCACGCCACGGTGTCTGCATTAGCACCGATATTAGAAGAGTGGCTGGAGAGGCGGCATGGGGCCCTAACTTTTAGGCTGACGCAGGTATTATCGGGACATGGATGCTTCGGCAAGTACCTGTATCGCATTGGCCGCGAGCCGACACCGGAGTGCCACCACTGCGACGACAGCCGCGAGGACACGGCGCTGCATACCCTAGCGGAATGTTCAGCGTGGGCGGGACAGCGCCGAGATCTCGCGATGGATATTGGCGCGAACGTCATTACGCTCCCGACCCTCGCACAAGCGATCACGATGAGCGTAAGCGCCTGGGAGTCTGCCGCAGCCTTTTGCGAGGCGGTGATGAACGCAAAGGAAGCGGCGGAGAGGGACAGGGAGAACAGCACCACACTCCCATCCCGCAGCAGACGCACCGGGCGCCGGAGGCAACGTAACGACCTCCAGCCCCCATGAGTGCTGGCCTGCGAGTGGCTTGGAGGGCACCAGGCCACTCGACCAGAACAGGCCCGAGACGGCGGCGCGTCGTGTTCCACGCGCGCCTCTCTACAGAATGAGGTGAGGGGCAAGGAACCCCTCTTATTTACCAAGACGAGGCAGCCATACATCCAAACGGCAGCCATGGTCTGTCGAGGGTCGAGGAATTTTTCGCAAGAGTCACCCTGACCGCGACCTTAAAGACCTCCCGCAGAAGGAACACCGTGTGGTTTTTAGTCGGTTCGACTCCGACATAACCATCCCGTCGTGCCCTCGATGGGGTGGTATCCGGCGATTTTCCACACGAAAAAAAAAAAAAAAAAAAAAAAAAGGTTAGGTTAGGTTAGGTTAGGTTAGGTTAGGTTAGGTTAGGTTAGGTTAGGTTAGGTTAGGTTAGGTTAGGTTAGGTTAGGTTAGGTTAGGTTTTTTTTTTTATAGAAGCACCCGTCATCACAGGGTGTTGTCGCTTTTTACCCCTATCAAGGGACAGGGCCTTTCATACATCGCCTTTCTTTATTGGTTTTCATTATTTACATTTTCAATCTACATTCTACATCCTATTCTAAATCTATTTAACAAACAAGTTTTTTATTATTATTACAAATACTTTATCCTTAATGCTAATGTTCTGTTTCATATTTATACAAAATATGTGAAAACATTAATTTATTTCGACTTGTTCCTATTAATTACCTTTTTACCGACTTATTTACAGAATTGTAGAAACTCTTCCCTACTATCAGAATTTGATAAGAGTAAATTCAAGTTTTCTCTGTTTATGATCTTGTTTATTTTCTGTTCCGTTTCATACCGGTGCACCGCGTATATTGGACATTCACATAGCACGTGAAGGGTTGACTCCCCGATCCCGGGCTCACAGCTGCACGATGGGTCCTCCTTACACTTAAATCGCTTTAAGTATTCGGAGAACCCGCCGTGCCCCGTGAAGACCTGCGTTAATGTTGGCGTGAGGTTGATTTTTTGGAGCACTCTGTGTGCATCTACTGCGTCTGGGAAGAAACACTTTGTCACTGCAGCGGTTTCACCCTCCCTGTATCTGAGGTTCCACTTTTGAAGCGTTTCCAATCGAATTTGCCGCCTGGCGAACGAGATTGGATAGGCGTCATAATGTGCAGCAGATTTAAGCTTTGTGGCCGCTTCCTTCGCCAAGCAGTCAGCTCTCTCGTTACCTTCATGTCCTGCGTGGGCTTTTATCCAGAACAAGGACACAGCTTTGCCCTGGATCTTCGCCTCACGCAGGTGTTCACGAGCCTTGACTGCGAGGGGATGTGGTATTTGCCAGTTTGATACAGCTTGCAGAGCGGCTTGCGAATCGCTGAAGACACCAAAGCTGTTTTCCGGGCGTTTCACGACCTCCACCATGGCCTTGCATATGGCGAGAAGTTCCGCCTGGTACACCGTGCAGTGCTCTGGTAACTTAAGCTTGATGGCTCGGACCTCTTTTGCGTTCTTCCAGATGGTTAGTGCCGCACCGCATTTGCCATCCAGCTTGCTGCCGTCAGTGTAAATTTGCACTGTTTGCGTCGCATGTCTCGCAACTTCTTCGGCTTGTACCAGGCTTACGATCTCCACGCTCATATTGTCGGCGGGATGCGGATTTAGCGTGTAACGCGCCATCATCTCGACCTCCATGTCCCCATGCTCCAAGCATATCTTCCCTTTTTTTACCTCGTATAACTGTGCTATCTCGCTGACCCTAAGGTCGAGTGGGATTATCCCAGCTAAAGTCAGTGAGGCGTTCAGCGAGACAGTTTTGTATGCCCTGCAAAGTTTTTGAGCGAATCCCCTTTGGACTTGGTTCAGTTGTTTTTGAATGCCCTTTTTCTTCGCGGCAGGTGCCCATGTGTTCGCTGCGTACAAAATAATTGGTTCCACTACTGCAGTATAGATGGATTTTATAACCTCCCGATGAAGGCCCCAGCTGATCTTTGCCGCCCTTGTGAGATTTTTATATACTGCTTGGGCCTTGGCAACTCTTTCCCTCACGTGCTTACTGAATGTCAAGTTATCGTCTAGTATAAGTCCCAGAATTTTAATGTCACGTGACATTTCAATATCGACCCCGCCCATGCTTAAGTGTGGTGTGTCGTACTTCAGCTTGTTTGTTATAATCATCGCTTTGGTTTTGTGTGGTGCGAACCTTAGCTTATTTCTCCGACCCCACTCCTGAACATGTGCGAGGGCGGCATTTGCTTGCTCCTGGATTTCCACCGCAGTGTCCCCTTGGAATATGAGGACCACATCGTCCGCAAAAGCCTGACAGTAGTCTCCTCGCCTTTCAAGTTCCCGCAACAGGGGATCCAGTAGCAGGTTCCAAAGGATGGGTCCCCCTATAGACCCCTGCACGCATCCCTTGGAGGTTGCCTTTACGTGTTCCTTTCCGGCGTATCGCACTCTCACCTCTCTCTCTTGAAGATAGCTATCCAGCATCCTTCTGACGTTCACTGGGCAGCCTTCCTCGGCCAATCGAACCCTGATTGCGGGCCACCACGCACTGTCAAAGGCCCCTTCGATATCCAAAGACACCACCGTGATGAGCTTCTTCTGTTTGAGTCGGTCCCGAATGTTGTTCACCATGTCATATAGGGCGTCTTCGGTGCCCTTCTGGGGCATGAATCCGTACTGCACCGGGCTCATTTTAGGAAGCACATGCCATTTTATTCGGGCCACTAGCATTTTTTCCAATATCTTTCCCATCACTGGCAAAAGTCCTATGGGCCTGTAAGACTTAGGGTGTCCGTAGTCTTCCTTTCCAGGTTTCCTAAGTACCACTACAGCTGCTGATTTCCAGGCCTTGGGAAAGTAGCCTAGTTCTAGGCATTTGTTCGCCAGTGATAGGAAAGATCCCGGATCCGCTGTAATGGCGCACTGACAGATATCTGCCGTGAGTCCATCGGCCCCTGGTGCTTTCTTCGGGTTGAAGGTGGATGCAGCGTGCCTGAGTTCTTCCATTGTGAACGGCGGGTCCAAGTGTTCACCTTGCACCCACTCGTTTACTTGGTCCGCCCTCTCTCTCATTTGGCTATGTTCTAAGCTGTCCTCCTCCTTCCCGTCCTCTGGATAGAAGATTTCAGCCAGTAGTTTGGCTGATGCCATTTCGCTCTGGCGTTCCCCATTCCAGACCAGCGGCTGATCTTCGTGCCTTTTTGTGGTTCGGCCGATGACTCTGTAGATACCCTCCCACATACCTTCGCGATCCTGCTTGCCACAGAATTCTTTCCAGCTGCTTATTTGAGCCTTTTTTGTTTCTTCTTCATATTTTGTTTTGGTTTTCAGGTATTCTTCGATGACCCAGGATCTTCGAGTTGGTGCTGCCCAGCGAATTCTACGCCTTTTCGTGACTGTCTCCCTTTTTAATGCTGCGAGTTCCTCGGACCACCATGGTAAGTTTCTTTTGTTGTTATCTTTTTTCCTAGGTATACTCTCTTCACTTGCTTTTTGTATTACACATATGTACTTATTAGTAGTTTCATCAATTTCTGTATTTTCTTCTACTTTATCTACTTCTTCCTTGCTTAGTTTGTTTTCTAATGCTAACTTTCTCAGTTTCCCACGAAACTGGGTCCAGTTTGCTTTTTTCGTGTTGTAGATTCTAGTTGTTTGCTTCATTTTTATACCTTCTGCTTTGATTGTTTCTATTTTAAAGGTTATAGCTCTGTGGTCCGAGTCTGTTATGCTGTCATCTACCGTCCAGTCATCCACAAGGCCCAACATGTCCTCTGAGCAAGCTGTCACGTCTACGCAGCTGGTGTATGTTTTGTGGCCCCTTATGGTATCAAATGTTGGTGTGTCTCCTTCGTTTAGGACCTGCAACCCCATCTGATAAAGCGTGCCGCACATCTCTTCACCCCTGCTGTCTGTCTTTTTGCTGCCCCACCACGTGCTCTTTGCGTTTGCGTCCCCACCTATAAGCAGCATATTTGAGCCCAGCTTTTGTTCTATTTTACATAGATGCTCCAAGTACGGGTCCATTGTTGAAGTTGGCTCAAAATAGAAGGCAACCGCTGTCAATGTACGGGCGCCAGTCTGTATTTTTACTACGACGATGTTCGGTGTAGTCAGGTCCGGGCATTGGGTGATTGCCAGGTTGCTGTTGAAGACAGCTATTGCTGCCTTGTTTGGCCCTTCACTTGCCCTATCGTGCTGGTATATTCTGACGCCCGGATGGTCTCTCATTCTGCCAACGCCACCAACATATGGCTCCTGGAGCAGAGCGAAGTCCATTTTTCTTTTTGTCGCCTCTATGATTAGTTCGTAAGTTGCTAGCTGCTTTCTTTGAAGATTAGCCTGGACGACGAGGTACTGTTTTATAGGAGCTGCGCTTGTGTTTACTATATTAAAAGCAGGGACCACCTTAGCAGTACGCGATTGACGATCTCGCCAGTGCGTCCCACTTTTTCCTCACTGCACACTCCCTGCTGAACGCATTATGCGCTATGTTGTCGAGCTTAGCTTTTGTGCAGTTTGGACATGCTGGTGCTACTCCGGCGAGCCAGTCAGCGCATTTCTCCTTCAGGTGTGGTCCCCCACAGTGGCTACATTTTGGCAGAGCGTCGGTGCACTGTCTTCTGCCATGACCGTACGCCAGACATGTCGTGCATTGGACCAGCGGTGAGTGATCCTCAACTCTAATCCTTTGCAGATCTATGCTCACGGTGCCGGCGGTCAGAGTTTTTTGCCATAGTGCTGGTGACACCCTAGCTACGACGTGACAGGCATGGGGATTTCTGGTTCTCTTCCGAAACCTTATTTCTATCTCCTTCTCTTCCTCTCTGAGCCCATCCATCAGTCCTTTATTTTGGTTTTTGAGCGCTTTCTCTATGTCGTCATTTGTATTGTACGAGAGTACGTCCTTGAACATTATCAGAGGGTTTTTGTTTTTTACCTCTTCTACCTTAAGGTGTTCATCGTCTTTCCTCAGCCTCTCAATGACTTTTTGTCTTTCTTCGGTCGTACGACACCCCATTATAACTTTCCTGTCTTTCGCCTTTCTTATTCTGTCTACCTCTATTCCTCCATCTCTTGCTTTAACCGTCTTCCTGATCCTTTCTAGAACCTCCTCCCCAGTCTCTTTCTCATCTTTTGAGGTGACAATTATGGAGTGCAGCGTAGACTGCGCTGGTCGATACCCTTTGTCATTTCCTGACGCCACACTCGCGTATGTTGCCCCCTGTTGCATCGCTTCTTTGTGTCTTTCCATTTCCCTACTCAGTTCCTTCATCCTTTCGTTGTTTTCTTTAATAAGTTTTCCCTGTTCTTCTAACTTCTGTAGAAATCTGGTTTCGCTTGCTAAGGTACGTTCTTGGTTTGTAGGCGGACTGTCTCCCTTGTATGCTTCTTGTTCTTTGGGATCTGGCTTAAGTTTTGTTTCTTCTCCTTTCCTTTTTTCGTCCTCTATCTCCTTTACTAGGTGATAAAGTCTATCTACTATTTGCCCTAGTTCATTTTTTATTTCCGTCTTTATATTTCTTGACGCATTTAGTAGCCCTTTCGCCTTTGTCACACATGCTTGAGCCTCCGTGATCTTATTTTTATACAATTTCTTTGGAGGGCTGGTCAGTCTAGGTTGCTCAGTTGACGCATTTACCTTTTGGGGTGCTTTTGGCATCACTACTGACTTCTTCCTCGCTTCTACTTTTTCAGGAGTCAAAATCTTTTGTTCGGGGGGTTTCTGGGTACCGGATTTTCCTGCCTCCCACTCGCCAATGCTTTTGCGAACCAGAGTTTTCGAGGGACCTGCCCTCTCGTCGGGTTTGATTGAGGGGGATGTTTCTGTATCCTCCGCTCGCGTCTTTTGGGGCGTTCTTATGCCGAACATCGTTTCGCTTTTAGGGCTTACGTCTGGTGTACTTAAAATTAATTGTAAATATTTAAAAGTGTATAAATTAAATTAGGTAAAAAGTGTATAACGGTGTATAGAATTTAACATAAAAATTAACAAAATAAAAATAAAACAACAGTAACAGCATAAACAGCAAAGAAACTAAAAATAGTGACTTTGCGGTCGATAAAAAGGTAAAAAATAGGGTGAAATCTACACCTGTCGTCTATTTTTGTTTGACAGTATTGCCCGTCTCTCAAATTTCAAGGAAATTTTTCCAATTTTTTGTATCAAAAAGCTTTTTACAACAGTCTCTACCTGATGTAGAGGTCACACAATTCTATACTATAATTAAATACATGCAGGGCCTCTTGCCCATGTGTTTAGAAGAAACCCCAGCTCGATACGCCTACCCGTTCTCGAGATATTCGGTCTCAAAGATTTCCAAAATGGCGTCCAAGATGGCGGACGAAGGTTTAATTTTGCCGTAACTTGGTCAGTTTTTGGCGTATGAAGTCCGGGTTTCCTCTGACACTTTTGACTCGTCCTCCTCTTCCCGTTAAAACTAAAAAACGATGTCAAAAAATTTGGCTCTACAATTGTAGATCCAATGGCACCAACGTGTAGGCTTTGTCCTCCTGATTTCAAAAACCCCAAACACGCACCAATTCCGTCGAAAAATGACCAAGTTATAGGCGTTTTCGTGAAACCAAGATGGCGTCCAAAATGGCGGACGAAAGTTTAGAGTTGCTCTAACTCGGTCAGTTCTCGGCGTATGAAGACCGGGTTTCTTCCAGCAGGTTTGGCTCTTCCCCCTCTACCCGTTTCTAGTCGAAAACAGCGTCAAAAAATTTTTCTCTCCAATTGTAGGGAGAGTGGCGCCAACTTGTGGGGCTTGTCCTCCCGATTCCAAAAACCCCAAACACGGGCCAATTCCGTCAAGAAATGACCAAGTTACCGGCGCCCAAGTAAAATCCAAGATGGCGGCGGGAAACTTTGAACGCCTATATCTCAGCCCCCAGTGGTCCGAATTGTACCGTGTTTGGTATTGTTGTAATGGGCTCGTCGCGATCTTGCCCGCGCGATGGTCAAAAGGGGGGGGTTACTTTAAAGGGGGGTAACCTTTCCTTAAAAATTTAATATCTAAGAGCGCGAAAATGGCGCGCGGTCCAGACAACTTAAAAACTATTTTTGGGTCTATACTTCTAATTTATACAACTTAAAAACTATATGTACACGATCTGGTTTTCGAGATATATGCAGTTGAAATTTTCTAATATTAAAAAGTCAATATCTTCTGTACTAGTACACTAAAATTTTTGTTTTAAGCGGCTCCCGGCTGCTTTCTGTGCCCTCCACCTAGATCTAAGGTCGGCTCCAGCCGGAACACTTCGGATCGTCAGCCTCGTGACCGCATGGCTTTTGGTTTTTGGGGTATATCTCGCTCGTTTATGCCCGAAAAAATCGAAATAAGGTGTCTATATATAGCACTCACCAAATGGCGTCTTTTTACACTTTCAAAGTATGGGGTTCCGCAGCTAAATCTCGCGGCGCACGCACTTATAGCTAAAAACTTTGCACCACATAACCTCAAAAAATCACTTTTTTGATTATAACTTTTGACAGAGATGCGTCCGGGTGAATTTTCTTTTTGTGTTTTATGCGCGTCGCGGAGGCGGCTCTTTTGGTATATCGCACGGCACTGTACTCGCGAAAAAACCCACGATTTTGAATTTTTTTAAGACGGAGCTCAGCGAAAAAGCAGCGTGTTCGGGCGCGTCTAGACCCAGACTCCGGTTAGGTTGGTTAGGTTAGGTTAGGTTAGGTTAGGTTAGGTTAGGTTAGGTTAGGTTAGGTTAGGTTAGGTTAGGTTAGGTTAGGTTAGGTTAGGTTAGGTTAGGTTAGGTTAGGTTAGGTTAGGTTAGGTTAGGTTAGGTTAGGTTAGGTTAGGTTAGGTTAGGTTAGGTTAGGTTAGGTTGGGGTGCTAAGTGCCGGAAAACCTCCTCGTGGTGCACCTTGGGCAACGGACGGTGATCACTTTTTGATCGCCGGACGGCTAATGTTCTGGCAAAGAGAGGGGCTCGTATTCGGGCAACTCTGGGCGTTCTCCCTGTGCCCCTTCTGTTTTATTTTATTTTGTTTATTTTATTTTTACTTTTGTTTTATTTTGTTTTGATTTATTTACTTTTGTTTCAATAGTCGGTTTATGCCTTTATTTTTTACACTTATTTACATTTTACACTTTTATTTTTATATTTCTTTTGTTTTGGTTTTGTTTTGTTCTGTTTTGTTTTCCTGGAGGGGAACACCGGGAAACAGTGGCGGGCTCGGTTGGCTCTTGCTTTTGCATAGCCGCCGGGCAAACAGGGGAGGTTTTGGTCCATCCCTGGGCCTTTCGGAGGAAGGGCGAGGGGCGGCGGGTTCGCTGCCTTTTATAGACGGCGGACACGGTCTGATACAGACCACCGACCGGCCCGACCCGTAACCCTGAATTGACAGGAACGGGGGTCCACGCTTTGTGGGCTGCGGGGAAGTAAACCCCTTTAAAAAATACCCTAATCCCACGCTTGTGGTGCCCGGCAATGGGATGAATGGCTGAGGGGATCTCAGTCCCGAGGGCTACCCTGACGGAGGTCATTAAACTCTAAAAACATGTCGAAGGTTAAGGTTTTAGAATCTACCCAGGAGGGTCCCGAGCGCACTTCGCTCGGGGAATCCCTCCCGAAGCCAGTCGGCTTCGGCAGTCCCGCGTACTCTGGGGGGGACAACCAGCGACAAACCCGCCCTGTGCCGAGCGGTAAATCCGGCACCGTAAAAAGCGCGAAGGTCGCGCTTCGTACTTCGAACCGCATTTCTGCGGTTACTAAAAAGGGTCGAAAGACCACGAGTAGGGGCAAGGCGAGTGGGGGTCCGTCCCCGTTACCGCCTAAGGTCCCGCGGACGGGGTCTTTGACCGCTTCGGAGTCCTCCATTACGGACGTGGACGTAATGGAGGATACCGAAGTCCACGAGGAGGGTGGATTGCGTGACGAGCAATCAGGCAGGCTCTGGGCTTCCCAGAAGCGTGGCCGTAGCCGCTCGCCGCAACAGGATGAGCCAGGGGTCCCTCAGACCCCAAGCAAGATTCCAACTGCCCGCAGAGGAGGAATAGTCGGGTCTGTGTTCTCCAGTAGGGAGAAGTACCTGCGCACGCGCACAGAAGGTGAACGCGCCGCCGAAGACAGGTTGGCGCAGCTCCTCGCCAAGGAGCGCCGGTCAGGGGGGGAATCCTCCCCTCCTACTACGGCGGATCTCAAGGCGAGAGCCGTGGATTCCGTGGCCGCTATTTACGAGGTGGCCACAAAATCCACTAACTTGAAGGGCCCCTTTGTGCGCGGCCTTAAAGAGGCAGGTGCCCAGCTGCAGGTGGTGGTGGACGACCTGGCCGGTCGTACGGATGCCACCAACAGGGAGCTGCAGCAGTTGCGTTCCGAGAACGCAACTTTAAGATCTGAAGTGGCGGAGCTCCGCGCCGAGCTCGCCAAATTACGAGCGGACCTGACTTCCTCCCAAGCCGGTCCACCCCGGGCTGTTTTGGCCAGTCCGGGGAAGTCGCAGCCTTCAACCTCCTCTGGAGGTATTGAGGCGCAGTTGCGGCAGCTGATGGGCTCTTTCGAGTCGAAAATCGCTGCCCGCATCGGGAGTCTGGAGGCAAGGCTGCCTCCGGCGCCGACCTCCCGTACACCGCCTGTCGCTAAGCCGTACACGGCTTCCGCTCCGACGCCCCTACCCTGTTCCGGGGGACGCGTCGGGACCTACGCGACACGCGCGGCGTCTGCGCCCAAAACGAAGACGGTACGAGCTACGGCCCCTCCGGCGGTCGAGAGGACGTCAACCCGATCCCAGGGAGGCACCCTGCCTACCCAGGTTTTGGCGGCGACTCCATCTCCCGCCCCTTCGGTCGTTCCACGCGCCCGGAAGGTTGAGGCTCGTGCCCCCCCTGCCCCTGCACCCGCACCTGCTCCCGCCCCCCTCGTGTCCGCCAACGAGGGCTGGCAAAAGGTGAGCAAGAGGTCGCGGCGCAGACGTAAGGGGAAGAAGGCTGCTCCAAGCGCAGCTGCCCGAGAAGGCGTGGCCAGGAGGCCGAAACTCCAAGTGCCGAAAACGGCCGCCGTGGTTGTCACGGTGTCGCCGGAGGCACAGGAGCGTGGAGTCTCCTATGCGGCGATTTTCGCGAAGGTGAAGACCACCCTCACCGCCTCCGATCTCGGGGGTCTGGGTGCAACCACCCGCCCCTCGCAGACGGGAGCTCGGATTCTCGAGTTCCCGGGCCCAGACGGAGGCAAAAACGCGGACTTCTTCGCCGAGAAGCTGCGGGGTGTAATTGCTGGGGAGGAAGGCGTAAGAGTCGCCAGGCCCACGAAGTGCGCAGAAATGCGTATTTCGGGCTTGGATGACTCGGTCACGGCTCAGGACGTTCGGGAGGCTATTGGGACTAGGACCCAATGCGCTCCCGACTCCATCAGGGTCGGCGCCATTCGCCCCGGCCCCGGAGGCGCCTTTGCAGTGTGGGCGCAGTGCCCCGTTGCCGCGGCCAAATTATTGGCCGATGCAGGGAGGCTGCTCGTGGGCTTCAGCGCCGCCAGGGTTACGATCCTGCCGGCGAGACCCGCGCGCTGCTTTAAGTGCATGGCGACGGGACATATGCGTCCAAAATGCAATAGTTGCTTCGACTGCGGCGGACTCTGCTTCCGTTGCGGTCGCCCGGGGCACAAGGCGGCGGACTGTTCCGCTGCCCCCCACTGTCCAGCGTGTGCGGCGGGCAATTTGCCTGCCAATCACCTCATGGGACGGGAGGGGTGCAAACCCCCGCAGGCTTCTAAGCCACGCCCGGGGGGTAGCCAATCGGCCAAGGCTGCCCCTCGCACACCGCCGCCAGCGCGAATGGAGGAGGATGTAGTACCGGAGTCCAGTAATGGACAGTGAGTGCTTTTCCCTCCTCCAGGCGAATCTCAACCATTCTGCCGGCGCGCAGGATCTTTTCCTGCAAACCATGGCAGAGTGGTCGATTGCTGTTGCCGTAGCCGCGGAGCCCTATTACGTTCCTCCTCGTCCGAATTGGATGGGTGACCGGGACGGCTCCGTGGCCATCGTCAGCTCCGCTGCGCTCCATTCCCCGCCCTTGTCGCTCAGAGATAAGGGTACGGGATATGTTGCTGCCGACTGGGGGGGACTCACGCTTTACGGCGTGTACTTCTCCCCAAACCGGAGTCTGGCTGATTTTGAGGTTTTCCTGGCTAGCCTGGAAGCCTCGATACGGCGGTTAGCACCTCGCCACGTCGTGGTGCTGGGGGATTTTAACGCCAAATCCTTGGCGTGGGGATCTCCCAGGACAGACGCACGCGGAACGGCGGTAGAAGAATGGGCGGCTGCGGTGGGCCTCTGTTTGCTGAACAGGGGCACCACCAATACGTGCGTTCGGCGCCAGGGGGGGTCGATAGTGGACCTTTCGTTCGCTACCCCTGGTGTCGAGGCACGTGTAAGGAACTGGCGCGTACTGGCTGAGGTTGAGACGCTCTCGGATCACTTGTATATCCGGTTTGAGCTCTCCCGGTCCCAGGGCGCCAGTAGGGGTCACGGCGCGGTCAGACAATCCCGATTTCCGCGGTGGGCTGTGGGTCGACTCGACAGGGAACTGCTGGAGGAGGCGGCTATCGTTCAATCGTGGTCGTCCTCACCACCTCCGACCGAGGACATCGACGTCACGGCTGTCCGCATTCGCGATGCGTTTACGCAGGTTTGCGATGCGGCCATGCCACGTTTCCGACGTCGTCCTCCGAGGAAGGAGGTCTACTGGTGGTCCCCAGAGTTGGCGGAACTCCGTGTGGCCTGTATTCGTGCCCGGAGGATCTACACCCGCAGTCGACGGCGTCACCGCGACGTAGAGAGGGAGGACCAGCTCTTTGAAGCGTATCGCAATGCGAGGGACGCATTCAAGCTGGCCATCTGCCGCGCGAAGGAGACGGCGAGACAGGAGATGCTGGAGGGTCTAGATCGTGACCCCTGGGGTCGCCCCTACAGAGCGGCGCTGAATAAGCTTCGCTCGTCGGGCCCCCCCCTTACAGAGACTCTCCAGCCCAGCTTCCTCGTGGAAGTGGTTGAGGCCCTTTTCCCGCAACGTGCGGAGCACACGCCACCGGCAATGGTCTCTGAGACCGACGACCGGGAGGCCGAGTCCAGTGTTCCGCCCGTCACGGAGGCGGAGGTGGGGGCGGCTGTACTTCGGATTCGTTCGAAGAGTACCGCCCCCGGGCCTGACGGGATTCCTGCCCGAGTGTTGGCCCTGGTCCTCAACCACATGGGAGACCGCCTCAGGGGGCTGTTCGACGTTTGCCTGGCGTCCGGACAGTTCCCTGACTGTTGGAAAACGGGGAAGCTGGTTCTCCTACCGAAGCCGGGTAGATCTCCCGATTCGGTCGCGGCCTTCAGGCCTATCGTGCTGCTGGACGAGGCGGGGAAGTTGCTTGAGAGAATTCTCGCTACCCGTATCGTCCGCCACTTGCGCGAGGTCGGCCCCGATCTGTCCGATGCCCAGTACGGCTTTCGTGCCGGGCGTTCGACGGTCGATGCCATTCTGCGTCTGAGGGCCGCGGCTGAGGAGGCAGTCCTCGGCGGCGGAGTTTTATTGGCGGTATCGCTTGACATCGCCAACGCCTTCAATACTCTGCCATTTGGCTGCATCGGTGAGGCGCTCCGGTTCCATGGAGTGCCCGATTACCTGAGGCAGCTGGTGGCCGACTATTTGCAAGGCCGGTGTGTCCTGTACGAGGATCGTGAAGGAGAAGTGAGGCGCAGGGCAATGTCGTGCGGTGTTCCTCAGGGGTCGGTCTTAGGACCGCTCTTGTGGAACATGGGATACGATTGGGCCCTGCGAGGAAACTTCCCACCCGGGCTCAGTGTACTTTGTTACGCCGACGACACGCTCGTCACAGCCCGGGCACGGAATTTCGAGGAGGCGGCGCGCCTGGCCACCCTAGGGGTTTCCCGAATGGTCGGGCGCATCGAGGCGCTGGGGTTGAGAGTGGCGCTTGAAAAGACGGAGGCCCTGTTGTTTCATGGGCCCCGTCGCGGTCCACCCGCTGGCGCCTCCTTGGTCGTCAACTCGGTCCTCGTACCGATACGCCCCCAGATGAAATATCTGGGGTTGGTGTTGGATGGGCGATGGCTCTTCGACGAGCATTTTCGCATCCTTGTGCCCAAACTTGAGGCTACTGCTGCCGCCCTGGGTCGGCTTTTGCCGAATCTTGGCGGTCCCAGTGCCTCAAGCCGACGGCTTTACATGGGGGTGGTACGGTCGATGGCGCTTTACGGCGCGCCCGTGTGGGCGGAGACCCTGTCCGCCCAGAATAGGGTTCGGTTGTGGAGACCCCAACGAACCATGGCGGTCCGGGCCATACGCGGTTACCGCACAGTGTCCACCGATGCGGCGTGCGCGTTGGCCGGAACTCCCCCGTGGGATCTGGATGCGGAAGTACTCGCCGACGTTTACTGGCAGGCGGCGGAGGTCCGGGCTGGGGGCTCTTGCCCCATGCCCGAACAACTGCGCTCCTGGCGCAGTCAGGCCCACCGGGACATCATGGCCCGGTGGAGGTCCCGGCTGGAGGCTCCACGTGCCGGTTTCCGAACCGTGGAGGCGCTCCAGCCGGTCCTTGAGGAGTGGGCGGTGAGGCAGCACGGGACCCTTTCCTTCCGGCTGGTGCAGGTTCTTTCCGGGCATGGGTGCTTCGGAAAGTACCTGCATTCGGTTGCGCGGAGGGAATCGCGTCCCGACTGTCATCACTGCGATTGTGGTGAGGACTCGGCGCAGCACACTCTCGAGCAGTGCCCTGCCTGGGAGCAGCAACGTCGAGTCCTCACCGCAGTGGTGGGTCGTGACCTCTCGCTGCCGACCGTGGTGTCATCTATGGTCCGCAGCGAGACGTCTTGGAACGCGGTCGCATCCTTTTGCGAGGACGTCATCTCGCAGAAGGAGGCGGCGGAGCGACGCAGGGAGGAGGACTCCCTTGCTGATCCGCTTCGTCGCCGGCGAACCGGGCGGCGTCGGCGCGACCATCTGCGCCTGATGCCGCCCTAATGGTGGGGCCGCGGGTGGGGGTTGACGGGGCCTATTCCCCCCACTCGTAGCCTTCCGCGACGTCGGCGTCCTGCAGTGTACCCCAGGACGCCGCCGGAGTAGGAGTGCCCGGCATCTCGCCGCGCCGGGCACTGCCACTGAATTGGCCGCCGATGGTATAGCAGATTCCGGCGGCCCGTTCGCGCAGGTGGCGCGACGGTACACGGCCGATTTTTTAGTGGGGGCAGGTCCCACACTACCTCCAGCGTCTGCCCCGGGTGCTGGAGGTGTGCGTTAGGCATTTTTTACGGCCTTAAAAAAAAAAAAAAAAAAAAAAAAAAAGGTTAGGTTAGGTTAGGTTAGGTTAGGTTAGGTTAGGTTAGGTTAGGTTAGGTTAGGTTAGGTTAGGTTAGGTTAGGTTAGGTTAGGTTGGGGTGCTAAGTGCCGGAAAACCTCCTCGTGGTGCACCCTGGGCAACGGACGGTGATCACTTTTTGATCGCCGGACGGCTAATGTTCTGGCAAAGAGAGGGGCTCGTATTCGGGCAACTCTGGGCGTTCTCCCTGTGCCCCTTCTGTTTTATTTTATTTTGTTTATTTTATTTTATTTTTACTTTTGTTTTATTTTGTTTTGATTTATTTACTTTTGTTTCAATAGTCGGTTTATGCCTTTATTTTTTACACTTATTTACAATTTACACTTTTATTTTTATATTTCTTTTGTTTTGGTTTTGTTTTGTTCTGTTTTGTTTTCCTGGAGGGGAACACCGGGAAACAGTGGCGGGCTCGGTTGGCTCTTGCTTTTGCATAGCCGCCGGGCAAACAGGGGAGGTTTTGGTCCATCCCTGGGCCTTTCGGAGGAAGGGCGAGGGGCGGCGGGTTCGCTGCCTTTTATAGACGGCGGACACGGTCTGATACAGACCACCGACCGGCCCGACCCGTAACCCTGAATTGACAGGAACGGGGGTCCACGCTTTGTGGGCTGCGGGGAAGTAAACCCCTTTAAAAAATACCCTAATCCCACGCTTGTGGTGCCCGGCAATGGGATGAATGGCTGAGGGGATCTCAGTCCCGAGGGCTACCCTGACGGAGGTCATTAAACTCTAAAAACATGTCGAAGGTTAAGGTTTTAGAATCTACCCAGGAGGGTCCCGAGCGCACTTCGCTCCGGGAATCCCTCCCGAAGCCAGTCGGCTTCGGCAGTCCCGCGTACTCTGGGGGGGACAACCAGCGACAAACCCGCCCTGTGCCGAGCGGTAAATCCGGCACCGTAAAAAGCGCGAAGGTCGCGCTTCGTACTTCGAACCGCATTTCTGCGGTTACTAAAAAGGGTCGAAAGACCACGAGTAGGGGCAAGGCGAGTGGGGGTCCGTCCCCGTTACCGCCTAAGGTCCCGCGGACGGGGTCTTTGACCGCTTCGGAGTCCTCCATTACAGACGTGGACGTAATGGAGGATACCGAAGTCCACGAGGAGGGTGGATTGCGTGACGAGCAATCAGGCAGGCTCTGGGCTTCCCAGAAGCGTGGCCGTAGCCGCTCGCCGCAACAGGATGAGCCAGGGGTCCCTCAGACCCCCAGCAAGATTCCAACTGCCCGCAGAGGAGGAATAGTCGGGTCTGTGTTCTCCAGTAGGGAGAAGTACCTGCGCACGCGCACAGAAGGTGAGCGCGCCGCCGAAGACAGGTTGGCGCAGCTCCTCGCCGAGGAGCGCCGGTCAGGGGGGGAATCCTCCCCTCCTACTACGGCGGATCTAAAGGCGAGAGCCGTGGATTCCGTGGCCGCTATTTATGAGGTGGCCACAAAATCCACTAACTTGAAGGGCCCCTTTGTGCGCGGCCTTAAAGAGGCAGGTGCCCAGCTGCAGGTGGTGGTGGACGACCTGGCCGGTCGTACGGACGCCACCAATAGGGAGCTGCAGCAGTTGCGTTCCGAGAACGCAACTTTAAGATCTGAAGTGGCGGAGCTCCGCGCCGAGCTCGCCAAATTACGAGCGGACCTGAGTTCCTCCCAAGCCGGTCCACCCCGGGCTGTTTTGGCCAGTCCGGGGAAGTCGCAGCCTTCAACCTCCTCTGGAGGTATTGAGGCGCAGTTGCGTCAGCTGATGGGCTCTTTCGAGTCGAAAATCGCTGCCCGCATCGGGAGTCTGGAGGCAAGGCTGCCTCCGGCGCCGACCTCCCGTACACCGCCTGTCGCTAAGCCGTATACGGCTTCCACTCCGACGCCCCTACCCTGTTCCGGGGGACGCGTCGGGACCTACGCGACACGCGCGGCGTCTGCGCCCAAAACGAAGACGGTACGAGCTGCGGCCCCTCCGGCGGTCGAGAGGACGTCAACCCGATCCCAGGGAGGCACCCTGCCTACCCAGGTTTTGGCGGCGACCCCATCTCCCGCCCCTTCGGTCGTTCCACGCGCCCGGAAGGTTGAGGCTCGTGCCCCCCCTGCCCCTGCACCCGCACCTGCTCCCGCCCCCCTCGTGTCCGCCAACGAGGGCTGGCAAAAGGTGAGCAAGAGGTCGCGGCGCAGACGTAAGGGGAAGAAGGCTGCTCCAAGCGCAGCTGCCCGAGAAGGCGTGGCCAGGAGGCCGAAACTCCAAGTGCCGAAAACGGCCGCCGTGGTTGTCACGGTGTCACCGGAGGCACAGGAGCGTGGAGTCTCCTATGCGGCGATTTTCGCGAAGGTGAAGACCACCCTCACCGCCTCCGATCTCGGGGGTCTGGGTGCAACCACCCGCCCCTCGCAGACGGGAGCTCGGATTCTCGAGTTCCCGGGCCCAGACGGAGGCAAAAACGCGGACTTCTTCGCCGAGAAGCTGCGGGGTGTAATTGCTGGGGAGGAAGGCGTAAGAGTCGCCAGGCCCACGAAGTGCGCAGAAATGCGTATTTCGGGCTTGGATGACTCGGTCACGGCTCAGGACGTTCGGGAGGCTATTGGGACTAGGACCCAATGCGCTCCCGACTCCATCAGGGTCGGCGCCATTCGCCCCGGCCCCGGAGGCGCCTTTGCAGTGTGGGCGCAGTGCCCCGTTGCCGCGGCCAAATTATTGGCCGATGCAGGGAGGCTGCTCGTGGGCTTCAGCGCCGCCAGGGTTACGATCCTGCCGGCGAGACCCGCGCGCTGCTTTAAGTGCATGGCGACGGGACATATGCGTCCAAAATGCAATAGTTGCTTCGACTGCGGCGGACTCTGCTTCCGTTGCGGTCGCCCGGGGCACAAGGCGGCGGACTGTTCCGCTGCCCCCCACTGTCCAGCGTGTGCGGCGGGCAATTTGCCTGCCAATCACCTCATGGGACGAGAGGGGTGCAAACCCCCGCAGGCTTCTAAGCCACGCCCAGGGGGTAGCCAATCGGCCAAGGCTGCCCCTCGCACACCGCCGCCAGCGCGAATGGAGGAGGATGTAGTACCGGAGTCCAGTAATGGACAGTGAGTGCTTTTCCCTCCTCCAGGCGAATCTCAACCATTCTGCCGGCGCGCAGGATCTTTTCCTGCAAACCATGGCAGAGTGGTCGATTGCTGTTGCCGTAGCCGCGGAGCCCTATTACGTTCCTCCTCGTCCGAATTGGATGGGTGACCGGGACGGCTCCGTGGCCATCGTCAGCTCCGCTGCGCTCCATTCTCCGCCCTTGTCGCTCAGAGATAAGGGTACGGGATATGTTGCTGCCGACTGGGGGGGACTCACGCTTTACGGCGTGTACTTCTCCCCAAACCGGAGTCTGGCTGATTTTGAGGTTTTCCTGGCTAGCCTGGAAGCCTCGATACGGCGGTTAGCACCTCGCCACGTCGTGGTGCTGGGGGATTTTAACGCCAAATCCTTGGCGTGGGGATCTCCCAGGACAGACGCACGCGGAACGGCGGTAGAAGAATGGGCGGCTGCGGTGGGCCTCTGTTTGCTGAACAGGGGCACCACCAATACGTGCGTTCGGCGCCAGGGGGGGTCGATAGTGGACCTTTCGTTCGCTACCCCTGGTGTCGAGGCACGTGTAAGGAACTGGCGCGTACTGGCTGAGGTTGAGACGCTCTCGGATCACTTGTATATCCGGTTTGAGCTCTCCCGGTCCCAGGGCGCCAGTAGGGGTCACGGCGCGGTCAGACAATCCCGATTCCCGCGGTGGGCTGTGGGTCGACTCGACAGGGAACTGCTGGAGGAGGCGGCTATCGTTCAATCGTGGTCGTCCTCACCACCTCCGACCGAAGACATCGACGTCACGGCTGTCCGTATTCGCGATGCGTTTACGCAGGTTTGCGATGCGGCCATGCCACGTTTCCGACGTCGTCCTCCGAGGAAGGAGGTCTACTGGTGGTCCCCAGAGTTGGCGGAACTCCGTGCGGCCTGTATTCGTGCCCGG